>OX637351.1:15491132-16101028 GCA_951799405.1 Agapetus fuscipes | reverse complement strand
GCACGGGTCTTCCGATACAAATTCGGAGAACCGCAACCCTCGAGCAGCCCGCAAGGAAGAGCTCTGAGACTACCGAAGGGGCGTCAACAAGCATACTGCCTGGTTGTCCCGGATTCCAGCAACCTGGAAGAGGACTACAAGGCATTGTGGGACGGCCTTGTTGAGCTGCGTGACTACATGTTGGAGGATCAGCAGGCGCGTCTGGCAATACCGAAGATGGGTGGCGGCCGCGCTAATCGAGACTGGCGGATAATCCGGAGTATGATTGAAGCAGTGTTCTCGGGAGTCGGCATCAGCGTCATGGTGTGCTGCGAGCAAGCGCAGCCGAGAGCCAGTGGGGAGAAATCCGTGGACTGCCACTTCTTCCTGACCACAGGGTGTCGACGTGGATCAGCATGCCCCTACCTACACAGAGTCAAGACTGTTCCGGGACGAAACAGTCTAGGTGGGGGGTAGTGTTATGTAAATATAAATATTGAAATAAGTATGGGTAGTTATAGTGTTATGTAAATATAAATATTGAAATAAGTATGGATAGTTATAGTTATAAGAATCCTCAAAAGTATTGGTAGGTAAGATCGATAATTATGTATAAGTGTAGAATTCTCTAGGCTAAGTAGGTATTTGTTATAATTATAGGAATACTGTATTACATTTGTAGGTAGGATTTTGGTTGTATCTCTAGGTAGTACGTGAAGCGTCGAGAAGTAATAATTACTCTGGAACCGTCTGGCGACTTTAGTTCTGGATCATACTGCTCTGAAGAGTATAAAGGTGCGAATGGCCTGCAGAGCGGGCCAGTATCATAGCGACCAACAAACACATCGAAGCCATCTGATCAGTGAACCAAAACCAATGGAATAATCGAGAAAGTAGTGTAAAAATAAATTTTGTAACTGTGTAAAATAAATAACTATTGAAGAAGACCTGTGTATTTTTAATTTGAAGACAATTGAACCCTAATTTCGTAACAATATTATACAATTAAGGTTGTAAGATGTTTGTATAGAATTAAACATGGGGTTCTCAAGAACCGGGGAGGTAGAGAATAAAGGGTTATCCATTCTTGCTGGAATACATCATATGTACCTACCTATATTAGGACGATATATTTGGTGGGCACTGTTTTTGGCTGAATCACACTTCAAGAGCCCTCTGTGAGCTTGGTGGTCCCCAGCAAAGAGCATATTTGAAAAAAAACTGTGTTCCACCGGGTATCGAACCCACCTCCTTCCTATCACGGCCCGAAGAATTCATCACGAGGCCTTGTGACATTGTCTAGTCTTTCAATTTTAATTCCTCCTTGACTGATAGGTTGGTACGAGGCTGACCCCCCGTGCTGTAAAAATCGGTTCACTTTTGCCAATGCCACCCCGGTTCAGGGAACGGCGGCAGGAGTTGCAAGGTTTATGTCCATGTGAGGTTTTCTTTATTTATATGCACACATGCAGAATGTGTAGGCGCGATGATGATGATGATGAGTTGATGATTTCTTTATAGCGCCGTTTCGTGATGTAGTCACTCCAAGGGCGCTGGTGCAAATAATGCCAAAAATTTGCTTGTCTTCAGTGCATTCCGGAACTTTCCATGGTCCTCTAGCTCTCTCACATGATGTGGCAGGTGGTTCCAGGCCAGAGGGCCAGCAACTGCAAATGCACGCTCTCCAAACACTGTGTTAACTCGAAAAACCTACATGTGCTTGTCTGTAGGCATGCATTTCATATGAGCCTTAAATGTTAACATATCCTTGCAGCATAGATTATAGATAGCGGTATTTACATACCTGCGCATTTATCAAGCAATATTAATATGACAGATTTGTTTGATGGGAACAATGAAGTGGAACGACAAAACAGTGAAAGACAATAATGATTCGAGAGATTGTCATCCGCAGGAGACACAAAATAATCTAAATAATTCATCCTATACTTTTGCCTCCCTTTCAATGTAGTTAAAATAGCATAGAGTATACACAACAAAAAGTAACTACAGCGATCGAATAATTTCAATACAAATCTATATAGTCTTCACAAATTTGTTGTTCTGAAACTGAAAACGGTTCCAAAATCATGCCTTTTTTAAAAAAAAAAATCACAAAATCTGTATTTTTTCCTCTTGTTTTCGAAATCTGGTTACAAGGATAAACTAATTATTCGTCCCCTATCCCAAGCATCCATAAAAAATGTCGACAGTGTGAGAAGTGACCCGCTGTTTCCTGCTTTCAAGGAAATTTTCCAACACCCAAACAAGCGACTCAAGTCCAGAAACCCCATCTGGACAATTGATGATCGTAGTAAGGATGTTTCATCCTATTAGAAGTTCATATCGGAGGAGAAAAGGTTTAAAACCAAGATCTGATCACTCTGCCACACCAGGAGGTCCCAGGGTTTAATATTCCGAAGGAACCATGGACAAACCTAAATAGGGTCTGCACCGAGCAAGGCCGTTGCAACTCCTTGCTCGATAGATGGAGACTAGTTCCATCTCTAGGATGTGACTGTGGGACGGAGAACCAGACTGTCTGGTACATAGTGGAGGAGTGCCTTATCAGAAGACACCCTCCTGGCCTGAAAGGCTTCCATGAAGCCACACCAGAAGCAGTGAAGTGGGTGGTGGGTTTGGATCTTTGCCTCTAACGCGGCCCAATCTAATCAAATCTAATCTAATCTAAGTTGCAAAGATATGTTACATTGTAGATACACATTATATGCATTTTTACAAGCAGACACGTACAAGTTCGCTCTTGCACATGCCGCATGTGAACCTACAACATAAAAACCAAATCTCAAATGGACATACACCCTGCAACTCTTGCCATCCTTCCCTGAAACAGGGGTGACATTGGCAAAGTGAACCATTTTTACAGCATGGGTGGTCAGCCGCATACCAACCTATAAGTCAAGGAACTAGTAGGTAAATATATTTTTTTACCTACTCACATTTACAACGAGGAACAGCTATAAGGAGCAAAATTGGTTGGCGTGCTTGTGCTCATTATGACTAACTCATAATTTATGGCCAAGAAATTTATTGCGCTTGCCGGCCATACGAAAAGTAAAGTAAGTATGCGTCCTCTATGTCACGTCTTCTCTATTCTACCATCTGATCTCAGTCAGGCATAATTAATGCGTTACCGATTTATAATCATTGTTGATCTGAAGGATTCTGACTGTAAAGAAGCAAGGAAGCCACCCCATCCCCATGCCCTCTCGCAATTCATCAAACTTTCTGTGTATATATTTAGCAAATTCATGCTGAAAAGACTCCAAGCCGAGTAGCGTTTTGTCTCTGTGCTCTCTCAGGTCGTCTGACATTGAATAATTTGTAAATTTTGATTTGAAATCTCATGTTTCGTTCACAAAGCCAAATTCAAGACGCTTGTATTCATGAAATGCGTACCAAAAATGTGATGGATATGAGAGAAATAAATAATATTTTTTATTATTTAATAAATCCTGCAACTTTTGCCGACCTTCCCTGAAACAGGGGTGGCATTGGTAAAGTGAACCATTTTTTACAGTATGAGTGGTCAGCGTCATACCAACCATATGTCAAGGAATAAGTGTACTTTCAAAATAAACCAAACCTCACATGAACAACATGTAAACCACCTTTCCCTGAAAGCGAGATGGCATGGGAAAAAATTAACCAAGATTTTACGGCATGGGGGGTCAGCATCATACCAACTTATTAGCCAAGAAACCCTCGATTGTGTAAATAGAAAAATGTATGGAAGATACGACTGCACTCGTAGTAAATTATTTAGTTTTCATACATTTTTATTTATTTACAAGATTGAGGTGAATTTACGCATTTTTTTACACTAGGAGCTCAGATCTAAGGTAAGGAATAAGGTATCACCCAAACAGGGGCTCCAGAAGTAATATATATAGGGTTTCTACCCCGAGAGGGACGCATTTCCTGGGAAGACGGATCCCTTTCACGACCTAATTAGATTTGTAATGCAGTACGTGAGCTGTTTTTGGCCTTAAAGGTTTTTTTATATTTGTTTTGATACCTGTTTCTCCCAAATAAACAACATAAATGTAGTATTGGAGGCATATAGAACCGAAAACGGTAATCTAGCTATTGTTCATTAATGAGATAAACACAGTTTTTATTGGACGAATTCAAACAAAACACTGTTTATTTTCACTATAAAATTTATTTAAAAAAATTTAAATCTTTAAACAAATTACCTACTAACGTTTTCAACTAGGAGGTCATCATCAGGTATTGATCTTTTAATTTTGTTAATAAATGTATTTTGGTTAATAAATTTATTTAATTTTCGAAAATCTTGGATTCCTGTCCTCTTTCTCTCTCTGACTTATTTATGCCTTTATAGGTCATTTATGATGTACCTAAATTAAATACAGCAACTGGGTTTAACTTTAGTATTGGCGCATTCTATTATTATGATTTTACTGAATTTCCTTTTAATTTAACTGCAAGTATTTATTTTACACTATTTGGTTCACAATTTACAACAATTGATTTCTAGTTCTGGCTTTCGACTTCACGGCTCAATGTTTTAATCGACACTCTCCCTGCACAAAATTTCGGTTTACATTTATATATGTACGTTCATCCGGACGGTTCTGAACTGTTCTCGAACATAGTGGATGATTCCAATACCAGTGCGCTCCACCAGCGTGATAAGGATCACATATTCACTAATACTACCATACGCTCGTTACACTGTAGTGACGACCAAGCTCGCAGAAAGCTCTTGAGGTGTGATTCACACAAAAACAGCGCTCAGCAGATAAATTATCCTAATTTATTATTATCATAATTTTCAAATAACCTTTGTCAAATTGAGACACAGCTACAGTAAACGGGTCCAAACTACCCTTTCTTTCATCTTCGTCTCTTGGTAGATTGATATCCCGACTCCACTTTCCCATAATAAAAGATCGGCATCCACCATACAGGGTGATAGATACCTTAGAGGCCATTGTCGGACCCACTTTAGCACCCTATGAAGGGCCTTTGATGTTCGAGAACACATAGCTCCTCGATACCATGTAAAATTGTGAATCAAAAGGATGTACGTAGCTAAGTGAGAGGGCTTTACAGCTCTATTTGGTTGTCTATTTTTACCTGGAATGAATAAAAACAAAATTTTGATGAGCGCTGTTTTTTTTATTAAACACACCTCAAGAGTCCCCTGTGAGGTTGTTTGACGCCTTAGAAGCGCCGATCTCCAAGCAAGGCCCAGTTGCTATAAGGCTGGTAGGCCCTTTGGTGACCAGTCTTTGGTGTACAGAGAAGAGCATACTTCAAAAGGTTTTCTTTTTCACAGCGCCGGGAATCGAACCCACTACCTTCCAGTTAAGAGTCCGAAGCGCTAACCACAAGACTACGGACTGGTCAAAAGAATGTTAAATCCAATACAATAACTGAACTGAAAAATAAAAGTTAAATTTCAAGGTTGATCACACTTTTCGGATATCACACAAACCGTTAAAGAGAACTGACATTATTCTCGATGTTTTGTTAGTGACGTAACCAACATCTTCAGGTGGTCCGGGTGGTCAGGATGGCACTGTAAAAATTTGTTAAATCTTCTAATGCTACCTTTGTTTTCAGGAAAAGCTGGCAAAATTTGTAGGGCATATGTTTATTTGAGATATACGTATTTATTTGTTAAGTAGGTACACATGCGGTATGTTTAAACGTGAACTTATACGTCTTGTGACCAGACATTTAATATACATATTGCATTAATGCTAATACATCTTTGTAACTAACATCATAAATTATTAATCTTTCAAATGCTGTATTTTAGTCTAAGTATTTTACCTAGCAACCCGGCAGTGTGACGACAGCATTCTGTTAATGTCAATTCACGTGCGTACTCCATTTTCTTATGATAATTCTTTATGTGCAACACTGAGGACATCATCAGATGAAGTAGGAAGATGAGACGGTTCTGGAGGGACCATGTAGACCGCACAAGCGAAAGTAAGTTAACCCGACTCGTAGCACAGGATATACGAAACAGCCAGCGTCTACCAGGCCGCTCACCCTAAAAATGGAAGAACAGCTGGTCTTCTGCATCACAGGCGGAAATTCCGCAGTAAGCAGGTCTTAGATCTAATACAAGACGAAGAAAAAGAATATTGAAAGTTTCAATGACTTTGCATCGCATTTTACAAACCTTGAAACATTCGTTTTAGACATTATCTAGGGTGGAGTTAATCCTCCATCCCCTGATAGAAAACCTCCCTTGTTTTCAGTAGTATGTATCAAAATGCCACTGAAAGGTTTGTTTGAATTTCGATAAACAAACGCCGCTGGGCATGTCTCGGGTCGGAACAATACAACCCCTAATGTTCCTTATAGACTATCTTTAAACATTCAACACTCTTGCCCGATCACTTTTATGACATTTTTGAATGATAAAAACATAACTAAATACATAAACGCTCTTAAACTATATCCATGTATATAGATACGTGTAAGCAAAGCAGTCTGTTTCTGAAACCATTTTTTACGAATTTTGTATTTTTACATTTTTTCTAAACTTTGGTTGAAGTCATTTATTCGACGTAGATCACGAGTCTTTTATCTTCTACGTGAAAGGAGCACAACTAGAACTGTAAGTAGAAGTTGTTGTCGATCTCAATCGAAGATTATACGTGAATTCTGTAGCTTTTGGAAGTGCATCAAAGAAAGCGCAGAAGCTACCGTTTTTCTCTGCACCACGGTTCGAAAAAAACGTTTTAAATCTATAAAAATGTCCGCCATTCTAAATCTAACTCTTGGATAGAAAATTTATACATGGTTTATATTATTAATTGATAACAAAAAGAGTACGCAATTAATGGGTTAACGAAATAATGCAATCTAGAACAGGATGTGAGGACAAAGGTACAAAAGAATATAATGCATATAGAAAGAATGGATGATGAACGATTGACAAAGAAGACCTACCTACAGAGAAAATGTAAGAAGACAAGAGGGGAAGCAAAAGAACGATACAAGAAAGGCTTAATCAAACTAGTGAAATCGTGTGGAATGGGATTTACAGAGTGAATGTAAAAGAAGGAAATTTGTAAAAAAAGGGATGAATATGAATGAATTGAGAGTAATATGCCAGGATAGGAATAGGTGGAGAGGATTGAACAGGTTCGGCCACCCCTATTAAAACAGCGACAGTGCTATATTTAAATTATCGTTATTGAATTTGATCCACGGTGAAACATGCATGACTGTGGAGTGTTGAATGTTGGCTGATGGTGTTAAGGATATGTAACGATCAGCGGCTTTCTTCCCATCAGTTTAGTCACATAAAGTGGGGATCGCTCAGACCGACGCGTGACCTATTGCTCTACAACATTTGCCTGTACCTACTCCGAGTATTAAACATTTACATAAATAAACTCCCGTCGTTCCTGGAAATCGAAAATAATAAAACTAAATCACCCACTATCCAAACTCAACATCCAAAAGTCGCTATCTCCAACACACTGAAAAATGATTTTGGACTTTTTGTTAAAGTTCCTTAATTTATAGAGCGTTATGTGGCTGACCACCCATTCTGTAAAAAATATTCACTTTGCATTGTCACCCTGTTGTTTCAGGGAAGGTCGGCAGGAATTGTAGAAACTTATGCACATCTAAGATTTGGATGTTTATGTTAGCAACTAGCAATAGTTACAAAATAGCCCAAACGTCAAATGAACATTTACCCTGAAATCGCAACTGCTTATTCCTGAGATAGGGGTGACATTGGCAAAAGTCAATATTTTTTAAGCATGTCAACTTCATTTCATTCAATTACTTATTTCATAAGATTCATATTTAATGTACATTAACGAGCGCATACCTACGTGTAAAGTGGGCACTTACACATGCTGCAAGTGTCCAAGTGACCGCAAATTAACATAAACCCTGCAACTATTTACTCAAAAAGGGTGTCATTTTCAACAGTGAACCATTTTTACAACATGGGATGTCATCCTCCCTCCAACCCTCACTAACCTCACAACCACTTTAGGAATGTTAAGTATGTACCTAATGTTCAAATACAACTTGCCTATTTTTGCAACATGGGATGTCATCCTCACTCCAACCCTCACTTACCTCACAACCACTTTAGGAATGTTAAGTATGTACCTAATGTTCAAATACAACTTGTCTATTTTTGCAACATATCGACAAATGTGTATGTGGTGCAAGTTGAAATTTATGAAACGAGTTTTATCAATGTCAAACAATTAGCTTTTGTAATTAGATATTATGTCTCATTACATACATATTACATACATGCATAATTGCATACATATCATGTCACATTGTAACTGTAACTCTGTCGCCATTCCGCTAGGGGTGGCCAGAGCCTCTGCAGAGTTGCCTCCATTTTTTCCTATCCTTACATACCTCTTTCAATTCATTCATATCCATCACCTTTTTCATGCATTTTCTTCTTTTACGCTCACTTTGTATATCCCATTCTTTCACAATCTCCTCAATCTGATCACTCCATACTTTTCTCGGTCGTCCCTTCCCTCTTTTTCCTTTCACACTTTCTTTGTATACATACTTTGTCAGTCTATCATCATTCATTCTTTCCACATGTCCAAACCATCTCATCACATTCTTTTGTACCTTAACTTTCACATCCTCTTTCAAATTACATTCTTTTTTTACCCATTCATTCCTAACTCTATCCCTCAGAGTTTTTCCTGTCATGTTTCTCAAATGCTTCATTTCCACCGTACATACTTTACTCATTTCGCTATCGTTCACTGTTCATGCTTCACTTCCATACAACAAAGTCGGTAACAATATGCCATTGTGTACCGCCATTCTCAGATCCATCGTCAATCGCTTGTTCTTTGCTATTCTTCCTATTGCACCGACCACTTGTTTTCCCTTGCACACCCTATTCTCAAGTTCTCTTGTCATCTTTCCATTCTTCTCAAACATACTTCCCAAGTATCTAAATTCATCCACAATTTCAACTTTCGTACCATTCAACAAAAACGTGCATTCTTCATTTTCATCCGTTCTGTCAAAAATCAGTACTTTCGTCTTACTTGCATTAATTTTCAACTTGTTCACACACAGAGCATGGTTCAGACTAGAGAGCATTGCCTGAAGCTCTGCTGCTGAATCAGCAATTTTTTAGTACTGCATCATCAGCATAAAACAGAACTCCGACTTTTCTCTCTCCAATCTGTATGCCATGCCCTTCCAGATTCGCTTGTTTAACACAATGATCCATAATTATATTGAATAACCACGGGCTCATTATGCAACCCTGTCTCACACCCTTGTACACATTAAAATACTCGCTGTATTCTCCATCCACCCTGACACACGCCCTGCTATTTAGATAGATGGCGCATATCGCGTTCAGAAGTGCTTTATTCACACCATACCTCTCAAGCACACACCACATCATACTTCTATCCACCGAGTCGAAGGCTTTCTCAAGATCTACGAAAGCCGCGTAGACCTTTTTATTTACGGCTAGCTGTTTTTCGACGATCTGTCGAAGCGCGAATATCTGGTCTACGCAACCTCTTTCCGACATTAATACATGATTATTGATTGTGGAAGATTCACATTACTCAATTGACACATTTGCATTGAACAAGGTTAACTACCCCCTACCTAAGAATTAAGTAAGTACCCATGTATCATATTTTGATTGATATAAATACTAGAACCAATTGTAAAAGAAGACACACTTAAAGTCATCTTCTTACTTCATCAAACTACTAAAGCTATTACTCTTAATCTCTATTTGTACCTCTGCCTAATTGTCTTTGCCTAATAATTCTAACTTGATTCCATAAGTTGTAATTGTCTCTGTTAATCTCTTGTCTCCAAATAAATATATATTTTGTTATTGGAAATCCTTCTTTTCATTATTGAAGTCCATAACAGGAACATCATCCTCGGAAATATTTCAAATCTTTGTCTTTTTAAGTTGCAAAAAACATTTTAAGTTCCAACTAAAAGTTTTACGGTCGAATAACTCCAAAGTTTTTTGGCTTATTTTTCCTGCAGGTAAAGGCTGAGCCGGAGAGGGCCCCTAAAACATTTCATTATCGAGCTCCACGCGACACTTTTATTGGGGTAATCCATCCATAAGGGTGGAGGAATCCGTGGGGAGGGGAACAGGTGTGAAGAGGGGGGGACGCGGAAAAGTTATCTCTTGCCTAACCACTCGCATCGAGCCGGAAAATATCTGGAAAGGATCTCATTTCGCTGCCATTCAATTGCTTTTTATTCTGCAACGAAACACAAATAAGCTGCATATAAAACGCTTTTTTTTTTCGGCGTTTGTAACCCATTTCTTTTTACAGCTAAGGTGAGTAGTTTTACTAGTGGTGATAACCAAGAATCGGTTGAAGTCGATATTATGTGGGACAAAACAATACTAAAAATATATTAATTTCAATATAATATTACTACGAAAATATATTTGACCGGTCTGAAGCTCAGTGGTAACACTGCGGACTCTGAATGGGAAGGTTGTGGGTTCGAATCCCGGCGGAGCACAAAAAATATACCATTTATATTTTCAAATTTGCTCTTCGCTGGGTTGAAAAATTAATAAACCTTTACCAATGACCGGTCACCAAAGGCTCTTACAGCAACTGGGTCTTGCTTGAGTATTGGCGCTTTGTAGCGACGACCAAGTTCGTACACCTCTGCGGCACTACAAGTGTCATAGACCCCTAGAGTCTCTAGAATCTAGGGAGTCTCCCGCACAGGATTTCTAAAAAAAAATACACACATGTTTCAATTTAATCGGATCCTACATGTCAAATGGAAATTTGTGATTTGAATATTTATACGAATAAATTTGTTTTTATGAAACACACGCAAGATTTTATACTTTTTGAATTATTTCGCAGATTCAACAAATTAAGTAGATGTAGGTACAAGCTTATTGTACAACAGCTTAGAATTTTAGCCTCCAAAAGATTTAACAGATTAGGCCCTTTACCCACCTCCACCCACCAAGTTCATACAACTCATGCGGAGTCGCTTCACTTGGTGATACTTCACTTGTAATGTTTTTTTGGCGGCGGAAGGCCTTCCCGTTGAAGTTAATCAGCTAAAGTTACTCTACTCAAGAAAGGAGAAAGAGGATCCTCAAATCAGGGGCTAACGCATGACTCTAAGAAGTCCCACCCTCCCCAGAACGTCGAGGTTACTGAAGCTAATGTTCCTGACGGGAGCCCTTCATTGACGTGTATCGAACGAGTTGCCATGCGCGCTGAGCGCAGTAAGTTATGGGTGTATATACGTCAATATGTATGGGTGTCGCGAGGACTGACTGAGGGCTAATGGTCACCTCTACCCAGTCTTGAGCCCGCGGCTGCAGACTCGTGCCAGGACTGGCAGAAGTGGCGGAATGCAAGGTAGTTGGCTCTACTGGCAACGAAGTCCGCGTAGCCGACCGGTCCGGAACCGGCCGGCCGGACTGCGGCGATGAAAAACTTTGAATGGATTGGAGACTAGTGCCTCTAGTAGTCAGATTTGGAACATATCCATCCCGTGGACATCAAATATTCTACCACCATTTGGCACAGCCGCTCCATGTCATAATAAAAATATCAGCTGTTGTCCCCTTTGTTCGGGCGCTGCGTACTGTGGCAGATGACGAACTATGATGGTGGGGTACGCAGCAATCAATGATCACCATTGTGTTTTAGACTACTTTTCACACCTATATAAATTAACCTTTTAAATCTAAATCTAAATCTAAGCTGCAAAGATATGTATCATTTAAGATTTATATTTAATGCATTACCACAAGCAGACATGTACTATAATTTCGCGCTAACACATGCCGCATGTGGACCTACAATATAAAAACCCAATCTCAAATGAACATAAGCCCTGCAACTCTTGCTGCCCTTCCCTGAAACAGGGGTGACATTGGAAAAGTGAACCATTTTTTACAGTATGGGTGATCAGCCGCATACCAACCTATAAGTCAAGGAACAATCATCGATCAACGAACAATCAACGAACATCGATCAATATAAAAGACAAAGATGGCGCACGTCTGTTTCTTCCTATAGTAACAAACGTGCCAATAATACGCAATAATAAGTAAACAACATAAACTATATTATTGTTATGCATCCAAAAGAGGCATAAACATGACAGTCTGTTGGCTGGAAACTGTTTTTTTTTTTTTTAAGAAATCCTGTGCGGGAGACTCCCTAGATTCTAAAGACTCTAGGGGTCTATGACACTTGTTGTAGTGCCGCAGAGGTGTACGAGCTTGGTCGTCGCTACAAAGCGCCAATACTCAAGCAAGACCCAGTTGCTGTAAGGCTGGATGGGCCTTTGCTGACCGGTCATTGGTAAAGGTTTTATGAATTTTTCAACCCAGCGAAGTGCACATTCGAAATATAAATGGTATATTTTTGTGCTCCGCCGGGATCCGAATCCACAACCTTCCATTAACGAGTCCGAAGTGTTGCCACTACGGACTACGGACCGGTCCAAGATTATAACAAGACGTCGTTTATATGAAGCTGACGCCCTAAAGGCTAGTTCGCACAAGGCCACTGATTTAGTCAAGTAACGAGTAATTTAGTAGTGGGCGGGGCGCTACTCGCCCGTGAAGCGTTCGCATTACGGTCCAGTACAGTACACAAGTGCGAAGTTGGCTGCAGAAAGCCCTTTCTATAATGGCGGAAAATTTGAATTGGCTGCAGTTTGAAATATTAATTGAGTATTAAAATCATGTTATTATAAAGCCCTTTAAATTGGCTATGGTTTGGTAATATTAACTGATTTATGCCCGGCCATCTAGCTAGGAGCCTGTTTAGCAAACAACTTCGAAACTCGACTTTTGTAAATTCGAAATGTATTTTATGGTTTATAAAATAATATACACATTTTAAATAAAAACAACACATGACTATTTGATGTTTACAATAATATCTACCATTTACGCTGCAAACATTATTTTTTAATTGAATTTTTATCTTTTCAATGATGTGTACAAAGTATATTTTGTATGCACACACTATAATACGGCTCGTAGTCTGCAGCTGCATTCAGATGCATTTCTCTGTTGCGTTTTTCGTTGTTGACAATTAACATCAATATTCGACATGTAAAATCGGCATTTTCAAATACACGGCGGTCACCAATCAATTATCAAGTTAAAGAAGAAACATGGTTCAACTTTTCAGAGGCTGACCGCGAGAAACTTGTTCAATCCTGCTACATACGCCTCTCACGTCTGTCACAGATACCAGCTGATGGCTTACAGTGGCATAAAATTGTAATGCCTCTAATCAGTTATCCCCGTGTGTCACTGAATTGTTTCTGTACAAAACAATAAGTAACAATCCATCTGAAGGATATCATAAGGCCTGTGATATGACAAATTTATGGTAGGTACCTATAAACATCGATCAATGTAAAAGATCGATGTTTTTAAATACGTAATAAATTCATGGACGATAATGGTTATTTCCACAACATCTTTACCAAAACTATATTTGTAAAGCTCTATTGTCAGCAAGGAGCTACATGATTGTATTTTTGACAGCTGATATCCGCACCAAAAATCGATGTCATACTATTCTTATCGAAAAAAAATTACCTTTCTCAAAACTTTTTGGACGTAGATAAGTCCTAGCAACTTCTATATTCTCAAGAGTTTCTAAAAAAACAAGGATATCGGTGTGCATATCCACTTATTTACAGATGACATAACCTCACTGACAGGTCGCTAAGTTTAGGGAGCGGAACATCGGGCTCGCAAATACAAGAAGTTCTTAAGTACTTAAATATTTTTAAACAGCACTTTATCTTTAAATATTCTTGCTGAAAACGGGCATTATCTTTTCAAACTGCAGCCAATTTAAATTGCCGCCATTCTTGCATTTCCGTTTCCCCGCCAAGAGTGAGCGGCCAATGGCGCGGCCGCTAATAAACTCGACTCGGACTCGGGCTTTTCCGTGGCTCTTCGGACTCGGACTTTTCCGTGGCTTCTCGGCAACACTCGCCCACGGACGGTGGGCGGGGCCGCTACTTGCCCGAAAAAATAGAATGAAATGGATCGGCTTGACTAAACCATTGACTTAACTACTGGACTAAATTGTTGGGGTTCGCACACGTTTAGCCACTAAATTACTCGTTACTTGACTAAATTACTCGCCTTGTCCGAACCAGCCTTAAGGCGCACTCTATTTTTGTGCACAAAACGGCTCAGATGCTCCATCTACATACGAGTATATCTTGTATGTTAGTCGATGACTAAAGCCCTTGCCATGCGTTGAATATTTAAAAATCAATTCGCAACATGAAAAAGAGTCATTTCGCTAGAGTCGCCTTTGGAAAGTGCATAAAAAGACATATTTTTAAAAGCCAGTCTGTGCATTTCTTTTTTATTTTTTCCTTTTGAATTCCTCGCTTGCGACGTAACTTTGCAGGTGGTTATCATTGCCACATGTATAAACCTTTACGTTAAAACTCAGTCACAGCGTTTTACCAACAACTGTATGGAAACTAAAACAGTCCCTCAACGCGTTATTTTTGGTTCCAAGCATTATTGGTAAACGCTATGGTTGAGTTTAAATTTTGTACTTGGAGTAGAGATGCGATGAAAGCACACAGAGATTCCTTTATGGTTCATCGAGCAAAAGAATTTTAAATCAGTTTGTCTTTGGTCAGACATGATTCTCTTTGGATGCTTTGGTTCTATGAAAATATTTGAAAAGTCACAAATGTGTACTTTTTTCCGTATAAACGCTACTTCTTTCTAAAACCGGCTTTAGAAGTGTTTATTTTGCTTTAGACACTGTAGCGCAGGGCCTGAAAACTCAACGGGCGTCAGTAGATCTTACTGTATCTATGTATGTTTTTCATAAAAAAAAAATGCAGCGATGTGCTGTTTATGCGTTGACATGTTTAGTTGCATTCTAAAGTACAATCGTTTTTTTTAAGCTCATCATCATCTTTAAAGGGAGTGCCTTGTTCCAGCTATCGATCATCAGTTTTTTGTTGCCATCCTCTTGAAATGCCAAAAGGAGGAAACATCCATGAGCCGCTTCAAATCCTAAAAGTATGCAGTTCCTGTGAGATTTCTTTTTCGTCATCCCAAGATCTTTCCTTCAAAGATGTTTCTTAGAAAGTTACTAATCAAGTATAATCAAGTATCCTATAAGTTTGATTTTCTTTTTAAAATATGACGTATAATTACTATTCTTGCTTCTACTTCCTTCAACACCTTTTAGTTGGATTTCTTTTCGATCCATGTCTTGGTGATCTTTCTTCAAATCTACATTTCGAATACCTTAAGGCAGTCGCTTTTGTATTTCTGGATGATTCTTGTTTAAATTTTTAAATGTGTATTAGTTATAAAGAAAACTAAAAATATAGAAATTCGCTACATTTTTTTTAACTACACTGGACCTTTTATTTTTTGAACAAAGATATACAACAAATGAAACCAACTCGTAAAGATTTTCCTGAATAAAGCGTCGGCGAAAGAATCATTTGGCGGTTAGCAATAAAAAAGGGGACGGAAAAATGGGAATATTTTACACTTACTTAGACAGGGAAAAACCTTGTTTCGCGGAATTTTACTGGGACATAGAATAACAATAATTATGGACCCAAAAAAGGGAACGTGCAAAAAATATTATTCTTTCACATTAAAAAGGGTCTTTTGCATTTACTTTTTACATCGTATGGACATAGCGGAAGGTTGTGGACTCGAGTTCGAGTGACAGAAATGATTTCCCGTTTCGATCCTTCCTTCAAATTCAAATTTATACAAGGTCCTCTCAGCCATCGCAAGAAAAGGGAAAACCTGTAGAAGTGAAAGGTGTAATGCTGTTTAGTTTATCTGTAAAAATACATATTGTTGATCGCATTAATATCTTGTGATTGTAGGTAAAAATTATTCCAGTTGACTGTCACAGAACATTCAGAAGAGATTGGCCTGAAAATTCTGTTCTTCATATAAATTTATCAATAACATTTGATCTTGCTCGGGCATGTTTTATCGCTTTCTATCTTTCGATAAGTTCGCTTAATTCGTCGAGAATCCACCTTTGCGAAGTGGAAACATCCATGGAAAAAGTTTATGAACATGGAAGGAGACTACATACTTTGAATGAAATAAGAACGAATCTGTAATCTAAGTTGCAAATATATATTGTCATTTAAGGCTCACATTTAATGCAAGCTCACATGCAGACACGTGTAAGGTCAACCTTAAGCATTCTGCATGTGTTCAAAACAATTCAAACCTCACATGAACGTAAAATTTACTACTCCTGCCGCTTTCTGTGAAACCAGGGTGGTATTGGCAAAAGTGAAACATTTTGTACCACATGGAGGATCAGCATCTCTTAAATTTATAGTATGGATTCAAAACTCAAAGTTTCGTCATTTGAAAAAAAGACTTTTGCTCCCTTTTTAGAAGGATTTTTCTTTGTCCCGCCTTCCATCAGTCCGTGGTCTTTTGTAACCAAAGTATGGAAAGAAAAGGTCCACCTTTCGCACCACTGACTACTGCTGAAAAGGTATGAGTTCTCTTTCCTCTTCGACCCACTCTTGCCCTTACCTTCTGTTACCCTTTCTTACCCCCTTTCACCTTCTCTTACCTTATTTTACTCTTCTTCATTCACTATAAAAGCATCATATTATAACAACAGTAGCCAAATCTGATAATAAGTATATTTTTATTTAAATTTAACGTCTTTTCAATCGAACTTCAATTGAATAATATATATATATATATATATTTATTTGGTGAGCACTGTTTTGATTAAATAACATTAATTCAACACTTTGGTTAAGCAGATACAGCGGTGGCACTCGAATGAGCGTTTTGAAAGTAGCTCCAGTTCGAGTACCGTCGTGTCCTATTGACAATTGCTTTGACCTTGGTTCAACAGACGTTAAAACTCATAATTAATTTAAAAGAAAACTTGATGAATAAATAATTGATTATGTTAGTAGAATTTTTCATTTGAGAATTGGGTTTTTATATTGGAGGTCCACATGCGGCATGTGTGAGCGCGAAATCATGCGTGCCTGCTTGTGGGAATGCATTTATTATGAATATCAAATGATCCATATCCTTGCAGCTTAGATTTAGATTTAGATAAGTACATGTTTCTGTTCAGGAATAAAGAGTGATTAATTGCATTCCTCTTCACAATTGTACTAAAAAGTAACACCTCAAGAGCTCTCTGCGAGCTTGATCATCATTATTGAAAGCGGCAACTCAAGCAAGACCCATTTTCTACAAGGCTTGACGAACCTTTAGTAACCGACTTTGGTACAAGGAGATACATTTTTCAATCCAGCGAAGACCAAATTTTGAAAATTAAATGATATTTTATCACGCCGACAGGAATCTCACCCCTAACCTACCATTTACGAGTCCGTAGCGTTAACCACTTGACTACATACTTTTGATTTAATGGTCACGGAGGGTTGAACATTTCTAAAGTCGACTCTTTTTCATTTTCTATTTAATTGAGTTCCCCTTGTAATGTCGCCCATCTGACATCTCGTTAGCGCTGGGCCACATTTTTTTTAAATAATTCTTCTTTTTGACCTTTCATTTGACACAATTTTGAATTTGTCATGTTTTCATAAAAGCTGACAAAATGTTTTTTTTCTGCATTTCGAAGAAAACTCTTTTTTTATTATTAAATCATTTTAATGAACTCAGATGTCATGTTAATCAAATCTATTCTTTATTTATTTATTTTGTGCATAACAGTTTCTTTTTTTATGAAGATGAATGCAATCCACAATTTTTTGCCTGACCAGAAACAAGTATTAACATTTGGAATTAATAATTATTATTTAATTTTTGTGTTCTTTAAACAAAAATTTTAAGACAATAAGACCATTCTTTTTGCATTCACAACACTATTTTCACTACTTTCTTGTAAAAAAATACGAACGTTTTCGGTCCTCAGACCAACATCAGGTAAGTATCAAATTTTAAGTAGGTATGTTTAGAAAAATCTGTTGTTTCTTATGATTTTTCAGTATTTTTATTTTATTCTCATAAATATATTTTTTTAAATTATAAATTAATAAGTACCTACCCAATTACATCTATTGAATCAGGGTCAAAGTTCAACAATTCGTAGTGAAAAAAAAAATGTTATTTAATCATATATTATTCTATTATGTATGTGACCAAGTTGTCCATGACAGAAATGTCCTTGACCGTTGTGTGGACAAACTATCATGCGACTGTTTTCCATAGTCGAACTGTCTGGAGACGAATTATCCGTGACCGATTTGTCGTAACACACTATTGTACTGAGTGTCATTTTTGAAACAGCTATTCCAGTAGATTTTGACCTCCAAAACATATTTTTTTTTTTGAGCAGTCTTTAAAAGGTCATCAGAGGAGTCTTGTTCCATGGACCGTAGTCGAGTCACGGCCGCGTACACTCGGCCAAACACATGCACGGCCTGCCTAGAGATTATAAACTACGGTTTGATTACAATTTGAACGGCTGCACGAACGTGTTCAAGCTTTAACAGGGTGGAATAAGCTTATTTTCACACTAAGGATAAAAGAAAAACAGCTTTGTTTTCGATTACGTGAGTATTTATTTTTATACCACAACCGGTTTCGCAAACTTCCGTTGGTATGGCCAAACATCTGGTAGTATTAATTGATCCAGTATTAATTGAGATAGTATTCATTGATCCACCTGACGATGCAAACGGATGTTTGCGAAACCGGTTGTGGTATAAAAATAAATACTCACGTAATCGAAAACAAAGCTGTTTTTCTTTTATCCTTAATGATGAACGATTACAAAGTTAATGCCTCTACAATCAATAAAATTATTTTCACACGGTTGGATTTTGGTCTTAAGCCGATTTAAAGGTCATCGTTAGATCATACCGTATTTATTAAAAAATAGCAAGCAATAAACAATGCCGGCAGCAGCTGACCGTTGTTCCAAAATTTGTAAAAACAAACATACAGACAGCTATCAGCTGTTAACGTGCCGCCATGTTTTGTTGTTGGATTTCTTCAAATGAATACGGTAATTATTACTAATTTACTTCAAATGGCACGCATTCCTTTACTAATAGGTTGGTATGAGGCTGACTACCCATACTGTAAAATAATGGTTCACTTTGCCAATGTCACCCCTGTGTCAGGGAAGGTCGGCAAAAGTTGGGGGGCTTATGTTCATTTGAGGTTTGGATTTTATTTGTAAGTACACATTCAGCATTTGTAAGCGCGAACTACACGCGTTGGTTTGTGGGCATACATCTGAGAGCTTGAAATAAATATATCCTTGCAACTTAGATTATAGATTATTACAGATACGGTAAGATCTACCCATGCCCGTTAAATATAAAAGTTGATTCGGTCGCGAAATATATGGGATCGAACCAAACCGTATCGTGTGTAAATTGACTTACATAAGTGTTAAAACAAGGACATATGAAGCTTTATAATAATACACACAATATCAAAAAACAATAATTTGGATCATGTTGATCAGTTCCTTGACTTATAGGTTGGTATGCGGCTGACCACCCATGCTGTAAAAAATGGTTCACTTTGCCCATGTCACCCCTGTTACAGGGAAGGACGGTAAGAGTTGCAGGCTGTATGTCCATTTGAGATTTGGTTTTTATGTTATAGGTTCACATGAGGAATGTACAAACGCGAACTTGTACGTGTCTGGTTGTGAGAATGCATGTAATGTGAATCTCCAATGTAACATGTCTTTGCACCTTAGATTAGATAAGATAAGATTAGATGTTGGTTCACAATGGTACATCATCACCGAAATTGATGTAAGTCTCAAAATAGTGGCTTATAAATATTCTGTAATCGATTGCTAAGAACCGTAGTATAAGTGTGATCCAAGCCATCGAACCCTAGCCCATGGGTATAGAATGCAAACATTCTACCAAGTGAATTCAAGTCGGGAAGTAATAGTCAACTATAATAGAGCGAACACATCAAATTTTGCAGACAGAAGCTTTGCGGTGGCCGGGCCGGTTGCCTGGAATAATTTGCCCATCGGTGTTCGCGCGAACCAGCCTACCACCACCTTCAGAAAGGAACTGAAGACACTACTTTTCTCTAGAAGCCATGGCGCCCTTGAGATGGTCCTGGACCACTAAATGGAAACAGGAAAGAAATCATCCATCATCATCATCATCATAATAGAGTAATTTATAAAATGTTTCAGTGGAAACATTAAATTTATAATAAAATAACGTGAAGAAGTAATAATAAAGAAATCTAAGTGTAGATCTAAGTTGCAAAGATATGTATCATTTGAGTTTCATATTAAATGCATTCCCACAAGCAGACACGCATAATTTCGCGCTCACACATGCCGCATGTGGACCTACAGTATAAAAACCCATCTCAAATGAATATAAGCCCTGCAACTCTTGCCGACCTTCCCTGAAACAGGGGTGACATTGGCAAAGGTAACCATTTTTACAGTATGGGTGGTCAGCCTCATACCAACCTAAAAGGAATAAAATATATCAATCTGTCGCGTTATTCAGCGTCGCTTCGAAACTACATCGTCTGCTCGATTACGACGTGTCAAAAAACACATTCTTCCAGCGGCTGTATAGTATACGAATATTTATGATATGGAAAATTTTCACCCTATTCTCAGTAGATTGTTATAAAAACAGTTTTCACACAGCGCGATTCAGCTTTTTAAATTCAATAAGGCTCAGCTGGCTGGTAAGACAGTGTAAAGTTTGAAAACGGTACGTGGATCTGCATGCAGTGGACCAAGTATAAAATTGAAAAAAAAAATTGAATGTCGGTGTTATAGCCGCGGGGATCAAGACAGGTTATTTGGAACCGGATAACGCTGGTTCGAATCCCGCGACGATAACTTCGACCCTGGTTCAACAGATGCCGTTGCATGCACACAAGCTTCTGCTTTCGCATGAAGACAACTGGCCAGGTAAAATAGGTTGGTGGATCGCATTCCTTTCCACAAATCTATTTTTTTTTTTTTTTTTAAAAGTTACATTTACAAACAGCAAAACCATGGTTCATCTGCAGCGTTCTGTAAATTTTCCATTCAAAAAAGTTATGAAACGCAAATCAGACATGGATCATTTTTTGTGATTAGCACTGTAACGGTTAAACTTAACTAAAGCGCATTACAAAAAATGTATAGAAACTAAAATGTAGACAAGAGGCGCTGTTTGAGTCTGCACACATTTTTGGTAAAACGCCACGGTTCAGTTGAAACATAACGATTTATACTCGCGGTATAACGCATCCGTACTCTGAGTACGAGTTGCAAAACTTGAGTTAAGTAAAGTTTACGGTAAAGTATTCAAGCGTGGTTTTCCCCAAAATCTGCCGTTTTTGTCTGTTTAAACTTGATTTTCTTCACCACTGTAACTCTTTTGCTAAGACCATAAAGTATAAGAAACAAAAACGGCAGATTTTGATGAAAATCGCTCTTTAATATTTCTGTAAACTTTACTTTACTCAAGTTTTGTAACTCGTACTAAGGGTACAGGTATTAATACAGGTACAGGTACAGAATATTATGTAGATACACGAAGAACACGTCATAATCGGGATCGTGAACCGTAAACCCCACGAACTTTGGTTTTCTACATCTAGGTATAACTCTATAATCTAAGTTGCAAATATATATGTTTTGACATTTGAGGCTTTTATTTAAAGCACTCTCACAACCAGACACTTCTTAGTTCGCGCTTACACATGCTGCATGTGTAATACATACAAAACTATTTATTTAAAGAAATCCTGTGCGTGAGATACCCTCGATTTCAGAGACTCTAGGGGTCTATGACACTTCGCTCCCTTAGTTCTTGTTTATCGTATACGCCATTGAGAAAATTTTACATGAGCGATGTTTGCATGTGTACTGGACCAATGTGTCTTATGAAAACAAGAAATTTATTTAAAAAATATTTAAAAGAACTCTCACATTATCGAGTTTTACGGTTTTTCTTAGCTCATATTGTATAGAATTTGATTCATAAGACAACTGCATGAAAAAGTCATATTTGACAAGATTAACGTATACGATAAAAATGAACTGGGGGAGCGACTTGTTGTAGTGCGACAGAGATGTTATTTACGAGCTTTTTTGTCGCTGCAAAGCTCCAATACTCAAGCAAGACCCGTTGTTGTAAGGCTTGATGGACTTTTAGTGACCGGTCTTTGGTAAATATTTTATGAATTTTTCAACCCAGCAAAGAGCACATTTGAAAATATGCTCTTTGCTGGTGCTCCACCGGGATTCAAATTCACAACCTTCCATTTACGAGTCGGAAGTGTTGCCACTGGACTACGGACCCGTCAAATGATATGAATGGAAATATGAATGTTTTATGTTAATATTTCTTTGCAACATACATTATAGATAGAGCTATCAACTGGACTCTCAAGAAGAATTTTGAACATCTTCCACACCTCTGCGGCACTCCAACAAGTGGCATAGACCAGAAACAGAAAATTGTCTGATATCTGTGCGAGTCTCCCGCGTAGGAGTTTAAAAAATACCATTAAGAAAAAGGGCTTGAAAAAACGAAACACATATTCGGTCCCTTCATTTATTTTGAAAAAAAAACCCTCAAAATTGAGGGCCGGGAATCGATGAAAATGTGAAAATTATGCGTGTTGAAAATAACTGAATATTTCTTGTGCAATTTACATTGAAATTTCGGTCGCCGCGACGATAAGGGCGGAGGGAAGTTATGGAGGAAACTGTCCCCAAGTGTGTAACCAAACACCCAACTCATTCATTATGTTTTACCAAAAATATATGAAAACTAAAACAGCGCATCTAGTGAGTATGCATTGTCGTTTAACGTTATGGTTGAGTTTAAACGTAATATCTTTGGGTCCGAAAACTTGTCGCTAGAGGGAAAAGTACATGAGGCAGTTGAAATTGAAGCTGAGTTCGGGACAGTACCTAGCGGTAAGGTGTAGGCATTAATATGAGACATGAGACTTCTTGTTATTTTATAATATTTTTAATAAACATGTAATTTAATTCCGGTGTTTATTTCTAACCCAAAAATAAAATAACGGTAAAGCTTACTCAGCTTTCACAAGAAATGAGTACAGCCTCCTTGAGAGCTGAAAAATTTGCACTTCAATTGAAATGGTTGGCGGAAGACCGGCCTCCTAACTTGTTGAAATAAATAAGTTCCACCCGCCACATGCATCCCCTTGGGGGAAACACGGCAAAACGTTACACTTTTTGTGTAGCTTCTAGTAAATTTATGCTTAGTAGCTTAGTAGTATTTTAATAACATAAATCTTCATATGAATTTGCTCGTGCTGCTGGAAAAAGCCGAAGATACACGACCGGCTTCGTCTCGTCTCACCAAACGCGCTCGCAAGGGACAGTCGTGGGCCAGTCTTCGGCAGGTCTTTGTCTAGAGTGGAAGTATTTCGGTTGCTGGATATTTCGCTACGGGTAGAAGTATGTAAGGATAGAAAGAAATGGCGGTTGATCTGTGATGTTGGCGGCTAGGGTTTGTTAAAGTAAAATTGGTTTTATGATTTAGTTTTTTATGTCCATGTATATATTGTTATTTATTGATTTTAAAAATGTAATTTGTCATGTATTGTTTGGGCGAACTGTTAGGTAGGTTTGTTATGGGTAGCTGGCCATAAAATCCTTGTCCTTGTGCCTATAATCTGACCTATCCGATTTGCCCAATCACCTGTCTCCAGCCAGTACTTCTTCATACGCGGCCTTGGATAGACGTGTCCATCGCAGTGTACACCGCGCGCGAACGAAGGAGAAACCACACACAAAAACGCGACCAGTGCTCCGCGAAAGAGGCATCCATTGGAGATAAGGTGAGTCCAGACCATTTGATTCCGTGATTCCTTCCCCCTTGCTCCATTGGTTGGCTGCCTAGACAGATTTGTTGGGCAGTTCGTCCGATCGCGATAATCGAGAACCAGTTTGCGATCTCAATTCCTCCCCCACGCATCCCCTTATGATAACGTCAAACTTGGCGTTGTCATAATTTTGGTCCTAACAGAACCGGATCGTAAATTAAAAATTAGATTCACGTAATATTAATTCAGATTCTTATAGTTTGAAATCGGATTCAAAAAAAATATTCGCCATTTTTATTGCTACAATTCGTGACGCGTTCATACATTATTATCATAAATATCGCTTTGGAATCGAAGTGCGGGTTAATTATTTAATTGCCTTGTAGGTATACCTATCTCTTGCATTTTAGGTACATTCGAATTAAGCCCGCGGTATAAGTAACTACCTAGGTACTAGCATTGTTTACTTTCTTTGTTTACATTATTTGTTTACATCTTGATAAAATTATTATAACCTTCTTCTTTCTTTGCTACTTCAATTTATAAGGACTTGTACGTACGGGATTAGTAAAAATTATTATTAATTTTATCAAATTTAATTTATTAAAGCCAAATTTAAAACATGACGTCAGAACGCGAGAAACGGGCATTTCAACGACGTAAGGAGCGCCTCCAAAATGAGATAGAGACGTACTTGGAACGGGCACAATGCATTTTCGATACCATTAATTCAATTCATTTGGGAGAAATTTATTTGCGGAAATTTAAAGTGCACGCGGCAGGCATTGACAACTGGCGTAAAGAATTTTTAATACTGGTAAAAGAAAAAAATGATTTAATTGCAGAAAGTGAGGAAGATGAAGCAACAGATAATAATATTATTCTGTCATTTGAAGACTTATACGCTGAAATTAAATATACTTACGAGAATTTAAAAGACACAACAAAATCCTCAAGTGCAAATGATATTCCTTTAAAAAGGAGCATCCAACTACCACGATTAGAGCTGTGTGCCTTCAACGGAGATGTAAACAATTGGCCGGTGTTTTATGAAAATTTTAAATCTATGGTCCATGAGAATGACAGTCTAACGGAAGGTGAAAAGATTCAATATTTAGTTGGAAAACTGGTAGGAAAAGCTCAAAGCATTTGCCAAGGTTTATTGCCAACTGCTCAAAATTATACAATTTTATGGAATTCGTTGGTCAAGAAATACAACGATAAGCGCGTTCTGGCAACAACTTATCTAGAGAAATTGTTAAATATTCCTGCAGTAAAGGAACCATCTGCCTCAAACTTGGAGGACTTTATTGATCTATTTTCAGGTTTAACTGCTGCAATCAAACAGTTGAACATGGAGAATCTAGAAGACTTTATATTCATACACATTGCGTGTAAGAAACTTGACATGGATACGATTAAGGCTTTTGAAGTTTCTATACAAGATTCTTCAGACTCAGTAGATTCAATAAAATTTGTGGAATTCATTAGAAATTACTCGCGAATACTACAGCGCGCAAACGGAAGTAGAAGCAGTAAAATTAACAATCAAATTAACGCGATGCCGCGCAAGCCCTCAGCTTCCCAGAAAAACGTTAGGGCATTTGTGACAGTTAATACTGACAAATGTTTGTTGTGCGGAGATAACAACCACTCAAAGTTGTACCAGTGTCCGAAATACACTATCCTGGACGCTCGGGAAAGGTACAATTTTATAAAATCAAAGAAATTATGTGTCAATTGTCTAAGTACGATGCATAATCTCAAGAATTGTAAATCAAAGGGAAGATGCAGCGTTTGTAATCGATCCCACCATACTAGCCTGCATTTCAACTTGAATTTGCAAGCCGCGGCCGAAGAAAAGGCGGAGCCCTTAGCGCTTTGTGCTATGGGCCCTAATTCTAGTGAGGTAGAATCTACAGTTTTACTAGGAACTGTTTGTTGTGTAATCTTAGACAAGCGGGGTCAAAGACACACTATTCGCGCTTTATTAGACAGTGCTTCACAGAGAGACATAATAACGGCCTCCTGTTGTCGAGAACTTCATCTTGATGTAAAGACGACGCGAGACAAAGTTGTTTCAGGAATAGGGGATATTGTCAACCCTATCAAGGGAGTGACAACAATTACCCTTCTTTCGAGAGTTGAGAAATCGGTCAATTTTAAACTATCGCCTTTGGTGGTTAATCAAATAACTGATAAAATACCCGTCGCCAACATTAATATTGAAAATTTAGAATATTTAAAATCATTACGTTTGGCTGATGAAAAATATTTTATTCCCGGAAAAATTGACATGATTCTGGGTGCAGATGTATTCTCCCGTGTGATAAAACACAACACTATCTCACGAAATTTAGGCGAGCCAGTTGCACTGGATACCCTATTTGGGTATGTGGTACTAGGGGAAGTTCCAGTGCTACCGTTAATCAAAACAGATTATAGTTTCTTTTCAGCAATTGAAATTGAAATGAAAAAATTCTTGGAGTTGGAAGACGTACCGGACGTCTCCACTCCGCAAATCGAGGAGCTGGTATGTGAAGAGAAATATACCAACACCACCACGAGAGACAAGACTGGTAGATTTTCCGTAATGCTGCCTTTCAAGACCGATCCGGGGCAGCTTGGTGATTCTCAGAGAGCGGCAGAGCGGAGATTTTACGCGTTGGAAAGGAAACTGCTTTCAAACTCTTCTGTAAAATTGGAATACGACCTTATTTTCAAAAATTATATACAAGAAGGGTATTTAAATCCTGTAAATATAAATTCGGATCAATGCTTGAGCTTGCAATACATAGCCCCGCATCATGCAGTGATACGTGAAAATAAATCCACAACTAAGGTTCGCGCAGTAATAGATGCTAGTATGAAAACTACATCAGGATTATCGCTGAATGATGTTCTACATACGGGTAGAAATCTTCAAAATGATCTATTTAAAATAATATTACACTTTCGCTTGTTTCCAGTTGCTCTAAGCGCTGACATACGTAAAATGTATATGCAAATTCTGGTAAATAAAGAGCATAGATGCTATCAGAGAGTTTTATATCGGTTTGATAAAAATGATCCACTTCAGCTTTTTGAATTTACACGCGTACCATTTGGCTTAAAGTGCAGCCCATACCTTGCAATGCGTACCGTTCGTCGTTTAATTGATGATGAGCGAACACGTTTTCCATTAGCGGCACTTGTAGCAGAGAGAGATATTTACATGGATGATTTGGTTTCTAGCTGTTTAAATGATGAAGAGGCTATCGCACTTTCAAACCAATTGATTGAATTATTTCTTGCGGGCGGTTTTGAATTGGTGAAGTTCTCGAGTAATTCACCATCAGTCATGGGAGGCATTCCCTCAGCTTGTCGCATTTCTGAAGCTGTGGAGTTCAGTTCAGAAGATCAATGTACCATCCTTGGTTTGCATTGGTTGCCTGGAAAGGATGTTTTTACCTTTAGTGTCACTAACAAATTTCGTAAATGTACAAAACGAAATATTCTGTCGACAATTGCGCGCTTCTGGGATTTGATGGGGTTTGTAGCACCCGTGATTGTAACAGCTAAATTAATGATTAAATTTCTCTGGGAACATAAAATCGATTGGGACGATTGTCCTCCTCAGAGTATAATTTCAACTTGGGAAAATTATGAATCGGAACTCCCACTCCTTCAAAGTATTCAGCTGCCACGTCATACAGGTGTAACGCAGGAGTCGATTATATCCCTATTGGGATTCGCGGACGCAAGTGAGAGAGCATATGGAGCGGTGATATATATTCATGTATATAATCCTTCAAGTAAACGCGGAGAAATAAGTTTAGCTTGTGCAAAGTCGCGAGTAGCTCCAAGTCGTACAATATCTTTAGCAAGACTTGAATTATCGGGAATATTGATATTGTCAAAATTAATGCGTGTAGTCATTGATACATATTCAACTCGCTGCCAAATTAATAATGTATACGCCTTTTCTGATAGTACAGTGGCACTCGCTTGGGTTCATTCACACCCATCCCGCTGGCAGACTTTCATCGCGAATAGAGTAACTATAATTCAGGATAATATACCTCCAAGTCAGTTTTATCATATTGCCGGGAAAGATAATCCCGCGGATTGTCTCTCACGCGGCCTAACTCCCGCACAATTAATTGACCACCCGCTCTGGTTTAAAGGCCCTGCCTTCGCGCGCTCACCGATTGAAGAATGGAATTTTTGTAAATTTGATCCAAATACTATTGAAAACCCGCCGGAACAAAAAATAAAAGTTATGACTGTAATGGATAACTTACCCAAGCAACCAACTTTATTAGGTTCACTCGCTGAACGAATCTCTTCCTGGAGTAAATTGTTAAGAGTTGTTATTTACATACTTCGTTTTATAAAAAGATTGTCATCAAAATTTGAAGTCTCTCACCTACGGTTTGCAGAAATCGTAATTATAAAAGACTTACAAAATCATCGTTTTTCGAACGAAATTAAAAACGCGAAAGCCGGTAAAGTCTTATCTCCTGCATTTCGTAAGCTTAATGCCTTTATCGACGCCGATGGGTTGTTACGAGTAGGAGGGAGACTTGTAAACGCTGACTTAGCTTATGACAGTAAACATCCAATACTTTTACCAGGTCGCGGTCATATTTTGAATTTAATCATTGATTACTATCATAGAAAATTCTTGCATTCCGGACCTCAGTTACTGATGTCCCTTTTGCGACAAAATTTCTGGATTTTGTCGGCTAGAAATATTGTGCGTAAACGCGTCCAATTATGTAATACTTGTTATAAGGTTAATCCAAAATCACGCTTCCCTCTCATGGGGGATTTACCTGCCTGTCGGGTAAATGAAGGTAAGGCATTTTTCCACTGTGGCATAGACTACGCGGGCCCCTTAAGTGTGATTCCTTATAGAAAAAGAGGTGTGCACAAAATTAAAGCATACATTTGTGTGTTTGTGTGCTTAATCACGAAAGCGGTTCATATCGAACTCGCATCAGATCTAAGCACGGAAACATTTATTAACGCTCTTAAGCGATTTTTGTCGCGACGCGGGCCGGTAAAAATAATGTACTCAGACTGTGGGACAAACTTCATTGGTGCAAAATCTCACCTCGATGCTCTCTATGGTCTCCTGGAGTCTGAAGATTTTCAAAATAAGTTCGACAGGGAACTAAGAGACCATCGGATAGATTGGAAGTTCAATCCCCCATCCGCCCCGCATTTCGGTGGAATTTGGGAGAGTAACGTGCGGAGTATCAAACTCCATCTGAATCGAGTAATTGGTAAACAATTATTGACATTCGAGGAAATGTCTACAGTACTTGCGCAAATTGAAGCAATTTTAAACTCCAGACCGCTTTCATGTTTGAGTGCCGATCCATCCGAACCTATTGCTCTAACCCCCGCACATTTTCTCACATTGACTCCTCTAAAGTCACTTCCGGCGACAGATACCTCCTCTAGAGACATTAGTTTACTGTCTCGTAAACAGTATGTGGACCATTTAGTTCAGTCTTTCTGGAAACGGTGGAAGGTGGAGTACCTTCACACTCTCCAAACGCGTCAGAAATGGAACACGGAAACAGAGCTAATCAAGATTGGATCTGTTGTCTTGTTAAAAACTGAAGGTAGTGCACCTCTTAATTGGCCACTAGGAGTTATTGAGGATGTCTTTCCGGGAGCGGACGGTATAGCTAGAGTAGTTAATGTCCGGACGAAAACTGGAACTTATAGGCGTCCAGTTGTCAAGGTTTGTCCGTTGCCAAATCAATAACATTACAAAATAATATACAGTCCACTCGCGTAATTAAGTAGATTTAAGTTATAATAATAAACAAATAAAAAATAAAAAAAATCGTTGTTTTGAAAGGACTACGTCCTCTCAAGCTGGGGGGCATGTTTGGGCGAACTGTTAGGTAGGTTTGTTATGGGTAGCTGGCCATAAAATCCTTGTCCTTGTGCCTATAATCTGACCTATCCGATTTGCCCAATCACCTGTCTCCAGCCAGTACTTCTTCATACGCGGCCTTGGATAGACGTGTCCATCGCAGTGTACACCGCGCGCGAACGAAGGAGAAACCACACACAAAAACGCGACCAGTGCTCCGCGAAAGAGGCATCCATTGGAGATAAGGTGAGTCCAGACCATTTGATTCCGTGATTCCTTCCCCCTTGCTCCATTGGTTGGCTGCCTAGACAGATTTGTTGGGCAGTTCGTCCAATCGCGATAATCGAGAACCAGTTTGCGATCTCAAATCCTCCCCCTCGCATTACCACATGATAGCGTCAAACTTGGCGTTATCATAATTTTGGTCCTTCGAGCCGGATCTCAGTTACTGATGTCCCTTTTGCGACAAAATTTCTGGATTTTGTCGGCTAGAAATATTGTGCGTAAACGCGTCCAATTATGTAATACTTGTTATAAGGTTAATCCAAAATCACGCTTCCCTCTCATGGGGGATTTACCTGCCTGTCGGGTAAATGAAGGTAAGGCATTTTTCCACTGTGGCATAGACTACGCGGGCCCCTTAAGTGTGATTCCTTATAGAAAAAGAGGTGTGCACAAAATTAAAGCACACATTTTGATAAAATTATTATAACCTTCTTCTTTCTTTGCTACTTCAATTAATAAGGACTTGTACGTACGGGATTAGTAAAAATTATTATTAATTTATCAAATTTAATTTATTAAAGCCAAATTAAAACATGACGTCAGAACGCGAGAAACGGGCATTTCAACGACGTAAGGAGCGCCTCCAGAATGAGATAGAGACGTACTTGGAACGGGCACAATGCATTTTCGATACCATTAATTCAATTCATTTGGGAGAAATTTATTTGCGGAAATTTAAAGTGCACGCGGCAGGCATTGACAACTGGCGTAAAGAATTTTTATTACTGGTAAAAGAAAAAAATGATTTAATTGCAGAAAGTGAGGAAGATGAAGCAACAGATAATAATATTATTCTGTCATTTGAAGACTTATACGCTGAAATTAAATATACTTACGAGAATTTAAAAGACACAACAAAATCCTCAAGTGCAAATGATATTCCTTTAAAAAGGAGCATCCAACTACCACGATTAGAGCTGTGTGCCTTCAACGGAGATGTAAACAATTGGCCGGTGTTTTATGAAAATTTTAAATCTATGATCCATGAGAATGACAGTCTAACGGAAGGTGAAAAGATTCAATATTTAGTTGGAAAACTGGTAGGAAAAGCTCAAAGCATTTGCCAAGGTTTATTGCCAACTGCTCAAAATTATACAATTTTATGGAATTCGTTGGTCAAGAAATACAACGATAAGCGCGTTCTGGCAACAACTTATCTAGAGAAATTGTTAAATATTCCTGCAGTAAAGGAACCATCTGCCTCAAACTTGGAGGACTTTATTGATCTATTTTCAGGTTTAACTGCTGCAATCAAACAGTTGAACATGGAGAATCTAGAAGACTTTATATTCATACACATTGCGTGTAAGAAACTTGACATGGATACGATTAAGGCTTTTGAAGTTTCTATACAAGATTCTTCAGACTCAGTAGATTCAATAAAATTTGTGGAATTCATTAGAAATTACTCGCGAATACTACAGCGCGCAAACGGAAGTAGAAGCAGTAAAATTAACAATCAAATTAACGCGATGCCGCGCAAGCCCTCAGCTTCCCAGAAAAACGTTAGGGCATTTGTGACAGTTAATACTGACAAATGTTTGTTGTGCGGAGATAACAACCACTCAAAGTTGTACCAGTGTCCGAAATACACTATCCTGGACGCTCGGGAAAGGTACAATTTTATAAAATCAAAGAAATTATGTGTCAATTGTCTAAGTACGATGCATAATCTCAAGAATTGTAAATCAAAGGGAAGATGCAGCGTTTGTAATCGATCCCACCATACTAGCCTGCATTTCAACTTGAATTTGCAAGCCGCGGCCGAAGAAAAGGCGGAGCCCTTAGCGCTTTGTGCTATGGGCCCTAATTCTAGTGAGGTAGAATCTACGGTTTTACTAGGAACTGTTTGTTGTGTAATCTTAGACAAGCGGGGTCAAAGACACACTATTCGCGCTTTATTAGACAGTGCTTCACAGAGAGACATAATAACGGCCTCCTGTTGTCGAGAACTTCATCTTGATGTAAAGACGACGCGAGACAAAGTTGTTTCAGGAATAGGGGATATTGTCAACCCTATCAAGGGAGTGACAACAATTACCCTTCTTTCGAGAGTTGAGAAATCGGTCAATTTTAAACTATCGCCTTTGGTGGTTAATCAAATAACTGATAAAATACCCGTCGCCAACATTAATATTGAAAATTTAGAATATTTAAAATCATTACGTTTGGCTGATGAAAAATATTTTATTCCCGGAAAAATTGACATGATTCTGGGTGCAGATGTATTCTCCCGTGTGATAAAACACAACACTATCTCACGAAATTTAGGCGAGCCAGTTGCACTGGATACCCTATTTGGGTATGTGATACTAGGGAAAGTTCCAGTGCTACCGGCAATCAAAACAGATTATTGTTTCTTTTCAACAATTGAAATTGAAATGAAAAATATCTTGGAGTTGGAGGACGTACCGGACGTCTCCACTCCACAAATCGAGGAGCTGGTATGTGAAGAAAAATATACTAGTACCACCACGCGAGACGAGACTGGTAGATTTTCCGTAATGCTGCCTTTCAAGACCGATCTGGGGCAGCTTGGTGACTCTCAGAGAGCGGCAGAGCGGAGATTTTACGCGTTAGAAAGGAAACTGCTTTCAAACTCTTCTGTAAATTTGGAATACGACCTTAATATAAAAAAGCATATACAAGAAGAGTATTTGAATTCTGTAAATATAAATTCGGATCAATGCTTGAGCTTGCAATACATAGCCCCGCATCATGCAGCGATACGTGAAAATAAATCCACAACTAAGGTTCGCGCAGTAATAGATGCTAGTATGAAAACTACATCAGGATTATCGCTGAATGATGTTCTACATACGGGTAGAAATCTTCAAAATGATCTATTTAAAATAATATTACACTTTCGCTTGTTTCCAGTTGCTCTAAGCGCGGACATACGTAAAATGTATATGCAAATTCTGGTAAATAAAGAGCATAGATGCTATCAGAGAGTTTTATATCGGTTTGATAAAAATGATCCACTTCAGCTTTTTGAATTTACACGCGTACCATTTGGCTTAAAGTGCAGCCCATACCTTGCAATGCGTACCGTTCGTCGTTTAATTGATGATGAGCGAACACGTTTTCCATTAGCGGCACTTGTAGCAGAGAGAGATATTTACATGGATGATTTGGTTTCTAGCTGTTTAAATGATGAAGAGGCTATCGCACTTTCAAACCAATTGATTGAATTATTTCTTGCGGGCGGTTTTGAATTAGTGAAGTTCTCGAGTAATTCACCATCAGTCATGGGAGGCATTCCCTCAGCTTGTCGCATTTCTGAAGCTGTAGAGTTCAGTTCAGAAGATCAATGTACCATCCTTGGTTTGCATTGGTTGCCTGGAAAAGATGTTTTTACCTTTAGTGTCACTAACAAATTTCGTAAATGTACAAAACGAAATATTCTGTCGACAATTGCGCGCTTCTGGGATTTGATGGGGTTTGTAGCACCCGTGATTGTAACAGCTAAATTAATGATTAAATTTCTCTGGGAACATAAAATCGATTGGGACGATTGTCCTCCTCAGAGTATAATTTCAACTTGGGAAAATTATGAATCGGAACTCCCACTCCTTCAAAGTATTCAGCTGCCACGTCATACAGGTGTAACGCAGGAGTCGATTATATCCCTATTGGGATTCGCGGACGCAAGTGAGAGAGCATATGGAGCGGTGATATATATTCATGTATATAATCCTCCAAGTAAACGCGGAGAAATAAGTTTAGCTTGTGCAAAGTCGCGAGTAGCTCCAAGTCGTACAATATCTTTAGCAAGACTTGAATTATCGGGAATATTGATATTGTCAAAATTAATGCGTGTAGTCATTGATACATATTCAACTCGCTGCCAAATTAATAATGTATACGCCTTTTCTGATAGTACAGTGGCACTCGCTTGGGTTCATTCACACCCATCCCGCTGGCAGACTTTCATCGCGAATAGAGTAACTATAATTCAGGATAATATACCTCCAAGTCAGTTTTATCATATTGCCGGGAAAGACAATCCCGCGGATTGTCTCTCACGCGGCCTAACTCCCGCACAATTAATTGACCACCCGCTCTGGTTTAAAGGCCCTGCCTTCGCGCGCTCACCGATTGAAGAATGGAATTTTTGTAAATTTGATCCAAATACTATTGAAAACCCGCCGGAACAAAAAATAAAAGTTATGACTGTAATGGATAACTTACCCAAGCAACCAACTTTATTAGGTTCACTCGCTGAACGAATCTCTTCCTGGAGTAAATTGTTAAGAGTTGTTATTTACATACTTCGTTTTATAAAAAGATTGTCATCAAAATTTGAAGTCTCTCACCTACGGTTTGCAGAAATCGTAATTATAAAAGACTTACAAAATCATCATTTTTCGAACGAAATTAAAAACGCGAAAGCCGGTAAAGTCTTATCTCCTGCATTTCGTAAGCTTAATGCCTTTATCGACGCCGATGGGTTGTTACGAGTAGGAGGGAGACTTGTAAACGCTGACTTAGCTTATGACAGTAAACATCCAATAGTTTTACCAGGTCGCGGTCATATGTTGAATTTAATCATTGATTACTATCATAGAAAATTCTTGCATTCTGGACCTCAGTTACTTATGTCCCTTTTGCGACAAAATTTCTGGATTTCGTCGGCTAGAAATATTGTGCGTAAACGCGTCCAATTATGTAACACTTGTTATAAGGTTTGTCCGTTGCCAAATCAATAATAGTACAATAAATAATATACAGTCCACTCGCTAAATTAAGTAGATTTAAGTTATAATAATAAACAAATAAATAAATAAATCATTGTTTTGAAAGGACTACGTCCTCTCAAGCTGGGGGGCATGTTTGGGCGAACTGTTAGGTAGGTTTGTTATGGGTAGCTGGCCATAAAATCCTTGTCCTTGTGCCTATAATCTGACCTATCCGATTTGCCCAATCACCTGTCTCCAGCCAGTACTTCTTCATACGCGGCCTTGGATAGACGTGTCCATCGCAGTGTACACCGCGCGCGAACGAAGGAGAAACCACACACAAAAACGCGACCAGTGCTCCGCGAAAGAGGCATCCATTGGAGATAAGGTGAGTCCAGACCATTTGATTCCGTGATTCCTTCCCCCTTGCTCCATTGGTTGGCTGCCTAGACAGATTTGTTGGGCAGTTCGTCCGATCGCGATAATCGAGAACCAGTTTGCGATCTCAAATCCTCCCCCTCGCATTACCACATGATAGCGTCAAACTTGGCGTAATCATAATTTTGATTCTGTTAGGACCAAAATTATGATAAAAAAAAGCGATATTTATGATAATAATGTATGAACGCGTCACGAATTGCATTTTTGTAGCAATAAAAATGGCGAATATTTTTTTTTTGAATCCGATTTCAAACTATAAGAATCTGAATTAATATTACGTGAATCTAGTTTCATAATTTTGGTCCTAACAGAACCGGATCGTAAATTAAAAAACTAGATTCACGTAATATTAATTCAGATTCTTATAGTTTGAAATCGGATTCAAAAAAAAAATATTCGCCATTTTTATTGCTACAAAAATGCAATTCGTGACGCGTTCATACATTATTATCATAAATATCGCTTTGGAATCGAAGTGCGGGTTAATTCTTTAATTACCTTGTAGGTATACCTATCTCTTGCATTTTAGGTACATTCGAATTAAGCCCGCGGTATAAGTAACTACCTAGGTACTAGCATTGTTTACTTTCTTTGTTTACATTATTTGTTTACATTTTGATAACATTATTATAACCTTCTTCTTTCTTTGCTACTTCAATTTATAAGGACTTGTACGTACGGGATTTGTAAAATTTATTATTAATTTTATCAAATTTAATTTATTAAAGCCAAATTAAAACATGACTTCAGAACGCGAGAAACGAGCATTTCAACGACGTAAGGAGCGCCTCCAGAATGAGATAGAGACGTACTTGGAACGGGCACAATGCATTTTCGATACCATTAATTCAATTCATTTGGGAGAAATTTATTTGCGTAAATTTAAAGTGCACGCGGCAGGCATTGACAACTGGCGTAAAGAGTTTTTATTACTGGTGAAAGAAAAAAATGATTTAATTGCAGAAAGTGAGGAAGATGAAGCAACAGATAATAATATTATTCTGTCATTTGAAGACTTATACGCTGAAATTAAATATACTTACGAGAATTTAAAAGACACAACAAAATCCTCAAGTGCAAATGATATTCCTTTAAAAAGGAGCATCCAACTACCACGATTGGAGCTGTGTGCCTTCAACGGAGATGTAAACAATTGGCCGGTGTTTTATGAAAATTTTAAATCTATGGTCCATGAGAATGACAGTCTAACGGAAGGTGAAAAGATTCAATATTTAGTTGGAAAACTGGTAGGAAAAGCTCAAAGCATTTGCCAAGGTTTATTGCCAACTGCTCAAAATTATACAATTTTGTGGAATTCGTTGGTCAAGAAATACAACGATAAGCGCGTTCTGGCAACAACTTATCTAGAGAAATTGTTAAATATTCCTGCAGTAAAGGAACCATCTGCCTCAAACTTGGAGGACTTTATTGATCTATTTTCGGGTTTGACTGCTGCAATCAAGCAGTTGAACATAAATAATCTAGAAGACTTTATATTCATACACATTGCGTGTAAGAAACTCGACATGGATACGATTAAGGCTTTTGAAGTTTCTATACAAGATTCTCCAGACTCAGTAGATTCAGTAAAATTTGTGGAATTCATGAGAAATTACTCGCGAATACTACAGCGCGCAAACGGAAGTAGAAGCAGTAAAATTAACAATCAAATTAACGCGATGCCGCGCAAGCCCTCAGCTTCCCAGAAAAACGTTAGGGCATTTGTGACAGTTAATACTGACAAATGTTTGTTGTGCGGAGACAACAACCATTCAAAGTTGTACCAGTGTCCGAAATACACTATCCTGGACGCTCGGGAAAGGTACAATTTTATAAAATCAAAGAAATTATGTGTCAATTGTCTAAGTACGATGCATAATCTCAAGAATTGTAAATCAAAGGGAAGATGCAGCGTTTGTAATCGATCCCACCATACTAGCCTGCATTTCAACATGAATTTGCAAGCCGCGGCCGAAGAAAAGGCGGAGCCCCTAGCGCTTTGTGCTATGGGCCCTAATTCTAGTGAGGTAGAATCTACGGTTTTACTAGGAACTGTTTGTTGTGTAATCTTAGACAAGCGGGGTCAAAGACACACTATTCGCGCTTTATTAGACAGTGCTTCACAGAGAGACATAATAACGGCCTCCTGTTGTCGAGAACTTCATCTTGATGTAAAGACGACGCGAGACAAAGTTGTTTCAGGAATAGGGGATATTGTCAACCCTATCAAGGGAGTGACAACAATTACCCTTCTTTCGAGAGTTGAGAAAACGGTCAATTTTAAACTATCGCCTTTGGTGGTGAATCAAATAACTGATAAAATACCCGTCGCCAACATTGATATTGAAAATTTAGAATATTTAAAATCATTACGTTTGGCTGATGAAAAATATTTTATTCCCGGAAAAATTGACATGATTCTGGGTGCAGATGTATTCTCCCGTGTGATAAAACACAACACTATCTCACGAAATTTAGGCGAACCAGTTGCACTGGATACCCTATTTGGGTATGTGATACTAGGGAAAGTTCCAGTGCTACCGGCAATCAAAACAGATTATTGTTTCTTTTCAACAATTGAAATTGAAATGAAAAATATCTTGGAGTTGGAGGACGTACCGGACGTATCCACTCCGCAAATCGAGGAGCTGGTATGTGAAGAGAAATATACCAACACCACCACGAGAGACAAGACTGGTAGATTTTCCGTAATGCTGCCTTTCAAGACCGATCCGGGGCAGCTTGGTGATTCTCAGAGAGCGGCAGAGCGGAGATTTTACGCGTTGGAAAGGAAACTGCTTTCAAACTCTTCTGTAAAATTGGAATACGACCTTATTTTCAAAAATTATATACAAGAAGGGTATTTAAATCCTGTAAATATAAATTCGGATCAATGCTTGAGCTTGCAATACATAGCCCCGCATCATGCAGTGATACGTGAAAATAAATCCACAACTAAGGTTCGCGCAGTAATAGATGCTAGTATGAAAACTACATCAGGATTATCGCTGAATGATGTTCTACATACGGGTAGAAATCTTCAAAATGATCTATTTAAAATAATATTACACTTTCGCTTGTTTCCAGTTGCTCTAAGCGCTGACATACGTAAAATGTATATGCAAATTCTGGTAAATAAAGAGCATAGATGCTATCAGAGAGTTTTATATCGGTTTGATAAAAATGATCCACTTCAGCTTTTTGAATTTACACGCGTACCATTTGGCTTAAAGTGCAGCCCATACCTTGCAATGCGTACCGTTCGTCGTTTAATTGATGATGAGCGAACACGTTTTCCATTAGCGGCACTTGTAGCAGAGAGAGATATTTACATGGATGATTTGGTTTCTAGCTGTTTAAATGATGAAGAGGCTATCGCACTTTCAAACCAATTGATTGAATTATTTCTTGCGGGCGGTTTTGAATTAGTGAAGTTCTCGAGTAATTCACCATCAGTCATGGGAGGCATTCCCTCAGCTTGTCGCATTTCTGAAGCTGTAGAGTTCAGTTCAGAAGATCAATGTACCATCCTTGGTTTGCATTGGTTGCCTGGAAAAGATGTTTTTACCTTTAGTGTCACTAACAAATTTCGTAAATGTACAAAACGAAATATTCTGTCGACAATTGCGCGCTTCTGGGATTTGATGGGGTTTGTAGCACCCGTGATTGTAACAGCTAAATTAATGATTAAATTTCTCTGGGAACATAAAATCGATTGGGACGATTGTCCTCCTCAGAGTATAATTTCAACCTGGGAAAATTATGAATCGGAACTCCCACTCCTTCAAAGTATTCAGCTGCCACGGCATACAGGTGTAACACAGGAGTCGATTATATCCCTATTGGGATTCGCGGACGCAAGTGAGAGAGCATATGGAGCGGTGATATATATTCATGTATATAATCCTCTAAGTAAACGCGGAGAAATAAGTTTAGTTTGTGCAAAATCGCGAGTAGCTCCAAGTCGTACAATATCTTTAGCAAGACTTGAATTATCGGGAATATTGATATTGTCAAAATTAATGCGTGTAGTCATTGATACATATTCAACTCGCTGCCAAATTAATAAAGTATACGCCTTTTCTGATAGTACAGTGGCACTCGCTTGGGTTCATTCACACCCATCCCGCTGGCAGACTTTCATCGCGAATAGAGTAACTATAATTCAGGATAATATACCTCCAAGTCAGTTTTATCATATTGCCGGGAAAGACAATCCCGCGGATTGTCTCTCCCGCGGCCTAACCCCCGCACATTTTCTCACATTGACTCCTCTAAAGTCACTTCCGGCGACAGATACCTCCTCTAGAGACATTAGTTTACTGTCTCGTAAACAGTATGTGGACCATTTAGTTCAGTCTTTCTGGAAACGGTGGAAGGTGGAGTACCTTCACACTCTCCAAACGCGTCAGAAATGGAACACGGAAACAGAGCCAATCAAGATTGGATCTGTTGTCTTGTTAAAAACTGAAGGTAGTGCACCTCTTAATTGGCCACTAGGAGTTATTGAGGATGTCTTTCCGGGAGCGGACGGTATAGCTAGAGTAGTTAATGTCCGGACGAAAACTGGAACTTATAGGCGTCCAGTTGTCAAGGTTTGTCCGTTGCCAAATCAATAACATTACAAAATAATATACAGTCCACTCGCTAAATTAAGTAGATTTAAGTTATAATAATAAACAAATAAATAAATAAATCATTGTTTTGAAAGGACTACGTCCTCTCAAGCTGGGGGGCATGTTTGGGCGAACTGTTAGGTAGGTTTGTTATGGGTAGCTGGCCATAAAATCCTTGTCCTTGTGCCTATAATCTGACCTATCCGATTTGCCCAATCACCTGTCTCCAGCCAGTACTTCTTCATACGCGGCCTTGGATAGACGTGTCCATCGCAGTGTACACCGCGCGCGAACGAAGGAGAAACCACACACAAAAACGCGACCAGTGCTCCGCGAAAGAGGCATCCATTGGAGATAAGGTGAGTCCAGACCATTTGATTCCGTGATTCCTTCCCCCTTGCTCCATTGGTTGGCTGCCTAGACAGATTTGTTGGGCAGTTCGTCCGATCGCGATAATCGAGAACCAGTTTGCGATCTCAAATCCTCCCCCTCGCATTACCACATGATAGCGCCAAACTTGGCGTTATCATGTATGTTCCTTGACTTATAGGTTGTTATGCGGCTGACCACCCATACTGTAAAAAATTGGTTCACTTTGCCAATGTCACCCCTGTTTCAGGGAAGGACGGCAAGAGTTGCAAGGCTTATGTTAATTTGAGATTGGGTTTTTATATTGTAGGTCCACATGCGGCATGTGTTAGCGCGAAATTATACATGTCTGCTTGTGGGAATGCATTTAATATAAATCTTAAATGATATATATCTTTGCAGCTTAGATTAGATTAGATTAGATTAGGTACTGTACTGTACTGTATCCTGCCGCCATTCCACTAGGGGTGGCTGGTACCTCTGCAGATGCGCCTCCACTTTTTCTGTCCTTACAAAATACTTTCATTTCCTCAATATTCATCACCTTTTTCATACATACTCTTCTCTTATTCTCACTCTGCTGCAGGTTCCATTCTTTCTCAATCTCACCTATTTGGTCTAACCATTCTTTCCTCGGCCATCCCCTGCCGCGCTTTCCTTTGACATTTCCTTTGTACACTTTCTTCGTTAGTCGTTCATCATCCATTCTTTCGAGATGTCCGAACCATCTCATCGTACTTTTTTGTACTTTCATTCTCATATTCTCTTGTATACCACACTCGTTCATCACCCAATCATTACGTACTCTATCATTCAGTGTCTTTCCAGCCATTGCTCTCAGGTAAGCCATTTCAACCGTACATACTTTACTCAGTTCACATTCATTAACTGTCCACGCCTCACTTCCATACATCAATGTCGGAACCAATATGCCATTGTGGACCGCCAATTACTACCGGTACCGGTACTACGGGTACCGGTAGTAATATCTGTCGTTAAGTCAGTGTGAGTGCATCTACTCACGTGTTACCAATGTGAAACAGTGAATATGTTTATGATTGGTGTTAGTCTCTGAAAACCGCGCATTCTTTTCTTCCAGGCTGATCTTATCCAAGGAAATCAGCTTATTTCTACCATTATCTTATTATGGGTTGTCTTCTTACTGGACTTAGCCTAATGTGAACCCTGGTGCGAGGAGAGACATGAGACTCCAAAAACACATTTTTTTATTGATTGAAATTCAAAACGAACCTTAGAAAAAATCATAATCTTCTAAAGGCAGCGCCTGGTTGTGTCAGCCACTCGTCTCTGATGCCTGTTGCATCCTCTTGAGATGCGAATAGGAGGAGACATCCATGAGCCGCTTCACATCCTTAAAGTATGAAATCCTTTGGCGACCCATTCTTCGCTTCCCAAGATTTTGCCTTCGAAGATGTTGTAAGAAAGGTGCTTTGTCTAATCGAGTGCCCTATTAGCTTGGCTTTCCACTACAATATGTGAATTAATTATAAGCTCTTGACTCACATCTAAATATCAAGCTTAAATGCGTTTTTTACCATACTACATTGCCTACCCATTAGACGCGTGTGCCTGTATGGGATGCACGCCTCTGCTACTCACACAGTTTCATCAATATCTTCTCATTAGACAAACTTTTCAGTGCAGTAGTATAGATGATATGCCACTAAGCCACTTCACTTGCCACTTTCCACTAAGCACTAACAGCTTACCAAAGAGAAGTCCTCTAGCACAGGAGCTTCTACGGACGGGACGGCTGGCGCTTTCAAATTGAAATGAGATGCAAAGTAGTGTTGTCGGCGTCATCAGATGGAAGGGGGGGGGGAAGAGCACCCGGGGAGAAAGGGGGGGGGGGGTAACTTAATTACGTCACAATTTGAATAAGGAAAAATCCACAGGACGCGCTTCCGCAACAAATCATATAATTTATTATATTTTGTATTGTTTGTGTATTGACACTGTGAAAATTAAACACTGTTTTATTTTCACGTATATTATTATTTATTTTTTAAATTTTTACAAACGTTTTCGATCTATAGTCATCGTCAGACCTGATGATGATTATAGATTTATTCTGACACCATCAGAGCTCGGGTTCGAATCCTACCGATGCATCGATAGGATTCGAACCCGAGCTCTCGGCATGGAATGAGTGGACAGTTACAGAGAGCTTATACTTATATGTGATTAATTATTTGTGTTCCTTGACTTATAGGTTGGTATGCGGCTTACCACTCATGCTGTAGAAATCGTTCACTTTGCCAATGTCACCCTTGTTCCAGGGTGTATGTTCATTTGAGATTTGGATTTTTATACTGCAAGTCCACATGCGGCATGTTTAAGCACTAATGTATATGTGCCTGCTTGTGAAAATGCATATAATGTGAATCCCTAATGTTACACTTTTTTTTTTTTAAAGAAATCCTGTGCGGGAGGCTCCCTAGATTTCAGAGACTCTAGAGGTCTATGACACTTGTTGTAGTGTCGCAGAGGTGTTTGCGAGCTTGGTCGTCACTACAAATCGCCAATACTCAAGCAAGACCTAATTGCTGTAAGGCTGGATGGACTTCTTAGTGATCGGTCTTTGGTAAAGATTTATGAATATGTGAATTTCAATTAACCCACCGAAGAGCAAATTTGAAAATATAAATGGTGTAAATGTGTTGTGCTCCGCCGGGATTCTAACCCACAACCTTCCATTTACGAGTCCGAAGTGTTACCACTGGACTACGGAGCGGTACATCTTTGCAACTTAGATTAATTATATTAGAAATACGAAAGTCAAGATTAGTGACTTGACCCTGTAAATAAATTATTAATCTTAAATATTCAAATAGCTTTTTTTTTGTAAAAAATGGTTCACTTTGCCAATGTCACCCCTGTTTCAGGGAAAGTCGGCAAGAGTTGCAGGGCTTATGTTCATTTGAGATTGGGTTTTTATATTGTAGGTCCACATGCGGCATGTGTGAGCGCGAAATTATGCGTGTCTGCTTATGGGAATGCATTTAGTATGAATCTCTAATGATACATATCTTTGCAACTTAGATTTAGATTTTTGAAACTGTAGGTAGATATTTTTTTGATTAAACGCAATGGTTGAGTTTAAACGTCATTTTTTATACAGGCACGAACATGTACGTACTCACCGTTGGCAGGCAGCGACATAAGCCCGCTAAATTCACAAAGCCGTGATGGAAAATGCAGAATTATGGACACAGGAGACTTATGAACAAATTTACACAAAATTAATTTGGTCTGTGTTACGGGAGGCGGTAGTATATCGGATTACCAACAGTTTTGAGGGGCAGTGTGTGTATATTATAGCAGAAGCGAGCATTTCATAATAGTTTGTGCAATGTGTAGGATACAAAGGGTAAAACACATTTATCTCTCAATTTTAAAAGTTTTTTTTGTTGTATAAGATTAATGAAGTCGTTTTGATACCATATGTGGCAATCTAATAAAAAAATTAATTCAAATTTATTGAGGTTGATATATTCCTTACTTGCAGGTTGGTATGAGGCTGGCCGCCCATACTGTAGAAATGATTCACTTTGCCGATGTCACCCCTATTTCGGGTAGGTCAGCAAAAATTGCCGATTGTAATTTGTAAGTACATATGCAGCATTTGTAAGCGCGAATTTACATGTGCTTGTTTGTAAGCATGCATTGAATATTAATTTTAAATGTTGGACTTTCTAAGAAGTATGATTGGGAAAAAACGGAGTGACAGGGTGAGGAATGATTTTGTAAGAGAAGAATGTGGTGCAAGAGAAAGTGTGAAAGTGAAGATTAAAAGAAGTTTGTTAAGATGGTTTGGGCATATGGAGAGAATGAATGAGGAAAGACTGACGAAGAAAGTATATGTTGGTAGAATAGATGGATGTCGTGGTAGAGGAAGACCGAGAAAGGTATGGATGGACCAAATATCCGAAATTGCGAATGAATGGAATATCCAGAGTCATAATAAAAGAAGAGCTTGTATGAAGAAGGTTATGACTCTGGAGGAAATGAAAGAAGTATGTAAGGACAGAAAGAAATGGCGGTTGATCTGTAATGTTGGCGGCTAGGGTTTATTAAATTGGAATTTATTAAATTGGAATTTGTTTTTGTTTGTAAATGGATATTTTGTATTTGGATATTATTATTTAGTGATGTATAAAATGTAATTTGTCGTGTGTGTGTGTTCCTTGACTTATAGGTTGGTATGCGGCTGACCACCCATGCTGTAAAAATGGTTCACTTTGCCAGTGTCACCCCTGTCTCAGGGAAGGACGGCAAGAGTTGCAGGGTGTATGTCCATTTGAGATTTGGTTTTTATGTTGTAGGTTCACATGAGGCATGTGCAAGCGCGAACTTGTACGTGTCTGGTTGTGAGAATGCATGTAATGTGAATCTCCAATGTAACATATCCTTGCACCTTAGATTAGATTAGATTATATCTTTTTTCAACTTTGATTATAGATAAACATGAATCGCTTATAGTCAAATGTGGCAGCCTACTTTTTTTTTAATTAGAGACATTTGGACCGGTCCGTAGTCCGTAGTGACAACACTTCGGACTCGTAAATGGAAAGTTGTGGATTCGGATCCCAGCGGAGCACAAAAATATACCATTTATATTTCGAATGTGCTCTTCGCTGAGTTGAAAAATTCATAAACCTTTACCAAAGACCGGTCACTGAAAGGTCCATCCAACCTTACAACAACTGGTTCTTGCTTGAGAATTGGCGCTTTCTACAGCGACGACCAAGCTCGCAGAGGGCTCTTGAGGTGTGATACACACAAAAACAGCGCTCACCAAATAAATCATCCTAATATTATTATTTATAGTTTGTGATTCCAAAAAACTAGCAACTGAGCTGTACATATCGTCAAACTCTTTCCACGTTGTCCATAAGTGTGGCGAGTTCAAATTATTTATTCTCACAGATAAGGAGCCGGCTTACCGGCAACTACATCAGTTGAATTTGGGATTTCCTTACTCTCGAGGGAGCAGGTTCTTAGTTCTTGTAAAAGAGTAATTTTACCTTGCAGGTATTTAGATTTTTTGTGTTTTATTTTATTTTCTTTTTCCAAGTGATCATAAAAATGTTCACAAATATTTTGAAAAATAAATTTAGTACATCTCTTGCTGTAAAATAATAACAATATTTTTTTATGAAAAACTTAACTTAACTTACTCTGTGACACAATAAAGAATCAATAAAAAAGACGATACAAAAAAAGATTAACTTTACCTTTATTGATATGATTTTCACATTTAGTGTTGAGCGTGCATTGTCCATTAGCATCTATAATATGTGCGCCTCTGGTGCATATTTAGTTTAATATGAGGCTCATTCAATATAGATTTATTATCCTTCATACAATAAATCATTATTTAACTGCAATAACCCTATTCATAAATACATTGTAATTTTAAGTCCGGCTTAAAGTATTTTTTTCCATAGTAGGATTAAACCTGATTTTGTTTTCAACATATATGATGAATAAGGAAAAGATTATGCTCACCTAATTGTTATTTATTATATGCAGATTATTTTTGTCCATAAAAGTCTATATTCTTAGTTGCAAAGATAAATTACATTTAAGATTCATATTAAATGCAATTCCACGAGCACACTATTATAGTTCACGCTTACACAAGCCGTGTGTGAACTTACAACTAGAAAACCCAATCTCAAATGAACGTTAGCCCTGCAACTCTTGCCTTCCTTTAACATAGGTGACATTGGTAAAGTGAACCATTTGTTTTACAGTATGGGTAGTCAGCCCCATACCAACCTATAAGTCAAGGAATGAAGAAATAAATAATTATGCTCACCTATAATCTGTAATCTTTAATCTAAGCTGCAAAGATATATAAACATTTTTAAGGCTCATATTAAATGCGTGCCCACAGACAGGCACATGTAGGGTCGCGCCTACACATTATACTTGTGTGCATAAAAATAAATAAAAAACATCACATGAATATGTACCTAATTGTTATTTATTGTATAAAGATTGTTTCTGTTTACGAAATCTAAGTTGCAAAGATATATAAACATTTAAGATTCATCTATAATTTATGCCCACAAACAGACACTTATAAGTTAACGCTTACACATGCCGCATGTGTACCTACTTACAAATTATAAACTAAGTCCGAAATGAACATCAACCCTTTAACTCTTATCAAAACATGAGTGACATTGATTAAGTGAACAATTTTTAACAGTACCGATCGTCCGCCTCAAGTCAAGGAACTCTTTTTTGTGCTGAGAATACTTCGTTTGAAATTGAATATTCTGTTGCTGAGTTCCTTCTTTAAATCCACCATTCTCCTATACTTTTTTAATTTATTTTAAAAACAAACCTTGTATTTTTACATGAGATAAACCAACAAATATAAAACATACCTCCACGCAACAGTGGGCCATCGTTAAACTGGAATTCGTCTTCCCTAGGCCTTCTATTTCCAAACCTCTTCCACCCCCAGCTCCAAGGTTTTTCCATTCTTAGTTCCAGACCTACTTCCTTCCTACATATGTTTATCTATGTATGTAGTCTTCCACTCCTGCACTGTAACGAGATGGATTTGTTTGTTAGGTAAAATGGAACATGAGATTTGAATTTGAATGAAAAGGAAAACAAAAGAATATAAAGAGAGGAGAAGCTGGCCAGGCGGGAGAGCCACAAGCCTGTGTAATTAAGAATAATTAATATTATTGTGCTGTGGTTTATTGTGTATACATTGTGAAAGGAATAAAAGTAAACATATTAAAGTGGCTGTTATATTACTAATTGTGTCAATCAGCAGGACAGAGAGGAAAAACCCTCACAGCACCCACAAAAATCGTTCACACGGGTCGAGTTCGAATGCATTAATAGGTGTGTGTACGCGTGTCCTATATGTTTTATACTCGCCAACACACACCAATACGAATAGATCACGTTTTCTTGTTCAGATAGGTTTTATTTTTATTTAATTTAATTTTTATTCTCATCTTACTTTCAAACTTGTAGTTTTGAAGGTGTGATTTTTTAGTTTTTCTATTTCAATTTCGATTAAAAAGAATTTTTAACTCCTAGTTGTGTTTTTTTTTACAAATTGCCCACATTTAAATATATATATATATATTTTTGTTGATTTATAGCTTGGTATGAGGCCGACCTCCTATGCAGTAAAATCTAATAAACTTTCATGATCAGTTATAATCTTACCTGTTTCAGAAACGGTAAGAGTTACAAGATTTATGTTCATTTGAGGTTTGGTTTATTTTATAAAGCGTATGCTGCAAGTGTGCGTGTGAACTTACAGCATTTTTAAATCGATCCATCAATTAAATTTTTGGCATCAGCTGATGGCATACACACATTTTAAACGCAGTGATTTTATTCTCGAGGCACTGAGTGCCCACCCTTTCATGCCATAGACGATAAGAGTAAAATTTTAAAGATCCTTCTTACATTTAATCGAATCCCACCGAGGGTGTCTGCTTAGGGAATCGAGAGGGTGAATGATTTCCAGTTTCGGTGCTTATTTCAAACCCTAAAATAAAATACCGGCAAGGCTTACTCAGCCTTCATAAGAAATGGAAGCCCCCACTTCAAGTGAAGTAGTTGGCGTAAGGCCGGCCCCCTTACCTGTAAAAGTAAATAGGTGCAACTCGCCACATGCTACCCCTTCGGCGAAAACGCGGTAAAAAGTTACACTATATGTGTAGCTTCGTTGCGTTGCGTTACGTTAGGCCACTTGGTTCTTGCTACTTCTGAGATTCACCCGTCTGAACTAGACTATATGGGGTACAGCGTCGGCCCAGTGATTTCGGATTCCCTGCATAGTCCCGGCTATAGCCTGATATATTGGCGATTGTGCCGCGTCCCGATGTGATCTTCTGGGATGAAACGAAATAAGATTCGAGATGTATTTGAATCCGGGACTAACGTAGCGTGCCACTACAAAACGATCAGGAGCGTAGCGCTTCTAAAGAAAGTGCTACAGGTCGTAGACTTTAAAAAGCGAAAAGCCGAAGTGGAGTAGATACAAGATATTGAAGAGAAAGGGAAGCTTAGATATATTAATACGTAAAACATAAGGTTTCATTAAAGAGAGGAAACATAACGTATCATGATAGGAGCTTAGAGGTCAAGTTGGGAAAGGTAAAGGTAACGTGAAAATAAGGGAGCATAACTATAACAAAATATGAAGACAAGATAGCGTGGGGTCAAAGTAGCAAAGGCAAACTATAGTGTCAAGACAAGGGAGCGTGTATATTAAAAAAGGTAGCAAAGAAGAAAGGAATGCTTAGAATACTAGGTAGCATCAAGGAAAAAATGCATGGATTTTGAAGACTCTTGAAACAAGGAAGTGTAGATGCAAAGTGGTGTAATCATAACGTGGCGTTAAGACATGCCAACGTAGTCACAATACAGCATAGATCCAATGTAGCGTAGAGAAAACGTAGCATATAAAGTATGTACCGTAAACACAATGTAGCGTAGATACAATGTTGCGTAGAGACAACGTAGCTTAAACACAATCTAGCGTAGACATAATGTAGCGTATAAGCAATGAAGCGTAGACACAATATAGCGTAGCGACAACGTAGCATTTAAAATATGTACCGTATGAATAATATAGCGTTAACACAATGTAACGTAGAAACAATAATGTGTAGAGAAAACGTAGCTAGAAACAAGGAAACGTAGAGACAAGGAAGCTTAGAAGCGATGTAGCATAAACGCAAAAAGCGTAGAGACAACGTTGCGTAGATAAAATATAGCGTAGAGACAACTTAGTACATAAAATATGTACCGTAGGCACAATGTAGCGTAGATACAATGTAGCGTATGAACAATATAGCGTTTACACAATTCAAATTAGAAACAAAAATATGTAGAGACAACGTAGTTAGAAACAAGGAAGCGTAAAGACCAGGAAGCTTAAAAATAATGGAAACAACGTGGCGTAGATACAATGAAGCTCAGACATAATGTAACGTATTCACAATGTAGCGTAGAGACAACGTAACATATAAAATATGTACCGTAGACACAATGTAGCGTAGATGCAACATAGCGTAGATACAACGTAGCGTAGACATAATGTAGCGTATAAATAAAGTAGCGTAGACACAATGTAGCGTAGAGACAAAATAGCATATAAAATATGTAACGTAGACAAAATGTAGCGTAGATACAATAAAGCGTAGGTACAATGTAGCGTAGACATAATGTAGCATAAAAACAATGTAGCGTAGAGACAACGTAGCATATAAAATATGTACCGTAGACACAATGTAGCGAAGACACAATGTAACGTATAAAATATATAGCGGATAAACAATATAGCGTTAACACATTATAACGTAGAAACAATGTAGCGTAGAGACCACGTAGCATAGACATAATGTAGTGTAGAAAAAATACAGCAAAGATTGGTTTGAAATAAACAATATAGCGTAGAGACCAGGTAGTGTAGAGTAGAGACAAGGTAGCTTAAAGACAAGTAAACATGGAGACAGGGTAGCATCGACTTAAAGTAGCAAGGACACAAGAAAGTGTAGCACACCTTTGCATAAGTATAGGAAGAGGAAGGCCGGGCAAGAAGGCCCTCGGGGAAATCTGAGATGAAGCTCAAAGAGTTGCCATATTCTTAATGTGCACTGACGCAAGTACTCGCTACGTAACTTATCCACGTGTAAATATACACGAGTATTGTATACTTAGTGTTAGTGTTTGTGTGTGGGATTTATTTTGAGATGCATTTATTTACACAGAAAAAAATGTGGGACTTGTAGGGTAATGTATATAGGAGAGAAAGTCTTAAGAAATAAGAGGATTGTGGAGCAAAGAAAATAGCAAAAATACTCGTACATCGAGCATTTTCTTATAAAATCGCTTCATATTTTTTATCTGTATTGTAAATCAAAGACAGACAAAATAAATTTATGTCTACAGTAAACACATGTAAGTTTGGTGCATCAACATGCAGTATGTATATTTACAAAATAAAAACCTGAATATACAAATTACCGTAAACCCTACTACCTAGGTCAACTTTTACTAAAACAAAGGTGGCATTGGTAAAGGTGAAATAATGTTTGTTTGTATGAGAAGTCAGACTCGTACCAACTTACTCAACCTGGTCAAGAAACATAAATATCCTGTAATCATATTGTAAAACTTGGTTCAATTTTCCAATGTCATCCTTGACTCAGGGATGGGCAGCAATAGTTCTAAGGAATATGTTCATTTGAGATTTTGGTTTTTATTTTGTGCGTGAACCATAAATTTTAATACAATTATACAACTCAGATTACACATAGAAAGCGAGAGTGGTATCGATTTTCACCTCGAGAAATTTAACTCAAGCCGCTAACCCTCAACACACTGTTTTTGTATGAAATGTAAAAATAACAAATGTCTTGATTCGGCGCCCGTATGGATACGGAGGAATACATAAAAATCAAATCCCACCACAAGCCACACGCGTGTGAGCCAGCAGGCGAGAGATCTGCTGAAAAATAAACGCAATCCATCTGCAGACCCGCCTCACTGAAGCTAGGGGTACCTGCGCACAGAGGTCTCCAAAATATGGATCCCACAAAGAAGTAGGCTGAAAAACCTGCGACAGTGGTTCGGCAGAAGCAGCAAGTCCCGGTTTCGAGCCGCAGCATCCAAAGTCAAAATAGCCATAATGATCACCTTGACTGATAGGTTTGTATGCAGCTGACCACCCATACTGTAAAAAATGGTTCACTTTGCCAATGTCACCCCTGCTTCAGGGAAGGTCGGCAAGAGTTGCAGGGCTTATGTTCATTTGAGATTAGGTTTTTTATATTGTAGGTCCACATGCGGCATGTGTAAGCGCGAAATTATGCATGTCTGCTTGTGGGAATGCATTTAATATGTTTTTAAATGCATTTAAATTGCTCGTTGTTATTGAAATGATTTATGAGAACAATTCCTTGGTTGGTTTTTAATTATCCTTTTATTCTTACTTGTAGTAAAAAGCCCAGAAACACTACTCTGCTAAATTCCTTACACTCTGGTTATCAATCGAAGTCGGAGCTTGCTAGCGCTTGCGAAGGAACTCAATAGATAAAAAAAATCACAGGACACCTTATTTTTGGACACGAATCGCGATCTCGTCGCCATTAAACAGAATAGCGCTTCAGTACCCTTAGTACGAGCTGCAAAACTTGAGTAATGTAAAGTTTACGGCAATTATTAAAGAGTGATTTTCCCCAAAATCTGCCGTTTTTGTTTGTTTGAACTTGGTTTTCTTCATCACTGTAACTCTTTTGCTAAGACCATAAAGTGTAAGAAACAAAAACGGCAGAATTTGGGAGAAATCACTCTTTAATATTTTCCGTAAACTTTACTTTTCTCAAGTTTTGCTACTACAGTATTCGGTAGGTAAAAATTACCGTGGTGATGAAATTTCCAGCCCAGGAATAAAGATGCCTGATGAAAAAGATACGGAGGAGGCTTGAGGTCTTCGAAGAAGCAAACTAAATTTTAAGAAAAAGTGTGCTACAATTTTCGATCACAAGCAACAACAATTATTTCACAAATCATAGATTTTAGACAGAGCGGTCCTGCTATCAGAATGTTTGAGGATTTCTAGAGCAGGACGAGCAGCGTACGTTATATGATCAAGCATGCAAAAACCTTCATTTTAAAAATACATGGTGTTGTTCTGAGCACGACTCCGTAGTGTGAGATTCCCAAACTGTGGCTGTTGCTGTGACGTCGTTGATGGTGAGACAGGTCGTAGGTGATGTGGCGGCGGCGAGCCCCTTAATAATAATAATATAATAATATTAGGATGATTTATTTGGTGAGCGCTGTTTTTGTGTGTATCACACCTCAAGAGCCCTCTGCGAGCTTGGTCGTCGCTGTAAAAAGCGCCAATTCTCAAGCAAGACCCAGTTGTTGTAAGGTTGAATGGACCTTTCAGTGACCGGTCTTTGGTAAAGGTTTATGAATTTTTCAACTCAGCGAAGAGCACATTCGAAATATAAATGGTATATTTTTGTGCTCCGCCGGGATCCGAATCCACAACCTTCCATTTACGAGTCCGAAGTGTTGCCACTACGGACTACGGACCGGTCCAAGATGCCAACGACACGCGGTGTACCTGAGCGGTTACCCATCCAAGCACTGACCACGCCCAATGTTGCTTAACTTCGGTGATCTATGGGAACCGGTGCTTTCAACATGGCTAACGTCGTTGACGACGTTGTGTACCTTTTCCTTAAGTTTTTGGCCGTGTTGCGTCACAATTTTGTTGTATCCGAAATTTATGCAGAGTCTGTTGTTTACTTAAGCAGTATTTTTTTCGATAAGTTACTTCTTGGCTCCTTGACTGGTAGGTTGGTATGCGTAGGTAGGTTGGTATGCGTAGGTAGGTTGGTATGCGTAGGCAGGTTGGTAAAAACTCTCACATTATTGCGTTTTACGTTTTTTCTTGGGTCAGATGTTTTTCAGGTCTTTGAATCTAATCTAATCTAACCTAATCTAATCTAAGCTGCAAAGATATATATCATTTAAGATTTATATTAAATGCATTCCCACAAGCAGACATGTATAATTTCGCGCTAACACATGCCGCATGTGGACCTACAATATAAAAACCCAATCTCAAATATACATAAGCCTTGCAACTCTTGCCGTCCTTCCCTGAAACAGGGGTGACATTGGCAAAGTGAACCAATTTTTTTACAGTATGGGTGGTCAGCCGCATAACAACCTATAAGTCAAGGAACATACATGGCAAATTACATTTTTAAAATCAATAAATCAAATGGTACATAAGCCAAACAAGCACTGGGAGGATGTTAAGTATATGGTATTTTAAAAATAAAAATCCTTAATGTATAGATTGGAAGTTATGGATTTTATTTTGTACGCATGCAGTGTGTATGAGCGCAAGCTGCGTGTCTACTGGCAGGCGTGTATTGAATATGAATCGCAAATGTTAAAATATTCTTGACACAGGGGCATCCATATCATTATTTAATATCTATTCACATGCTTTCTTGAAACTTCTCTCGTCTCAAAACCGCCTACCAAAATTTCAATACAATATAATTTGCGGTACATAAGTGAGTCACACAGAATCAAAAATGTCCATCTAGGATTTCTTACCACCAGGAGATAAATATATAGAAATGTTGAGAGAATTATTTCCTGCTTTTTCATATATTTATCTCATTTTAAAAAAATCCTAGATTGCCATTCTTGATCCTAGAATCAAGTAATACATGTTATATATTCACTTCAGATAAGGGAATTTATTCAATAACTTTGGCTTTACCCCAAGTATACAGCTTTGCGTTTAAACGTAACCATAGCGTTTTACCAAAAATGTACAGAAAACAAAACTCCCAATAACGGCTCTATTTTAATTTTCATATATTTTTAAGTAAACGCTGTGACTAAGTTTTAGTGTATTTTTCATACTTGAGATGCTGTACTGCTGGAGTGCTGCCAACGCGCTTAAAAAAACCCCCACATAATGTATCATTTTGTTTTTTTTTGTGACTTAAAATTATTATTAAATCGATTATACAATCATTTTTGCCTGAAACTTAAAAAAAAAGCTCCAAAAATATTTCAATGAAAATTTACTTTCACTTAAAATAAGTTTTGTATCTTCATATACAGAGGGTTTCATATACAGAGGGGATAATAATCTTTATTCAAGCCTAGCCACGCGGAGGGTGCAATACGTGACCAAGCATTTAAATATATACTAGTTAAACAAGGAAACAATGGATAAAAAATCAGCTATGGGAGTTAGCGCATTAGAAAGAGCAAAAAAAATAAGTAGGATAGTATTCATAACTCATTTTTGACCAAAACGTCGCTTAACTTCGCTTCTTCCTTATAACCGTCGATATCAACGTTTAAAGTTACCCTTAAAAGTAATTAAAATAGTTTAATTTTGATAATTTTATAAAGTTTGGTAGTTACCGAAATATGTACGGATAGTAAGTACATGGTAGATGGTATTCCGAGTAAATAGACTTTGCAAGAATGCGGCCGCTCTCAGAACAAGGGGACGCATTCAAACTTCGTCACGGCCTCACAAGTGTAATGTTGAATCTAAAGTTGCAATTTTTCAGCCATTAAAACAGTTTTAGAAATGTGCTTAATCACTGAAATGGTTCCTTAATGGTTCACAGAGATAGGATGGCATAGAGTACGAACTTTCAACCTAAATTATTATTAATTAATTATTACGTTTTCAGAGGGAAAATCATCTCCAGTTTGCAATTTAAAATCAGTTTATTTCTCGCAATTGGAAGGCTGTGAGTTTGATTCCCTACAAAGCAAGAAAACAAGATTTTTCTAATTCCTTAAAAACTTCTAAGATTGAAAAATTCATATTTGTATGAAATACCGGTACCGTAGGTCCATCAAACCTTACAGCGATTGAGTCTTGCTTAGGAATAGGCGTTTTATACAGCGAAAAACGAAGCTCGCAGAAGGCTCTTGATATGTATTATTATTCGAGCAAAATATAAAAAAATAAAGTGAATTAAAACAATGTTGTACCATTTATGTTTTTAAATATTTACTAAATTATTGATTCAATTTCAACCTGAATATACTGTCTCAGTTACTATAAAAAGGGCCCGTTGCACGAATCTCCAATCAATATTTGATTGACACATCAAATTTGATAACTTGATTCTGGTAAGCACCTCGGTTAAATATTTCTTGGAAGTGGATAATAATATGATGGAATTTGAACAGGAAAGATGATGTACACCTGCGATTTACGTAAATTTTATTTGATTGGTGATTGGAATTTGGTACAACAGGCCCTAAGTAATGAGTCATGTTTAATTAACATTACTTTGACGTTTCGGAGAGAAGTTTTATCCTTCTGTTCATCGTCTTTTACATACAATGCCTTGTTTATCTGTCTCTGTTGGTTGCCATCCTCTTGAGCTGCGAATATGACGAGAGATCCATGAGCCGCTTTAAGTCCAAGAAGTATGAAATTCTGGAGCGACCTCTTAATGATGTTCCCAAGATTTTTCCTTCAAAGATGTTGCGAATAGGGGAGCTTAGTTAGTTAGATTAGTTAGTTTTTTTTTCTTCTGACTTTAAAGCTCTCATCTTTCTTCTGCTTCCTCAAACATCTTTTGTTTAACTTTTTTTCAACCCATAATATCTTGACCATCTTTCTGCAAATCCACATAATAATAGCCTTTATTCAATCTTTTTCGTATTTCTAGATGGCGGTTGATCCGTAATGTTGGCGGCTAGGGTTTATTAAATTGGAATTTGTTTTCTGTTTTAGTTTTGATGTCCATAGATATTATTATTTATTCATTTAAAAAATGTAATTTGTCGTGTATGTTCCTTGACTTATAGGTTGGTTTGCGGCTGACCACCCATGCTGTAAAAATGGTTAACTTTGCCAATGTCACCCCTGTCTCAGGGAAGGACGGCAAGAGTTGCAGGGTGTATGTCCATTTGAGATTTGGTTTTTACGTTGTAGGTTCACACGTGGCATGTGCAAGCGCGAACTTGTACGTGTCTGGTTGTGAAAATGCATGTAATGTGAATCTTCAATGTAACATATCTTTTCAACTTAGATTAGATGGACTTTACTAAACCATACAATATTATTTTCGGTCTAATAAATTTAGAGTATTGCAATTTCACAGTCAAACAAATTGCCACCTACGACGTCTTGAATGTTGCAGTGTCTCGTTGTTAATGTCACCATCAGAAGGGAAAGTTGAGTCATCGTTAGAAGCGCCACGCACATCTCGGCCGAACAATGGGCGGCACCGGGGCCCCCAGCTGCCGCGGCCGGTCACATTCTGGCATTACTTACACTTAGTTACACTTGGATGGCGCCCTCCGCCCAGACGAGTGAATTCCAGGACGTTCCACAGAAAGTAGTTACAGGAAAATACACAGAACGCCTTCACCACGTCCTCTATCTGACAGCTCTCTAAGGTGTCTAAATATCGAAATGCAAGCTAGTCAACGAAAGCAAACCATAGAGCAGTCGATGTTTTTTTTAATATATAGATGTTGAGATGTCCAGTCACAGTGATCTCTACAATGAAGTCCCGGAGCAAACCAATAGAGCAGCATTGACTTATGATATCTGTGGGCTAGAAATTATTTTAACGAAAATAGACATTGTATTTTTTTTTTTTTAAGAAAGCCTATGCGGGAGACTCCCTAGATTCGAGATACTCTAAGGGTCTTTGACACTTGTTATAGTGCCGCAGAGGTGTTGGTGATGTGGCAGTTGTCCATGTCCGGTTGTAGGGTTGTTACTTGTTAGCTGTTTCAACTAACTTACGAAAATGGGCATTAGTAAGGAAGAGAATAAAAAACTTCCCTGTTGCATTTCCATGAATACAAAAAAAAACTCGGGCGAATGTAAAAAAAAAGTAAAGTTGGTACCTACTATTGCGAATAATAATGGCTGTCAAACCAGTCCGAACACAGGTAAACTTGACAGATAAAACGAGTTTTAAATATTGTGATCCCTAAAATTGACGATTTTTAAAGGAAAAAACATTTTTTTAACACATTATGGCATGTGCTACAATTGGGTGTCGAAAAACAAAATGTATGTAAAGCGCAAATAATAACGACCGGTCCGTAGCTCAGTGGTAACACTGCGGACTCTGAATGGGAAGGTTGTGGGTTCGATTCCCGGCGGAGCACAAAAAATATACCATTTATATTTTCAAATTTGCTCTTCGCCGGGTTGAAAAATTCATAAAACCTTTACCAATGACCGGTCACCAAAGGTCCATCCAGCCTTACAGCAACTGGGTCTTGCTTGAGAATTGGCGCTTTGTAGCGACGACGATCAAGCTCGTAAAAAGGTTGATAGCTCAATTGGTAGAATGCTTGCATTTCATGCCGAGAGCAAGGGTTCGATCTCAAAGGTTTACTCAGCCTTCACAAGAAATGAGAACCAGCCCCTCCGGGAGCTGGGAAACCCCCACTTCAACTGAAAGTGGTTGGTGTGAGGCCGGCCCCCTTACCTGTAAAAATAAATAGGTGCCGAAGCGCCACATGCGAACCCTTCGGGGATAACGCAGGCAAGAAGTTACACAATATGTGTAGCTTAGTTGCGTTTTATGTGGACAAAATGATCTTATATTTTGTATGACTATATACCACTGCAACGTTTGACAGGACTGAGACAAATGTGGGCAATAGTATGTATCAATGCAGTAATTTAGTTTCTGCTCCTCTATGTTATCACTCAATGGGCAGCAGCAATATCCGTCTGTCCGGACACAATATGTAGGAACAGATACATGCTCACAGATAGCAAAGTCCGAATCTTTAAGATCACATTACCAAGTATTGAGATCAGAGCCGACACAGGCAGGACCATGAACCTTCTGCAGACATCTGAGATGAGAGAACTGCGGACTTTAGCAGGGAAGGCTCTTTGCGACAGGGTTAAACTCTAAAATAAGAAAGACCTATCAAGCAGAGGACATCGTGTCGTGGGATTTAAAAAGTTAATATTTCATAATGCAGAAAGTTGCGGAACGGAAATACCCGAAAAGTAAATAAATAAAGTAAAAGAAATCAATGCCCTTATAATTAAAACTAAACAATTGTTGGGGATTTTTAATTAAAGGGCTTTTCTCTTTCTACGAGAGGAGACTTATTTTTATTTGACAGAAGCTTTTGGACAACTTTGTGTTTATTTTTAGATAAAATGATGGACTTATGTACCCCTAGTATAAAGCGGGGAATTCCCCACCATCGCGTAAATAGAAAAATATAGTGAGTGCATTAATTTTTTATTCTGGTTCTGTATTTACAGTGAATTTAATTTGTTTTTTATTTCATTTCATTTAATTAAACTTAAGTCATATTGTAGATTTTATATAAAATTAGTCAGTAAGGTTTGGTCAAATAGGTAAAATTAAATTAATGAATAAAATATATAAATATATATAAAAAGTCCAAAAATAAAATATGTCTATATTCTACATTATGATATAATTCATTATAAATAAGAGTTATTGTTTAAAAGAACATTAAATCTTACAAATTTTATAAAAATCTTCATTTAGGCATTTGGGTAGTAAGGTACCGATTCCCATCGGGTTCCCTTTTAAAATGAGGCAAAAATGATAATAAAGTAGACTGCATGGTTTCAATGGGAAAAAAATACGTATTGTTTCTTTGGTTTTAAATGTATTTATTTACTTTGTACCTATATTTTTAACTACTTTGTTACATCATTTTAAAATGGAAGCCGTTGGGAACCAGCTTGTATGGCACCCTTTGCCACTGCAGTGGCCCCCAAATTATAGAAAATTGTTTCACTTTTGCTGATGTCACTCCTGTTTCAGGGTAGGTTAGCAAGAGTTGCAAGGTGTATGTTCACGTGAAATTTTGTTTATTTTGCAAGTACACATGCAGCATGTGTAAAGTGAATTTACACGGGTCCGATTGTGAGCATGGATTAAATATGAGTCGTATGACAGTTTATCTTTTCAACTTAGAGGAGAAGGAAGAGGAGACGGTTTTGGAGGGACCATATAGACCGCATAAACGAAGAAAGGATAGCCCGAGTCGTGGCACAGGAGATACCGGACGGCCAGCGTCTACCAGGTCACCCTCTCAAAAGACCCAATAACAGATGGTCTTCTATATCACAGGAGGGAGCTCCACAATAAACAGATCATAGATCGACAACAAGAGGAAAAAGAAGAAGAATAACTTAGATTATAGAGTAAAGATAGATTATAGTGGGTGAATTTATGGAATGTTTTAATCTAGGAGTACAGACGTGAGACTGAAAAGGCTATATAATATATATATATATATATATATATCACAACAGTTTTATTGTTCCTTGAATAGTAGGTTGATATGAGGCTGACTCCCAATCCTGGAAAAAAATGTTACCAATGCCAAACCTGCGTGAAGAAAAGGCGGATAGAGTTGCAACGTTTTTTTGAAAATTGGATTCTATACAATTCATACGGTGTTATTCACACACAGCAAATATGTAACTAAGCCGCCACCTAACGTAAATTTTCCGTAGTATAAAACGATGATGCATAGATAAGCTATGGATCTAATTGGTGGTGAATAACCCTGAAAGGGTGCTCGTTTCAACTCAAAGTAGTTTTTGTGGTAAAACTCCTTTTAAACATTTTGATTAAAAAATGTTCTTACTTCGTGCATAGAAAATGCAATAAAAGTCTCATAAGAAACACATTTTAAATTCTTTAGACAAGACAAAAGGAATAACAACAACCCAAGACTTACAAATTAAAGTTTCAAGTCTAACTCAAGAGCACGATGGTATTTGCATGGTTGATTGAAATAAGGTACCAAGTACCAAAATATTTCATTCACGACTATTTCATTTTTTTTTTTAAGAAATCCTGTGCGGGAGACTCCCTAGATTCTAGAGACTCTAGGGGTCTATGACACTTGTTGTAGTGCCGCAGAGGTGTACGAGCTTGGTCGTCGCTACAAAGCGCCAATTCTCAAGCAAGACCCAGTTGCTGTAAGGCTAGATGGACCTTTGGTAACCGGTCATTGGTAAAGGTTTATGAATTTTTCAACCCAGCGAAGATCAAATTTTAAAATATAAATGGTAAATTTTTTGTGCTCCGCCGGGTTTCGAACCCACAACCTTCCTATTCAGAGTCCGCAGTGTTACCACTAAGCTACGGACCGGTTTATTTAGATTGGTAATATTTACAAATAATAGATTGGTATGAGGCAAAAAATTAAAAAAAAACCTTGTTTTTGCATTTAAAGTTGGAGGGCTTATTTTCATTCGAGATTTGGGTTTCGTTAGCTTTCACGTGTCTGCTTATGAGCGTGCATTAAATAAAAAAACTCAAATACTTATATATCTTTGCATCTCACATAACAGATTATGGAGACAGAAAAAGAGGCACTAAACATCACGCACAGTTAACGACAGTTTGTAATCAAATGTACGGCGAAGATGAATTCTTCTTGTGAGCTTTATAAACTACTTCCTACGTGTTGATTTTTGTACAGAAATCTGATAAATATTTTTATCCTTGTTATATACATACGTTTTTCTCTTTTTCTTATTTTAACTATGGTTTAACTATAGTTCCTTGACTCATAGGTTGGGATGAGGCTGATCATTCAAACTGTATGAGATTGTTCACTTTACCAATGTCACCTCTGTTTCATTAAAAGTCTTACGGTGCTATTCTTAGACATTTTAGTCGTCCGTTGAGCCCACGCTTTGACAAACGAATGATGCATTTGTATTAAGACCTGTCAATCCAAAATGGCCGCAAGTTAACAGCTGATTAGCTGATCTTCATACAAATATTACCAAAAATTCGGTAGGTAAGAATGACCGTGTTGATGAGACTTTCAGCCCAGGCATCATTAGTTTGTCAAAGTGTGGGCTCAACGTACGACCAAAATGTCTAAGAATAGGTAATAAATAGTACTTTTAGCGGCTAGAGTTTTATGGTTTAGGTATATTAATATAAGCTTTGATTTTGCAAGTACACATACTATATCTATATCTGTCAATGCGCATGCATTACATGTTAATATATCCTTGCAACTTAGGTTATTACTAATTAAATCAATTTTATTTAGTGCCTTTTTTGAATTGACTATTTTATTTAAAAAAAAAAAATCAACTCTGACGCTTCGTGGTCATTTTTTCGCCCAGCTTCAAAGGCGAACAAAAGAAGACGTGGTAGGGGACCGCACCGCGCCTTCGTCATCCCAGCAAATTAAATTTTACGACCCCTTACCGCCCACAACCCTCCCCCCCCCCCCTCCCCCAGCACAGCCTGCGAGACGACTTTTTTAGAGATGCCGCGAGTAGTTGTTCGAGAATAATCGAGTCCCGAATAATCGCTGTCCCTTTGTCGAATAGTCGAATAACACACCTAAACATAAAAAATAATTGATTTCTACTAAACTTTATAAAAATTCTAAGAAGACACTGTTTTATTTTCACACTATGATTGATTTATGTTAATTAGTATTGTTAATTAGTTCTTCCTTGACTTATAGGTTGGTATGAGGCTGACCACCCATACTGTAAAAAATGGTTCACTTTGCCAATGTCACCCCTGTTTCAGGGAAGGTTGGCAAGAGTTGCAGGGTGTATATATAATCTATAAATCCATAATCTAAGTTGCAAGGATATATTCATTTAAAGCTCTCAGATGTATGCCCACAAACCAACAAGTGTAGTTCGCGCTTACAAATGCTGATTGTGTACTTACAAATAAAATCCAAACCTCAAATGAACATAAGCCCCACAACTTTTGCCGACCTTCCCTGAAACAGGGGTGACATTGGCAAAGTGAACCATTTTTTACAGTATGGGTGGTCAGCCTCATACCAACCTATAAGTCAAGGAAATATGCATTTGAGATTTGTGGTTTTATGTTGGGGGTTCACATGCGGCATGTGCAAGCGCGAACTTATACATGTTTGCTTGTGAGAATGCTTATAATGTGAATCCCCCATGTTACATATATTTGCAACTTAGATTAGATTAGAAAAGTCTATTTTAGACAACTATTCGCCAATAATGTTATAGCTATTATCCGGTATTGGACGAATAACAAAAAAAAAAAATTGGGTAATGTCGAATACCGAATAATAGCGAGTATTCGCAGCATCTCTAGTATATTATTTTATCGCTTCTTGCGTCTAAACGACAGGCCGTAGATTTGGGGCGATATGTAAATGAGAGGATGAATGGTTTGCACATTCCTTTATGGATGTGTGCGTGTTTTCCGTCAATCATATTTTTTATTGTCAACTTTGTTGTCAAAAGTTTACACGAGTAAATAGTTGTAAAAATTTGAATTTGAAATTCTTAACCAAAGAGGAGATATTTGAGATCAAAGTAGCCAGTACGGCAAAACGCCAATTTCATATGTAATAATAATATTAGGATGATTTATTTGGTGAGCGCTGTTTTTGTGTGTATCACACCTCAAGAGCCCTCTGCGAGCTTGGTCGTCGCTGTAGAAAGCGCCAATTCTCAAGCAAGACCCAGTTGTTGTAAGGTTGGATGGACCTTTCAGTGACCGGTCTTTGGTAAAGGTTTATGAATTTTTCAACTCAGCGTAGAGCACATTCGAAATATAAATGGTATATTTTTGTGCTCCGCCGGGATCCGAATCCACAACCTTCCATTTACGAGTCCGAAGTGCTGCCACTACGGACTACGGACCGGTCCAAGGTGCCAACGACACGCGGTGTACCTGAGCGGTCACCCATCCAAGTACTGTCCGCGCCCAATGTTGCTTAACTTCGGTGATCTATGGGAACCGGTGCTTTCAACATGGCTAACGTCGTTGTAAGGACCTAATATTAATATATCTTCGCGGCTTAGATAACAGGTTGTATAAGATGTATCTTTTTCCTTATTTTACATGTTTGCAAATATAAAAAATATATATATATATTATATTGTTGAGTTTTTAGGGTTCCAAAATCTTTAAATTTACAAAACTGGTCTTCTTTCATGGATATTTATTTTACACTTAAATTTATTTTAGATAACAATTTATATTTATTTTTAACACTTTTCTTTCACAATTCTTAAGCAACTCACATTTATTTCACAGATGGTTCACTTACAGCTTACACTGTCTTTCTTGTTCACAATCAGAGCGACGTATCTCGACTAACTCATCTGCAGGCGACCTGCGCGTTATATACCTATAAAAACAGTAGTCTCTAGAGACCAATTTGCTAGAACGCTCTAACAGCTTCGAGTAGGTACATAGTGATTATGATTTCTAGTTACTTCGAGTATTTAAATTTCTTTAATCCTAGGTACCTTTAATAATTATTCCTACTTACTATTAATTATACACTCTTATCAGCTACAAACGATGTACCTACCTACCTAAGCATTTATATGAATCTGATATTTAAATAATAATAGATATGAATTTTATCAGTTTTTCGTCCTTCCACATTTCCCCCTATGCGCGCCTCGTCGTTTTGTCTTAAAAAGTCGACAGTGACCCTGCGGACGCTCAAAAAGAATTTAAAAGACCATCTGAAAAGGCTGCGAGAGCATTTATCACTGACGGTGACGTGGGTATGTGACTGACGCCGGGAATTCCACCTTCAGCCATACTAGATTCCATCACGTACAAATAAGGGGATCCAGGGTGTTCTATAGGTGCAGATTTGTAGGTACGATGCACTTTTTTATTTGTTTGCTATTCACTTGGTCTATCAACTTGCAAATAGGCTTATAGTTTCACAGAAATATTCACATTTAACGTTCACATTTAAAACAAGTAATGTAAATACCAAATAAAACCTAAACCGCGAATGAACATAAGCTTTGCAAACTCTAGCCGAATTGTTCTGTGAATCACATTTCAAAAGCCCTCTGCGAGCTTGGGATAGCTGAAGAAAGCGCTAATTCTCCAGCATGATCCAATTGCTGTAAAGCTGGATGGACATGTGGTGAACTGTCTTTATTATTCAACTCAAAACAAAGAGCGTGTTTCAAATATGAAATGTTTTTTGTGTTCTGCCGGCAATCGAACTACCTACCTCTACCTTCCAATCACGAGTCCGAAATCTTAGCAACTACACTACAGACCGGTCATATTTATGTTAAATATAATGTTACAAACTTGGAGTATGTGCGACTGTATATACATGCACAGAACAGTCTGGCACTAGTACATATGATGATGATAGTGTTACGAACTACGAAATAAAAGTACCTACGCGCACCTGTATATTAGTCCATGATGATGGTAGTGCGTAGCATGACGTTCTGGTGTAAGCGAGAGATCGAAGAATGATCTGGAATATGCAAGAAAGATTTCTGTTGCACCTATATAAGAGGACTGCAATAGGGCAGCAGGGAGAGTGTTGATAAAACATTGAGCCGTGAAGTTTGAAAGCCAGACCTGGAAATCAATTGTTGTAAATTTGTGAACTAAATTTCGTAAAATAAATTCTGTGAAAATAAAGAATCGCAGTTTAATTAAAAGAGAGCCCAATAAAAACATAACAATAACAACTCAGTGACGTATTTTATGGGCGTAAGGCTGGTTTGACGGTTTGTGTGAGGCTTTAGAGGTACAGAAAGGCGTCAGGGGGCATCAGGCCCCTAAAGGAGCATCAGGGGGCGTCCAAAGGAGCGCTAGGGGGCGTCAGGGAGTATTCGGGAGCAGACGCCTTCACGCCGTGGCCCTGTGACTGCAACGTGTCAATGGTATCGCCTGCACGTGAGCCGCAAGCCGAGGACATCAGCTTGTGACATATTTTGATGTAAAAGTGCATACGCATACAATCTACATGAATTCATACATGAAGGTGAAGCTGAATAGGCTTTCACCCCCGGTAGCGACCCCTTTCTCTCAATTTTTTTGAAAAAAGTATGTAATGCTTATTTTATGTCATAGAACTGGATTCCTTGACTTATAAATAATAATCTAATAATCTAAGTTGCAAGGATATATTCATTCAAAGCTCTCAGATGTATGCTCACAAACAAACACGTGTAGTTCGCGCTTACAAATGCTGATTGTGTACTTACAAATAAAATCCAAACCTCAAATGAACATAAGCCCTGCAACTCTTGCCGACATTCCCTGAAACAGGGGTGACATTGGCAAAGTGAACCATTTTTTACAGTATGGGTGGTCAGCCTCATACCAACCTATAAGTCAAGGAAACCATACTGTAACAAAAATGTTCACTTTGCCCCTGTTTCAGGGAAGGTCGGCAAAAGTTGTAGGGTTTATGTTCATTTGAGGATTGTTTTTTTTTTAATAGATTTGTGAAGAGGAATGCAATTCACCAACCTATTTTGCCTGGTTAGAAACAGGTGTTATAATCATCAATTAATAATTCATTATTGTTTATTTTAATGAATTATTAATTAATAATTACCCAATAAAATTTGTTGAACCAGGGTCAAAGTTATGGTCAAATGACCCAGGCGGGGATCGAACCAACGTTATTCTATTCCAAATACGCTACTAAGATCAGCCCACTTGGCTCCCTCGGCCATAACACCGACACACCGTTTTAATTTGTAAGTATGTACCTATTCATTTGTAAGCGTTTGTTTTAATTCTATACAAAAAAAACTATTACTTAAGGATCACTAACTAGGAATAAAGGAAATTTTCCTAAACTTGAACAAATTATCATAAATTATACAATAAGATAATTTTCATACAAAATAACATTAAAACAAGGGTGAATACACTTAGTTAATATAACTCGATGATTTATTCCATTTGTTGGACACGAGACTTTCCCCGAGCCCATAACTCAGCAGTCCTTCCGTTTTTTTATTACTCGACAAACTGGGATGTACGCAGAATTGCTGAAAGTTTAAGAACGCACACATCGAGTATAAAAAACATTGCGTGTACTCCCCTCGATCGCGTTAATCGAAAACATTGCGTGTACTCCCCTCGATCGCGTTAATCGAAAACATTGCGTGTACTCCCCTCGATCGCGTTAATCGAAAACATTGCGTGTACTCCCCTCGATCGCGTTAATCGAAAAAATGTTCTCGAATGCTACCGGAAAGTATGAGAAACGACATGAAAAAATTGTGACGTTTGGTCAAAAAAAAAATAGGGAACGTGACGCAACTAAGCTCTTCAGAAAACGAAGATACACCCTAACGCAAGTAAGCTGCACATATAGTCTAACTTCTTGCCTGCGTTGTCTCCGAAGGGGTCGCATGTGGCGATTCGGGACCTATATATTTTTACAGGTAAGGGGGCCGGCCTTACACCAACCACTTCAGTTAAAGCGGGGGTTTCCCAGCTCCCGAGGGGGCTGGTTTTCATTTATTGTGAAGGCTGAGTAAACCTTGAGATCGAACCCTTGCTCTCGGCATGGAATGCAAACATTTTACCAATTGAGCTATCGACCTTTTTACGAGCTTGGTCGTCGTCGTCGCTACAAAGCGCCAATTCTCAAGCAAGACCCAGTTGCTGTAAGGCTGGATGGACCTTTGGTGACCGGTCATTGGTAAAGGTTTTATGAATTTTTCAACCCAGTGAAGAGCAAATTTGAAAATATAAATGGTATATTTTTTGTGCTCCACGGGGAATCGAACCCACAACCTTCCCATTCAGAGTCCGAAGTGTTACCACTGAACTGCGGACCGGTCGTAGTCCCTAACTATGATAAGTCTTATTGTAATGGCATTACCAGATTAAGTTATGGATAAAACCGTGGAAATAAATAGGTTTCACTCGACACATGGTACTCTTATCTGTACAATACACCAAGTGGCCGGATTTAGCCATCGGTTTGGTTAGGCACTGCTTATGGCAAATTGTTTCAAATTTTTATTTAATTAATTTGTTCACAAATTTACACCAGATTCCAAAAATTATAATGGATGTAATTAATTGTCGTGTATGTTCCTCGACTTATAGGTTGGTAGCGGCTGACCAACCATGCTGTAGAAAATGGTTCACTTTGCCAATGTCACCCCTGTTTCAGGGAAGGTTGGCAGGAGTTGCAGGGTGTATGTTCATTTGAGATTCGGGTTTTTATATTGTAGTTCCACATGCGGTATGTTTACGAGCGAACTTATACGTGTCTACAGTATTACAGCATTATCTACTCTAGATTATTAGATTTTTTAAATAAATAAATACAGATTTTTCGAAAAACTTCACTTGTTCGACCTAGAAATTCTTGTTTTATCGTGGAACATCTTAACGCCATATACCCGGAGAGGAGGGAATAGTTGCAGGGCTTATGTTCATTTGAGATTGTTTTTTTTATATTGTAGGTCCACATGCGGCATGTGTAAGCGCGAAATTATGCATGTCTGCTTGTGGGAATGCATTTGATATGAATCTCAAATGATACATATATTTACAGCTTAGACTTAGATTAAGACTTAGGTCGCATTCGGAACCTATTTAGTTTAACAGGTAAGAGGTAATCTTTACGCCTAGCAATTCAGTTGAAGTGGGGAGTTTCCCAGCTCATGATTACCTAGTATTTTTTGTGAAGACGGGATTACACCTTGCCGATCTTATTATTTGTGTTAGAAGAAAACACCGCAACGACACCTGTGGCTGGAACTGTACCTACTCTTAGTACGAGTTGCAAAACTTGAGTAAAGTAAAGTTTACGGAAAGTATTAAAGAGGGATTTTCCCCAAAATCTGCCGTTTTTGTTTGTTTGAACTTGATTTTCTTCATCACTGTAATTCTTTTGCTAAGACCATAAAGTGTAAGAAACGAAAATGGCAGATTTTGGGGAAGATCACTCTTTAATACTTTCCGTAAACTTTACTTTACTCAAGTTCTGCACGTACTAAGGGTACTGAACGCTATTCCTCTGGCTTTGAACGCAAATTTTATACCGACTGAGAATTCCTTGACTGATAAGTTGATATGAAAACAACCCCCCATGCTGTAAAAACTTGGTTCACTGTTGACATATCCACCCCGGTCTCAGAGAAAGGCGATAGGAGTTGCAAGGCTTATGTTCATGCGAGATTTGGTTTATTTTGTACACATTTTTTTTAAGAAAGCCTGTGTGGGGGACTCCCTAGATTCAAGAGACTCTAGGGGTCTATGACACTTGTTAAAGTGGTGATGTGGCAGTTGTCCTTGTCCGGTTGCAGGGCCGTTAGCTGCGCAGTGCTGTCGTGTGTATTGCGTTGCGTTGTGTTTTGAGACACTGAGAGGAAATGGCGATTGATATTGGATTTGCAAAGGGCAAGGTTAAATTGGGATGGAAACACAGATACCGGTAACTCATTCGATAAGCGGGCAGTTTGGCAAAGGAATGAGTCGTGAAAACACCAAGTTCTCATAGTTTTGATATCGACTACAAATGGTTGAATGTGAGCCGTTCTACGAGTTGCCCTTGTTGTGACGAGAGAACTGCTTGCATGCAGCATGTGTATACACAAACTCACACGTGTCTGCCTATGAAAGTGCATGAAATCTGAGCCTTAATGTCGATGTATCTGTGCAACTTATTATTATTAGATTATAGAAAGAGCTCTCGGCCGGTCATCTGAAACTCAAAAATACGTGACAATAGCCATGATGGTTGCCAATCTTTGATAGAAGTGGATCTTGAAGAAGATGACGGATTTTCAAAGATGAAGTTTTAAACTACTTTGTAGCTACGTGCGCGAGTTGCAATTGTCGGGTTCAGAAAAATGTATAGAAAACATTTGACGTTTAAACTCAACCATAGTGTCTTACCAATGGTCTTACCATAAAAATGTATGAAAGCAAACACGATCGCTAAAAACGCTGTTTTAGTGTCCATATACTTTTGGTAGAACTCTTTACTTGAGTTTAAGCGTAAAGTTGTATACTCGGGGTGAAAGAAAATATGAACACAATTTCACTGTTAAGGTGGTAGGTATATGGCAGTGGAGAAAGATGAGATTTTTCAGAAGGGAAACCCGTTGAAAAACAAAATTCAAAATAATTTATGATGAACGCTTGACAAAGAATATCCACTGAAAAAATGTAAGGGGAAGGTAAAGGCTTAAGGTGTTGTTCACGTTTGATTCTCATTAATTCTCATTACTTTAATTAATTATTTACTTAGTCAGCATTCTCGCCCACTACTGGACATCCATAGGTCTCCCCCATATCTCACCAGACATCTCTATCCTGGGCCTTCTGCATCCAGTCACCAGCAATCTTCGTTATGTTGTCTGACCATCATGTTAGATGCATTTCTCTCCTTATTTTGTCCTCATGAGGTCTCCGCTCCACTTTATTTTTGGTTCATTTTTGGCCATTGAATATGACAACATCTCCTTCCCTATTGTTTTACTACACTTAAGTTATTGTCAGTAACTCCCAATCTTCTACGTATCTCGGTATTTCGCATTTGATCTGTGCAACATGCAACCTCTTTTTTATTTTCTATTTTCTGTAATGTAATTTGCAAATATATGTATATGTATATATAGCATTTAAGATTCATATAACATGCCTTTCCGTTTCCCAACGGTTGAGCTGTACCAGAGGTCTCAAGTCTTAACTGTCAGACAGTTATATATTTTGCAGACGATTCTTAAACAACACAAGCTATTTCCTTTTGATCGTTCTACAACCCTGTCGAGGCGAAGTGGCATGTGTCCTAGAAACACAGTCTCAACATCGTTTGCACAAAGATTATTTCACTTTCGGGGTCCATTTTTATACAACAGGATTGATAGTAAGGTGGATGTATACTCTTTGACAAAGTTGGAATGCAAAAGGAAGGTGGCATCCTGGTTACAAGACCTTGATTATGCCGCTACAGAATCCCTCTTGGAGGTTGTGGGTTGAAAATGAGTGCACACACTCACACACACACACAGAGTGACTGGAGACCTATAAGAACAGGCAAGACCTAGTTTAGGCTCCAGCCCTCCAAAATAAAGTTTGTTCAATATATAGTTCAAAATGTATTTCACTTATTACTGAATTGTATTGTATTTATCTATAGAAATAAATTATTATTATTATTATTATATGAATCTTACATGCATAATTTTTTGATTGTTATTCAATTAAATAACACCTTTTAAATTTCAAAACACTGTTTTATTTCACAAATCTATAGTATATTTACAAATTATCAATTTTTAAAATATTTTAAATAATACAAACGTTTTCTTAACCACCGAACCCTGAAAAATATATGTTTTCTTTAAAATTTATTTTATTTTAAAAACTCTGTAAAAATTTTTACTACCTACCTGAAGATGACCAATTGGTCGAAAACGTTTGTATTATTTAAAATATTTTTTAAATTGATAATTTTTAAATATACTATAGATTTGTGAAATAAAACAGTGTTTTGAAATTTAAAAGGTGTTATTTAATTGAATAACAATAAAAAAATATAATTAAATGCATAAGTTTGCGCTTACACATTCACTTAAAATAAAATAAAAACCCAAATCTCAGATAAACTTTTGCCTTGAACAGGTGACATTTGTAAAATGAATCAAAAAACAAATATTTTTGTACCTTGTTCCTAGCAACCCAGTGGTGCGATATCACAGTTTTTTTTATCTATGGTATTTGTTTCAAAACCATTTCGAAATGGAAGAGAATGAGAATCGTGTTGTTAGGATCGTTCGCCCCTGGTATATATAGTGCTTCACTATGCGGGAAATCCCGTGGAAAACCCGTTCGCCAGTATTTTCTCATTTTGACGGGGAAGCCCCCGTGACGTGGGAAGATGCAAGCTGAAATGGGACGCATACATCCACAAGGACAGTGTTCCCCAAATAGTTATTTCTACGCACCACACAGAGAAAAACTTAAAATTCGCAACGTCATACTCAAAGAAATATGGGCCGATAACGCCACCAGCCCAAGATCAACACCAAACAGGAATGCATTGAAAGTTCTTGGACCTCATGTAGATCGGGATCGTCCCGAATCAGACAGTTTTGTAAAAAGGTGACCGTAAAATGGACAAGGCCCGAACAGAACACACATTTCGATAAAAACAATTCATTTTCAAGAATTCAATTAATTTATAAGTTTCAGTTTTTTCATATTATCTCATTACCTGAAATTAATTTGAATTTTGTCAAAAAAATAAAATCTTAGTTAGGACAAAGACTATACATTATATACACAATACTAGACATATACACAATACTAGACATTGTATCATTCTATAATTATGAAGAACTAAAATATTTCCTAAATATGAGGTCATTTTTTAAGTTATACAAAAAATCTAAACTTTATAATTTAGGTACACAATCAGTTAATATGCGTGATTTTTTCCATTAATGTCACTTATTTACTGAAGATTAAAAGAAGTTTGTTAAGATGGTTTGGGCATATGGAGAGAATGAATGAGGAAAGACTGACGAAGAAAGTATATGTTGGTAGAATAGATGGATGTCGTGGTAGAGGAAGACCGAGAAAGGTATGGATGGACCAAATATCCGAAATTGCGAATGAATGGAATATCTAGAGTCATAATAAAGGAAGAGCTTGTATGAAGAAGGTTATGACTCTGGAGGAAATGAAAGAAGTATGTAAGGATAGAAAGAAAGGGCGGTTGATCTGTAATGTTGGCGGCTAGGGTTTATTAAAGTGAAATTGGTTTTATGATTTAGTTTTTTTTTTTAGTGTCCATGTTTATATTATTGTTTTGTTTATTGATTTAAAAAATGTAATTTGCGATGTTTGTTCCTTGACTTATAGGTTGGTATGCGGCTGACCACCCATACTGTAAAAAATGGTTCACTTTGCCAATGTCACCCCTGTTTCAGGGAAGGACGGCAAGAGTTGCAGAGCTTATGTTCATTTTAGATTGGGTTTTTATATTGTAGGTCCACATGCGGCATGTGTTAGCGCGAAATTATACATGTCTGCTTGTGGGAATGCATTTAATATAAATCTTAAATGATAGATATATATATCTTTGCAGCTTAGATTAGATTAGATTAGATTTACTAAGGCCATAAAGTATAAGAAACATATTTTTAAAAACAACGGGCATTTTTTTTGTAACCGGCCTCTTAAGTAAATAATAGTATATGTAAATACAGCAGAAATAATAATTCACTGTAATAATCTCGATCTTTTTACCATTATCTCAACCAAGCCAAATGGACCTTTCTGGTAGAAGAAGTAAACCTATGTTGGAACGAATTATGCGTGATAGTCAATGTGTCAGATAATGTTAGTCAGAGTCAGTTTGTGTGACAGTGAAATGTAAATTTAAAAAGTGTAAAAATAAAAACTAACAAAAAAAATACATCTGTGTTTGAATTCTAGGAAACACAAAGAACCCGAAAAAATCTAACACGATGTTCTGGCTTCACCATCATCTTGGTTTAGAGATTGCTGCGTGTACCCATTGATGCAACTTCACCTATTTTTGAGGGGTACTCGTACCAATAATTGGGAAACACTCCTTCGGGAAACTGAACCACAAGTATTCGGGATGACGATTTGTTTCCGTGACAATATATAAATATCCCGACCAGAGACATCTGTCTGTAAAGTTCGAGAAGAATAATGCAGATTTATTTGAAGCATCCATATAACTATAATCTAAGTTGCAAAGATATAATAGTATTTAAAGCTTATACTCAATGCTATCCACAGGTAGACACGGATAAGCGATGACACATACTGCATGTGCACTAACAATAAAAAAAATCACATGAATACAAACCTTGCAACTCCTGCCACCTTTCTTTGAAACCGGGGTGACATTAGTAAAAGTGGTCTAAGGTTGTACAGGACGGGGTTCAGCCTCATACCAACCTATTAGTCAAGCAACTTTAGGAACAAGCCATCATAGAAAAGTTGGCTTTTTAGTTCGTTCATCTTCATTGATGGTTCACTTTTGTCTGTTGCAAGGCAAGAGTTTCAGGTTTATGTTGCTAGGTATATCCATTTTAATACTCAAAAAGTGGACCTAAAACACATACTCCCGAGTATAAAACAGCGTTTTACCAAAATCGTTTGGTAAGTAAGACCCTCAATAGAGGCACTATTTCAGTTTACACATATTTTTTGGTACACATTTGGTTGAATTCAAACATTTTAAGCTTTAAGTTTTGCTACAATTTACCATTTCTGCTTTTCAGTTTACAGAAATGCGTAGTAGTTGGAATATAATGCCACGCCTTAGCGCTATTCCATACGCGTAGAGAGCTCTTGATGTGGGTTTGAAACGAGTTTTTTATTTCATCTTCCCGCGAGATCACTCTGTGGGGTAATAGAAGCGTTTACTGCTAACATAGCGCTTATTACTGGATCCAACACTTTCATTTTATAACCTACAAGTTTCAAATTATAATAATGTACACATTGACATAAAATACAATCGACACGAAACTGGCTTATGCTGTTGAAGTACAGTATGGGACAAAGCTCAATAGCTTTGTCTATGGGTCACGGTCTATTCAATTTCTTTATCCTTTCGCCTTTATCAGGCTTGTCCCTCCCTATCACCTACCAAGTATGCAACAATATGAAATACCACAGTTCAACATCGACAGTGCTAGTGGGCACACGCTAATCGTCCCGAAGACTTTGTCATCCACGATGCCCGCGATCGACAGGAAATAAATTGTACAAATTACTTGAAGCAGATCAGCACTGGAGTTAGGTGAGTCCTTTATAATAATCGTTGAGTTCAATCCTTATTCTTGAATGTTCTGCAGCTCTGGCAGATTTTCCCTGCGTAGCTCGCTCTTTATAATTAAGAACCAGCATCCCATTCTCTTTTTATTGTGTGGTTCCAAACTTGGCTTGGGAAACTTAACAAAATAATTTAACCGTATAAAATCCTATGTTTTCTCACTTTTCCAACTTGTGTTTCGACATCTTATAATTACGCATGCCATGATGTATTATAATATTGCCGTTTTTACAAAATAACAATCTGTAACATTATCATCATCACAAGTCTGTAAAAAAAACTTTTTAAAATAAAATTGAACATTTTACCTTCGTATTGAACAAAATCAAACCAGATGTTCTGTTTTCCGAGGGGGCTTATAACTTTTTATTGGCCCTGAAGAGGCAATCGCTTCACGCGGGAAAATCCCTAAATTCCCCTCTATAGGGTCATTTAGTCATTAATGACATTGCGTTCTCACTTCCACGAAGACAGTGAGCAAGTTATTTAGGACAGCTGCAAGTAAGTTTGTGGTAGTGGCACAAAGTCCTAATAGCACAATTTCCATCGCTTTCCCCATAGAAATCATAGTGCAAACAAGTAGTTAAAATGTCTTTAAATTGTTCAAAAGAGCCTTAAAAACTGTACTGCGTACTTACTATGGTTAAAGAGGGAGGAAAGTTGGAAGAAAGGGAAGGGACAAAGAGAGTGAAATCACAAGAAAAAAATATTACTTTCAGTGGGCCGGACATGTAGTACGTGCAGAGGACTCCAGGATAATCAGAAATTCACTCGGACGTCCGACAATTTCGAGGCTGTCTCCGAAGTTCTGGGAGTAAATCTAGGCAAAACAGGATGGTGAATTTTTTTTTTTTTAAGGAATCCTGTGCGGGAGGCTCCCCAATTCTTGTGAGTCTTGGGGGTCTATGTCACCCTGGAAGGGTGCCGCAGAGGTGTTGCTTGAGTTCTTGGTTCTGTCGTGAGGCGCTGCAAGGAAGTGGTGATTGATGTTGGTTTTGAATAAAACCGGATTAAATTGGGAAGGCCACACAGATACTGGTAGACCATTCCATAAACGGGCAGTTTGGCAAAGGAATGAGTCATGAAAACGCCAAGTTCTCATAGTTTTGAGATCGACTGCAAAGGGATGAATGAGAGTCGTACTACGAGTTTCCTTTTCTGAAATGCGAGGGGGAGGGATTAATGATTGGAGCTCATTAGAACAAGCTCCGTGGTAATATCGATAAAAAAGACTGAGCATTCCAACTTTTCTTCTGTGCTGGAGCGGCTGCAGATCGGATGTCAGAGAAGGATCATTGATCAACCTCACTGCCCTCCTTTGCACAGAATCAAGTTGGTCACTCAACTTCTTGGACATACCACACCAGAGATGAATTGCATTCCTCTTCACAAATCTATTTTTAAAAAAGGGGAACCATGGAGGGCAGTGGCACAAGACAGAGTCCTGGAGTATGGTGGTGTGCGAGGCTCTGAGCCTTCAAGGCTTGCTAGCGGGAGAAAGTAAATAAGTATTTTTAAGTTTGATTACTTCTCTACGCACTTAAAGCATGTGAACGGTGTATCATAACATCTTCACAATATTATATAGAGGACATAACAGAGGAGAAACATGGCTCGTTGCTTCTTACAGGACAATTTGAAAGAAGTCAACTGAAAAAGATACTTCTCTTTATTGCGCTTTAAAAGCCATTCCACTCTTCCCTTATACTCAACGATTTCGTATTTTTTTTTCAAAATCTTCTTTCAGAAGTTATACGAAACAGTTGACCTGTTTTTAGCAAAATATACCATTGTCATTAAAATAATTGATTCTGGTGGAGCCAAGTATGACTACATCAAATGATGAAGAGAATGATGATTGTTCTTAATTCTACCGCGTTTTTGAGCAAACTGATCAATCGGAAAATTTTCTGGAATCGTGGGCCATCAGCGAACAAGGACAGGAGCCAACAATTAATCAGACAGGACTCACCGCACTGCCGTGTGATCTTCCTGGAGCATTTTTTCGTATTTTCTGGTTCTCTTTGTCGATCGCGCGCGACGATTGATGGCCGTTGCACAGTTTGAGGAACAGAATGCGTATGCAAGGTGCACTGTTCCAATTGTTAGATGATGGGTAGTTGATCAGAGCCACGGTAATTCTTACCCACCAAATATCGGTAATATTTGTATGAAGACCTGTCAATCCAAGATGGCCGCAACAGCTAATTAGTCTTCATACAAAATATATTATCTACCGATATTCGGTAGGTAAGAATTACCGTGGTGATTAGGCTTCCAGCCCAGGATGAACAAGGGTAATAAAAGGCTTAAAGATAGATGAATTTAATAGCCTGTGACCTATATATAAATCTACCTATCAACTCGCTCAAACAGATTCCCCTTCAACCGAAGTAGTTGTCGTAAGGCTATTGCCTTGCTTGTTAAACTAAATAGTTTCCACACGCCACGTGCGACCCCTTCAGGGACAACGCGGTACAGAGCTGAACTATACGTGCAGTTTAGTTTTAATGCGGTAGAAGTATGGAACTGGAGGAGGAAGACGTTGCGGACATGCAGATCTGGCTGTGGTTGATCAAGGAGACCAAGATCCAACCCGGTTTTGCTGATTATGAAGGATTACAAAGTGAATGCCTCAGCAATCAATGAAGTCATCTTCTAGTTCATTGAACAATTGCCCAAATTCTGTAGTAGCTTCATACATTCAAAATCCAATGCACGAGGAGACCAGTCGTGCATATCGCACACATTGCACGCGCCAGAGAAAGCGCCACTGAAGATTTATTTTGAGAAGAGTGTCGGAGACGGCTGAATGGCCAAGGCAGATTCTGGAGGAATAGGGTGTGAGAGTTAAATGTGAAGAAAGGGGGGCATTGGCTTTTCACAGTGTCTTGAAATATATTAAGTCTGCAATCTGAGTTGCGATACGCTTTTTCTTCTTTTCTTGTCTTTGGCTGACTCCCATACTGTAAAAACTTGGTTCACTTTAGCTAATGGCACCCTGGTTTCAGGAAAAGTCGACAGGAGTTGCAAAGTTTATGTTCCAGTGAGGTTTGGTTTATTTTGCATGTATACATGCAGCATACGTAATCGTGTAGGCATGCATTACATATGAGCCTTAAATGTTAATATTTCCATGCAATCTAGATTATAGATTATTGAGATGTGTGCGAGTCTTTCATGAGTTGTCCAGTCGATAGCTCAGTTGGTAGAATGCTTGCGTTTTACCTATTTTATATGACTAGGGCTCAGCACCCACCAAGGACGTCACAAATAATTTCCCGTTTTGGCGATTATTTAGAATTCAAAATACCGGCAAAATTTACACAGCTTATATGTGCATCTAGGTCAGTTTTATTACGCAAAATGAGTCTGAAAGAATAAAAAAAATGATAATGTATTTTTTTGCAACGAACTGCCATGCATTATAAGGTTTTGTTCTCGTCTCTCCCCTTATTCATCTGCGAGGAGGGGTGTCCTTTGTCTGCTATCGGCGCTGTGGCCAAAATATCCATTCATCACACGTATTAAGCAGCTGGATCGGAAATTATCCGCAGCGCGGGAAGCCACTGAGACGATCAAGCTTTTTCTATGTTGAAATAATGTAACAGATTTTCAGCAGACTTGGGCGTCGAATGCAAAATAATTTCCGTATTTATTGTACTTAAAAATCAGTATCAATGTACGTAAACATCATAATATTACCATATTTTGTCTTACATCTGTGAATGACGAGATGCTACAACTTTATTAACTATATATACTTTCTGGAATGTAAGGCTACGCAGTGGGCACTTACACAGTGCCTCGAGAATAAAATCGTTATCTTAGGTGGGTGCACCGTCGGATTCTAAAAATCCCCTGGATGGATCGAGTCACAAATGCCGAGGTTCTTTCCCGTATGAATACCAGAGCTAAACTTCTGATGTCTGCCAAAAGTCTAAAATAAGTTTATATTAATGAGAATCATACCCACAGGGAATAATTGAGGAACGACGTTATCCACATCAAAGGAGAACAACTTGGTTCAAGAGCCTGGAGACTGTGGTTTGGCAGAAGCATAAAAAGTCCGGTAGATAGCTCAGTTGGTATAGTTGTTGCATTCCATGCCGAAAGCTCGGGTTCGAATCGCACCGAGGGAGTCAGAAGTGATTTCCCGTTTCGGTGTTCATTTCGAACCCAAAATAAAATATCGCTTTATGTGTTACTTAGTTACATTATAGGATTTTTCTTTCGTGGACCAGTATTGAAGACTCATTGTACTTTAAATCTAAATCTAAATCTAAGCTGCAAAGATATGTATCATTTGAGATTCATATTAAATGCATTCCCACAAGCAGACACGCATAATTTCGCGCTTACACATGCCGCATGTGGACCTACAATATAAAAAACCCTATTTCAAATGAACATAAGTCCTGCAACTCTTGCCGACCTTCCCTGAAGCAGGGGTGACATTGGCAGTGAACCATGGTGGGTGGTCAGCCGCATACCAACCTATCAGTCAAGGAATTTGCAAAACTTTCACTCTTATATTCTCGTTTATCACACTCATTCATAACCCAATCATTACAGACCCTATCATTCAGAGTCATACCAGTTCTGAGCCATACTGAGCTTCTTTTAAAGCTCCTAAGACAGAGTCCATGATCCATTTCACCTGGCGATCCATCACTTCACATTCTCCAACCAACCAGACTCAGGTTATGCCAAAAATGTCTCAAAAGGTTATCAAATGTGATGTGACCAAAAAACTGGAAATTTTGTATTAAGAGATCCTCAGCTGCGACAATATTCATCCATTGTTTTAAATTCTATGTGGAAGACTTTCTCCCAGATGTCCCAAACCCAGAAGACTCAGATTTCAGAGAGTCTGGAGGTCTATGGCACTTGAAGGAGTGCTACAGAGGTGCGGGTGTTGGTGATGCGGCGGTTGATGTCTGATCCTTTGTAGCAGGGGAGCTCGCTGTACAGTGTTGTGTTGCCTTTGTTTTGAAACACTGAAAGGAAGTGGCGATTGATATTGGTTTTGAATAAAACAGGATTGAATTGGGGTGGGAACACAGATACCGGTAACTCGTTCCATAAACGGGCAGTTTGGCAAGGGAATGCAAAGTCGACTGCAAAGGGATGAATGACATTCAACCCATGAGTAGTCCAGGGCTGTAGCTAGAGTCGAATTTGAGGTAGGGCAGCATTGGTTACAGGTAGGGCGGAAGTAAAAAAATATCATAATATCTGCCCTCGAAGCACGGGCTCCTAAATCAATCACCATGTAGGTACATCACTGACCTCTAGGTCAGTGATGTACATGGTGATTTTTTGTTTTCCCACAAAATAATAAGATAATGAGAATATTGAAAAAAAAAATCACGTAAGTACAAATTATTTGGTAAGCCAAAACTATTTATAAAAAAAATATTTAAAAAAAATGTGAAATCTCACCATTAACATAATCATAAAAATATTTTAAACAGCTGAATTTTACGATTCCCCATGTTATTAAAAATGCAAAGAACTTCGTTCAGATCAACTGATTTTGTTTTTTTTTTTCAAAGGCTAGAAATACCATGCCAGCCATTCTCTCGTGACCCATTGACAGTCTTTGAGGACTATTGATTGCAGTTAAAGTTGAAAATTTCAACTTTAAGATTTCGTGTTGCCAGTATATAAAAAAAAGTGTGACAGCTGGAGTTTACCCACATATGTATGTACTATGTAGGTAGGTACCTACTCTTTGAGTTTAGGTACCCATTTCTTTTCCTACTGCGTAAAGTTTGGTTAATTTCTACAATTTTTTTATCTCAAACTATGAACAAACAATTTAATTATAATATTTTGTCTTAGTTTTTGGTATTTTTAAGGTAGGGCATTGTGATTTCAAGGTAGGGCATTGCCCCACAATGCCCCCCCTAGCCTAGCTACGGCCGTGGAGTAGTCTAAGGGTGAACAGTCCATTAAGACAAAAAGTAGACAATAAAAGATAAAAAGTAATTATGTTCATATTACTTTTAAGTAAGTTATTTTTCCAAGTTTATGAACAACCGATTTTCTGAAATGATTTTCTTCAAGGACATCAAAATCACAAAAAGTAAAAAAAAAACATTCATAATTTAATTTCTTTCTTTTGTATTAAATACTTAACTTTTAAAATAGAATATTCAATATATGTACTTGACATTTTTTTTACAATTTTCATTGAAAATTTTTTTTAAAACATAGGCTCATGAGCATTGTTTTTTTTCTATGTTTTCTATGAATACCAAAAATACATTCTTTATTTCGATACTGACATAAAACATAATAATTCTGTACATAAATTTAATTGAATGGCAGATTTAAAGAAAGACAGGAAGTACCGTGGTGTTCAATACTGAGAAAAAGATGAAAATGTAAATAAAAAAGTGGCAAATATTTATCAGATTTTTGTACAAAATTTAAAAGAGTAACCATTTTTACAGTTAAAACGTGAAAAAAAATTTGGCACTTCGGACCTACTGAAGTTATTTGCCTTGACATAATATAGGTAGAACAAAACGGCATAGTTCGTGAAGTTTAATTTTGCTACTTACTATTTTATATTTTTAAATCTACCATTCAATTATTTTGTACCATTTTTTTATTGTAACATTATAAGCTTAGTTTATCACATACTTAAGTCAGAATTTTTCTTTAACTGATAATATTCAGATTTTATTATGAAAAAATATATTTTTTAATTTATTATGTACACATAGTTTTATTTCTGAAAATATCTGAATAATTAAAATAACTCCTAACTTAAAATTCTATTACATAATTTACCTTTTTACAAAACATATAAATATTACCTATATTATTAAGTAATTGGATTGATTTTATTTTTTGTTTGCGAACACCAATTTGCATGATTTCTATTATATTTTTCAGGTTTAAAGTGTTCTATCAAATAGAAACCATTCCTTGGACTACAGATCTAAAGGTACATGGTTCCATTCCAAAGCAAACTACAAAAAAATACATTTGTTTTATATGCTCCGCAACTAAAACGCAACTAAGCTCCACATATAGTGTAACTTTTTGCCTGCGTATTCCCTGAAGTCGTGGCGATTCGGGACCTATTTATTTTTACAGATAAGGGGGCCGGCCTCACACCAACCACTTTCAGTTGAAGTGGGGGTTTCCCAGGTTCTCATTTCTTGTAAAGGCTGAGTAAACCTTGAGATTGAACCCTTGCTCTCGGCATGGAATGCAAGCATTCTACCAATTAAGCTATCGACCTTTTTACGAGCTTGGTCATCGTCGCTACAATGCGCCAATTCTCAAGCAAGACCCAGTTGCTGTAAGGCTGGGTGGGCCTTTGGTGACCGGTCATTGGTAAAGGTGTATGAATTTTTCAACCCAGCGAAGAGCAAATTTGAAAATATCAATGGTATATTTTTTGTGCTCCACCAGGATTCGAACCCACAGCCTTCCATTCAGAGTCCGAAGTGTTATCACTGAACTACAGACCGGTTATTGTTATCTTAAACTATAAAAAAAACTTATTTACGGAGATCTAGTAGATAATAACAATAATATGACACTCAAAATTACATGGTCTACATGAGTTCCTTGACTAAAAGGTTGGTATGAGGCTAAACCCCCCTGCAGTACCAACTTGGTTCACTTTTGACCATGCCACCCTGATCTCCAGGAAAGGTGGCAGAGGTTGCAATGTTTATGTTCATGTGAGGTTTGGTTTATTTTGTATGTACACAATTCCTTGACTTTAGATTTGTATGAGGCTGACAATCCATTCTGTAAAAAAATGGTTCACTTTGCCAATGTCACCCCTGTTTCAGAGAAGGTCGGCAAGAGTTGCAGGGCTTATGTTCATTTGAGATTGGGTTCTTATGTTGTAAGTCCACATACGGCATGTGTAAGCGTGAACTTATACATGTCTGCTTATGGGAATGAATTTTTAATGTAAGATATCTTTGCAACTTAGATTTAGATTAAGATTAGACACATGCAGCTTGTGTAAGCGTAAACTTACGTGTGCCTGCTTGTGGACATGCATTAAATATAAACCTTAAATTAAATTTTAGATAATAGATTATGATAAAGAACTGAAGTGTTTGATTCTCTTCATATGGTAACATAAATGGCAATAGAACAAAGAATATATAAAAGATTGAATCTGCGATATATCAAAACACTAAAGAACGGGTGAAGTCAAAAGCTATTATAAATAAGTTAAAAAACCATTGAGTACCTACAGATTCATAGACTCGTTATTTTCAAGATCAGTATTCATTTATTTAACTATTGCTTTCAATCCACAAAAATATTGAAATAACGGTAGTTTGATATTCCACAGCAAGTCATCGAAACATCTATTTTTGTAATTAAACTGTTCAAAAAAATGTTTCACTTTTCCAATGTCACCCCTGTGTCAGGAAGGTCGGCAAAAGTTGTGGGACTTATGTTCATTTGAGGTTTGGATTTTATTTGTAAGTACACATTCAGCATTTGTAAGCGCAAACTACACGTGTTGGTTTGTGGGCATACATCTGAGAGCTTTAAATGAATATATCCTTGCAACTTAGATTATGGATTATTATATAGAAACTGTTCAGTTCATCCTCAATCGCCGTGCAAAGATGGCGCCTCCTGAAGATGTTGGCTATGTCGCCAATGAAACGTCAGAATAATGAAAGTTCTCCCATAATGGTTCGTCTAATACCCGAAAAGTGTAATTAACCATGAGATTTTATAACAGGAGTGTGCATAGAGTATAGGCAAATACATTTCAGAATAGTTATTTTCTCCCATTCCTTTATAATAGCACATTTGACATTAACTTAAGTGCTAACGATGGCTCCAATCGAACTTCAATTTTGGATTTTAAATCTCAATATCAAGGTTAAATGCGTTTTTTACCATATTATATTGCCAATCCATTAGGCGCATGTGCATGTATGGAATGCACGCCCCTGTTTTATAATAATTTGTAAATGTAACTCCAGCTTAACCCATTCGCGGACACACGAAATGTGAAGTAGGCTAGAAAAAACACACTTATTTCATCATCTCAAATTGTATTTTTATTATAAAATTTTTATCTTTTTTTTTTTTTTTTTTTGACATCCAGGGACGAAACGGCTATTGCCGTGTTCTTTGGATTTCTGTAGGGACACACGGATGCTACATGTATGCAAGTTCTATCAGAAATAGCCGTTTCGTCCCTAGTGATAACGTTTTATCACGACGGCTATTACCGTTTCGTCCAGTCCTAGACAAGCTCATAGAGCGGCTATAACCGTTTCGTCCGCGAACGGGTTAAATACTGTTTAGAGTTTTTTTCAGCAATCAGGGCAAATGAGATCACAATTTTTCCCAGCTTTTTGTTTATCCTCAGTTATTTAATGATTAATTCGGCACTTTCTAGCAAAATCCGGTACAACATCGTAAAGCCACTCAGGTTCGATGGCCGAGACTGCGCTCAGATAGTTTCTCTGCGTGGTGACAAGTTCGGTGTACAGGAGGCACCTGGGAGCAGGGCTCTGGCCGTGGAGGACGGAGGAGGGGTGGATGGAGGCACCGAGACCCGAGGCTGTCATGTAGCGGCCATTGTTGCCGAGTAAAGCACCACTACGCACCCACGCTGTGTTAACAAACAGGCCAGAGATCATGCACTTCATAACCTGCAAAATAACATGTGAATCTCATTGATTGTAGAGGCTGTGACAATAAAACTATGAGGCAGTCTAATTTATGAGGATATTTACACGATGAGGAGTCTTCAATGTATCAGGTCATGATCATCTAGGGGTGTGTGGTCATATTTTAGGAATTGGCTAACAAACGGGATAGATTTGATACAAAAATGTTATTGATCAGTGTGTTTGTTAAATTTTTTTTTTTGTTCATTCCCACTGTCTCTAATGCGGAAAGCGTCGATCCGTAGGAGCTTGGGTGCACAAGTTTGGTGGTATGGTTGTGAAATGAATATCCAGTCTCAATATCGTTGGTTAATTCAAATTAATTATTGGAAAAGCAACATCTATATTCCTCGAGCCCTATTTTTTTTTTGTTCACTAAAAACACATCATATTTTTGAACAAACAAAAAATTTGAAAGTAGAATTACCTGATGTGTCTCAGTACCACATGAAGTCTGGTTCAGTTTATACTTCTGACACAGGTCTGCCAACTGCTGCCTCACGTTTTTGGCGTATGTGAGATTTCTGTGGTTCATAAAATTGTTTCTGCACCATTGCTGTTGTTGCGGAGCCGTACAAAATGCTTTGTAGACATTCAGGAGAGTCATGTGGTCCCCCAGAGGCGAGATGAACTTGGCTTTGGCCTTCAGCGCTTCTTCCCTTTTGCTGACGGGGCAGAAAAATATGCCATCACTGGACAACACAGCAACTATGCTCAGAACCTGCAACACATAACGTAATAACAATCTAAAGATGAAGAGGAATGCAATTCAGAACCTTTTGGCCAAAAGGTTGGCACACAATAAATATAATTATATATTAATTAAATACAATTAGGGATTGCAATTGCTGGATCCCTCATCCAGCAATCCAGCTGGATCCAGCGCATTTTTCGGCCTGCTGGATCCAGCACCGGCTGCTGGATCCAGCGCTGCAGATCCGCAAGTATAAAACTTTCCAAATAATGTCGCAAAGTCTAGCTTGCCAGCATTGGCGCTTTGCTAGATGCTCTTACAGCTCGGCGGAAGATGCCACCAATGAAGGCTTAGTTGTAGTAATTGAACTAACACCAGCTGAACATAAAGTAATTCAGCAATACAGTGAACTTTTTAATAAAATGCGAAAAGTTGTAAAGACTTTTAAAAGATCATCTACCAAAGATGAGATGTTTTTGCAAAAATATATAAAGGAAGCAAAGGGCAAAGAATTGAGTTTGATTCTTGACTGCTGCACTAGGTGGAACAGTTTGCTCAGCATGCTGGAACGTTTCTGCTGAAAGTTGAAAAGTTTGCATCGATAAAGCCTTCATAGACACTGGCTCAGAAACTAAATTTTCAGCGGAAGAGTGGTCACTATTCAGTGAGTTGATCGCCAGGACGCCAGTTTTCAACCGGTTAAACTGACCGTTGAAGTTCTCTCCAGAAGAGAGCCGAGTTTGATAACTGCTGACACAACCCTAAAATTTGTCTTAGACAAACTAAAAAGCCAGGACACAATCTTGAGTGCAGATCTTTCTGAGGCACTCCTCAACAGAATCGGAGAACGGCGTCTTACCGATGTCACAGGTATGCAGATTTATCTACAGAACCCGAAGAAGTATGACGAAGAAATTTCCCATTACCAAAAAAATATGCAATGCGTCAGGAGATGAAAATATGCTAAATCGTGTAAACACATATTTAGCGGAACCATCAACAGTGCAAGAGCAAGAAGATATAATGGAAGTAGAAAACGATGGACAGGATAAACCGGACACACTGAATTTGAATTGAAACAAGTACTGGAGATTAAGCTAAAATGTGAGAAAGAAAACTTCATGAAACGGAAAAAAACGAGAACTCAGAAGGATTATGATAAGATATTAAAAAAGGAAATGACTGTTTATGAAAGTGAGGGAGTAAGAGGTGAAAACCTAACTTTAATTTACGATTATCAATGTTAGATTACAAATGTAGAGGCAGAAAGGGCCTTCTCTGCAGCCAGATATATAATGCAGTTCATTAAGAAGCCGGTTGGGAGACAATACCATTAATACCATTTGTTTCTTGAGATCATACTAGGTACCAGAAAAAAAGATAAGTTTTGTCTTAATAAAAAGTCAAGAAAATACTTATTTTTGTTATAACTTTTACTCTGTGTGTCTACTCTAAAAGTAAGAGTTTATGTTAAAAAAATTATTATTGTGATTTGTTATGTTGTTAAAATGTTTAATTAACACGTTTCCTAAGTATTTAAAAAAAAAACAGTTTCATTTCTTCGAAAATCAATAAATTGCTGGATCCGCGCTGGATCCAGCTGGAATAGTGTTGGTCCAGCAAAAATCCAGCTGGATTGAAAATGCTGCTGGATTGCAATCCCTAAATACAATACAAAATAAATTTTCTTTTAAAACTACAGTTTTAAAATCGATCACTGAAATTTTTCAATATCCTCGGCGATCGACTTTAAAACCCTTCGCGATCGACCGTTTGGGTACCTCTGATCTATAGCGACAACCAAGCTTGCAGAGGGCTCTTGAGGTGTGATTCACACAAAAACAGCGCTCACCAAATAAATAATCCTGATATTATTAATAATATCAGTAAAGTTGAGGTCAAAGATATTATATAGAGGACCTGAAGGGGATCGAACCAACATTGTTTTATTTTTAAAAAACGCTATGAATATGACTGCCTTAACCAGTCAGGCATCATTAAATTAAAAATGATAGCACTTAAAATTATTTATTAATAGTATTATCAATTTTATTTGTTGCAATTCCATATCAAATAGATAGTATTAGACTGACAACATCACATTCAGTTCAGGTTTTCTTCTGTACGTTTAAACGCAGCATGTGTAAGCTCAAACCCCCAGATTTTTATCAGAGTATGAGCATCTGAAACCTAGAGTATAGATTATGGATAGGCGTTGGAATACTCACTTCTTCCAAACAGTTGAATTCTTGAGAGTTCAGAAGCACTTTTGAGAACTTCGGATCTACCGGGAATACGGCCATCTTTTTCCCGAGCGGTGTTAAAGTTGGGGAATCATTTCCCGTAACGGCACCTAAAAAAATTTCAAACCCAATATAAAAGGTTTACTCAGCCTTCACAATAAATGAGTACCAGCCCCTTCAGGAGCTGGTTCGCTTAAGGCTGATTCTCTTACCTGTAAAAATAAATAGGGGGCAATGCAGCAAGAAGTTACACTACATGTGCAGCTTAGTTTAATTTAATGATAATAATACGTACCAAGTTGCTTTAATAGATGCATAGCACCCTGCAGGGCATCCTCGGGAGGCTTGTCAATCAGATCAAATCCAACCGGATCAATCCCGAGGGAGAGGATCTGCAGGAGGACCGGGGCGAGGGGGCAGCGCAAGATGTCAGGCGGGGTGTGAGCTGGAAGCAGGGCGAGATGTGCGGCGGGGAACAAACGGTAGCAGCTTCCCGGGGAGTCCCTTCCCGCCCGTCCCGCTCGCTGCCAGCAAGCCGCTTGCGAGCAAGGTTCCACTCGTAGCAGTTCTGCGCCAGTGGCTGCACAATAACGTCTGCAAAGGATGTAAACACCATGAGCTCAAATGGACTCGGAACATTTAAAAAATCAGGGGAAAAAATGATGGCATGTGGCCGGGTTAGTTCCAAATCTGACCACCAGAGGCACAGGGCTGGAAGTCTCATCTCCACGGTAAATCCTAATTACCGAATATCGGTAATATTTGTATAAAGACAAATCAGCTGTTCGCTTGCGGCCATCTTGGATAGACAGGTCTTCATACAAATATTACCAATATTCGGAAGGTAAGAATTACCGTGGGGATGAGACTTCCAGGGCTGGTCTCTCTTCCAAACAAATCCATTTAGATTTAGGAGGTTATGTTTATACATTCTAGTTTTAATACAAAATAAGATAACACACCTAAACAATACTGCATTGGTTTAAATCTGCATTTCAAAAAGTATGTAATTTTTGCTTGCATTTAATATAAACTAATTTATTTTCATAATGAGGTCGGCTTGTTCTGGAACTTTTGTTATCGGCGAGCAAGCATCAGTCTTGTATGGGTTCGCCATCCTTAGCAACCAAATAACAAAATATTCGTATGCCTTTTCCCTAGCAACCCGGCTGAATGACGGCACTTTATTGTCTATGTCAATTCACAAGCGGATCTCATTATAATCATACCCAAAGAACTCACATAGAGATCTTTAGGCATGATTCACACAAAAACCAACCAAACAAATCTAATATTTATTTTAGCATTCTATAAACGTGTTCAGCCTGCCTCAAACTTTGTAGTCTCATGCATATTGAAATACTGAGTATAGCTGATTCTTCTCTTAATATTTCTATAAATACTTCTATAAATATTTTGTTTCAGGCAAACAAAATGAATCAAGATATAAAAAAATAAAATAAACCGTATACCTGGCTTTTACAACTCCTGTATCCACAACGCATTTGATATTTGGGATGGTGATTGATGTTTCTGCTATGTTGGTTGCCAGGATGACTTTCCGGACATTATCCGGGGTGGGTTTCCAAGCTTCCAGCTGCTGATGAGGCGATAATCCGGCAAAAAGAGGACACACCTTTATGGCTCCACCTCCCATCTCCTAAAAATAAATATCATGGTTATAATAAGTATGTAAAGTGGAGATCTGAGGAGCCGCAACTTAGCTACAGACATAGTGTAACTTCTTGCTGTGTTATCCCCAAAGGGATCATGTGGCGATTCAAACCTATTTATTTTTCCTTGACTTATAGGTTGGTATGCAGTTGACCACCCATACTGTAAAAAATGGTTCGCTTTGCCAATGTCACCCCTGTGTCAGGGAAGGTTGGCAAAAGTTGTAGGGCTTATGTTCATTTGAGTTTTGGATTTTATTTGTAAGTACACATTCAGCATTTGTAAGCACGAACTACATGTGTTTGTTTGTGGGCATGCATTTGAGAACTTTAAATGAATATATCCTTGCAACTTGGATAATAGATTATAGGCAAGGGAGCCAGCCTCACGCCAACCACTTCAGTTGGAGTGAGAGTTTCCCAGCTCCTAAGGGGGATGGTTCTCATTTCTTGTGAAGGCTGATAGTTGCATGGCTTATGTTCATTTGAGATTGGGGTTTTATGTTTTGAGTTCACATGCGGCATATGAAAGTGTGAACTTGTACGTGTCTGCTTATGGGAATATGGATTTTAAATTTCATATATATTTGCAACTTAGATTATAGATGAGGGGAGGGTAAGACCGAGAAAGTAGTGAAATTGTGAAGTCGTGGGATATACAGAGTGAATGTTAAGGAAACTGATAACTATAAATAAAGAGACCTCTCCATATTAAGACTGTGCCTTAAGGCTTAGGGTGTAATGATAGTCACACGGCATTGATGCTCTTTCTATTTATTTCAGTTGATCTATGGCTGCAGGGGGCAGGAGGAGTTTTAAGGAGAGATTTGGGCTGTAGCACCATTAAAAATGTTTTTTTTTGTAATAATATAAGAGTTTACCTTTGCAATTTGTCTAATGTTATATGTTAGCGTCTCTATTTCTTCTTGTCCCGTTAAAAATACTAAAACATCATGTCTGGAACAAAAATTAACATTCAATTAAAAACTTCTTCAATAATCTATTAACAATTTTTTTACTGTTTCAGCGGAAACTTTGTAGAACTCCATTTTAATTTTATCTAAGTTTCAAACACATCATATCCCAAGATCTTGTTCGCCACAAGTCAATTAATATAAATAGGGATTTGGTGTTTTTGTTTCAATTATCACAGGTTCTGCAGCCATGATATCCTTCAGCTTTCTTGAGTTCTTCTCCCCTCAATCTTTCCTTGTATGATAGGTGAAGAAGGCGGTATTTCTCATTCTTTATAACGTGACCGAAGTACATCAGCATTCTCTGTTTCATGGTTGATATTCATGCGCTAGAAATACAAGACATTATAAAACAGAACAGATACTTACTCTATTGGGGCTTCCTTGTGTATTTGGAATACGGTACAGAGCGCCGAATGCTGATAGTCTGTGTTTTTACTCTTCATGTGGTAAATAGTGACGGGAAAAGTTCTTCCTTCCAAATATATCACGGGGCATTTGTTTAAATACGAACTAAAAACATCCACATCCATTGTCGCAGACATTACTATAACCTAAAAATATAAAAATATATTTAATCTAAATTTCACTGATTCATATCTCTCCTTAAAATTCCTTGATTTATATAAAAGGATGGTATGAGGCTGACCACCCATACTGTAAAAATGGTTCACATTGCCAATGTCACCCCTGCTTCAGGGAAGGTCGGCAAAAGTTGCAGGGTGTACGTTCATTTGAGGTTTAGAATTGGATTTGTAAGTACACATTTAGCATTTGTAAGCGTGAACTACACGTGTTTGTTTGTGTGCATGCATTTGATATGAGCTTTAAATGTTAATATATCTTTATAACTTAGATACTAGATTAAAGATTATTATTATATAAAAGGCTTATACACAATGCACGCCCAACGGCAGGCATGTGTAAGAAACCATGGGATTTATTGTAAACCTTTAACGGCATGGCATTCTTCATCTTCCTATCTCTCTGCGCCTGTTTGATGATGCCGAACAGCACATCAGTGCTGACGGTCCTCTCATGAGCCTCGTCCAGCACCAGCACGGAGTAGGTCATGAGCAGGGGGTCCATCATGGCCTCCCTGAGCAGCATCCCGTCTGTCATGTACTTCACTTTGGTCTTGTGCGACGTCATGTCCTCGAATCGCACCGTGTACCTGCAAAAATAGTGTTTAAGTAAAATACACCATTTGATAATATTCCATATGGACGTTTAAAAGGATATAGGGCATAAGCGACATAAACTGAATTGTTCAGGAGAGCAGTTTAAAGTTTGAGATTGCAGAAAAATGGACATGACTTTTTTATTTTTTGTTATATCGTTAAAAATTAAAACAGCTCTAAAATGAGAAAAATATAGGCATTTATTGGTATTTCCATTAAAGTGATTTTACATTGTTTTACAAGCGCTTTTAAGACAAAAATAGCCGAAAATTTTGTCGGTTGCACCAAAATCATACTTCGAAAATGCAGTTTTTTGTTTGGGCATAAACAACGAAAAAGTCATCATAGAGCCACATGAGTGAGCGCATTAGAAAAAGCGGAACTTTTTATATTGGATAGCATTCATAACTCATTTTCGACCAAAACGTTGATTATTCTCTACTTCCTTAACCGTCGATATGTACTAAGTGTTGATTAACTGACATTATTCTAAGTGGTTTGAATACCACCCTGCACAATGCACCACCCTGCACAATGCACCCCCCTCCTTCACATCCTTCCCCTCCAGAAAGCCCCACTTCCGCTATTAGTTTGTGTATCTAGCAGTGGTGAAAGGTGCCATACAAGCCGGTTCCCATCGGTTTCCCGTTTAAAATGAGGCAGATATGATAATAAAGTAGACTGCATGGTTTCAATGGGGAAAAATTATGTATTGTTTCTTTGGTTTTAAATGTAATTTTTTACTCTGTGCCTATATTTTTTAACTACTTTGTTATATCATTTTAAAAGGGAAGCCGATGGAAACCGGCTTGTATGGCACCCTTCGCCACTGGTATCTAGTAGCCCTCACTCTCAGCCTGTTGAAGGTTTTCAGTTATGTTTAGCAAGACAGTGGAGAATCAGCAAGGCTTTACCCGACTATCTCCCCCAAGGCAGTGTTCATCTCCTGCGCCACCCGCATGGCTATGGTAATTGCGGCCACCCTCCTGGGCTGGGTGACGCCCACCACGCCCTGCTGCTCCAACCGCGCCTCGTGGATGAGCTGCGGGATCTGCGTGGTCTTCCCGCTGCCCGTCTCTCCGATGATGATCAACGTGTCGTTCTTCCGGATCTCATCCAACAGTCTGCAATGACAATAGGAAATCCATTCTATATAAAGTAAATAAGTGCTTGGAGAACAGGAAGCATGTGCAAATTTCATAGCAAACTACATATAGATCGGTTTGCAGCCTAGTGGTTAACGCTTTTGGTGTCGTCATTGCAATGCTGTTAATTTTGATTCCCAGCGGAGCCTAAAATAAATCATTTATTTTTTAAAATGTACTATTCGCTGGGTTGAAAAATTCATCTGACTTTACCTAAGATCCATCCAGGCTTACAGCAACTAGGTCTTGTTGCAGAATATAGCGATGACCAAGCTCGCAGAGGTCTCTTTCTATGTCTATCTAGGTATCTATATCTACAATATCAGTTTCAAATATATATTATGATTCATATTAAATGAATGCCAACAAGCAGACAAATATAAGTTCCCGCTTACACATGCCAGATGTGTATTTACAAAAATAAAAACTCAAATCTCAAATGAACATGAGCCCTGCAACTCTTATTGACATTCCCTGAAACCGGGATGAAATGTATATTGTAAATAATTGTGTGAGTACTGTTGGCATACACAAATGTCATGAGCAGACTTGCACTCAGTGTGGTTAGCATACATATGCATGTCATACAAGACTGAAGACTGTACCTCCACCATCTGTTATCTTACAAAAACAGTGTTTAACAGTCAATTAATAATTCAATACTTGATGAACGCTTACAAGCATCACATATAGGTTTGCATATACACATGCTGCATGCGTACTCCCTCACCAAAAATCTCAAACCTGAAAAGAACATAAACCCTACCACTATTACCGACTTTCTCTAAAACAAGACAGAGATTGGAGAGTTGCTTTCCGGGATTTGTTGCCGTGGTCAATCGGAGCTGGAGTTTGCCGTACGTTTCGCACATATCTGCGATGGGCTTCTTCAGTGCGATGATGAAGCTTCAGCTCATCACAGATAGACCGCGGCAACAGATCCTATAAATAGAAAGCAACTCTGCAGTGTCAACCACAAACCGTGTAAGCCTAAAACTCCTATTAAGGTGTGACATAGGTAAAAAGTGAACCAAATTTTACAGCATAGGTCGTCGGCCTCATACCAACCTATAAATCAAGAAACGTATAAGCCAACCTATAAAGGAGAAATCATAGCAAAATTATTGAAAGTTCTCGCCTTCCTCTTACTCCATACACTGGTAATCTCTTCCTCTGTTCCAATAGAGATTTAGGAGTCACTATCTTCCTGGGGGCTGCTGGCGTTTGGTTGCCACCTTTGTTTTTATGTTTAATTTTGATTTTCTTGGATGATACATTTGGAGAATTTGCATTCGGTCGCTTGGCAGGAAATTTCGGAACAATTTTGTTTAGTTTGATGTTATATTTTGAATCCATTTTTACAAACAACGATAAAATAAATAAAAGAGATAGATTCCATTGAAAATGTATTTTTTAATTTTATTTCGCAGTTGCTGTCAAGCACACGTGTGACATTTTGGGTCAACCTGAAAAAAACATTTTCCTACAAATAATGGGGAATATTTTTTACGCACTGTCTTGTGGGGTAAATGGAAACGTCAAAAACATTTCATAACCTAAAAAATATTTGAAAAAATATTTAAATTAACAAATATTTGTGTAATTCTTGTTCAGAAATAATATGAAATGTATGAATATATAATGGTGTAATATTGAAACTGTAGAAAATTTACATTTTCTCTCATAATTTGCAGGTTAGTTTCATAAATAATTTGTTTCCCGGTTAGTGAATAAGTTGTTAATTTATTATGGCTAAATGAATACATTATCCCCTGAAAAACAAAATATGAGTCGGATGGTACCAAAGGCGAAAATCTAGGATTTGTTCCTAAAATCAGGAAACCGGTTGTTCAGTGTTTCCATGTCATTTTATGTGTTTCCATATTATATTTATATAATTTTCGGAAGAATCCAAGATATAAGTATACATCCACAAAACTATATTATGTAGATATTTACGTATCAACTTTTTCTTCAATCACAACTAAGCTACACACTTCGTACCGCGTTCGCACTGATGGGTTCGCATTTGGCCAGCCTTACGACAACCAATTCAGTTAAAGTGGGGGTTTCCCAACTCCCTAAAGCCCTAGTTCTCATTATTGTGAAGGCCAAATAAACCTTGCCGGCATTTTATTTTGAGCTTGAAATAAACACCTAAAATTAAAATCTTTTCTCACACACCTCGGTGGCGATCGAACCCTGGCTCTCTAATGAGCCTACCTAATCTACCGAGCCTACCATACCTAATGAGCTATCAACTCTAGGTTTAGGCTTTATAAATTGAGACACCTTATTACATCCCCCTGTATATCTGTATTTGTATAGCATTGTTTGCAATTCTGCAGTAGAATTGCAAACAATGCTCTCTAGATTGAATGAAGCTTTGTTAGGTAACCATTTGAAGTTGAATGTAAGTAAGACGAAAGTATTGATTTTTGAAAGAGATGATGAAAATATGAATTATGAATTTAAAATTAATGGAATGAATGTTGATGTCGTAAATGAGTTTGTATACCTGGGAAGTAAGTTTGAAAAAGATGGAAGAATGATCGGTGAATTTGAAAGAAGAATAATGAAAGGCAGGTGCGTACTGGGTGCTACCGCTAGCATCGCCAAGAACCAGAATCTTTCAAAAAATGTTCGACTGGCGGTGCACGGTGGTATACTAGTGCCCACTCTGATATATGGAAGTGAAGCCTGGACGGTGAGTGAAAGTGAGATTAGTAAAGTCCATACAGTAGAAATGGACTACTTAAGAAGTATGATTGGGAAAAGACGGAGTGATAGGGTAAGGAATGATTTTGTTAGAGAGGAATGTGGTGTGAGAGAAAGTGTGAAAGTAAAGATTAAAAGAAGTATGCTTAGATGGTTTGGACATTTGGAGAGAATGAATGAGGAAAGACTGATGAAGAAAGTATATGCTGCGAGAATTGATGGATGTCGTGGAAGAGGAAGACCGAGAAAGGTATGGATGGACCAAATTTTCGAAATAGCGAGTGAATGGGATATCCAGAGTCATAATAAAAGGAGAGCTTGTATGAAAAAGGTTATGGCTCTGGATGAAATGAAAGAAGTATGCAAGGATCGAAAGAAATGGCGGTTGATCTGTAATGCTGGCGATTAAAGCTGAGGCTTTTTAATTTAAAAAATATGACGTGTTGTAGTTTTTTAATTTTTTACTGTTTAATTGCTTAGAATTTATTTGCTTTATATATTTGATTGTATTAATTGCTTGTACTCCTTGACTGATAGGTTGGTATGCGGCTGACCACCCATACTCTAAAAAATGGTTCACTTTGCCAATGTCACCCCTGCTTCAGGGAAGGTCGGCAAGAGTTGCAGGGCTTATGTTCATTTGAGATTGGGGTTTTTATATTGTAGGTCCACATGCAGCATGTGCAAGCGCGAAATTATGCATGTCTGCTTGTGGGAATGCATTTAATATGAATCTCAAATGATACATATCTTTGCAGCTTAGATTTAGATTTAGTATACAAGTTTGAAAATCAAGTAAATCTGGCCACTCACTGCCCTAAATAGCTCTCAATCTAGGATGGGATATAGATTGAAGCAAAATCGGTAGTTTCTAATAAGAATAAATAAAGAAAAGATTACACTTATACCCCATGCTGTAAAAACCTTTATCATTGGCACTCCTGTATCAGAAAAAAAATTGTTGGGTTGCAAGGTGTAAGTCTATTTGAAGTTTGGTTTATTTTGTAGGTAGGTACACACAAAAGCAAGTGCAAACTTATGCATCTCTGTTTGTGAGTATGCATTAAATATGAGTAAATATGTTATTATATCTTGGTAACTTAGATTACTTATAGATTTTATTATAGGTAAGTAATTTAAATGACATTGTGTACACACATATGCCCACTTATATCTATCTATCTTGAAAACCAATCGTAGATTGTCTTTTAAGTATTCTAGATTCAAAGCAATCCATCTGGGTGAATGTGCAATCATTTTGTTTTTTTTTTGTTTGTTGATAACACATTTGTTTATTTATCACGATAACCTGACACTAGTGTGTATACATTATTCTAAAAGCTGATAAAGACATATTTTCAAGTGCCTCCACTCTGTTTATCTAAACCAGTGGTTGCCAAAGTGGTCCATGTAGACTCCCAGTCTCTCTCGATTCCGTAAATCGGACGTAATCGTAAACTCACGTCGATTGCATAAATCGGAACCATCCCTTTCTTTTAGTTCAAAAAGATGTTAGCCCAAATAACTGCTCTAATCATTATTTTTTAAATTATACCTGATGATGGTCTGAAGATGGAAAACATTTATATATATTTGTTTTCAAATAGTTAAAATAAAAAAAACTTGCTGTTTCTTCATACCTTTTTGAAATAAAAATAACCGTTCACAGTGCTAATATGATCTAATTTAATCTTTCTTTTATATTGATAGGTAGTTTGTTTTTGGGATTTATTTGGTGAGCGCTGTATTTGTGTAAATCACAATTCAAGAACCCTCTGCGAGCTTGGTTGTTGCCGTAGAAAGCGCCAATTCTCAAGCAAGACCCAGTAAGGCTGGATATACCTTTAGTGACCGGTCTTTGGTAAAGAAATATGAATTTTTCACCCAGCTAAGAGCGTATTTGAAAATATAAATGATTTTTTTTGGTGCTCCGCCGGGATTCGAACCCACAACCTTCCATTTACGAGTCAAAAGTGTTACTACACTACGCACTAGACTACGGAATCTTAGTATAAAATAAAAAAATTGTATTTTTTAGGGTGGATTTATTAACACAGTGAAAGTCCATTTTTAATTATTTAAAAAATTTTAAATGGAAACAAAGTTTTAATTCACTTATTTATTTCTTTTTTGCTCGAATATTTTCGCCTAATGAGGCATCTTCGGGAGCAGAATAGTTTCCCCAATTAATAGTTATAACTATTCTGCTCCCGAAGATGCCTCATTAGGCGAGCAAAAAAGAAATAAATAAGTGAATTAAAACTTTGTTTCCATTTAAAATTTTTTAAATAATTAAAAAAATTGTTATTGTTTTATGAGGAAAAATGCTTTGGGAATATGTGACCTTAAATTTATCATTTACGTTGCATTATAAAGTGAAGTACACACACGGAAACAAAATATACATCATGAGATCTGTACCCCAAGTATAAATTTTACGTTAAAACTCAACCATAGAATTTTATCAAAATTATTAGAAACTATAACTCCCCCTCGTCGTGCTGTTCTGGTTTCAATACATCTTTTGTTAAAGGCTATAGTTGAGCTGAATATGTCTTACACTAAAGTATTGACTAGTGTTTTATTTAACTTTGAATCTATCAGTTGTAGATTTGCATTGAGTTTCCCTGTGTTGAAATAAAAGTGTGCCCTCCAATAGTGTTACACTTTTGATAGAGAAGTGAAAATAATCGCAAAGTAACTTGTGAGTTTCATTATTTTAAAGTTTGTAAATTTCTCATATTCTCAGCGGTCAACCAAATATAATACAAGTAGGTATACACATGACTTGACGTAAAAAAAATAATTCATTAGGTACGCCATGTTGCTAGGGAAAAGACAAGCAAATATTTTTTATTGGTTCCTAAGGACCACAGTCCCATATAAGTGTGATGTTTTCCTAAGTCCATAGAATTCTAGAGTATTTTGAAAACAACAGACTCAGCATAAATTTGAATTGTGAAGTTTTTTAGTAGGTATATATTTGAATTTAGACTTTAAAAATTGTACCATATGTGCAGCTTATTTGCATTTTCATTATTTATTAATTCCTTGACTTATAGGTTGGTATGAGGCTGACCACCCATACTGTAAAAAATGGTTCACTTGTCAATGTCACCCCTGTTTCAGGGAATGTCGGCAAGAGTTGCAGGGCTTATGTTCATTTGAGGTTTGGATTTTATTTGTAAGTACACAATCAGCACTTGTAAGCGCGAACTACACGTGTTTGTGGGCATACAGCTGAGAGCTTTGAATGAATATATCCTTGCAACTTAGATTATAGATAGATAGATTATAGATAGATTTGGTATTTAGTTCACTTCCATGACATTTTAACTAAATGCAATCAAAATTATAAAAATATTTATGTTCACATTTGAGATTCATATTAAATGCACGCTCATTAGCCGGCACGTACAAGTTTACTCTTTCACACGCTGCATGTAAACTCACAAACCCCAATTGATGATAAACTTTGCAACGCATGCCAACTTTCCCTGAAACCATTTTGAGTGTAGTTTTCTTTTTTTTAGCAGCTTCTTCGGCAAAATGTTCCTATCAAGAAGTCTGTGGTGCCACAAGGCGATGAAAATATCCAGAAGATTCTTCTCAGACAAGGTGAAGAGGTTCGAAGACGAGACCCCCTTCAACAAAATGAAAAGAGTGTTTTCACTTGACATGAAAGGCCTGAGAGAGTCATTCGCCAGTAAAACAAAACCAGAGACTGTGGACTCAACGACAGGCTGCGTTTCTGAAATTCCCTTCCATGTGGACATTGTGGTCATCGGAGGTGGGATTATGGGATCGTCCATTGCCTACTGGATAAAGGAGAGGGCAGCGCAAGGTCTCCGAGTTTTAGTCGTCGAGAAGGATCCCACTGTAAGCTTAATCGTAATACACTTAACTTAATACAAATGAAAAAAAAGAAATGTTGTTTGGATTTCAATTACAAGAGATTTAATGTGGTGTTTGGAATCTATTTATTTTCCCAGGCAAGGTGGCCGGCCTTCAGTAACCACTTCAGTTGAAGGGGGGGTTTCCCGGCTCCCAAGGGGGCTGATACTTATCTCTTGTGAAGGCTGAGTAAACCTGTCCAGTATTTTATTTTGGGTTTGTATGTAATTTAAATGTAATTTGTCATGTATGTTCCTTGACTTATAGGTTGTTATGTGGCTGACCACCCATACTGTAAAAAAATTGGTTCACTTTGCCAATGTCACCCCTGTTTCAGGGAAGGACGGCAAGAGTTGCAAGGCTTATGTTCATTTGAGATTGGGTTTTTATATTGCAGGTCCACATGCGGCATGTGTTAGCGCGAAATTATACATGTCTGCTTGTGGGAATGCATTTAATATAAATCTTAAATGATATATATCTTTGCAGCTTAGATTAGATTAGATTAGATTAGATTAGGTTTCAAATAAACACCGAAACAGGAAATCATTTCTGGCACCCTTGGTGAGAATCAAACCCTAGCTCTCGGCATGGAATGCGAAAATTCTACCAACTGAACCATCGACCAGACTTTTTACGAGCTTGGTCATTGTTCACAATTCTAATGAAGGACCCAATTGCTGTAAGGCTGGTTCGACCATTTGTGAGTGGTATTTGGTAAAAGCAATGAATTTTTCAACTCAGCGAAGAGCACATTTGAATTATGAAATATTTGTGTAACAAAACCGGCCACCCCTAGAGGAATGGCGGCAGGATACAAAAAAATATATATATATGTGTGTTCTCCACCGGGAACCGTCTACCTTCCAATCATGAGTCTGAAACATTAACCACTAGACTACTTACACACAGTCCTTTCTCTGTTTTTACTGGCAGTCAAATTTGATGTCATGAATTTATCTTCTTCTTTCAAGACACAAACAGACAAGCTGTACTTGAAACTGGAGAGTTGGTTTCCGTGATCTGTTGCCGTGGTCTATCCCAGAAAGCAGCTCTCCAGTATCAGAAGCCTAAAACTCCTATTAAACATTACTTGATTGATTTTGTTTTATTTTTCACTTTGAATGAATCTTTATTTCTTTCAGTACAGTAAATGTTCCACCGTCCTTTCCGTGGGTGGATTGCGTCAGCAGTTTTCTCTGCCAGAGAACATTCTCATGTCACAGTTTGGCGCAGAATTCTTCAGAACCATAAAGCACCATTTAGGAGAAGAAACCGATGTCCAGTTTACACCACACGGATATTTGATATTAGCCAGCGAAGAGACGGCCCCTCAGCTAGAAGAGAATTATAAATTACAACAGAAATACAATGTCAGGAATGAATTGCTGAAACCTGAAAAGCTGAAAGCACTGTACCCTTGGTTAAACACAGAAGGAATAGCTCTAGGTAAGAACAAAATAGTATAGCTTGGTTTTCACGGTAGTGAAAGAAAATGGCCACTTTCTTTCAGTGTCTCAAAACAAAGGCAATTCAACGCTATGTGACAAAAGAACAAAAAATGGGAGAATCTATGGGGGTTCATTCTCTTCCTGTAGTCACACCAAAATGCCTTGTAGTTGTCTTCTCTTCCTTCTCCACCTTGCAATATTTTCTTAAACAGAAAGATAGTAACTTACATCATTCTTCTTTCAGGCTGTAGAGGACTTGAGAATGAAGGCTGGTTCGATCCCTGGTCCCTGCTAAACGGCTTCAAAAAGAAAGCCATCGAACTGGGAGCGGAATATGTCAAAGGCGAAGTTGTCGGCTTTGGGTTTGAAGACATGCCTGATGTCTTTGTAGAGGGAGTAGAGCCAGGAACATATCGGAAGATGAACTCTCTAAATATCAAAACTGACAATGGGGAAGTGCAGGAGGTCAAATTCAGTATATGCGTTCTGGCTGCGGGAGCTGCGTCAGGAGAGGTGGCAAAACTTGCAAATATTGGGACTGGGAAGGGAATGTTATCTATTGCTTTACCCGTTGAACCAAGGTAAGGTTATAATCTATAATCTAAGTAGCCAAGAAACATTGACATTTAAGGTCCATAATTAAATATGAACGCCCACAAACGCATAAGTTTGCAATTACGCATGCTGCATGTGTATGTACAAAATAAACCAAACCTCACATGAGCATAAGACTTGCCGCCACCTTTCCCTGAAACCAAGGTGGCATTGTCAAAAATGAACCAAGTTTTTACATTATAGGGGTCAGCTTCATACCAAAATGTTTAGGTTATAAATATTCCATGGACGTGCTAAGCTTGATGATGATGAATCAGTTGACTTTTTTCATTGCCATGATATTGTCATGGTCAAGTCCGGTCGATAGCTCAGTTGGTAGAGTGCCTGTTGGTAGAGTGCCTGCATTTCATACCGAGAGCTCGGGTTCAAATCCCACCGAGGGTGTCAGAAATGATTTCTCATTTCGGTGTTTATTTCAAATCCAAAATAAAATACCGGCAAGGTTCACTCAGCCTTCACAAGAAATTAGTACCAGCCCCCTCGAGAGCTGGGAAACCCCCACTTCACCTCAGGTGGTTGGCGTAAGGCCAGCCCCTTTACCTGTCCCCCATCATGGTTCGGAATCGGCGATCATCATCATAACTGCTGTCGGCAATCCCATTGGTTCCATGCCCTTTGAGCCGCTACTGCAAAAGCACACTCACCAAACAGCTTGTTAATGTTGGAGACCCTGCGCGAAACAGCACTTTAGCAACCTTATAGCTCCAGTAACTACAAGCTATAGAATGGCTACACTCCACTCAGCGTTACTCGTACTGTACAGCTGCATCATTCGGCTGACATGCAAAGTTTCTCAATATGAAAAGTAAGATTGAGCTTTCAAGATGAGTACTCCAAAACTATTTTTTGGCCCAACAGCTGTCATTTTCAGGAATAAATTAGAACATTCGCAGAGAACCCGATATGATCAGTTTATCAAAGAACACACACCGATGCAGCCCTTCGTCTTCTTCTTTAAATGCCACTTATATTGAAGATCGGATATCTTTTTACTTTAGATGCTGCTGCTCAAAAGAAGGATTTGCTGCTTTTCTTGAACCATTTCGTAGGTTTTTCAGCTATATGATCTTCAGCGTCCTTGAGTGCTTTTCCCCTTAATTTTTCCTTCTATAATAAGATGGAGAACACAGTATTTCTCATTCCTCAGAACGTGACCAAAGCAGCTTTCTCTGTTTGATGGTTGTTAGAAAGAATATACAATAAAGATAAATGCAAAGACAGGTGGTTGAATATTTGTAAATTGTTTTCATAACAATCAAATCTCATTTCCAGGAAACGTTACGTGTACTGCTTCACAAGCCAAGACCAGAACTGTCCTGGGATAAACACTCCCATGGTTTTAGATCAGACTGGCTTATACTTCCGTCGGGAAGGCCTGGGAAACAACTTCATAGCAGGTCGTTCCCCGCTGCCCCAAGACGAGCCTCCCGTGGACAATCTGGATGTGGATCACAACTTTTTTGAAACCGACGTTTGGCCGTACTTGGCAGACAGAGTGCCTGGATTTGCCGGTGTCAAAGTAAGGCATTTCATCTAACTTTAAGTAGTACACCTTTTATGGATAAAAGTTTGCACATTGTGGATCTTAAATGCTATGGTTGATTTATTCGTAAAGTTTTATAATTTGGGTACTTGTACCTACAAGTAGCTGTTAATATATCAATGTGCGACAATATCTTGATATATTGACAACTTTGATACTCAAATATATTTTTATTTTAATCCCTTCAATGAAGCTTGTACATTACCAATTTTCCTCCGCTGGATGATGAAAAAGGTTGTTGTAGTAAATAATGATTGGATTCCAGATAATCAGGGATTGTTATTTTACAGCATTGTGGAATATATACACAGTGACATCCATCGGCAGGTTTTATAAATACTGAACATGCACTTTTAGCACCTTTTCAATCTACTTACATAATGAATAGGAGTTTTAGGCTTGCACGGCCAGTTGTTAATACTGGAGATCTGCTTCCTGAGATCTGTTGCCATGGTCTGTAACAGACCTTGGTTTACAGACCATGGCAACAGATCCCGGAAAGCAACTCTCCAGTTCTGACATAATGTTGTATTTAAGTATACCGGTATGTTATGTCTCTAGTTTAACATTTTATTTTGTATGAGTGACAGCGCCAAGACGGTAGTGTTGAGATTTGTGCCTATTTGACCATGTAGTGGCGCATTTTTTCCCCATTTGAAAAGTGCAGACCCCATCACTTGTCTTATAGTATAATTAAATAGAGAAAACACAAACACACTAAAGAAGTTCATACTTACATACATAAGCTGCATGAGAAAATATTAATCATAATTGAACATATCTTTTTCATTCTTGCTGCCTTAACATGAAACAAGGATAAAATACGCAAAAGCGTAAGTACCATTTAATATAGTATTAGAATCTTTTCAAACACACGCATTCTACCAGGTTTGTCTATAGTTGTTTCTATCCGGTGCTGGGTCGGAAGTCTGGTAGTGTATGAGGATGTACGCAAGCTTTCAAGTAGTTTGTACCAACAGATTCTTCTTTTCTCACTCCGAATGGCATTCTCTATTGCACTATATCGATTCGGCATCTGAAAAGCGTGGTTCCTGAAAATTAATGTGTATTTGACAGAGAGGCTTAGGGCCGGTCTTATAAACATCCGTTAGTTCAATGTCGTACCAAATTTACCGAAATATAATACAAACGTCACATGTTTCATCTTATAAGAATCCGTTTGTTTTATTTCCGTAAAAGTTACCGACAGATCTAACCGACAGCCGACCCATCGATTAATGGCAGATACCGGCCGGTTAGTTAAGGTTTGAGGTTAGGTCAGCTGTCAAAGAATTGTTTCTTTGCGGTGAGTTTTGCGTGTCATTGGACTACTATGCTCTATCCTGTTGAAGATAATTTCTTCCGAAAGTGATAGATAATGCATTAAAATTGCGCTGTCTTAGTCGTTTTCGTATTTGTCAAAAGCAACTTTAGGTTATGTTTCGTCTTTGACAGCAAACGGATGACGTATGTTCATGAATGCACGCAAAAAATCATTGAAAATACGAGTGCATTATTGAGAACTAACGGACGGTTAAAAAAGCTTTATAGGACGACCATCGGTAAGATCAGTCGGTAAACGTCCATCCGTTAGTAACTTGCCGAGATACTTACGGATATTTGGTCTCTCGTTTATAAGACCGGCCCTTAATCAACCTGACAGCACCACTCCCCACTGACCTTAAGTGTCCACCCCCTCACACTCACCTCAACAGCAGAGAACATTTCTGCCAAGTTTGATGGAGCCATACCATGTAGGGCTTGAAATACCATCAAACACACATGGTAGACCACCCTCTCAGGAAAGTGTAGCCAATGCAGCTCTTTCAACAGCGGAGTTATGTGAGAGAATTTGGGCATCCCGAAGATCAGTCAATAATACAATCTAAAGAAAATAGGACATAACGCACAATTTTAAGACACAAAACATACTTACTGTTTAATTTTCCAGGTGAACAGTGGATGGGCAGGCTACTATGAGTTCAACACATTTGATGAGAATGGAATCATTGGTCCACATCCTTACTACCAGAATCTGTTCATCGCAACAGGCTTTAGTGGCCATGGTAAGAAAATACACAAGAGAAGCCATTGTAAATAATTTACAGACACCCTAATTTCAACAGGGATGACAGTTTTAAGTTGTCTAGTATTTGGAGACCATCACTTACTCCTTTGTCAAATATATAACCTAATTTTCACTTTAAAAACAAATATACAATCAGCTCAGTACCTGTGGGTAACACAGTGCCATCCATTGAGATTGATTCAAATAAAAAATGCAAAAAATATAATAATTGTTGTTATCCGAATCATAATTACAACAAGCTCGAGGTTACATAATAATATTTAAAATTATGATGCATAAGAATCCGTTCATCTTCAATCGTCGTGCAGAAAAGCATCCAGAATAATTTAAGTTCTCCCACAGCGGCTTGTCTAATATCCGAAAAGTGTCACAAATTATATGCAAGTACGCTCTCAAATATGCAATGTCATTTTATTTTATACTCACATGATTTTAGTTCTCACTTTTCACTGACGAGATCTCACCTTAACATAATATGAGTTAAATGTGTTTTGTTCATACTAGGGGGACAGTTTAAATTTTCCCAGGCACATGGAGGTTCTCGTTTACACATACTGATGTTTATTCCTCTTGCAGGCATCCAGCAGTCACCAGCTGTTGGTGTCGCTGTGATGGAGATGATTCTGGACGGAAACTTTTCAAACATAGACCTGACGAGGCTGGGCTTCGACAGAATAATAACTGAGAGACCAATGTATGAAACAAATATATTCTGATAACATTGTGTGAATAGTACACAGCAAAATAATTACATTATAAGATTTGTAAAATGTACAAATAAATAATAATGAGTCTTATACAACAATAAAACTCAAATCAATTTTGGTTCTTTCTGGAAAGTAATGAATTACTGTAACGCCGAGTATAAAGTATTGCGTAAACTCACTTATATTGCAAAAAATGCATGACAACTAAATCACTCACTAGGAGTGTCGTTGCATATTTCCTACACTTTCGATTTACAAAATTGCGGTGAGATTTACACAGTATTTATACTCAGGGCACTGATGTACACGGATTTTAATGAATGCGTTGAAAATCGGAACTACCGTCGCCATCTTGTAAAACATCACTTTTGATCATTCACCGTGATGTTAGCTGTTTGCTATGCTCACTATTTTGCTTTAAAAACCCTGATTGGCTTGCTTTACGTTATAAAAGTGGTTTGAGTGAGGTTTTCTAATAAAGATAAAGGAATACTTTTTTAAAGAAAAACTTTTTTGATTTTTGTTTGATTCTAGTCTGACCCCTTTATGATTTGACTCGGAGTTAACAGACATCAACGGGTTATTATTAATTAATAATTCATTAAATCAAATTTATGAATTATTAAATTACTATGTAAATACAGTTTCTGGCCAGACAAAAAAAAATAGGCTGCTGAATTGCATTCCTCTTCAACAATTTGTTTATATAAATAAAAGAGAAAAGAAAGATGCTGATTGATTTTACCAGTTGGTAGCCCTGAACGTCACAGCAGCACCTTCACTTGATTCTCATCTACATTCATTACAATCTTTCTACATCATTTTTTTTTCTACAAATAATGGGTACATTCCAGACAGGACCTAATTACACAACAATAATTTATTATAATTATTTACGCTAACGATGGTAGACAAGTGTACAAATTGTTTTATATTTATTTAAATTGTCCCGGAGTGGTTCCAAAGAGGGCCCCGCCTTGCTTGGACGCAGCTCTTGAAGGTGCAAAGCCCAGCAACTTCTGGATGTTTTGTCTGAAAGATATAAAAGACAGTTTTTTTGTTTCAAATGACAACATGAAAACTAAATCAGTCCCTAGAAGTGACGCTGTATTTTCAATACATTTTCTATTGATACAGGGGAATTTACATGTGGAATGAAAAAACAAAAAGAATGGGTTTCTCAATGTTTCATCAAAGTCATATCAATCTTCAATCACGAGGAATAAGTATTTCTGACAATTAAGTTCATGCTTCTTCGTCAAAGGATAGACGCCTGCTGATGACATCAGACACGACTTGGATGAAATATAGAGAAACCATTTTTGAATTCTTTACAAAATGTCTAAGGAACATAATTCTAATTTAAAATAATTAATTGTGAGCTGCATTCCTCTTCACAATTTTTTATAAATAAAAATATGTTACATAATACAATTTATCTAAATAAACAAAAATATAACCCCAAGGCACTTTTTATGATTAACTATTTTGATACAATTCCATTAAATTTTCTACACACCTAGTATAAAATATCACATAATTTCCCTACCATCGCATTTGTAGAAAAATATATTGAAAATAAAACAACACTCCTACTGAGTGATTTAATAATCATACATTTTTTCTCTTTACGCGACAGTGGGAAATTTACCAGATGTTTTATATAACTTTTATCTAAGTTGTAAGGATTTGAGTTGTAAAGAAACAAACACGGCAATCTAGGATTTCTTTTAAAGAATACAAATATATGGAAATGATTTCCTGCTTTCAATATATTTATCTTATTTTTTTTAAATCCTAGATCGCTGACTCTGGTTGGCTGGACTCATATAACACTATTTGAGGTTCATGCTTACAAAAGAAAACTTGAAACACAAAGACACACACACATGTAATATACAGTTTAATTATAGAAATATCATTGTTGTTTGTTACCTTATTGACATGGTGCATAGGATGTAGAGGAAGATGAAGGAACATTCTGTGAAGTCCTCTCCGGGCAAGTTGCGATGGCTCAAGCCCTGAATCCATGTAATGGGCAGAAACGGTAATCTGGCAACAACGCGGCCGTCAAAACTGAAAACAAATGTATTGTTATGTAAATTGTAGATTAATATAGGTGTACATCGTAGGTAGTAATAATTATTATAGTGTTATGTCAAAAGTAGATTAAGGGCCGGTCTTATAAACGAGAGACCAAATATCCGTAAGTATCTCGGCAAGTTACTAACGAATGGACGTTTACCGACTGATCTTACCGATGGTCGTCCTATAAAGCTTTTTTAACCTCCGTTAGTTCTCAATAATGCACTCGTATTTTCAATGATTTTTTGCGTGCATTCATGAACATACGTCATCCGTTTGCTGTCAAAGACGAAACATAACCTAAAGTTGCTTTTGACAAATACGAAAACGACTCAGACAGCGCATTTTAATGCATTATCTATCACTTTCGGAAGAAATTATCTTCAACAGGATAGAGCGTAGTAGTCCAATGACACGCAAAACTCACCGCAAAGAAACAATTCTTTGACAGCTGACCTAACCTCAAACCTTAACTAACCGGCCGGTATCTGCCATTAATCGATGGGTCGGCCGTCGGTTAGATCTGTCGGTAACTTTTACGGAAATAAAACAAACGGATTCTTATAAGACGAAAATTGTGACGTTTGTATTATATTTCGGTAAATTTGGTACGACATTGAACTAACGGATGTTTATAAGACCGGCCCTAATATAGGTCAAGGTGTACATCATAGGTAGCAATAATAATTATAGGCCTAAGAAATCTAGAAATGAAATAATCCCTTTGTACTCTTGGAGCTGGTAGAACGTTCGAGAGTTTGCTGGCGCATTAGTCACTAGAGACTTCTGTCTGTGAAGTATATAAGGCGCAATGTTGGATACAGCAGGCCAGTTAGATAGTCGCCTTTGATTGAAGAGTGTGTGCGGTGCTGAACTGTGAAAATAAATTTGAGTTGCTAAAAGTGTTAAAAATAAATGTAAATTGTAACATAAATTTAGTGAAAATAAATATCCAGAAAGAAGACCAGTATGTTTTAATTTAGAGACTTTCCGAATCCAAAAACATTACAGTATTAATGATTACAAGAAATGACTTTCTCAAAGGGAACGCCTTTTAAAGAAGCTGTCCAATGTACATACCTTTAATCCCCCTTGGCTCTAAAGAAAGGTGGATATCTATGGGTGTGTAAACTGACAGTTTTGGTTGATTGTCTGTCTGTTCCTCTGCTAGTGTTGTTGACAGGAAAATATTTGTAAAAGATTATTGTCTGCCAAAAAATTATGTGCGCTCATTGGTAATGTGGCGTAATAACAAGTGTTGTATACTTGTTGATTTTGTCAGTATTACAATATAATAATTTCAGATGGAGTTTACTTTGGGTATTTTATTTCTTCAACGGGATGTTATGCGCGAGAATAATGGTAGGGGATTGTAAGAAAGGAAAGAAAAAAATATTGTTAAGAATGAAAAGAATAAAAGTGGAAAATTTGAACGATGACAATGTGCAAGATGAATATCAAAGTGAGATTGCCAAAAGATTAAATATGGATGAACTACAAAAAATGAAAGATGAAGGATGTGTGGAAAAAGTGTGGCAAATGATGAAGAAAGAACTGACCGAATCTGCTAGGATGACATGCGGAGAAACAAATGTTGGTAAGAAAAAAGGTGATGCCTGGTGGAATGATGGAGTGAAAGAAGCAGTAGAGCAAAAGAAGGAAGCGTATATGAGATGGTTGAAAGATAAAGGTAATTTAAATTTGGAAATGATGTATAAAAGGGCAAAAATGAATACTAAAAAGCTTGTGTATGAAAGTAAGATGGAATTAGAGAAGAAAAATAATGAAAAGGCACAGCAGGACTTCCACACCAACAAAAAAATGTTCTGGAGTTGGGTTCGGAATAATAACGAAAGTGTGGGAGCAACAACTCCGGGCATAAAGAATGCGCAGGGAGTCTTGCTGTGGGATGAAGATGATGTATGTAATAGATGGAAAGAATACTTTGAAGAAATATTAGGACAGGGTGAAAGAAATTTATATGAATGTGACCCTACAAATGAAAGTAATGAGGATATTTTGAAAGAGGAAATAAAAGCAAGCATAAAAGAGCTGAAGAATGGAAAGGCTGCAAGTATGGATGGATTGAATGCTGAGATGTTAAAGGCAGGAGGAGAATATGTGGTAGAGTGGATGTTTGAATTATGCAAGATGTGTATGAAAGACAGGGTAGTACCGATGGACTGGAGAAAGGCGGTCATTGTCCCTATTTACAAGGGTAAAGGGGACAAGAAAGACTGCCGTAACTTCAGGCCCATTAGTCTCCTTAGTATACCTGGGAAAGTCTTATGCAAAATTGTCATAAAAAAAGTGAGAATGGCCACCGATCACAGGGTCTCTGATATTCAATCTGGCTTTATGCCAGGACGAGGTTGTGTGGACCAAATCTTTACTCTCAGACAGATTGTTGAAAAACATCTGGCTGTGGGGAGGGTGGTCTACGCAGCATTCGTAGATCTTGAGAGGGCCTTTGACTCGGTGGACAGATGTATGCTGTGGAGTGTTCTCAGGAAGTGCGGTGTGAATGATAATCTTCTGAATGTGATACGTGCCATCTATGAAAATAGTTCGGCATGTATAAGAGTGGATGGGAGATATAGTGACTGGTTTGATGTATATAAGGGAGTGAGGCAAGGCTGCGTGATGAGTCCATGGTTGTTTAATATAATCATGGACAGTTGCATAAAAGAAGCTGGAATATCAGAGAGCGGAGTGAAAGTGGGTGAAACAAGAGTTGGAGTACTTCTTTATGCTGATGATGCTATAGTTTTAGCTGACTCGGCGGAGGAACTCCAAACGATGTTAACCAAACTAAATGATGCATTTTGTAAGAATAGCTTGAAAGTAAATGCGAATAAGACAAAAGTATTAGTTTTTGACAGGAATGAAGTATGTGAGGAACTTACAATTAATTTGAATGGAATAAAAGTTGAAGTAGTGAATGAGTTTGACTATTTAGGAAGTAAGTTTGAGGCGAATGGTAAGATGACGAAAGAATTAGAGAAGCGTGCCAGCAAAGGAAGATGCGTGATAGGAGCGTTTGGTAGAATAGCGAAGAATAAAAGGATACCAAAGAAAATGAAAATGGCGGTACACAATTGTATTTTGTTGCCGACCCTGATGTATGGAAGCGAGTCATGGACGTTGAATGAAAGAGAAGTAAATAAGGTATGCACCGTAGAAATGGCCCATCTGAGAAGTATGACAGGAAAAACACTGAAAGATAGAGTGAGAAACGAATGGGTTCTAAATGAATGCGGAGTAAAAGAAAGCGTGAAAGTGAAAGTTCAAAGAAGTGTGATGCGATGGTTTGGACATATTGAAAGGATGAATGAAGACCGACTGACAAAAAGAGTGTATAAAGGGAATGTAACAGGTAAGCGTGGAAGGGGAAGACCTAGGAAACAATGGATTGATCAGATAAATGAGATTGCGAATGAATGGAATCTACAGAGTGGAAACAAGAGAAGAGCATGCATGAAAAGAGTGATGAAATTAGATGAGATGAAAGAAGTATGCAAGGACAGAGTCAAGTGGAGGCACTTGTGTGGAGGTACTGGCCACCCCTAGAGGAAAGGCGGCAGGATACAAGACAAGACAAGACAAAACGGGGTTTTACAATGTGTGTTAACAATAATTTGTTACAATCCAATATGCCACTTCCGGCAGTGCTGCCAACAACAAGATCACCTGTTTTCCCTTTTACTCAACAACAGAGGAAAGTACTGAGCTGAAGTCCATATTACAAAACTCAAACATAGTGTCGGTAATGAAATCAACAAAACTTCAGTGGGCGGACAAGTAGCTCGTGCAGAGGTCTGCAGGATAGTTAGAAATGTCCAGACACCAAAGTTCTGGGAGTAACGGGGGGTTCCCTATGGAGGGAAGAAGACAGAGAGTCCTAGAGGATTGTGGTGCGGGAGGTCCTGAGCCTTCAAGGGTTGTGAACCGGAGAAAGTAAATGTAAGTATATACAGTCACCTGGGATTACCACAGATGTCTCATTAGCTAGAAAATAAACAAAATGTTTTTCTATTGCCTTACATATTGTTAAACATGCTGAGCAGAGCAGTGAAAGCAAAGCCGATGGCAAACATAGACTTCATCTTGACGAGAGACAGGTCTCTGTTGTTATTCTTCAGCCTTTCCTCTTCCCTCTCAATCTTCTTCTTGTGCTGCTTGTCCAGAGAGTCGCCATGAGCCTCCTTCCGTCTCTCCACTGAAAAAATAAACGAATCCTTCTTTAATTAATCTAGAAATCATTTTTTTAAGGTGACAAAACACAAAATAAACAGGTTTTTCGTTTGTGGTCGTTACAGATGCATTCCCACAGTTTTCTGCCTGTGATCGGTCTAAGAACTTTCATTTTGGATGTTCTGAGCAGTCCGTTAGTTCATCTTGTATCTAGGATCTACAACGTAGGTCATAATAGGCCTTACACAGAATATAGCAATGTAGGTAGTATATCAAAGCATTAAAGCTCAGAGAAATCAATAAATATTTTTTCTTGTAATTATAATTAATTATTTTTTTAGTAAATTCTCATCGCTTTTGGTCATACCAAAGGGGCTTGTTTATAGGAGTAAACAGGTGGATCTTTAACCTCTTTATAGATGTGCTCTTAAGATCCATGTCACACAGGTCATCTGGAAGCAGTTTTATACAGTTGGAGCAGCCACCTCGAAACCTCCACCACCAAAATAGTCCTATTTTATTTTCTGAAAAGCTCTAAATTTTTTAATATGAGGAATTTGGCATGACACGGTGAATTAAACACCTACTTAAACGGGAAATCATTTCTGGACCCTCGGTGGGGATCGAACCCTAGCTCTTGGGATGGAATGCAACTGAGCTAATACGATAATAAGCCGTGAAGTTTTGAGTATTTTATATTTTCAATGACATTTCAATGTTACAACATCCAAAGTGTCACAAAATCTAAAAATTTCGAAATTTTATGAGATAAAAAATTGCACTCACATCGCTTGCTCTGCCTTTCGACCTCGGCTTTCAATTTCTGATATTTCTCAGTTCTGTACACCATCACCCAGGTCAGACCTACAAAGCAAAATAGAATTAATAAGATAAGCAGCGTGTCAAAATGTGAAAAAAAAATGACACAAATAAATAATGACTTTCGTACCTTCTCCCAGAAATGCCGTGCATATCGATATGAAAACAATCAAAAGCGTGTCACTCCACATTTTATTTTAATTAAAAAATCACACCACTGACATAGAAAATTAACTAATTTAATTAGATAAGAATAATCGGGTTTCTGAGGAGATCAACCGGAGCTCAATTTGACAGCCGTAATTATTGAGTTTGACAGCAGCACTTCAGTAGCACTTGTCTATGAAAAAGTTCTACCACCACAAGTATTTGAAAATACTTTATGGGGAAAATTATTTTCCCCGGCTTTAAAATTAATTAAAATGTCAGTCTTGTTTCATGCATCCGTTGAATTTTACCACTGAAAAGATTATGTTTTTTGAATTAGGCCACCTTTTTTTTAAAACTGTGATACATGGATTATTTTCCCGATATCAGTGGAAATGTGGTCGAAATGATTAGGACCTGACTTCAGAATGGTCATGGTTGTTATTGAATTGTTGGAAATTGAATGTTGCGTCTGCCGTGTTTTCGTAATATTTAAACACATTTAGGACACTCAATAAAAATGCCTTTGAACAAAATTATAAAATCATTGACGGCCTCCGAAAAGAACGGCACATTGAAGTCCCCAGAAACGCCGTCGCCCAACGATGACACCACAAAGCCAGCCAATAAAGTAATTTGTTTTTCTATTGTACACCAATGTTATCTGCTTTAACCGCTGTATTGTAAATTTCAATCGTCATTTATCAATTAGTACCTTGATAATAATGCCCAAGTTTATTCTTGTGGTTACTTTTATTTGAATTCCTTATCATCACCACCAAACTTTGATAGACGAAGGTGGTCTATGTTGTTTTCACTTTTGACCCACTTGCTTGTACGAAATCTTCACAAAATTAATGGGCTACTTATTTTAAAACGTCTATTATTAGATTTTTATGTTTGTAAACATTTCTTTAATTCACAGACAAACAGCGATAAGATTTACAAGATGGATCCGATGGATTTTGAAGATTTTGTGACCAGAAACAAGACAATACTACAGAATGATCCTCTAAGAGAAATACTCCTATACCCTCCTGATGATGTGTCTGTAAGTATAAGTCTGTAATGAAATGCAAGCATTTTACCAACTTAGCTGTCGGACGGATACAATATAGAGTGATAAATACAGAGTGCTAGAGTGCTAAAAAGCCCTATGCCTGCCAACATAAATTTAAATTCTGAATTTCCCCCAACCCTTTGTGAAAAGACCGCCAATAACTTTCACAGAGAAAAAGAGTGGATGTTTGGAATATGGAATGTGAGGAGAATGAATGATTGTAAGGAAAAAGAAATTCTGAAAGTAATGAATGAAAAGAGAATAAAAGTGATGTGTGTGACGGAAACAAAAGTGAAAGGGAATGGGGAAAAAGTGTTAATGAATGGGGAACTGTATATCTGGTCAGGTGTGGAAGATGGAAATGAACGGCAGGGGGTGGGTGTGATTGTAAGTGAAAAAGTGAAAGGGTGCATAACGAGCTACCAAAGAATTTCTCCCAGGATTTTGGTTGTTAAATTAAAAATTAAAAATATGAGAGTTTTTTTGGTGACTTGTTATGCCCCAGTAGACTCAGAGTGCATGGATGTGAAAATAAGCTTCTGGAAGGAATTGAATGAAACTATGCGCGAAAGTAAGAGTAATGAACATGTTATAATTTTGGGTGATATGAATGGATGGGTGGGTATGCAAAGACATGAGTGTCAAAAAATTACTGGTCCCAGTGGACGAGGATCAGTCAATGATAATGGGCGACGTCTGATTGCGTTGTGTACAGAACACAGCCTTTTTGCTGCAAACACATGGTTCCAGCATAAGGATGTGCATCTGTACACAAGGCAGATTGTAGGAAGTCGCACAATCATTGACTACATTTGCGTGGATGAAAGATTGAGAGGAGCCGTAAGAGATAGTCGAGTCTTCCGTGGCCCTGATATAGGCAGTGACCACTATCTCTTATGTGCTCAAATAATGCTTGGTGAAGTAAAAAAGAAGAAGCGTAAGAGGAAAGTAAGAACGCCTAGAATAAAAGTTGAAGAATTAAATGATGATAATGTGAAAGAGAGGTACGTATCAGAGCTCCAAAAAAATTTAAGCGTGAATGAACTAGAGAAGAATGTGAAAGAAGAAAATATTGAGAAATTGTGGGAGTACATGAAAGGGGGAATAATTGCATGTGCTAGGAACGTGTGTGGAGAAACAAAAGTAGGGATAATTAAGAATGTGATTCTGACTACTGGTGGAAGGGTTTCCGATATACAGTCCGGTTTTATGACCGGTAGAGGCTGTGTTGACCAGATTTTCACTCTACGACAACTTGTTGAAAAACAGCTGTCGGTGAGGGGAAGACTGTTCACAGCCTTTGTAGATCTAGAGAAGGCTTTCGACTCAGTGGACAGAGGTATGTTGTGGGATGTTCTGAAAGAATATGAAGTGAATGGGGCTCTCCTAAATGCGGTGCATGCAAACTATGAAAACAGTATGGCATGTGTTCGTATTGATGGCGAGTACAGTGAATGGTTTGAAGTTTTTAAGGGTGTAAGGCAAGGATGTGTGATGAGTCCATGGCCATTGACAAAAGTGAACCAAGTTTGTACAGCATTGGGGGTCAGCCTCATACCAACCTAAAAACATAAAACCCAAATCTTAAATGAACATAATCCCTGCAACTTTTGCTGATATTCCGTTGTATATATTCCAGAAATTTCCAATTTACACAATGGTGTTGAGATTTAAATCTCTCACAATAAGTTCTAACCTAAAATCTACAATGTTTTCAGTGTGTGGTGTTGCCAAGAAGATGGCGCACCGTCAACACCACAGTCCCCGATGCCCGTGTTGCCACGTGCTGTCCCCTCCTCACCCGCCAGGCCCTGCTGAGCTACGCCTCCAGCTGGAACCTCGTCCACTACAAATACATCACCTACTCTGGCTCCTACGTAGACTTGCCCAAGTAACAACTTTGCATTTATATTTCAAAAAGAACAGTACCCTTAGTACGAGTTGCAAAACTTGAGTAATGTAAAGTTTACGGCAATTATTAAAGAGTGATTTCCCACAAAATCTACCGTTTTTGTTTGTTTAAACTTGATTATCTTCATCACTGTAACTCTTTTGCTAAGACCATAAAGTGTAAGAATCAAAAACGGCAGATTTTGGGAGAAATCACTCTTTAATTTTTCCGTAAACTTTACTTTTCTCAAGTTTTGCAACTCGTACTAAGGGTACTGCATTCAAAACACTTTTTTTACTACATTGAATTTTAATGATGTCGAACAAGCTTAGACAACAAATACATTATATTGCACATAGACAACAAATACATTATATCACATGTCCGGGTTGCTAGTAAAAAGGCTAGATAATATTTTGTTATTGGTTGCGAAGGACTCTAGTCACGTAGACCTGTGACATTTTCACCACTGAGATAAAAATTCTAAATTAAAATTTGTGCAGCCCAATATGAAGTGCAGAAACAGTTACCTAGTGAAAATAGGGAATTTACAGACTATCTTAGCAACCTAGAAAAAGAACATTTACTTGGCTGTTCCCTTGTAACCAGGCCAACTGAGGTCGCAATTTTGTTGTTTATGGAATTTGTACCCCAAGTTTATTCATGAGCATGTCACCCTATTTCTAGAAAAGCAGCTAGTTTTGCATGATTTAAGTACATTCATTTAATGTTCACGCTTTTTGCTTTTTGAAAGGAATGATTTTTTTGAGAAATCATTTGTAGTTCTCATCCCAATTTCCTTTTCTAGATCTCCGAATCCAATGACATTCAAAGAAGACGTTTATGAAGCGGACCTAGAAGCTGACATTACCGATGACGACAGTAAAACTTCCAAAACCGGTTTCATCACGAAGCAAGGTTACCTGCTGAAGGGTCCCGACATTGGGTCAGATAAGATATTTGTAAATCTGGCTTCCAAATCGTTCAAAAAGAGATATTGCTACCTCAGACAAGATGTGGATGGATCATATGTGCTCGATATCCACAAAGACGAGAAGAAAGAAGACGTGAAGCAGTCTATTGTCTTGGATTGTTTCACAGACATAGTCAGGGTAAGTTTTCAACAACAATAACCTCGTTATTCATTAGAGCCACTTTTTTATACAAAAAAGTAAGTTTTTAACATCATTTTTGGTGTACAAAATCTAATGAATACGACCATAAAAGTCTCAATAAATCCATGTTGAAAGCTGAGCCACATGGAAGGATGTTTGGTTTATTTATCCAGCAGGCTCAGCCTTTACAAGTTGCAAACTGAACATCGGCATCGGAGGACAGGCGGAGTTAGAGACAGAGGTTGAAGGAGACCAAAGCTCGGATTGGTCTGTAGCGCCATTGAAGAAGAAGAATAAATCCGTTCACGTATGATGAAGTGGACTGTCAATCATTGAAACATAAAATTAAACATTATGAGCTTGACAGCCCTGGGTGGGCCTTGGTTGAATCCAAGATTCTCCTCCACTCTTGCCTGTCCATCGCCTTTGCTCTCCAGCTATGTCTACCTGCCTTGACTACCTGCATGACTACCTGCATCCCATAAATGCACACAATTTTATTGTAAATCGACTATACATGGCAGTGTTTTTCTTTGTACCTTCCTATAGAGAAGTTACTGGGTTGAAATTTTGTACGCAAAAAAAAAAAACGCAACTAAGCTACACATATAGTGTAACTTCTTGCCGCGTTATCCCCGAAGGGGTCGCATGTGGCGAGTTGAACCTATTTATTTTTACAGGTAAGGGGGCCGGCCTTACGCCAACCACTTCAGTGAAGTGGGGGGTTTCCCAGCTCCCGAGGGGGCTGGTACTCATTTCTTGTGAAGGCTGAGTAAACCTTGCCGGTATTTTATTTTGGGGTTTGAAATAAACACCGAAACGGGAAATCATTTCTGACACCCTCGGTGGGATTCGAACCCGAGCTTTCGGCGTGGAATGCAAGCACTCTATCACCTGAGCTATCGACCGGACTGATATGTAATAAATATTTCTTACTTTCTCATGCACGTTTTCCTATTTTCCTTTGTTTAACCACTATGACACTTGGGGCCTTTTTTAATTAACCACTCATTTGTTGTAGAACTCTAAAAGGTGTCGAAATTGCTTTGAAATTCGGATGGACACTGGAAATAAAGGTTACACATTTGCTACTGAAAGTGAAAATGAACTGGAGGATTGGACTTCTGCCATATTGTCTATTCTTCAGCCAAGTAAAAATGATGAAACACCTAAGGACTCGGAAAAAGGTAGATAATATTATGACGTAGGAATTATTTGTCAGTAAACATTAACCAACACATTTGAGTGCTGCGATTAGATGATAAATTAAATACTAGGTTTTAAATTTAGTTGTTAAAATGTCAAATGGTTGATCTAAAAACTAAATTATTAGTTTTCATTTTTATTGTTTTACATTTGGATTATTTTATATTTACTTTGCTTTATTTTTTTGATTTTGAATGTGTAATTGTGAAAACAACTCTATCCCCTCAATTGATTTTCCTGGACTTATTAGGTTGGTATGTTATGGTATGACCTTTCATACTGTAAAAAATGGTTCACTAATATCACCTCTATATCAGGGAAGATCGGTAAGAATTGCAGGGCTTATGTTTATCTGAGATTGGGGTCGTTATGTTGTACGCTCACAGGCGGCATGTTTTAGTGGGAATTTATGCGTGGCTGCTTGTGGGCATACGTTTAAAATGAATTTGGAATGTTACAATGTCTTAGATTTTAGTCATCGGTCATCGACCATTTTTCTAGATGCCCATACCATCTCATTGTACTGCTCTGTACATTCTCTGTCATATTCTCGTGTATACTGCACTCATTCATAACGCAACTAAGCTACACCTATAGTGTGACTTCTTGTCGCGTTATCCCTGAAGGGGTCGCATGTGGAGAGTTGAACCTATTTATTTTTACAGGTAAGGGGGCTGGCCTTACGGCAACCACTTCAGTTGAAGTGGGGGTTTCCCAGCTCCCGAGAGGGCTGGTGTTCATTTCTTGTGAAGGCTGAGTAAACCTTGCCGGTATTTTATTTTGGGGGTTGAAATAAACACCGAAACGGGAAATCATTTCTGACATCCTAGGTGGGATTCGAACCCGAGCTCACGGCATAGAATGCAAGCACTCGAACAACTAAGCTATCGACCAGATTGCCCAGTGATTTTGGAGTTTGATGATTAAGATAGTAATATTTCATATTTTACTGTTCCAGATGGCAGTATAGGCACAGCAGCTCCTCCTCCAGCTATATTTGGAACCCTCAAGGGTCTGGAGCACAGCATGAATCCTCGGCTGATCAGTTACGCTAAGGAAACGGAGGCATCCAATGCCTTAGCGAGGAGCTACGCCAGAAACAACCTGTTCCTCGCCTTCAACAATTCACCCTCGCCTGAACCACAACTGGAACCTTTCAAGTACTATAGTTTATCTATTTGTTATCATTTTTAGCACCATAGTTCTCCCGGCAAGTGCAGTATTGTCAATTCTTTTATTGTGCCTTTGACATTGCCGGCCCTCTGTTGTGGAATGCTTTGTATGTGATCAGTGGTCTAGCGGTTAACGCTATGACTCAATTAGAAGGAATTCCCGGCGGAGCATAAAAAAAAACTATATTTTAACTAAGTTACAAAGAAATATTCACATTGAAGATTTATATTACATCCATAATGACATGTATAAGTTTGCTCTTACGTATGCTGCATATGTACCTAAAATAAAAGCCCAAATCTCAAATGAACATAGGTCTTGGAACTTTTTGTGGTCTTCTCTAAAAAAGGGTTTACATATGCAAAGTGAGCTTAGTTGCGTTTGCATTATGATGTAATATCATTCAACATTTTAATCCATCTCCTTTTACATTGCAGAGAACAATTCGGGCAGCGCGTCATTTTCAAATGCGAGAGCGTCAAATTCCGCCTGCAGGCCCCCATAGACGGCGAGAAGGAGCTGCTCTGTCAAGTTGAGCCGTACTACACATATCTGTCTCTATTTGACGCCAGGAACGGCAAAAAGATATCTGAGAACTTCTACTTTGATCTGAACCATTCGGCCGTCAAGGATTTACTCGCCGATGAAAACAACACGGGAATATGCCATGAGCATTCTGATACTGATCCTAAATTGGATCTGAAGACGTTGCCAGCTGATTGGTTTAGAGCTAAGAAACAGGTATTCATTATTTGTATTTAATTTAATCCTTTGAGTATGGATTGCATGCATCTATAACACAAGTTGCAAAGATATATTAACAATTAAAGATGTAATACAGCCCATGAGCAGACATGAATAAGTTCACACTCACACATGTGTACTTACAAAAAACCTTTCTTAAATGAACATAAACTCTGCAACTCTTGCTGCCTTTCACTGAAACAGCGGTCACATTGACAAAAGTGAACCAATTTTTGCATTATGGGTGACATCCACAATGACCACATACGAAAAGCCTGTGAAATTGAAAACATAATGAAATGGAGCAGATCCAGGAGGCGTTTTTTTGGAGATCGTGTCTCCAAATTGAATCATATAGACTCGCACACATAGCGGCTAATAAGTCTCCCAGCTGGAAGATCTTTTAAATGGAATGTCATCATCGCATAATCCATGAGCTGATATGAAGTTTTGTTGTGAACCACATGGAAAGAGACTTGTTTGATTAAAAAACGCAACTAAGCTACACATATAGTGTAACTTCTTGCCGCGTTATCCCCGAAGGGGTCGCATGTGGCGAGTTGAACCTATTTATTTTTACAGGTAAGAGGGCCGGCCTTACGCCAACCACTTCAGTTGAAGTGGGGGTTTCCCAGCTCCCGAGGGGGCTGATACTCATTTCTTGTGAAGGTTGAGTAAACCTTGCCGGTATTTTATTCCGGTGTTTGAAATAAACACCGAAACGGGAAATCATTTCTGACACTCTCGGTGGGATTCGAACCCAGAGCTCACAGCATGGAATGCAAGCACTCTACCAACTGAGCTATCGACCGGACTTTGATTAATCTGTTTATATTTTCAGGCTATCCTCTCTATCAACAATCCCCATCCCGACATCTATATAGTCATCAGAATAGATAAGATCCTCCAGGGCAGTGTACAGCAAGTGACTGAGCCGTATGTGAAAGCCGCCAAAGATCCTAGATTAGGCCTCAAAGTTCACAAAACTGTTCAGTCATACGCCAATAGGCTGTCGACGTATAAGATGCCATTTGCTTGGGCCGCCAAACCACTATTCAGGTACTTTTTCTGTTTATTTTTTGTGTGTGCCACAAAGGTGATGATAATAATTTTCAGCCGCTCATTTTATTTTATTTTATTTTAGTAGGACAACAAACAGCGTTACATAAGAAATAAATAATATCAATTACAAAAAACATGGCCAATTATATGTTTTTGATTTCAAATATCTCCAAAGATACAAAACATATTTCTCATTAGGTTTTTGATTTTGATTTCATGTTTTTGATTTCAAATATCTCCAAAGATACAAAACATATCTCCCATTTGGTTTTTTATCTCAAAAGGCAGAGAAATAAAGATTTTATTAGTACATAATTTAGTAGAACCATTCGAAGCGTCTAGTGAGGACTACTTAATGCTGACTTACTTACCACTCCATCCGGCTCACAAACTGTGAAAGCTCAGGGCCTCCCGCACCACTATCTTCCAGGGCTCTCCGTCTTGTGCTGCTCTCAGGATTTACATGTTAGCCTCGACATTGTCTGTCCTGGGACGTCTGAGTAGTCTGACACCGGAGGGGGCACCATCTAAGAAATTTCTGTTTATTCTGGAGTCCTCTGCATCTACCATATATCCTGCCCCCTGAAGTCTTCTGGATTTCATTACTGACACAATGTTTGACTTTTAAAATATGAACCTCAGCCATGCGTTAGGTGGTACGGATGTGCCATCTGTCACTCTCAGCTACAGGTCTGAGAATGCAATGAAGCATTTTTTTTCTCCAAGACCCCAGGAGATATCGCTTGTTTATGTGTCAGACTCCAGGCTTCCCATCCGTACAACACAACTGGCCAAACAATGGAACTCTATATATCTTGAACTATTTTTTATTACTATTTTCAATGACTTTACCATACTTGAGCAGGCATTCTTAGAATTTTTCGAGGATGTTTATATTTTATGTTGCCACATCAATCCTTCTTTTAATATACTTAATTATCTTCTAGATTATACAGCAATGAGTTGGACACAGGCCCTGACTTCCCAGCCATTTATCGCCAAGAGCCTGGCAGAATGTCTGACGAGGACCTATTGAAGGTTCTCTCCGAGTACAGAAAACCAGACAAGATGTCCAAGCTGACCCTCATCCCAGGCTGGATCAAGATCAGCATTCAATCATGCTTGGAACAACCTCACAGTAAGTCCATAATCATCAACAATGTTATGACAAACCGGGGTGGTCCTTGGCCTTTGTAATCAACCACAGCCAACGCTGCCTGTCCAACGCCTTCCTCCTCCAGTCCCATACTCCTACCGCACAGCAGTCTGCCTCCACTCTGTCCAGCCACCTTAATCTGGGCCTTCTCACTGCCCTGCGCCCTTTTGTGCCCGTCATCACAACCATGTTTTCCAGGATCCGATGGTGCATTTGCTGGATGTGGCCCAGGCAATGCTATATACTGGCTTTTATTCACCCGACTACATCATCGTTTTGGTCAGTGAGTTAATAATAAGTTAAGTTGGCGCTTACACATGCTGTATGTGTACTTCCAAAATTAAAACCGTTATGTCAAATGGACACGTTGCCGCTCTTCACTAAAATTCAGGAAAGAAACTCTCCAGTATCAAGAGCTGGCCATGAAAACCTTAAACTTCTATCTAAGAGACCGTAGTTTAAACAATTTTTCCTTTTTTAATTCTACTTATGAATCTTTCCCATTTTTTTCAGATAGTTTGTCTTGTGGCTGGGCTCCTGTTAAACCTTTTCCGATGCCACCAACGGCCCCGTGCTCCCTAGAACTGGCGGCAATAAACACATCGTTAGAATTCCCGCACAGTGTATACATCAACCACATGTATGTGTACCCGCTGACGTTGAATTTTGACTCGCAGAAGTCATTTGTGAGAGCTCGCAACATTGCGTGTGTGGTGGAGCTGAGAGATTCAGATGGGCAAGGTGCACAGGCGTTGAATGTAAGTCTTTATATTATATTCTTGTCTTTTACTTCTGCTTTGACCACTGCTAGAACTCCCTCAGGCTATCCCATAAGATTAATTTTCTTTGTAATAGTGATTTCCCGCAATGAGCAGGGGTGCCAGTGTCATAGGCAACTAAGCTACACATATATAGGATAATCGATTTGGAAAGTACACATAATCACAGATTATCATTTTTGTGTGGTTCACACCTAAAGGCTCGGAAGATTTTTTGTAAAGATGCGTCTTTAGTGCTCCTTTAAAGATAACAACAGTTTTGCCTTCCTCATATTAGGTGGTTGTCTGTTCCATCCATTGGGCCCGCAAATCGGAAAGCCACTGTGTCCTAGTAAATCTTTTCGGTAGTTTATTTTGGGGTTTAAGATAAACACGGAAACGTGCAATCATTTCTGTCACTCGCGGTGAGATATGGGACTTTTGAGCATCAACTTAGCTATCACCGAATAAGGAAGAGGGTTATTTAAAAATTCAACAATTTTATTTTTGTGCTTTGCTGAAAATCAAACTCACGTCCTTCCATTGATGATTTTGAAGCGTTAATCACTAGACTACGGACTGTACATATGTACGTTTTGAAGAGTTTTTGTTCCCAGGTTATTATTTCAAGTTATTTTTCTTGAATTTATTGTTATTTGCAATATTCCAGTTGATTTACGGCACAAACGGCATGGTGAGCAAGCGCTCCTGCTCTGTGATTCACCACAACACAAATCCCACGTGGTTTGAGGAAATCAAGATCCGTTTACCAGTTCTGCTGACCAGCACGCATCATCTGCTCTTCACCTTCTACCATGTGTCCTGTGATATCTCCAAGAAACAGGATTGCGGCGTGGAAACTTGTGTCGGGTGAGGAAATATTTGATTCCTTATAATAATAATGTAATGAATATCCTAATAAAAATCTTCTTAGACCTGGAGCCCATCGTTCTTCTATTTGTCCATGTATGATGAGATGTGCAAGTCAATTTATTCATAATGTGGCTTAAATAAACCAATTTTGGCTTTTCTACAGACATCAGGATTTTGACTCTGGTATTCATACGGGAAAGAACTTGATTCGATCCATGCAGGCCTGGAGCTTTAACGCTGTTGCCATTCTTCTGGTAAAGTCCAGAGCCTCTACAGAGTTGCTCTGCAATTCCTTGTATCTTTTCATGCCTATTTCAGTTCATTCAAATCCATCACCTTTTTCATACTTTTCATTCTTTAAAATTCACTCTGTATATTCCATTCTTGCACAATTTCACCAATCTAATCAATCGGATTACGTCGTTAACCTGCTCCTAGCCACTCACCTAGCAACTGGATACTTTGAGCTTCAGAATTCATGATATATGTAACATGTATAACGTTAATATGTTGTAGGTACTCGTGGATCCCGCTTGTAAAGTCCGGAAAGCTAGTGGATGAAGTCGTTAACCTGCCCGTAGCCACTCACCTAGCATCTGGATACCTTTCCATACAACCTCTTGGCCTCGGAAAGGGAGTTAGTATCTATTTATAATCCTACTTTACCTGATTTCTGATTTTCAACTTTAAGAAACAATGACAGTAATATATTACTTTGCAATTATTTATTCAAAAACCATAACAAACAAGAACAGTTTGTTCTTGTGAAAGAAAAAAATAATTATATGTGTATATATATATTTGGTTAATTTCTTTAAGAGCATCTATCTATAATCTAAGTTGCAAGGATATAGTCATTCAAAGCTCTCAGATGTATGCCCACAAACAAACACGTGTAGTTCGCGCTTACAAATGCTGATTGTGTACTTACAAATAAAATCCAAACCTCAAATGAACATAAGCCCTGCAACTCTTGCCGACATTCCCTGAAACAGGGGTGACATTGGCAAAGTGAACCATTTTTTACAGTATGGGTGGTCAGCCTCATACCAACCTATAAGTCAAGGAATATCGTTTTCATTAAAATTTAATCACAAGAGCCCTTGTATTCCTGGGTATGACTTTTCAAATAGGTGCGTCTTCAGTGTCCTCCTGAAGTTTGCCCTGTCTCTTTCCTTCTTAACTTCAACCGGCAACTCGTTCCAAGCCATTGGCCCCGAAACCGAGAATGCCTGATCATTGAAGTTGGTAGAGGTTGCCCTGAGGGGCAAGCTCAGCCTTGCAGAGCCTACAACAGCTGACCTTAAAGTCCTGGTGCTCGAAGCTTGCTGCATCTGACATAGTTCTCTAATGTATTATGGTGGCTGTCCATCTAGGATGTCTTTTACCGACGCACAGTCTGTACCGCACTCTTATTATTCAATCCATTCAAAATGAATTAAAGGCTTATTAAAAAACAATTCACAATTTTCAAATTCAGAATGCTGGACCAGAGACAGTCTGGATCGACGGGGAGAAACCTCTGTTCCGCTGCAGCCTGACCCTGGACTCCACGGTCCTCACCAGGGACCCGCACCTGCACCAGCTGTTCTGGCACGCGGAGAAGCTGCTGCAGACCCAGCCGCCGCCCAGCGAGGTGGAGACCTGTCGGGCGCTCAAGGCCGCGCACCACATGCACCTCAACACCCTCGTCTCCTTCCTGCCGACTATCTTCAACCAGCTCTTCGAGATACTGGTATGCAGACTGTGTCTCTCTCTGTTAGCACCATTGACTTATGATATCTGTGGACTAGAAATAATGTTAACGAAAATAGACAATACATATATATATCTGTTTCAACTTACTTACGAAAATGGTCATTACCAAGAAAGAAAACAAAGAACTTCACAGTTTCTTTTCCATGTGTACAAAAAAACTCGGGCTAATGTAAAAATGTTTCTAGAAAGGTGGCAGCATTGCCGGGTGCGTACTATGCCTGGAGCAGTCCGAATATAGTAAAAATGCCGTATAAATCTTGTGATTGATAAAATTGACAAATTTTGCAGGAAAAAGGCATTATTTCAAGACATTATGGCAAGATTTGACACGTAAAAACATGTTTTGTATGACCACACAACTGCAACGTTTGACAGGACTGAGACAAAAGTGGTAGATAGTGTGTATCAGTGCAGTAAGTTGGTTTCTGCTCCTCTATGAGGTATAAGGTTTTGATATTTTTTATATTTAAATGTAATTTATTATTCATATTCCTTGACTTTAGGTTGGTATGAGGCTGACCACCCATACTGTAAAAAATGGTTCACTTTGCCAATGTCACCCCTGTGTCAGGGAAGGTCGGCAAAAGTTGTGGGGCTTATGTTCATTTGAGGTTTGGATTTTATTTGTAAGTGCACATTCAGCATTTGTAAGCGCGAACTACACGTGTTTGTTTGTGGGCATACATCTGAGAGCTTTAAATGAATATATCCTTGCAACTTAGATTATAGATTATAGATATGCTATAACCCAATGGTTAGCACTGCAGTCTAAGTTGAGCATCAGCCTTAACCCTTGGGCTGCGGCTGGCATGCATAGATGTCATGACGTAACTTGCATACAGTGCGGCTGGCATCTATGCATGTCATCGAAGTTTAAAGCTTCCCCTGACATCGGTGTTCAAATTTTTCAAACTTTTTTGTTGCTTACATTATAGGTACACTAATAAAATCTCATATTATACATATTTTGAAAATATTATTTCTCAAATATTTCGTCAGAACAGATCGATCTCTCGTCCCGCGCGTGTGTACCAATGTTTATAAACAAAATCCAGGCAAGTATACTATAATTAGATAGACATAACTGTTTACGTTTTTTGTTTTTTTGTAAAATAACTAATACATTTTTCTCTTTAGTGACGAGTATTTAAGTGAGTAAAAAAATTGTTTAAAACCTAATGGATATAAAATCTAGTTATGGAATGTGCGTATAATATATTTTTTTAAGTAGTATTGTTGTGATTTACTTGTTTTTATATAAAACAACAAGTGAAAACATGTGTTGAAAGTTTGTGATTTGTGTTCCTGGATAACTAATGAAGATACTTTTTCATAAATTTTGAAGTTTCATCAAGTAATTAAGGTAGGAAATCAATTTATGTGTAAAAAAATAACCTCAAAAAAGTATTCCGTTCTGGCGGTGCGTATGTAGCAAATAAATTCCGAATCGAAACGGTTAAAAGAGCCCCACTAATGTGGTGCCTGTAACTCTGGTAAAAACCCTATTCTCAATAGGCTATTATAAACCTATGCAAAACAAACATAACTTAACTTTACATATTGTGTAACTTCTTACCGCATTGTCCTCGAGCGGGTCGCATGTGGTGTGTAAAAACTATTGTTTTCACAGGTAAGGGGACTGACCTTGCGTCAACCACTTCACTTGAGGTGATTTCCCAGCTGCCGAGAGGGCTCATTCTCATTTCTTGTCATGGCTGACTAAACCTTGTCGGCATTTAAATTTTGGGTTTCAAATAAACACCAAAACCGGAAATCATTTCTGATACACTTAGAGGGATCGAACCCTAGCTCTCTAGCATGGAATGCAAGCATTCTACCAATTGGGCTATCTCCTGGACTTTCTTCAATCTTCGCAATTGATTAAGTATGTTGAAAACTATTTGCTTTCATTGTTATTATAGATGTGACAATTTCCATGGGAGATCTCAATAAACAATGCCTGAACTGCTTGTGTGTTTGGTTTCCAGGGCATCGTCCAAGGTACCTCGGATGTTGGTGTTCAAGTAGTCCGCCTGATGATCCATCTAGTCCACATGGTGCACGATGCTGGGAAAAAAGACCTACTTGAGAGCTACATCAAGGTATTTCAATTTGGCATCATTTGTTGCTAAGAAAGGTGCTATGTCTACTTTTTGTCCTTTGCTAATGCAATGAATACTTCTGTCATCAACATCTACTAAGGGTGGCAGCCATCTGTCTTCCAGATCATCACCCAGAGCATGTATACTGTATAGTGATGGTTTCTGTGTTGTGGGCTTCCAGTATGTGTTCCTGTGCGTGGGTGTGGGAGTGCACGAGGACCTGGTGGCCCCCTTCCACAGCTTTGTGGAGTCCTCCCAGCACGACTTCCTGCTGGGGCACAAGTTCATGCAGCACTCCTCATTCTTCTTCCAGATCATCACCAAGAGCATGGCGCAGTATCTCATCAATACGGGGAGAATAAAAGTAAGCACAATTTTTTACAGAAATTACTTATATTGTTTCGATTATTATTTATTAGTGGAGGATATTAACCCTTTAACTGCGGGTGACACGCATAGGCGTCAAGTTTAAACTAGCATACAGTGCGGCTGTCAATCATAGACATCATACAATTTTGAACTTCCTAACCTTCCCACAACCTTCCATGTACGAGACAGAAGTGTTACCACTAAACTACGGATCGGTCAAATATTTGAATAATGAAACTTGTTAATAATGTTTGTTTACAGATGTGTCGAACAGAAAGGTTTCCTGAGAAATTCAGCGGCCATATTGAAAAGCTAGTCAATACTTTAGAACCCTCCTATATTCTGCAACAACCAGTGCAGACGCACAACATCAACAAAAATTTAGCCATATTTTTAAAGGTGAGTACAATTATATTCATTTACAAATGTGCTATAATATTACTGTTACTGTAATTGCAACTCTTTCACCATTCCGCTAGGGGGACCAGAGCTTCTGCAGGCAGAGTTGCCTCCATTTCTCCCTATTCTTGCATACCTCTTTCATTTCATTCACATCCAAAACCTTTTTTTTGTTACATTTCCTTCATGTACATTAACTTTGTGTATCCCATTCTTTCAAAATTTCACCAGCCTGATTAATTCATATTTTTCTCAGTTTTCCGTTTCCTATTTTTGCTTTCACATTTTCTCTGTGTTATGATACTTTGCTAGGTTTTCATCATCCATTTTTTCTACATATAGATAGATATGTAGATAGATAGGGATAATGTGGGCAGCCACATCTAGGCGTGATCACTTATTAGTGAACGGAGTACCACTCTCCATAGGAGGTAAGCTAATCCAGCCTTCTGATTCAGTGAGACTTCTAGGAGTCTTACTGGATCGGAATCTGACACTGGAGAGGCAAATAGATGCCACAATATGAAGTTAATGCTCTGTTCTTTCTACATGTCAAGACCATTACATTAATTTGTCTTTCCTTTCACATTGTTTGTTGACCAGAATTTCTCTTTTACTCATTCACTCTAATGGTCCAGTTGCGTACTGTGGCGCAGCCAATGTATTGTTCTGTTTTTATTAATTGTGCCTTATCAATGTCTCTCCAAAGACCAATCTCACTATGATAGTATTGTTACGTTTTTGCTGGGTTCTCTTTTAATTAAAATGCAATAATTTATTTTTACAGATTTTATTTCGCACAATTTAGTTCACAACTTTACAATACTTGACAATCACTGTTTATTGGTCTTTCAAAGGTAAATTGCTCTATGCGACCCACTCTCCGTACCATTTCAGTCCCTCATATTGGGTACCAGAGGGGTCTTTCTCGTATTCTCTGGATCATTCTCCCACCAGAACGTTGTGTACTAAAACAATCACGGACTACTTCCAGATGGTTCTACTGTACATGTATAGGTGTGCGTAGGCACTTTTATTTCATAGTTCGTCACACTACGAGTAAATATATGTGTACAGGCGCACAAACGTATTTCACATTCGTGACAGTATGTTTTTGTCATTTCAGAAATGCTTGACCTTCATGGACAGAGGTTTTGTGTTCAAGCTCATAAAGAAGTACATTGACAAGTTCAACGTGGGAGATCCCAAAGCCCTGTTTGACTTCAAGTTCAGCTTTCTGCAGATCATCTGCTACCATGAGCATTATGTAGCTTTCAATCTACCTCTGCAGCACACACGGCTGCCTTCCAAACATTGGTGCAACACAGGTAAGTCATTCTTTATCCATAATCTATGTTACAAAGATGTGTTGACATTTCTTTCCATCCAAACCTCAAGTTAACATAAACCCTGCACCTTTTGCTGACCTTCCCTCAAACAGAGGGGGCATTGACAAAGTGAACTATTTTTTATAGTATGGGTGGTCAGTGTCATACCAACCTATAAGTTAAGGAATAAAAACCCATATTTCAAAATAACATATACCTCTCGCCGCCCTCTCCTGAAACAGAGGTAATATTGGCAAAGTGATCCATTTTTTACAGTTAGTTTTACAGTCAGCGTCATAACAACCTATTTCAAAATTACATTGTATTACTCGGAAATACAAAATACCAATGGAGATGAAAGTTGAAAAGCGTTAAACGTCAACATTGCTTCTTATTTTTGTTTTAAATCCTAGATTGCTGCCTTTTGTTTTATACAACTCGTATGTCATTAAAAAAAATGATTTGTCATATGAGTCGTATAATTCACAGTGCTTATCCTTTAACAAAAATATAAAAAATAGATTTTTCTACTCCCATTTGGTAATTTACTAATTACAAAACGGCTAACGCAATCACAATGACATACATTTCTACACCCGTTGCGTAATGTTACATTACGCAACGGGTAACCGTGTTGAAATGACAATGTGCACATGAGCATTGTCAGAAATGGAACCATTTTTTAATTTCGAGTGTCAAGCTTGTATGAGGCTATCCTACTAAACGACCGATAACAAACTATTATTTGCCGTTTCCATAGCAACCACGTTTAAACGTCAGCCATTACATGAATATTTTCAATTTATTGATTGTGCCTCCCCACTATGTTCAATCTTTGTTCAAATGAAAATAAATATATTTTATGTGTAGAGTCAAATAAAATTTGTTAATAGTGTAGTAATTCATCAAATTAATTTATTAAAATACTCCAAATTGTAGCTTTCCTTTTTTGGAAGGAAAACAGAAGGCTTGAAAGGAAAATAATGCAAGATATTTTCACCGCAAAAAATAAACAAACCTAAACAGTTATTTGGCTAATAGGTCAGTATGAGGTTGACCACCTATGCTGTAAAAACTTGTTTCACTTTGCCAATGACGCCCCTGCTTCTGTAGTTGCAGGGCTTATGTTTATTTAAGTTTTGGGTTTGAATGTGTAAGCTTATATGCGGCATGTATAAACGCGACCTCATATGTGTCTGCTTGTGGGCATGATATTAATATGAATCCTAAATGTAATTTATCTTTGCAACTTAGATTAGATTAGATAATCGAAGGGAATGATAAATTACAAGTTTTGACAAAAGTAAGGTTTTAATTACTTCAAATGGACGAGTACATTATAATGACTACTATTTACTATTTTGTTATTTATTTCATGGTCGTAGAAAAAGTATTGTATGCCACTGCACGTAATTAGTCTTTGTAACACTCTTGCTGTCTATTGTGCCATTCGGCTGCGCCTCATGGCACAAACTAGCACTCGTGTTACAAAGTCTATCATTACCAAGCAGTGGCATAAATAACTATTTCACTGTAAATGGCGATAGCAGCTTTTGGAAGTATACAACTCATGTATGTTTCTTATATGGGTATTAATTTTTTGTTTTCCTCTGTTTCCTCTATATTAGCTCGTAAATCTTATATGGCTGGTCACGTATTCCATCCTCTGCGTGTGTACAGGATTCTGCTGGTCGCTGGTGATTTCGGATTGGGCTTCAATTAAAAATACTGGTTTCTTGGTTGATGATGCAGCACTTTTATGTCAGAAAGTTACAGACTATTGAATCAATCCACTCAAGAGGAATTTGATTTAGCAAGAGAATGAATTTGCTTGTTAACTTGCGTTTTTATATTATGGCCTTCTACCCATCAAAAAAAATGCAATAATAACTGCCATATACACTAAGGGTTGAGGTTGACAAATTCAAATTCCCCTACATGCATCATTTGAATATTGAATTTACATAGCATTATTTAAATGTTTGTATCAAATGTCATTTTTTACTCTTAAAAAATTTCAAACAGCGTGACTAGGCTGGAATAAAGTTTGTTTAAATATTATACATACATTTTTGTTTCTGTTTTTGTTGTAGAAATAGAGAATGGCTGCCCGAGCAATGAGTTCATCCAAAGCCACTTCCTGGCTGGCACCCTGCTCCGCCACGTCCACCTGGCCCTGAACGAGGCGCCCCAGAAGAGAAAACTGGCGCTCTACAGCCTGCGGGAGATCCTCACCAAGCACGAGGCCGATGACAGGTACAAGGGCAGGGTCGCCAAGGGGAGGATAGCCTCGCTCTATGCTCCGTGGCTGGCCATTGTCTGTGGTAAGGATTCTCTGTTCTTCTTTGAAAGTTGTATCATATTTTGTGGGCGTGATTAATAAAAATTTAACTATGGAAAATTGTAACAACTGGTTGTGATCGGTAAACTTAAAAGGGAAGAGAAGAAGAGGAAGATCCGCAACATGATGGACCGATCATGTGAAGACAGCAGCAGGCATCTCGGTGGCTGGAGCGCTGTGAGAAAACTGGAGAAGAGTGGTGACTTCCACAAGGTTTAAAACCCTCTGCAATAAGGAATAGGAAAACCTGACGATGGAAACATTGTTTCCGAAGCCTGTCGTACATTATTAAATTTTACTCGCCCCATAACCTGATACAATTTGTTTTTTATTTTTATTTTTTAAAAATGAAAGGTTACAAAGTGAATGCCTCATCAATTAATGATAAAGAAGAAGAAACTAATGAAATGATAACCAAATGTTTTTTATACACGACAAAGATGTCTCCTGAAGATGTGTACTATAACTGAAAAACACCCTGGACGAAAAGTCTCAACTTATCTAGCGATTCTATCACTAGATAGGAAGTTAGAAGACATGCCGCAAATGAACAGTTCATTGTGCAGACAAACGTTTTCCATTAAATTGGACCCCATGATCAGCTGTTGTGCTCTATCTATCTCTATGTTTGGTATACAAGTCTAGACTTTTCTAGCAATTGTATGGGTAGATCACAAGCTATAAAATATGGCGGCGTGGGAACATTTAATTAGGTTGCCAAAAAATTGGGCGCCTGATATTGCTAGATAAGTCGAGATTGCAAGGAAGGTAAGCCAAAAATGCAATGGATGGATGGGGTCAACGCAGCTGCAGCCAATGCAGACATACTTGCCTGGAGAGCAAAGGCGATAGACAGACTAGAGTGGAGGAGAATCCTGGATTCAGCCAAGGCCCACCCAGGGCGGTTTAGCTCATGATGATGTTGCTTGTAGTATTCCTTTATCTAATTAATGTCACTTAACTATTTCAGATAACGTCCACCGTTTAGCAGTAAAAGACTCAAATGACGTCACGGATTCCTGTAAAAAGACCAACTCGGAGATGACCCTCGTGCCTCCCAATTCTCTGGGCCTCCATCAGAAAGACTCAATCACAAGCAACAGCATCTGCACTCCCAAGAGGAACCGACTAACTCTTCACTTTGACCAGGCCAGTCCCGTCAGAAACTCCACCCATTTCAAGGATTCCACGTTCTTTGTTTCCCTAGCTGGAAGCAATACTAATGGTGAGTGTTTGCATTTTTTGCTTATTGAATTTGTGAAGAGGAATGCAGGTCACAGATGTATTTTTGAATAATCAATAAATGGTTGGGGACCTTATTACATCTAACCGTGGAACTCCTTATTTTAATTAGAATTTTCTAAATGTTGAGCAATGAGGTCTTCACATTTCAAAATGTTGTGAAGTCACATGGCCATGTTGCTAGGGCAAAGGCTCACTAATAATTTAAAAAATCTGTGCATAAAACCTTTTGACTCTATTTTATTCCAAGTGACATGTTTTTTTAGGAAACCATAATGGCGCCTCGAGCGTATCGATTGAATCTGACATATCAACCATGTCTGGAGATGGATCTTACGTCAACCAGAGCATCGACAATGCCCTACATACCAAGGATATAGCTGATCCCGTCAACAGGTCTGTTTGTCTTTGAAATTGTACAAATTGTGGACATAAACATTAAAAAACACATTCAAATAAACGCAATCCCTGCAACTCTTGCCGTCCTTCCCTGCAATAGGGGGAAATTGGCAAAATTGAACCAATCGTTACAATATGGGTCTTCAGTCTCATACCCACTGATCAGTCAAGGAACAAAAAGAATAATATACATTTGGAGGGGCAAGGTGTAAATTTTGCCCCTCAGGGAGTATATAAAATACAAAAAAAGACAAATAGAGAAACTGTAACGTATTCTCCAATGCGAGATATGAAATACCTAGATCTAGTGCCTATGGTATTTCTCTCTCAAACAAAAGCCAACCTTCAATAGGTGGCTTTCAATTTTGGACGACTATCCCGTACCAAAGAAGCGAAAATCAAAAGGATCTCCACTCACCTCAAATTGTGCTCTGTTGGTCCAAGATGATGCTCGTTTCTCAGGAACCTGTGAGGCTGCGCTCTGTTCACAAACTGCCACACTTGCAAGTTATATGTAAAACAAACACACTCACTCACAGATTTTAACGGTAAATTTCAAATCGGTCGCGAGACATATAAAAAACGTGTCTACTGCGAACAACGACGGAAATGGAAGTCTTCAAATCTTGAGATTTCACGTTGGATGTCAAAAAAGTTCATACCGACATCTTGCGATTTTTATCCGCACTTTTTTCAGATTGTGAAAGTCCAACATGAAATTCGCTTCTTAGACTATTAATTAAAATAAAAATAGATGACGCTATTCATGCGTCACCAACATTCATCCATATGAAAACAGGTAATGCTTGAAAAAATCTATGGAATAAAAAATAACAATGAAAATTTCATAGCCTTAGCTGCCAGCATTGCAGATCAACTGCCTTTTTTTCAGTCCTTGCATACATCATTACGTAACTAAAATGCAACTAAGCTACACATATAGTTTAACTTCTTGCCGCGTTATCCCCAAAGGGTTTTTTACATGAGTAAGAATTATGAATCTGGAGATTCTATTCTTTCGCTGTTTCAAGAATTAGGTCCATCCATTCCTTTCTCAGTTTGCCTCTACTGTGACCAACGTCCATTCTTGCAAGATATCGACGGTTAAAAGGAAATAGGGCATAAGCGATAATTTTTCCACTCTTTCTAATGCGCTCACTCCCATGGCTCTACGCTAACTTTTTTTGTCATTTATGCCCAAGCAAAAAACTACGTTTTCGAAGTATTGTTTTGGTGTAACTGACAAAATTTTTGGCATTTTTTGTCCTGAAGGCGCTTGTGGCATAAAACCTCGTAAAACAATGTTAAATCACATTAATAGAAATGCCAATAAATGCATTAATTTGTTTAATTCTACAGCTGTTTTGATTTTAACGATGTGATAAAAAATAGTAAAGTTGTGTCCATTTTTCTTCAATCTCAATCTTTGAACTGTTGTCCTGAACAATTTAGTTTTAGTCGCTTATGCCCTTTATCCTTTTAATCGCGGATATGCATTTTGCCATATTTGCAATAATGGTAATACACCATTCTGTGTCCCCCAGGTTCGGAGTGCTGTCCAGGAGTGAAGTCCAGGACGTGCTGTACTGCTTCCTGTTTGTGCTGAAGTACATGGACGATGAGCAGCTGCTGGAGTGGTGGCAGGCCTCCTCGCCCAGCCAGCTGCACTCCTTCTTCAATGTCCTCGAGTGAGTATACCATGTTGTAATAATATGTTTCTACAGTTTTTTCCATTAACTTATGATATCTGTAAACTACAAATTATTTTAACAAAAATAGACAGTATATGTCTGTTTCAACCTACTTACAAAAATGGTCATTAATAAAAAAGTTCGCGCTTGTACATGCCGCATGTGAACCTACAGCATAAAAACCCAAATCTCAAATGAATATAAACCCTACAACTTTTGCCGACCTTCCCTAAAACAGGTCTGACATTGGCAATATTATCTTATATTCAAAAACACTTAATTGCCCCATATGGTTCTGTATGACTCATAACTTTAAAAAGACAGTTTTTATTGGATGTCAGTGCAAAATTGTCACAAATCAATATTTGGTATGAATTTTCAGAATGTGCGTGGAGCAGTTCAAATACACGGGCAAGAAGAACATCATCTGCGACATGCGCAACCACACGCCCGACCACCTCAACAAGAGCAAACCCCTCAAGGCTAGGACGCTGCCGGCCAGGATGAGCCCCCCCGACTTCTCCAAGGAGCCCCACGTCATGCCAGAGAAGAACAACACTGTCAATAGGGAGAATCTGCTCAGTATCAGTAAAGGTAGCGATCATCATCATAAGCTTGGCAGCTCTGGGTGGGCCTTAGCCCCGGAATTCTTCTCCACTCTCGCCTGTCCATTGCCTTTCCGTCATTTTTGGACTTTCTGGTCTCCTTTCGCCTTATGGTGATGAGAGTGTTAGGTGTTTAACCTTTTGGCTTCTGAATATTGTGCTTTATGAATTCCTCCAGTGCGGAATACTTTTTCAAGCACATTTGTAAAACATTTATTGTTTCCTACCTTAATTGATTGATGACAGTTGTGAACAAACTATGTGCACAATCTCATGCATAAGTTATTCAAGAACAAAAATCACAAAGGCTTAGCACATTTCACTTGCAGCCTTTTGAATTCCTTAACACAGATGTCAGGGATAGGTTCAAAGTTGGATGACGTCTATGATTGACAGCCGCACTGTATGCAAGTTTACACTTGACGCCTATGCGTGTCACCCGCAGTTAAAGGGTTAATGAGGCTTGCATCGTCCAATCTAATTATGTGACCAGCCTCAAACCAGCTCACCAAACTAAGTATCCTAATATTACTGTTTTAAATTAGTTGTCATTAGAAACAAATGGTTTTGAAGACTGAATTCAATAGCTTCTCAGCCTGAAAGCTATAATACGACAGTTCTTAGATTATTGATCTTATTTCATTTTCTTGATTTGGTTCCAGACAAAGACAACTCCCTGGAGTACTCTGCCCTGATAGCGGGCTGGCTCACCACCGAGGTGGGCCTGATAGTGGTGGGCTGCGTCTGCCTGTACACCGGGGCCCTGGGCGCGCTGGGGGGCGCGGCGGTGAGGCCCTACCTGCGCCTGCTCAGTGTGCCACAGAGCGAGAGCCTCTACAGGCATCTGTTTGCCGCGCTGAGGGCGTACAGCAACAACTTCTCCGATACGCTGTTCAAGGGTAAACTTCATTTTTACAATAGAACATCTGGGTGCTTCATTTCAGCTAATTGTACTTCATCAATCAAAAAAAGGTCTTACCAAATATGTACAGAAATTGACAGGCATACTATAAGACTGGTCCATAGTCTAGTGGTTAGCACTTCTGACTCATAGATGGAAGGTTGTGGGTTTGAATACCGGCGGAGCACAAAAAATATTCCATTTTTATTTTCAAATATGCTCTTCGCTGCGGCCTGCGTGAAAAATTCATATAAAATTACCAAAGACAAAAAGATTCTGTGAATGGAGCAGTCTTAAAACGTCTCTTAATGTGACTGATGCTGAGAATCTCTCAAACTACAGATGTTAGTCCGTTCCGTCCCCTTGGATCTGCCCTATCAAAAGCACTCTCACCAGACACTGTTGCAAACTTGGACAAAGGGTCATTTACCAATCTCTGGCTCCTGTTTCCGCAGAGCTTAAAATCTGTTATTCAAGCCTGTCTGCTTGATGGGTTCTGCAAGGTACAGTGGTTTTCTCTTATTAAGTGCCTTATTGAGCACTATTTTTACGTAATGTGCTGCGTAACGCGAAGCAAATGCATTATACTATATGCTCAATGTTGCAGGAAATGGAATCCTATGTGGGAACCTCGTGAGCGTACTCCTGAAGGCATGTGACAGCAGATTGAGCTCGCTGCGGCAGGAATCCACCGCCATGCTGTACCTGCTCATGAGAGGAAACTTTGAGCATGCTCATAGGAAAGGACTCACTCGGATACACCTCCAGGTAACATCTACTAAGACCTCTTCTCAAAGACCTGGAGGATTTTTTCTGGTTTATGAGTCAGACTCAAGCGTTTACTCCTTACACAACTAGCAGAACAATTGAAGTATTTAATATCTTGAGTTTTGTAGAACAGGAAAGCCATTTTGAACACAGTAGTCCTTTGAGGCCGAAAAAAGCATTGTTTCAGAAATTAATTTGAGCTTACAGATACAAAAACAGGTTATTCTTGCCATTTGTTATCCAGCATACTTTATTTAATAACCTTGTACCTACAGAGATGTAGATGTTGAGGAAATCTAGTAAACAAGAAGAGATAACCAAGAGTAAAGATAACCATATGAAATTGCCTTGTTTATTTTGTTTTATCATCTTACATTCATGCCTACATACACTCATATCTATACTTGTAAGATTTTGTTTGTTTACTCTACAGATAGTTCTGATATAATTTTTAACTCACCAGCTTTACTTGAATTTATTTTTCAAAGTGAGATTTTATTAAATCTCCCATGAAACATTGTCTAAATACTCATTTAATGTGTTGTTTTCTTATCGCTTTATCATTGAATTTGAATCCACCTTTTGATGTGAGAATTTTTGAGGATATTTGGTCTCGTGTTAAGAAAGCAATAGTGTAAACGAATTCAGCTTATAAAACTAGGTAGGGAATATAAAAAATTAAATACCTTAAGCTTAAAACATTGTGTAAACTTCCCACATGATTTATAATAATCTGTAATCTAAGTTGCAAGGGTATATTCATTTAAATTCTCAGATGTACCCTATGCCCACAAACCAACAGATGGTGGTTTTTAAATGCTGTTAGCATTTAAAAACCATAATAGCATAATTTTTAATTTACCATGGTGACGTCACATAGCCGAAGGATATTTTTAATCTTCAGCGGCTAATCTGCAACGTTGATTTCTAATGTTGGTGTATTAATTTGCTACATTTTTTGCATAGGAAATTTTTGACTTTTTTTTGTATAGATTTCTTTTTAAGGTTTTGTTATTTTTTATATTTAAATGTAATTTATTATTCATATTCCTAGACTTATAGGTTGGTATGAGGCTGACCACCCATACTGTAAAATATGGTTCACTTTGCCAATGTCACCCCTGTTTCAGGGAAGGTCGGCAAAAGTTGTGGGGCTTATGTTCATTTGAGGTTTGGATTTTATTTGTAAGTACACATTCAGCATTTGTAATCGCGAACTACACGTGTTGGTTTGTGGGCATACATCTGAGAGCTTTAAATGAATATATCCTTGCAACTTAGATTATAGATTATTATTATTATTCAGAGTCCTTCATTAAAAAAATTGCATTTATTTTTCAGGTTATAATCGGTGTGTCGCGGATGCTGGGCAATGTGGTGAGCCTCAACAATACCCGCTTCCAGGAGTCCCTCTCCCTGATCAACAGCTTTGCCAGCAGTGACAAGGTCATGAAGGGATCAGGTAATACATCTATCTATAATCCAAGTTGCAAGGATAGATTAGGTTATAGATTATTTTCTTGATCTTTGAGAACTTATGCAATGTTTCATACTTGGGGTATTTATCCCCTCTGGATCTATTCAGTATCTATTGTATCTTGTTAAAAAAATAATGATGAAAGTTAAATGAATGAGTTTGTTTTAGTAACATTTAAAATTTCTTGAATCTTCCAGGTTTCCCGTGCGAAGTTAAAGAGCTGACCCGTCGCATCCGCACTGTCCTGGAGGCCACGGAAGAGATGGTGATCCGGGGTGGTGGAGGGACCTCAGGAAGTGCTGGAGGGGGCTGGGGAGCGGAGCAGGAGAGGCTGGCGGAGCTTCAGCATACCCTGGCCATCTCCTACAGAGCCACTCCGAGGCTGAGGCACGCCTGGCTGGACACCATGGCCCAGCATCATGTCAGGGCACTCAACCACACAGAGGTTAGTGGGGAGCCTGGCCGGACACCATGGCCCAGCATCATGTTAGGGCGCTCAACCACACAGAGGTTAGTGGGGAGCCTGGCTGGACACCATGGCCCAGCATCATGTCAGGGCACTCAACCACACAGAGGTTAGTGGGGAGCCTGGCTGGACACTATGGCCCAGCATCACGTCAGGGCACTCAATCACACAGAGGTTAGTGGGGAGTCTGGCTGGACACCATGGCCCAGCATCATGTCAGGGCACTCAATCACACAGAGGTTAGTGGGGAGTCTGGCTGGACACCATGGCCCAGCATCACGTCAGGGCACTCAACCACACAGAGGTTAGTGGGGAGCCTGGCTGGACACCATGGCCCAGCATCACGTCAGGGCACTCAATCACACAGAGGTTAGTGGGGAGCCTGGCTGGACACTATGGCCCAGCATCATGTCAGGGCACTCAACCACACAGAGGTTAGTGGGGAGCCTGGCCGGACACCATGGCCCAGCATCATGTTAGGGCGCTCAACCACACAGAGGTTAGTGGGGAGCCTGGCTGGACACCATGGCCCAGCATCATGTCAGGGCACTCAACCACACAGAGGTTAGTGGGGAGCCTGGCCGGACACCATGGCCCAGCATCATGTTAGGGCGCTCAACCACACAGAGGTTAGTGGGGAGCCTGGCTGGACACCATGGCCCAGCATCATGTTAGGGCGCTCAACCACACAGAGGTTAGTGGGGAGCCTGGCTGGACACCATGGCCCAGCATCATGTCAGGGCACTCAACCACACAGAGGTTAGTGGGGAGCCTGGCTGGACACTATGGCCCAGCATCACGTCAGGGCACTCAATCACACAGAGGTTAGTGGGGAGTCTGGCTGGACACCATGGCCCAGCATCATGTCAGGGCACTCAATCACACAGAGGTTAGTGGGGAGTCTGGCTGGACACCATGGCCCAGCATCACGTCAGGGCACTCAACCACACAGAGGTTAGTGGGGAGCCTGGCTGGACACCATGGCCCAGCATCACGTCAGGGCACTCAATCACACAGAGGTTAGTGGGGAGCCTGGCTGGACACTATGGCCCAGCATCACGTCAGGGCACTCAATCACACAGAGGTTAGTGGGGAGTCTGGCTGAACACCATGGCCCAGCATCATGTCAGGGCACTCAATCACACAGAGGTTAGTGGGGAGTCTGGCTGGACACCATGGCCCAGCATCACGTCAGGGCGCTCAACCACACAGAGGTTAGTGGGGAGTCTGGCTGGACACCATGGCCCAGCATCATGTCAGGGCACTCAATCACACAGAGGTTAGTGGGGAGTCTGGCTGGACACCATGGCCCAGCATCACGTCAGGGCACTCAACCACACAGAGGTTAGTGGGGAGTCTGGCTGGACACCATGGCCCAGCATCACGTCAGGGCACTCAACCACACAGAGGTTAGTGGGGAGCCTGGCTGGACACCATGGCCCAGCATCATGTCAGGGCACTCAACCTCACAGAAATGAGGACTGGCTCCCTCAGGAGCTGGGAAACCCTACTCCAAACGAAGAGGTGGGTGTGAAGCCTGCTCCTTACCTGTGAGAATAAGTAGTTTCCACATATCATATGCAACCCCTTTGCGTACAAAGCAGTAATAATAAGCACTATATTGGCAGCTTCTTTGCATTATTCCCTTCCTAGAGGAGATAACAAAACCGTGGTCAGTTTTTCCTCTCCACGGTACATACATTACGTATATTCTGACCGGAATAAAGAATATCCATCCAAGTTCTTTTCTTATTTACAGGCCATGTGCTGCTACCTTCACATTGCTGCTTTGGTGGCGGAATATTTGAGGCTACGTGGCTGCCAGTCTTGGGGCGCCGAAGCCTTTGCCTGCATCTCTTCCAACATTCCCAAAGACGAGACGGGACTTCAGATCGACACTGGTAAGTGCTTCCTCTGTATCCAGCCTTTTTCATTATTTGGGGTAGTCCTTCGTCTCAGCATGGGAAGAAATCAAGATGAAGAGAGTATGTCTGTATAAATTTTAAAGCTGTGGTGGTTCAATCAACTAATTCACTCTATAAAACCTCCATTTTTAGTAGAAATATCTTTTGATGATAGTTCACATGTGCTAGTTCTATTAACCTCTTGGCTGTGGTGTCTAAGGCCCGGTATTTTCAACATTAGCATAGCGACTTTATACTGAATGAAAAGGACGCACTTACGTCAATAACGCAACGCAAAAAAAAACGCAACTAACTTACACATATAGTGTAACTTCTTGCCGCGTTATCCCCGAAGGGGTCGCATGTGGCGAGTTGAACATATTTATTTTTTATAGGTAAGGGGGCCGGCCTTACGCCAACCACTTCAGTTGAAGTGGAGGTTTCCCAGCTCCCGAGAGTGCTGGTACTCATTTCTTGTGAAGGCTGAGTAAACCTTGCCGGTATTTTATTTTGGGGTTTGAAATAAACACCGAAACGGGAAATCATTTCTGACACCGTCGGTGGGATTCGAACCTGAGCTTTCGGCATGGAATGCAAGCACTCTACCACCTGAGCTATCGACCGGACAATCGTGCAGGCAATTTTTTTTATCAGCTTATAGTCACTTATCGCACGCTTAACCCTAGAGTGGGCGCGCTATGAGCATTTTGCCGCCGTCGAAAGTTTTTTGTTATTATTATCTGAACTATGCACTTGTCAAGGACAAACTCTTAAGTAGCTGCCCCCCTGCCCTTCCCCTCCCTGTGTTGTAAAATTCAACTGAATCAGTGCGCGGGCGGCCGTAGGACGAAGCACTTTTCAACAGGGGTTGTAAATCGTCGGCAAACTGCTCACCGCGCGCCCACTGACGTTAGTATTTTATACAAACTTGTGAAAATGTTATCCCACAGCATTCTCAATACTGGCCGAAACATAACAATGGACAATTATTTTACCTCAATTCCTCTTGCCAACCAGCTTCTAAATGAGCACAGAACAACCATTGTTGGAACATTACGAAAAAATAAAAGAGAAATTCCACCATGCTTTCTAACCACCAGATAGAGCTATACCTAGCACTTTGTTTGGTTTTAGTGAGAAAAAGGTATTGGTATCGTACGTACCTAAAAAGAAAACAAACAAAAAAATGTTCTTCTTATGTCAACTCTACATGATGATGACAAGATTGACGAAAGTAGCGGCGACAAGGCGAAGCCTGAGATCATAACTTTCTATAAAATACATAAATGTGGTGTTGATGTAGTAGATCAGATGAAAGAAGAATATTCTGTGGGAAGAATGACCCGGAGATGGCCAATGAGGCTATTTTTTTCTATTTTGAATATTGCTGGCATAAACAGTCAGATCATTTATAAAGCCAATACCAATCATTTGATGCTACGCCGACTTTACTTGAAAGAGATCTCGCTGGCCTTAACTAAGCCACATATAACCAGAAGATCTTCTATATTAACATTAAGTAAGCCTTTAAAAACCCAAATCACTCAATTTGTGTCACCTGAAGACCTACCATCAACTTCAGCAAGAGAAGGTGCATGGTATGCCCTTCGAAGAAAAATAGAAGGACTAAAAAAGGCTGTAATGTTTGCTCAAAATTACTGTGCAATGAACATTGTTTGCATATGTGTGAAGATTTTTTTGCTCAGACATATAATGTAGATCTCGAAAATCTAAAAGATTTGTTTTTTTTTTTTAAATTATGTGATTTATGTTGATTATGATAACCTATGTTCCAAAAAACTGTTAATTTTTGCCAAAGTTGATTAAAAGTCCTATTGCCTCAATTTAAGCACTTAATTAAAATAAATATTTAATTTTTATAAAGTTTATATTTTATTTTACCCTATTAATGCAAAAAATATAAAAAATCTACAATATTTCCTGAAAAAAAAATTATTAAGTAAGGGCGGCAAAATGCTCCCCACGCGCCCACTCACGTTTTACCGAATGACGCGCCCACTCTAGGGTTAATAATAAAGTGAAATAACTCAAAAATTGGGAAAATCGAGATTTTGTAATAAAACGCAAGAACAATGCGAGAAGAATAGGTAGAATGCGACAGCCGTTCAATTTGGACGAATATCTATAATCTAAGTTGCAAGGATATATTCATTCAATGCTCTCAGATATATGCCCAGAAACAAACACGTGTGGTTCGCGCTTACAAATAAAATCCAAACCTCAAATGAACATAAGCCCTGCAACTCTTGCCGACATTCCCTGAAACAGGGGTGACATTGGATATGACTGAAATAAAACATCGACCGCCTTTTTCATCTCATACAAGTTGTACTGGTTGTCTGAACTTCAAACGTGATTTGCCTACATTGTTGTTTTTTGAGTAATTGCTCTTTATTATTAAACGTGCGATATGCTAATGTTGAAAATACCGGACCTTTAACATACAACACACTTTTATATTTATTACATTGGAGTGACTGGAGACCTCCCACATACACTATTGTAATTTATAAATATAAAATCGCTGTCTCTAGCCACAACTACTCTATTACATTTCAAATATACTCCTTCTGCCATCTGATCAGGCTGATGAAACCGAAGCAAGACTGGCGAATTGCATCGATGAAATTTCCAGTTGGATGTCTAGAAATCGACTCATTTTAAATCCTAATAAAACAGAAGTTCTCAGAATGGCTACTGCGAGAAGAATAAACTCAGTCAGTCACACACCCATTAGTATCTGCGGAAGCGACATTCATCCTTCAATGAGTGTGAGGCTACTTGGAGTCGAGATAGACCGCTGTTTGAGTTTCGAAAATCACGTCAGTAAAACCGTGAGAGCAGGATTTTTTGGATTGCGGCAGTTGTACTCCATCAAGAAATGTCTTCCCATTGAGGCAATTAAATCCCTAGTGAATGCTTTCGTTATCAGCAGACTTGACTACTGCAATTCGATTTTTGCCTCTCAGCCGATGAAGCAACTCAAGAGGCTGCAGTCTGTGCAGAACTCGGCAGCACGGCTGATTTTCGGAAAGTCTAAATTCTGCCACGTAACACCCCTTCTGCAGGAATTGCACTGGCTCAGGATCATTGAGAGAATTCAATACAAGCTCTGCACGCTCACCTACAAGACATTACATGGAATGGCGCCGCTTTACCTTGTGGACATGATTGAAAGGAAGGAGATTTCAACTCGCGGACGCACACTTAGGTCCCGAGACGCTAACGCGAGTCTGCTCCAGGTCCCTGGCAGATCCACAAGGACGTTTTTCGGTGACCGAGCTTTTTGTGTCGCAGCTCCGATGGCTTGGAATGCCCTCCCAGTGACCCTCAGAGAACAACACGTTGAGGAGCGGTTTAGAAAGCAATTAAAAACATTTCTGTTTGGACACTCCTACGAAGCGCCTTTGAAGTGACATCAGTTACGAAATGGCGCTATAAAAAAGTGTAGAACTATTATTATTATTATCTGTAAAGGTTCTTAAAAACTACTTATTTTAAAAAGCAATTACTAACTTCATCAATTGAGACAACGTATCTTAGTTACAAAACTTTATTTCTTAAAATATCCTTGTTTACAACAACTTTCAACAAACCAACAAAAAATTTATTTACTTACTAAACTTAAAAATGAACCTTTTTTCTGGATGTTTGATGAACTTTAGGTAAAGAATTTAGATTATTTTAGAAGTTTCATTTGCGTCATAGCCAAAGTCTTCAAGAGGTTACAATCAAGGATGAAGTTTATCCTTGTTCACCAAAATTAAGAAGGTTGCCTCCTGAAGATGTTAAAAATTTTTTTTTACAAAAGAGCTATGTCTACTATATCTACTACAGGTGACGTTACATATCCAAGGGATTTTTTTTGCTGAGTCTGAACCCTATCAAGCCTCTATGTATTTCCATCCAGACATTCTGCTTTGATGATGATGATTATGAGTTGGTGATTTCTTTATAGCGCAGTTTCGTGGCGTAGTTGTTTGTTGGCTCTCTGTTCTTTCATCCACCATATTTCTTATAAGTAATGAATTAATCTATTGTTATTTTATTCAACTTGGCATTCTGCTACATAGTCTTGCACTAGCACATCACTCAGCAGTGTTTCAAACTCTTCCACTGGACACAGCACCTCACAGCCGGGCAAGACCAGCAACTTGGCGTCTTCTGATTCATTATCCAAGTAATATGCCTGTAAAAAATTAATTAAACATGTTGAGTTCAAAGTCTCCCCAGATTTTAAGGAAGGTCTGCAAAAGGTTATGTTCATTTTAGATTTGGATCTTTACTGTAAAACCACCCATACTGTAAAAAATGGTTCATTTTGCCAATGTCACCCCTGTGTCAGGGAAGGTGGTCAGAAGTTGTAGGGCTTATGTTCATTTGCGGTTTGGATTTTATTTGTAAGCGCGAACTACACGTGTTTGTTTGTGAGCATACATTTGAGAGCTTTAAATGAATATATCCTTGCAACTTAGATTATAGATTATAGACATGCAGCACGTGGAAGTGCAAACTTACTTGTGTGTGTGCTTGTGGACATGCATTCAACATGAATTTTAATGTTAGTATATCTTTGCAACTTATTTGACATTTGGCATTTTAAAACAATAATTATTACTTTGATTCTGACTTGAAACAGAATCTGTTTTGAAACAACATCAAAGTTTATGACATCTACATAGAGCCCGATGTGATCAGTTCCATAAAAGTAGGGCGCCTGCAGTGGGCTGGTCACATAATTAGAATTGACGATGCAAACCCCATTCAAGACTCAAAAACCGCAAGGCTGATGGGAGACTAGGAAGGCCAAGAATGCTAAGGATGGACGGTGTCCACGCAGATGCAGCAAAGGCAGACTAACGTGGCTGGAGAGCAAAGGCGATGGAGAGGTGAGAGTGGAGGAGAATGCTGGATTCAGCCAAGGCCCACCCAGGGCTGTCGAGCTCATGGTGATGAGAATAACATCCTACCTTGAAAGCATAATCTCCCGCAGGCTGCATCCTGTGCAGCTCCACAATGAAAGCCGCCCCATGTTCTGGCTCATGGGCCTTCACCAGTCCGGTGGCAGCCAAGATGGCCGCCAGGTTCTTCCTGCCCCCAGAGTACAGATATGTCTTGGGGCGATGGGACAGTTCCAACTCCTCCTTCACCTTCTTCTTGGAGTCTTCGAGGATCTTCTGTAGCAGTGCTCCTGAAACAGTTGCATCATGAAGTGTTTTTGCTGGAGAGATGTTTTCCGGGATCTGTTGCCGTGGTCTATGGGAGCTGGAGCTTCCGGACGTTTTGCCCATGTCTACGATGGGTTTCTTCAGCGTGAAGTATGATGATGCAGATGATCTTGATGAAAACTGTGAAGTTTTTTGATATTAGGTCTGATTTTGTTATTTTATATACCGTTAGGTTTAAGTTAGGATTACGGTCGTTTGAACATTTTGACAATTATATTAATTTTTAAAACTGAACAAATTTCAAAACTTAATTTAAATCGGATATTTAACGAACCGTTTAGAGAGAACTTACATCCTCTCTGAGAGGATGAACTCATCCTCAGTCGTCGTGCAGAGAGGATGTTCTCCTGAAGACGTCGGCTACGTCGCTGACAAAACGTCGAGAATGATGTAAGTTCTCTCTAAACGGTTCGTTAAATATCCGATTTAAATTAAGTTTTGAAATTTGTTCAGTTTTAAAAATAAATATTATTGTCAAAATTTTATATACCGACCACCCATGCTGTAAAAATGGTTCACTTTGCCAATGTCCATTTGAGATTTGGGTTTTTATGTTGTAGGTTTACATGCGGCATGTGCAAGCGCAAACTTGTACGTGTCTGCTTGCGAGAATGCATATAATGTGAATCCCCAATGTAACATATCTTTGCAACTTAGATTAGATTAGATATATGAGTATACCAGATATAATTTAGTGGTCCCTAGTCTTGTGTTTAACGTTACGGACTTGTAATCGGAATGTCAGGGGTTCGATTCCCTGTGGAGCACAATAAAATTATCATTTAATTTTCAAATTGTGCTTTTTACCAGGCTTTTGAGGTGTGATTCACATAAAAAAGAGCGCACGCCAAAAAATCATACAGAGATTATTATTATTAACTAAATCTAGTAGAAACAAAAGCAGCTATCTAGGATATGTTTAAAAATGAGATTAATACATGTAAACACAAGAAATCATTTTCATTTGTGTATCTTTTTTTTTCAATAAATCCTATATTGATAGACATGCTATTTTTTTTATTTTTTTTAAAAAATCCTGTGCGGGAGACTCCCTAGATTCTAGAGACTCAAGGGGTCTATGACACTTGTTGTAGTGCCGCAGAGGTGTACGAGCTTGGTCGTCGCTACAAAGCGCCAATACTCAAGCGAGACTATTTCCAAAGTTATACTCCATTTTTATATTTGTTATACTCTATATCGCTGTTTTCAATATTGCAAAAATATCAATAATTTTAGAAAAATATATCGATATGTCTCTACGCGCCCCTACAGCAGCGCCTATGGGGCCCTTATTAACCTGGCGCCCTTATTAACCTGGCGCCCTTATTAACCTGGCGCCCTTATTAACCTGGCGCCCTTATTAACCTGGCGCCCTGGGCGGTCACCCAACCGCGCTCTACCCTAACGCTGGTACTGTACACATACCTTGTGTTGTATATGTATGTAATAGTTACCTGAACTCAGTTTTTGCAGCAGTTTGTTATGGAGCATGATGTTGTACTCCAGCTTCACAATGTCCTTCAATGATTTCTTTATCTTCTCATACCACTTGGGATACCCCAAGTCCATGTCTTTCTGTGAAACAAATCAAACTCACATTATATCAAAACTTCAACTTCTATCTGATGCTTTTATTTTTAAGAAATCCTGTGCGGGAGCCTCCCTAGATTCTAGAGGCTCTAGGGGTCTATGACACTTGTTGTAGTGCCGCAGAGGTGTACGAGCTTGGTCGACGCTACAAAGCCCCAATACTCAAGCAAAACCCAGTTGCTGTAAGGCTGGATGGACCTTTAGTGACCGGTCTTTGGTAAAGGTTTTATGAATTTTTTCAACCCAGTGAAGAGCATATTTGGAAATATAAATGTTATATTTTTTGTGCTCCGCCGGGATCCAAATCCACAACCTTCCATTTACGAGTCCGAAGTGTTGACTAAGGGCCGGTCAAGAATGCCAACAACACGCGGTGTACCTAAGCGGTCACCCATCCAAGTAGCATCCGCGCCCAATGTTGCTTAACTTCGATGATCTGATGAGAACCGGTGCTTTCAACATGGTATCGTCGTTGACTGAATTTGAGAGGGGTTTGTTGTGTATTCTTGGTTAGTGGCCTGGGCTGGAAGTCTCATCACCACGGTAATTCTTACCTACCGAATATCGGTAAGATTTGTATGAAGACTAATCAGCTGTTCACTTGCGGCCATCTTGGATTGACAGGTGTTCATACAAAAGCAAAACTTGCTTGGGCATAAACAACAACAAAAATCATTGTAGAGCTATGGGAGTTACCGTATTAGAAAGAGCGGAAAATTTTAAGTAGGATAGCATTCATAACTCATTTTTAACCAAAACGTCGCTTTTTTAACCGTCGATATAAATAGGAGTGGTTTGTGTGCTCAGTACCCCGATTACGAGATTTGTTCTAAAAGCGTGCATACTAGTAAAAAAAAATGTTACCTGTGCATCAAGTAAAGTGGAAAGTTGCAGCGCCTGTGACGGCCGGGTAATGTTGTGTCCTGTGTACACTGACAGCCGCTCAAACAGATGTTTGTACGGCAAGAGCATGTTCTGCGAGAACACCTCTGTCACCCTCTCCTTCTCTCTGGTGTACATGTTGCAGTTGGTTTCATACAGCAGCTGAAATAGATATTGCCCTGGTAAATGGAGTTTATGTGTGTGTGTGCGGAAACTTCTAGTAGATGCTAGCATGTACTGGTATAAATAAATAAAGAGCGCTGTTTTTGTCTAAATCACACCTGTGAGCTTATTTATCGCTATAGAAAGCGCCGATTACTCAAGCAATACCCAATTGCTGTAAGACTGGTGGGAAGACCCTTGGTGACCGTTTTTTGGTAAATGTTGTGAATTTTTCAACTCAGTGAAGAGCATTTTGAACATATTTTGAGCATTTTGAACATCTGGGGTCTTCCAAGGTTTCAGCAGTCTAGACTGCAGTCCGTCTTTAATGCTGCAGCCAAATTACTTTTAGGAGGACGAAAAACTGACCATGTCTCTCCTCTGTTACGGCGCCTTCATTGGCTGCGGGTCCCAGAGAGGATTGAGTACAAAATATGTGTTTCTGTTTTTAATTCCCTCAGAGAAGTTGCCCCATCGTACTTGTGTGAATTGTGCAGAGTCGACCAGATAGGTGGAAATCGATGCACTCTTCGTTCTGCACAGAGTGACGCCGTAAACAGGCTTCAACTGCCTCTTCGACGGAACAGAACCGGTTTCGGGGACAGGGCTTTTAGTTTGGCTGGTCCATCCTGCTGGAATAGTCTACCTCTGGAGTTGAAAACAGAGACCAGTGTTGGCAGTTTCAGGAAGTTGCTTAAGACACATTGTTTAACAGAAGCTTCAACACATAAAAGCGCCCTTGGGGTGGCTAGTGCCACTAAACGGCGCTGTATACAAATTGTCCAATTATTATTATTATTGTATAATTTTTTATATTTTGGATGGTTGGTGCATTAACACTGTGAAAATTCATCTTTATTTAGTTATTAAAAAATCTGTTTTATTTTCACTTTTTATTATTATTTTTTTTTTAAAGGACACAAACGTTTTCGACTACACAGTAGTCATCATCAGGTGATAAAAAATTATAATATTTGTCAGAAGGACTATATAATTTTTGTTTTTTGCTTCGCCGGGAATCACACTCAACACCGTCTGACTACAAGTTCGTAGCGTTAACCACTAAACTATGGACGTGATTGGCACAAAAACATTAAATGCGGGAACTCACAATCCTGTTTTATTGGTCTTCATATAGTCGGCAGCCACATAAATCTGGGAAATACCCAGATTAGGGTCTGGGAAATACCCAGATTAGGGTCTGGGAAATACCCAGATTAGGGTCTGGGAAATACCCAGATTAGGGTCGCTAGATGGAGTGTTGACAGACTGTCGTAAGGGAGTATGGGACTGGAAGAGGAAGACGTGGGACAGGCAGCAGTTGATTAAGGAGGTCAAGACCCATCCCGGGTTCTTATGCCTATTATGATGACATCAGTCTTACATAGTCCTCCTGCTTCTCTATGTTGGTGTATGGAATGGGCTGCCAGTGGATGTTGGTCCACATCTCCCTCTGCTGCACGGGGAACAGCCCCGCCAGCAGCAGCAGCGCCGACATCTTGGAGACATCCTGGTCCGCCGCCTGCATGATCAGATCCTTGTGGTGGTAGGTCCTCGTGAGGAACTCGTCGTACCTCTGCCGTAAAGCTTCGCCCAGTCTGAATACTGTCATCTTGCCTTCCTGTGAATTGAAATTTACTGTTAAAATAATGTGAGGATAGCTTCTCCTGGTGGAAATTTGAATAACGTCTTTGACTTTGTGTTTACAGATGGGAAAGTTCCTCAGAATGTGTGCGTGGAAGATCCTCCAGTGAGCGTAAATGGCAATTGGCAATGCATTTTATTTTCCCCACGACTTGTAAGGTTACTTTAAAATGCTTTTCACTGGATCCCTTTCCTGATAGATGTATTTGGACTAGAGCGATTCCCAATTTTGACTGTTTGATAATAAACTCAAATGATGATTTTCACTTGAATTACTCATCCGAAACCCGGGTACTGCAAAAAAACTGAGACCTTGATTGCAACATTCAAAAGGAAGATTCTCAAAGCCATCTGTGGTTTGGTGAGAAATAACAAGAGAACATTTTGAAGGTCCAATAGTGTGGAACAGACTAGCACCTAATATAAGGAAGGCACCAAGTTTTGGTATCACTTAGCACTAAAGACTCTACAGGTCAGGGGCATTTTAAGCTATTTTGGGTAGGGTCCAACGCTGCTCATGGCCCCCTCCCCAAAATGAGAAGGTAATTTTGTAGGACATTTTTTGAAACACAATTTAATGACAATTTTTTAGAAAAGTAGGTAGGTACATTATTATAGGTAGCTACCTACATTAGGTAGCTAGGCACAACGTAACGGTTCAAAACATTTTTTTTCGTAATTTCGCAGTCACAAATTTTCTAGTATAATCGAAAAATCTAAATTCTGTAAGGTGTCGTAATTTATGTTCATCACTGACAGGTGATTCAGTTTGTGCTGGGAAATTGTAGTCCTGAGGTCATTTTTTGTCAATTTTAATTTTGAAAACGCCCTTTCTCCCGTTGCGTTACTCAGGGGCATTTTAAGCTATTTTGGGTAGGGTCGAACGCTGCTCATGCCCCCCCCCCCCTCCAAATAAGTAGGTAATGACATTTTTTTAAACACAATTTAATGACAATCGAAATACCTATGCAAAAATGCTAGGCTGGTTTGTGATTGGTTTGGTTTGGCGTGCAGCGTGGCACGGCTTGGCACGTAAAAACATTGTTTTATTATTTATAACAATTTTTTGCAATAGGTTTAATTTTTTTTGTAATTTCTTTCAAAAGTACATACCTACCTAAAAATTTTTTATAGTGAAGAATTATTTCTCATGTTTTTTAATTATTGTTTTCAAGAGGAACTAAATACTGTAAAAAAATAACCCAAAATGGGCCCCTTGGGCCTTGGGGCCCTGTCCGCTACGGGTACTGCGGACCCCCCTTAAACTGGCACTGCTACAGGTCACGTTATGAGGAATGAAAAATACCGCCTTCTCCATCTTATTAAGGAAAGATTAAGGACAGAAGAACTCGAGGGTTCCGAAGGACATCTTGGCTGAAAAGTCTGTGACAGTGGTTTGGCAAAAAGCAGCAAGTCCATGTTTCAATTTGTAGCATCCAAAGTGAAAATAGCCATGATGATCGCCGATCTTTGTTGGAAGTGGCACCAAAAGAAGAAAGACTATGACATCTACAGAGAGCCTGATGTGATCAGTTCGTTAAATTAAAGCGCCTGCAGTTAGCTGGTCACATAATTAACCTCATTTAGCGCCACAAGGCCAAAGGAGATAAGGAAGGCCAAAATTCGATGGATGGACGGTGTCAGAGTAGATGCAGCCAAGGCGGACATACGTAGCTGGAAAGCAAAGTCGAAGAACAGGCGAGAGTGGAGGAGAATCCTGGATTCAGCCAAGGGCCATCCAGGGCTGTTGAACTCATGATGATGATGATTCATAAGCCACTTCAGATCCTGGAAGTATAAAGTTGTTGTGCAACCTCTAGTTTGTCTTCCCAAAATGTTGCTAAGAAAGGTACTATGCCTAATTGAGTGTCCTATCAGTTTGGTCGGCGTCTTTAATTAGACTAAAAATAGATGATTATTTGAATGTGTACTTACATTTGTCAAGGCGCCCAAGCCGTAGGGGTAATAGTTACCAGAGTCATGGCGTCCTAGAGGATAAACCTCCAGTTCATCATCGGTGGGTGTTCTCTCTCCATGACTGAAAACCTGCATACATTATGTATTATAAAGTAAAATAAAACAATACATCTATACTCAACCATAGCGCTTTACTAAAAATGTTTGAATACTTAATGCTTACTAGAGGCGCTGTTTTGGTTTACATACATTTTTTGGCTAAACTTAGGTTTGCCTAAGAATGTCAAATTTGATAATTACAAATTATTGATCAATTAAATAAAACACAATTGATTCAGAATTTGTATAAATGGACTTTCACTGTGTGAACCATAAACCCTAACAAACATAGTAAGTACGTATAGTTCAAAGGGAGGGGTATATTATAAACATGGAGGGAATTCGGCTTTAGATTTATTGAAAAATATCTGAGGAGAACACCTGAAGTCATCATTAATGTGCATTTTTACTGCATGCATTATGTTATGCAATGGTCTCGGAACATTTAAAACAAATAAGTAATTTTTTTAGGTTGTCAAAGGCCGTAGTCCCATACGTCTCTGACGTTTGCATACCGAGAAAAAGGTTATAAATTCCAATTTATATGGAGTCCATTCTGATTCTTTACTTTTTTTTTTTTTATTAGACAAACAAACAGTTATACATGTAATATATGGGATAAACAACATAGTTATACAATTTCAAAAACCAGCAAAAACTTTGTTTTTCTTATTAAGAAAGCAATCCTAATTTATTTATTTTTTCACATATTTATTTATCATAGAACATATTATGGTTCCGCGACAACCCGTCTGCAGACAGCTTGGTCATGGACAAATCAGTCCCAGGACAGTTCGTCCACACGACTTTTCAATCAAAGACATTTCAGCCACATACTATATATGGTCTACAGACAGCTCTATATCCATAATCTAAGTTGCAAATATATATTAACATTCAAAGCACATATCAAACGCATGCCCACAAACAGACACGTGTAAAAATGTGCACTTACAATTAAAATACAAACCTCTAATGAACCGAATGACCGAGAAAGGTATGGATGGACCAAATTTTCGAAATAGCGAATGAATGGGATATCCAAAGTCATAATAAAAGGAGAGCTTGTATGAAAAAGGTTATGGCTCTGGATGAAATGAAAGAAGTATGCAAGGATCGAAAGAAATGGCGGTTGATCTGTAATGCTGGCGGTTAAAGCTGAGGCTTTTAAATTAAAAAAAATATGTGTGGTAGTTTTTTAATTTTTTACTGTTTAATTGCTTAGAGTTTATTTGTTTTATATATTTGATTGTATTAATTGCTTGTACTCCTTGACTGATAGGTTGGTATGCGGCTGACCACCCATACTGTAAAAAATGGTTCACTTTGCCAATGTCACCCCTGCTTCAAGGAAGGTCGGCAAGAGCTGCAGGGCTTATGTTCATTTGAGATTGGGTTTTTATATTGTAGGTCCACTTGCAGCATGTGTAAGCGCGAAATTATGCATGTCTGCTTGTGGGAATGCATTTAATATAAATCTTAAATGATACATATCTTTGCAGCTTAGATTTAGATTTAATGAACATTAACCCTGCAACTTTTGCCGGCCTTCCCTGAAATAGGGGTGACATTTGCAAAGTGAACTAATTTTGTATGGGTGGTCAGCCTCGTACCAACTGGTCCATCACAGAAAACTACAATTAATTACAACAACAAAAATTGGAGAGCAAGAGTTCTCTGATGGAGCTGTCAGTGAACCTTTATTGTATTCGACGGAATTGTCGACTAGTTATCTGTGGCCGATTTGTCGTGGCACGGCTATTTATTTTCACAGATTATACTCACAATATGTATCTGTTTCAATTCTGTCACTTCTTCTCCCTTGCTCTTGATCACAAACACGCCGCACAACACTGAAAAACAAACAAAAAACACCACCATCAAAACAAAAAACAAAATAATCCATCACTGTTGATAGTCAAGCTCACTGACATATCTCACGTCATCTTGGCACTGCCCCCCTTCCTCGTAAATTCGCCACAAAGAAGAAGAAGAGTCAATAAAACAAACAATTCAAATTAAAAATATATGAATGAATGTCTCACCCCCTACGATAGCAACGCCTATGAGGATGCCCACACACAGGCACGTATGGTCTCCCTTCATGGCGACGAAACGTCCAGCGTCGCGCGGTATCTGCTCCGCGGTACCGCGATCTGTTTGACTTTGTTGATGTTGAACTAATACTAGAGCAGCGACTGCCTGTTGGTGTACTAGTGAGGGGACGGTGGCTTGGGTTTCGGTTGTTAGAGAATTACTCGTGCATGGAAGCATAAGGTGCTTACTATGGGGGGGGGGGGGGGGGGGGTACAAGCGGCTGAAAGAGGCAATCGTTGCCTACTCCTCGTTAAAGGGTTCAAAACGATTTTTGTGTTTTTCGATCAGAAGTGTTTTGTTGTCAAGGATATATTCATTCAAAGGTCTCAGATGTATGCCCACAAACAAACACGTGCAGTTCGCGCTTACAAATGCTGATTGTGTACTTACAAATAAAATCCAAACCTCAAATGAACATAAGCCCTGCAACTCTTGCCGACATTCCCTGAAACAGGGGTGACATTGGCAAAGTGAACCATTTTTTACAGTATGGGTGGTCAGCCTCATACCAACCTATAAGTCAAGGAATAATTTGATAATTTTAAATATTTACGTATGGAACTAAAGAGCCTCAACTTCACACGCAAAGAGCCGCAGGTTTCCGACCCCTGGTATAGATCATAGATTTTCTTCGTAATATATTACTTAATTGAGAGTCCCACCCTGTTGGAGGGCTATAGGTTGTATGTGCCAGACGACTAAACCCGAGGGCGAGGACATGATCTATTTCATGTACCGAAAATCCGTACTGATGTCGATGATGATGATGATTTGTAGAGCGCCGTTTCATGACTGCTGTCACTGCAAGGGCTTTCAGGCTTCATGAAGAAATGGGTATTCATTCCCTCCTTAAAGTCGTGGCGCAACACCCTGTGACTGGGAGTATAAAGCTCTTAAATAAGTCAAATTTAGGCATTTTTTTTGTAATTTATTAAGATTTAAAAATCTAGCAATAGAGTTCCTCCGATTATGTTGATAGCTGTGAGGGTGCACTGTTATTAGGGTAACCTGTTGTGCTAAAAAAAAAAGTATCTTTTCGATATTGTAAAAAAATCACAAGTTTCTAGTCGGTTTCGGTTTCGCTAATGAATACATGTAGTGTAGCCAACCTCTAACCATAATAAAGAAGCGTCCTCCACCGACATAACATAATTATTGTTATTGTTTGTATGTATGGAGTGCAGAGCAGTTTTAGTGCAGAAGGAATGCTTGCCCAGGGCGTGGACCTAAAAAGCTTTCAAATTATTGGAGTAAATTGTTTTGAAAAAGTTTCTACTGTCTGGTATTTTCAACGTTAGTTTATTTGACTGTAAGCCGACAAAAAAACTTCCCGCACGATTGATAATAAGTCCGTCCTTTTCATCCTGTTTAAGGCGTGTTATAAAGCTAAATCTGCCATTTTTGTTTTTTTTACACTTTATGGTCTTAGCAAAATAGTTACAGTAATGAAAAAAATCAAGCATGTTTACTAATTTTTTATCCCCCTATAATATAAAATGCAACGGCCTCCCCATACAAAATAATTGTGCGTTAATGGATGACAAACTGAAGAACTCCTGAACAGATGCACGTCATATTCACAACAAATATTGTTCAGGACTTGGGATGTGCTTCCTCATCATTAATAGATTTTAAATTGTTGTTTTTAAAATAAATAAACATGATCAATCACAACACCTTTTTATGTAAAACCTATGCGAGAAACAAAACTCATTTTGACATTCGAATTTCAAATAAATTGCCAACACTTCAACATACGCTTCAAAGTTGCCATACAAGTCGATTCTTTTTCGGTTGAATTCCGTTGAGTACCTACCTATATTCTTTATTTATTTCAAAATTATACTTCAACCAGTTATAACATGTATTTTTTAGAAATAATGACGATCGATTAGGTCAACTTTTTATATAAAACCATACTTATTGCGGCATTTAATTTTTTTAAAGTATTATTATAATATACAATCTAAGTTGCATAGACGCATTAACATTTATAATTCATATTCAATGCACTACGCCACGGAGACACGAGTGAGTTTGCGCTTACAAATGCTGCATGTGTATTTACAAATAAAAATTTCAGCCTCTCATGACCATAAGCCCTGCAACTTTTGCTGACCTTTTCAGAAACAGGGGACACATTTGTTAAGTGAACCCATTTATGCGATATGGGTGGTAAGCCTCATACTAACCCTTAAGTCAAGGAATTTGATTCAACAACGTTAAATTTAATTTATAATCTAAAGTTGCAAAAAAAGTTATTTGATGATTCAAATTGAATGCGCGCCCACAAACTGGCAAATGTCATTTCACGCTAACCTATAGTTGTGGCGCTTGATTTTTTTTAAATATTAGAATATATAATCTAAGTTGCACAGATACAATAACTTTTATGATTCATATTCAATGCATGTCCCCCTGGAGACACGAGTGGGTTCGCACTTATAAATGCTGTATGTGAACTTACAAATTCAAATTAAGGCCTGTAATGAACATGAGCCCTGCAACTTTTGCCACCCTTTTCAAAAACAGGGGAAACATTTTTCAAATGAACAATTTTTTGCAATATGGGTATTTAGGCTCATACTAACCTATAAGTCAAGGAATTTCTAATCTAATCTAAGCTGCAAGGATATATATCATTTAAGATTTATATTCAATGCATTCCCACAAGCAGACATGTATAATTTCGCGCTGGCACATGCCGCATGTGGACCTACATTATAAAAACCCAATCTCAAATGAACATAAGCCATGCAACTCTTGCCATCCTTCCCTGAAACAGGGGTGAAATTGGCAAAGTGAACCATTTTTCACAGTATGGGTGGTCAGCCGCATACCAACCTATAAGTCAAGGATTTGAGTTTGAAAAATCCTTAAACAACGTTAATCTTAATTTATAATCTAAAGTTGCAAAAAAACTTATTTGATGATTCAAATTAAAAGCACACCCATAAGCTGGCAAATGTCATTTCACGTTAACATATAATTGTGGCACTTGATGTTTTTAATATTAGAATATAAATCTAAGTTGCATAGATACATTTTATAATTCATATTCAATGCATGCTTCCATGGAGACACGAGTGAGTTCCCGCTTAGAAATGCTGCATGTAAACTTACAAATTAAAAAGGAGGCCTCTAATGCACATAAGCTCTGCAACTTTTGCCGACCTTTGCAGAAACAGGGGGAACATTAGTTAAGTGAACCCATTTATGCGATATGGGTGGTAAGCCTCATACTAACCCTTAAGTCAAGGAATTTGATTCAACAACGTTAAATTTAATTTATAATCTAAAGTTGCAAAAAAAGTAATTTGATGATTCAAATTGAATGCACACCCACAAGCTGGCAAATGTCTTTTCACGCTACCATATAATTGTGGCACTTGATGTTTTAATTTTAGAATATAAATCTAAGTTGCATACATACATTTTATAATTCATATTCAATGCATGCTCCCAAGCAGACATGAGTGAGTTTGCGCTTACAAATGCTGCATGTGTAACTACAAATAAAAATTTCAGCCTCTCATGACCATAAGCCATGCAACTTTTGCCGACCTATTCAGAAACAGGGGGAACATTAGTTAAGTGAACCCATTTATGCGATATGGGTGGTAAGCCTCATACTAACCCTTAGGTCAAGGAATTTGGGTTTGGAAAATCCTTAAACAACGGTTATCTTAATTTATAATCTTAAGTTGCAAAAAAAGTTTTGATGATTCAAATACAATGCACACCCACAAGCTGGCAAATGTCTTCTCACGCTAACATATAATTGTGGCACTTGATGTTTTTAATTTTAGAATATAAATCTAAGTTGCATACAAACATTTTATAATTCATATTGAATGGATGCCCCCAAGCAGACATGAGTGAGTTTGCGGTTACAAACGCTGCATGTGTAATTATTACAAATAAAAATTTCAGCCTCTCTTGACCATAAGCCCTGCAATTTTGCCGAACTTTTCAGGAACAGAGAAACATTCGTTAAGTGAACATTTTTTTAGGTATGGGAGGTCAGCTTCATACCTCATGCTTCATACAAGAATCTCAGAACATGAAAGAACTAAATAACCCCTTTACCGCAATTTTTTTTCAAATTACTTCTTAAACCATTTAATTACTATGAATGAGGTGTGAGGAAAAATTATTGCGAAGCCAGACTCACTCTGCCCGAAGGGCCTAGCAGACAACCGTGCACAGCACGGTCAGTCTGCTAGTCTTAATTATAAAGCTTGAACAAAATATATAACTTAAGAATTGCCACCACAAAAAAATATTTAAAAAAACGCGTTTTTTTTACATTTGTAGCTTTTTTCTCGTGTGTGTTGTATTTCGGAATTTTTTTTTTTGCTCTTTAATTACAGAACTATACATTGTTTAGGTTCCGTACTAAACATTTTTTTTTATAATGTCAATAGTTTTTGAGTAAATATGGAAAAACTGTGTTCTTTGATTTAATTAAAATTTAATTCATTTAGTAGTTTCAGTTTTTCCATATTTACTCAAAAACTATTGACATCATAAAAACAATGTTGAGTACGGAACCTAAACAATGTATAGTTCTATAATTAAAAAGCAAAAACAAAATTCCAAAATACAGCACACACGAAAAAAATGTAAAAAAAACGCGTTTTTTTAAATATTTTTTGTGGTGGCAAATCTTAAGTTTTATATTTTGTTCAAGCTTTATAATTAAAATAAAAAATTATTAAACATGCTTGATTTTTTTCATTACTGTTACTATTTTGCTAAGACCATAAAGTGTAAGAAACAAAAACGGCAGATTTAGCTTCATAACACGCCTTAAAGTCTATATGCTTTTTTGTAAGCTTCCGACCGGTCCGTAGTTCAGTGGCAACACTTCGGACTTGTGAATGGGAAGGTTTTGGGTTCGATTCCCGGCGGAGCACAAAAAATATACCATTTATATTTTCAAATTTGTTCTTTGCTGGATTGAAAATTTCATAAAACCTTTACCAATGACCGGTCACCAAAGGTCCATCCAGCCTTACAGCAACTGGGTCTTGCTTAAGAATTGGCGCTTTGTAGCGACGACGATCAAGCTCGTAAAAAGTTCGATAGCTCAATTGGTGAATGCTTGCATTCCATGCTGAGAGCAAGGCTTCGATCTCAAAGGTTTACTCAGCCTTCACAATAAATGAGAACCAGCCCCCCCGGGAGCTGGGAAACCCCCTTTTCAACTGAAAGTGGTTGGTGTGAGGCCGGTCCCCTTACCTGTAAAAATAAATAGATCCCGAAGCGCCACATGCGATCTCTTCGGGGAAAACGCAGGCAAAAAGTTACACTATATGTGTAGCTTAGTTGCGTTTCCAAAAGTTACTCAGCTAATTTTTGTACAAAATCAGATTAATATTTGTAGCCTTGGCAGTTTTCCTATTTTCTCAAATGGTGTTTTAATCAACCATTGAATTATTCAAATGATCCCAGGGCTCCTTGCCACCTAGATCGTCCCTGATCTGGGGCACGATGTCGGATGCTGTTCAATTCATCTACATCAAGCCGTCTACTTAAAATCATCAAGACCAGCGAATTGCTTTAATGGCAAGTGAAACATATCGGAACTCTGACTATGTGCCACCACTGGCGGCCATTTAGGAATACAAATTGATCATCATGATGATAAGTAGAGGTCTAGAGCGCAGTTTCGTGAAAGAATATTTCTCCGAAGACGCTGAGAAAGGTTACCCGGCTTGTCAGACAATTCTCGCGGAGATGCAAGAAAAAATCTAATTAATTTTCTGTGGTGGCCTGGTCGATAGCTCAGATGGTAAAACACTAGCATTCAAAGCTTAAGGCTTCTTGAGTTAAATCTTCAAAACGGTTTTCAGGTACAATTCGTTACCCCTAGTATACCACCATTGTGAAGGCAGAAAAAAAATGGATGAAGAACTAAATCTCTCATTTAGGTGCTGATATATTTTCTATTCATTGTTTGGGAATTCACGCGATGTTTTAGAGTAGAAATATAGATCACCAACTAGTCCTCCAGCATATGAATACTTATACCAGTAAAGAACTCCTATCGACCATCAAAAATAGTAAAAGCATCCATTAGGTGTAACTCAAAATTGAGTTTTTTTAGTGCAGAAAAGGTTACCATAATTACAGTGCACCTTACAGTTTTCAACACACTGGGAGGAAGTCTTTTGCAAAAAAAAATCTTATTGAATCACTCTTGAAAAAGTCTATATTTGATTTAAGTAAGAGCTGTATAATTTGAGTCACAGGGTGTTTCGCCACGACATCAGCTTTTCGGTACATGAAATAATGTCCTCGCCCGGTGTAGAATCAACAAACCTTCTGTCTGCTAAATTTAGAATGGCGTGGTCCACCTTTACAAATAAATCTATTGACTTCCGGATTTAGTCTTAAATCGCAAACAAATAGCATTGTGATGTGCTTGAGCAAATAAGATACACGCTGCTTCAGCTTTTTATTACTTTTGCGTAAATATTACGGATAAATTTTTGTGATTTAATTCCATAAAGACGCGAAAACATCCATATTGTAGGCAAAATATGATAACAGGAATGCGATATCTGCGTTAGAACTCTGTAGAAAAAAATATTCAGAATCTCCTAGATGGGTCGAGTTACGAATGTTGAGGTCCTTTGATAATGATGAATCAGTGGGCCATTTCCTTTTGGTGCCGTTTCGTGACATTGGCGCCCTTGAGATGGTCCTGGACCATTAAATGTCGCTACAGGAAACCAATCATCCATTATCATCATTGTCACTCCAAGGGCGCCCCAAAAGACTAGGTGAGCGGATCGGTCTTGAGACTTCTCTTGAGTGTCTGTTGTCGGCAATCTCTCAAACCACAACTACCTTTCCCGTATGAATACCAGAACCAAACTCCTGATTTGATGTCCGTCAAAAATCAAAAAATGATTTTTTTAGGCTTATAAATAATCTATATTCTAAGTTGCAAGGATATATTCATTCAAAGCTCTCAGATGTATGCCCACAAACAAACACGTGTAGTTCGCGCTTACAAATGCTGATTGTGTACTTACGAATAAAATCCAAACTCAAATGAACATAAGCCCTGCAACTCTTGCCGACATTCCCTGAAACAGGGGTGACATTGGCAAAGTGAACCATGTTTTACAGTATGGGTGGTCAGCCTCATACCAACCTATAAGTCAAGGAATACGAGTAATAAGTAATTTGAAAGAGGATGTGAAAGTTAAGGTACAAAAGAATGTGATGAGATGGTTTGGGCATGTGGAAAGAATGAATGATGAGAGACTGACAAAGTATGTATACAAAGAAAGTGTGAAAGGAAAAAGAGGGAAGGGACGACCGAGAAAAGTATGGAGCGATCAGATTGAGGAGATTGTGAAAGAATGGGATATACAAAGTGAGCGTAAAAGATGAAAATGCATGAAAAAGGTGATGGATATGAATGAATTGAAAGAGGTATGTAAGGATAGGAAAAAATGGAGGGAACTCTGCAGAGGCTCTGGCCACCCCTAGCGGAATGGCGACAGAGTTACAGTTACAGTTACAGAATAACATTTAAGTATAACTTTAAAAAATAAATCTATACAAAAAAAGTCAAAAATTTCTTATGCAAAAAATGTAGCAAACTAATAAACCAACATTACAAATCAGCATTGCATAGGCTTCATTATGAAAAATGTGAAATATTTGCTACAACATCTCATAAGACAGGGAAGAATTGAGGGACAACGGGCTCCAGGTCGATGAAGAACATCTTGGTTAAAAAAACGTGAGGCAATAGTTTGGCAAATGCACAAGCTCCTTCTTTCATGCAGCAAGATCGAAGCTGCAAATTGCTATGATGATCGCCTATCTTTACTCAAGAGACACAAGAAGAAAAGGAAGATTTTTCATTTCACGATTCTCAGACCTAGTGTAGTGCAATTCTTCATAATTGTGCCATACCTACCACTGACTATCTCATCATAATCAACACAAATCCGGAAGGAATCTTGACCTTTTTCATCAACAGCCTTACTCCTTCAATCCCAAACTCCTAACGCACCACTCATTCCAGCCATCTTACTGCAAGTCTTCCCACTGCCCTGCGCGCCTCTGGGTTTCTTACAAATTTTATGTTTTCCAGGATATGATTATCCATTCGCTGAATGTTACCCAGCTTTTGTAGTCGGCAAACTTCTGCTATTTATTCAAACTTAATTGTTTAATTGCTCGTGTCTGCAGAATTCACTTTCTCATAATGCCGACAAACGTTAACTAGTATGAACCCGTATAAAACCACTTATTAATTTCAAACAATGGTATAATACTGTCATCAAATAACATGTGGATCCGTGAAAGAAAGAAACAGTGGCGTATTTAGCACAACAGCGAACTGTACTCAATATATCAGACCCTTAGCATCTCTATCCATATGAGACTTCCAGATAATGACGGGCTGGGCATTTACTGAGAATGCCGGGCACACGCGTCCCTAAAACAGTTATGACTGGACACCCGGGCGGAAGGAGAAAAGAGGGAAAAACAAGAATGAGATGGGAGGATGGAATGAAAGGGAATGCAGCACAGCTTCTCCAAGTGACAGTTGGAAGTGGACTGCTGAAGACAAAATGAGCTGGAGGCGAATGTTACAGGAGACCATTGCCTTTGGTTAAAATGTGATATTATCTTTTAAAGAATAGGGGTTTCATGTCGTTCAGGTTTTATTTCTTTCATTATAAATTGACCACTTATTTAATTAAAAATAACAGCATGATACTGTCATCGTTGAATTTGTATTTAGAACATCAGAAATCTTCTTAGCTCCCGGCTGTCGCTCCAATATTGGCTTTCTTATGAATTATGTTTCATAATATTATCTTTCTACCAACAGAAGGGTTCCCGTTTGTGTCGGTATCAACGCTATAATCTAAGTTGCAACGATATATTAACGTTTAAGATTCATATTTAGTGCACGTTCACAAGCAGAGCACGTGATAGTTGGCGCTTACACACGCTGCATGTGCACTTACAAAATTACGACCCAAAAACGCAATTGCTCAAATTTCTAACATCTGCAGAATTGACTTTCTTATGATGCACGAATCGATGAAAACAATGCCAAAATTAGAGCAAGGATGGCAGTATTGTCATAACATTGTCATCCTTGATCGTTGCTATTGTTGTATAATTAATTGTTGGTTAATTAATTGATGTTGTTATAATTAATCGATGATAATGTTATGATAATACTGGCATAATCATCGTTGCTCTGGTCGTCTAATTAATTGTTGGTCAGCGTTATCTCCTTTGAACTCCAATTTACTTAATTTTTGCCGACCAGGGTCAATGCTCTCGCAGCACCCAGCTGATGGCCGAATATTCCATAGACTTATGTGAGTATGGATAAGAAAAAAATCCTCTTTTGATATTTTTATTCCTGCATACTCTTAGGTACTTTGTTTTCTTTCACCAATACATGCAAGGATAATTGGTTTATGTACATACAAGTTGTTTGTAGTCTACTGTATTTTTTAAGTATCCCGATTGTAAATTTTTAAGAACTTTTGCTAAGAAAGCATAATTTATTTCAATTTGTTTGAAATGTCTTTAGAGGTGTTACTCTATCACGTTTTAGCTATTTGTCTATGGGGAAATCCCCATCAAGGGTGTCAGAAAGAATTTCCTAGTCCGGTGATTATTTCAGACCCAAAAATTATATTACCGGTAACTTTATTGAAACCTGCCACCTTCGTAGCAGAGAGACGTCCAAAATAACAAATAATTAACAATGACTCACATTGGACCATAAGTTTTAATTTGAAATCTTAGTTGTAAGGGGAAATGCATCTTTTAAAACTATTACTAGACTTCACGGTGAGTTAAAAAATTCATTTGATTTTCCCAAAACCGGTCACCAAAGCTATCTATCTAGCCTTACAAAAATTGTGTCTTGCGTGAGAATTGGCGTTTTGTACAGGAACGACCAAGCTCGCAGAGGGCTCTTAATGTGTGATTCATACGAAAACAGCGCTCACCAAATAAATTATCCTTATTTAGTTAGTATGCACGCCCATGATGTGTAGTATCCATCATTTATTAAATTAATTTTAGGTACAGATACTGCAATACGTCAGCGGTTAACTAAATCTTCAGTTGAGACTTGTATCACGCCATTGATATTATTTATACAACATATTTATTGATTACGGGAAAAAATGTGGCGTATCCATGACATCGAATCACTGGGGCCTATATCATCTCAGTCCGCTCTTTTACACATCTCACCACTATTCATCACGTGTTAACTCCTTGTATGCCATATCTACGATTACACATACACGGTTTCTTCACGCATTCTATATCTGCATCAATTCTAGTAAACCAATTGCAAAAGCAGCCATCGTATTTCAGGCCTTTGAACCCTAAAGTTGTTCACATTCTGCATGGAACACGTGTAGTATTTATTTACTAACAGTGGACTTCAATGTATTCAACGTTTTGATCACATCTCTTGATAACTCTAATGATTTCTATAATCTATAGCAGGATGATTTTTTTTAGATAACCACCAGGTCATTATTATATTGTCACCATTCCGCTAGGGGTGGCCAGAGCCTCTGCAGAGCTGCCTCTATTTATTCCTATCCTTACATACCTCTTTCAATTCATTCATATCCATCACCATTTTTCATGCATTTTCTTCTTTTACGCTCACTTTGTAAATCTCATTCTTTCACAATCTCCTCAATCTGATCACTCCATACTTTTCTCGGTATTGTGTATAATAAGCTATAATTTAGTTGCGAATAAATATGGGCATTTAGGGCTAATATTCAATGCACACCCACAGATACATGACGCATGTGCATTTACAAAAAAACTTATGATCATGAACCTTGCAACTCCCGCCGCCCTTCCCTGAAACCGGGCTGGCATTGGCAAAAGTGAAACAAGTTTTTACAGCAAGAAGTCAAGGAATTCATTCCAGCCTGTTAATCTAGGAGCAAGGTTTAATATAGCAAATTGATTAAAAACCTAAGATATTGTTAAATTGAATTTAGTTCAAAATATAAACTTATTTATTGTTTACGAATTCCAAAAGTTTGTTTTTAGTCCGTCCATGATATTTAATCTAAGCTGTGAAGATGTATTTACATTTAAAATTCATATTGCATGCATCCCACAAGTAAACAAGTTTGATTTCAAAATAAAAACAAATCTCAAATTAGCATAAACCCTGCAACTTCTGCTGCTCTTCTCTGAGACAAGGGCGGCATTGGCAAATTGAACTTCGAAATTCATAGTTCATAACACTATCACCATTATACTAGTTCCAGACTGTTCTATATATGCATGTACAGCAGTGGCGAAGGGTGCCATACAAGCCGGTTCCCATCAGCTTCCCTTTTAAAATGATGTAACAAAGTAGTTAAAAAATATAGGCACAAAGTAAAATAATACATATAAAACCAAAGAAACAATACGTATTTTTTCCCCATTGAAACCATGCAGTATACTTTATTAACATTTTTGCCTCATTTTAAACGGGAAACCGATGGGAATCGGCTTGTATGGCACCCTTCGCCACTGAGTACAGTCGCACGCACGTAGGTACTCCAAGTTCGTAACAGTTCATTTCACGTGTATTATAAATCTTTGTTTGTTAGATTATTGTCGTATAAACTAGGTTCACAGACTCTCACAGGAAGAAGAAATTACTGTCATTTTAATTGTTATACTTACCTTTAATCATAATGTAAAAATTATACGCACGCATTCCTTATGTCTTGGTCTCATTCATAGACAATTTTCTCTTTAATTGTTTCTCACAATTTACTCGCATTGCAGCTTCTGTAACTGTTGCCGTATCCTGCCATCATTTCGCTAGGGGCGTCCGTTCATCATAAACGCACGCAACTAAGCCGCACATTTAGTGTAGCTTGTTGCCGCGTTCTCCCCGAAGGGGTCGCGTATGGCGATTGAATGGCTATTTATTGTTACAGATAAGGGGGCCGGCCTTACGCCAACCACTTCAGTTGAAGTGGGGGTTTCCCAGCTCTGCTGGGGCTGGTACTCATTTCTTGTGAAGGCTCATTTAAACCTTGTCGGTATTTTATTTTTGGGTAGAGCGCTTTCACATATACTTACGCAAACGCAACTTAACTGCACACCAGTACCCTTAGTACGAGTTGCAAAACTTGAGTAATGTAGAGTTTACGGCAATTATTAAACAGTGATTTCCCCCAAAATCTGCCGTTTTTGTTTGTTTGAACTTGATTTTCTTCATCACTGTAATTCTTTTGCTAAGACCACAAAGTGTAAGAAACAAAAAACGGCAGATTTTGGGAGAAATCACTCTTGAATATTTTCCGTAAACTTTATTTTTCTCAAGTTTTGCAACTCGTACTAATGGTACAGGGCAAGCTTTTTACCGCGTTTTCCCAGAAGAGGTCACATGTGGCGTATGGAACTTATTTAATTTGACAGGTAAAGGTATCGACCTGACGCAAATCACTTCAGTTGAATTACAGAGGTAGCTGGTTCTAATTTTTTCTGAAGGCTGAGTAAGCCTTGCCGGTATTTTAATTTGGGTTGGAAATAAACACTGAAACGGGAAATCATTTATTTCGTGTGGAATTGAACCATAATTTAGAGATAAAAAAATATATGTGACCGGTTTGTAGTCTAGTGGTTAGCGCTTCAGACTTGTAAATGGAAGGTTGTGGGTTTGAATCTCGGGGGAGCACAAAAAATATACCATGTAGATTTTCAAGTATTATGTTCTTTGCTGGGCTGAAAAAATTATATACCTTTACCAAAGACCGTCACGGTCACCATAGGACATAGGTCAATTGAGCCTTACAGCAACTGGGTCTTGCTTGAGAATTGGCGCTTTTTATACTGACGGCCAAGCTCGCAGAGGGCTCTCGAGGTGTTATTCACACAAAAACAACGCTCACAAATAAATCATCCTTATATTATTATTATTACATGTACCTACTCAATGTCTTCTCAACTCAATGGCGGCTGCGGTTGATCAAGGAGGCCTAGACACACGTCGGGCTTCTTTTGCCATTAATGATGATGATGAAGGTGCTGCATTGGCTTAGGATTGTAAACAATAATAAAAAATAAAACACGGAATAATACTTTAGTGTAATATTGCTTTATTTGACAAAGATTTTTGTCGGTTCTCTCTTTAAATGCCAGCTTTATAAACATTCTTTAGCGTCGGGCTAACACATTTATTGTTTTAGTTTTGCTTAGAAGTATTTATTTCAACTGGTCTGAATGTGGTGATTTGTGCGTATAGATTAAATTTGAAACACTAGAACATTGATATTGAATATTATTGTTTTCTCATGTAATGCTATTTTTTGATACGCAGTCTTTTTTCCAGTCTCTGGTGGTTTTGTTTTTTGTGAGAAGGACGAACTTTTCGAAAGGGCAGAATGTCCCACATCCCGGAATGGGGAGGTACACGGGTTCTTTGTATATGTCCTTGTTGTATAATATCTGTAAAAAATGAGAAAAATATTGATTTAATATAAACAGAGAAGATGGATGAAAAGGATCATACAAAAAGTGATGACAATTATGCAGAGGCTCTGGCCATCCCTCGAGGTTTTATTAATTGTAAGCTCCTTGACTGATGGGTTGGTGCGAGGCTGACCACCCGTGCTGTAAAAATCGGTTCACTTTTGCCAATGCCACCCCGGTTCAGGGAACGGCGGCAGGAGTTGCAGGGTTTATGTCCATGTGAGGTTTTCTTTATTGGTATGCACACATGCAGAATGTGTAGGCGCGAACCTACATGTGCCTGTCTGTTGGCATGCATTTCATATGAGCCTTAAATGTTAACATATCCTTGCAGCTTAGATTATAGATTATAGATAGATAGAACACTGTTTGTCGCTGGTAATGTCGAGCGGGTAAGGCGTTGGCACTCCAATAAGCATTATTGAAACAAGCGCAAGTTTGAATCCCTTCGTGTCCATCGACGATAACTTTGACCCTGGTTCAACAAATATCATTGGGTTATAACTTATTAATAATTTATTAAAATATAAAATAATGCATTAATAATTTATGTGTTAAATCCTGTTTCTAGCCAGGCAAAATTGGTTGGTGAATTGCATTCCTCTCCACAAATCTATTTTTTTAAATGTGTACTCCTTGCGATGTAAGGTGGCACATGTTTAAATCTGTTTCATTTATGGCAGTTCCGGTTAAACTCTGCTTATTTTCGGTTCAAAAACGAATAATGAAATTAAAATAATTTAAGTCACAAGACCGTGTTGCTAAGGAAAAGACCACCTAACATTTAGTCAATGATTGCGTATGATAATGATAATCAATTTATCAATTGTATACAGAACCGTTTAGTGGCACCAGCCACCCCAAGGACGCTTTAATGTGTTAAAGCTTTCATAAAACAAACCTTTCCTAAGCAACTTCCTGAAACTACCAGCATTAATCTCTGCTCTCCACTCCAAAGACAGACTGTTCCAGTAGAATGAACCAGCCGAACTAAAAGTGATTTTTCCGAAACCCTGTCTTTGCCGTCGCAGCGTCATTTGAAGATTATTTAAGGCGTCACCCTGCAGGACTCTAGTTACATAGAGCTATGACGTTTGCGCATCGAGGAAAAAAGATATTTTGAATTTCGGGTCGAAATTTGAGGGCCTTTTCTTTGAGGATTAGAGATTATAGGTACTTCAGCCACGATGTCCTTCAGCATCTTCCTATGTTCTGTCGGAGATCAGCAATCATCATAGATATTTTTTCTGTTCACAGAAATTAGTTGTTTTTTGTTTTTTTTTTTAATTTCGTAAATTCTTCTCCCACGATATCCTTGGGAGTCCTCTTCCCTCTATCTTGTCTTGTATGAAAGGCAATATGACAAAATAAGACAAGAAGTAGATTAAAATGTTTTTTTCCCTTACCCGAAAGACATACTCTTTGGTATCCACCATTTGATGCAACTCCAGCACAAACGTGGACCCGTAAGGAGGCTGATGAAAGTCATACACTCCCGTACAGGCCAATATAGCTGCCACGTTATTCTCGTGCGCTGAATACAGGAACACTTTTCTCTTGGCGGGTTTGATGGTGTTCTGGATTCTGGCGTACGAATCGCTGATCATCCTCTGGAGGAGGGTGCCTGGAAGACGAAAGTTGCCAAAAGTTAGAGGAACTTTCTCGAAAGGGATGTAAGAAACACAAAACGTTGAAAATGCTGAAAATGATCAGCGGACTGCAGGGATGAGTGGTTACCGCACGGCTGCGTAAAAAGTTCGTGAAGGGGGAAGGCCAAAAAATAACATTTCTCAAAGATCCGTTACCAAAGAAGCATCTTCGAACAGGGTCGTGCTTGAATTTTTGCTACGCATGTGGCGAGTGGATTTTATTTATTTGCCAAGTTCCGTAGCTAGCCACACGCCAACCACTTCACATGACATGGGGTTTTCCTCACTTCAAATGAGACAGGTTCTGATTTTTGTGAAGAGTAACCGGTCCGTAGCTCAGTGGTAACACTGCGGACTCTGAATGGGAAGGTTGTGGGTTCGATTCCCGGCGGAGCACAAAAAATATACCATTTATATTTTCAAATTTGCTCTTCGCCGGGTTGAACAATTCATAAAACCTTTACCAATGACCGGTCACCAAAGGTCCATCCAGCCTTACAGCAACTGGGTCTTGCTTGAGAATTGGCGCTTTGTAGCGACGACGATCAAGCCCGTAAAAAGGTTGATAGCTCAATTGGTAGAATGCTTGCATTCCATGCCGAGAGCAAGGGTTCGATCTCAAAGGTTTACTCAGCCTTCACAAGAAATAAGAACCAGCCCCCCCGGGAGCTGGGAAAACCCCCACTTCAACTGAAAGTGGTTGGTGTGAGGCCGGCCCCCTTACCTGTAAAAATAAAAAGGTCCCGAAGCGCCACATGCAACCCCTTCGGGGATAACGCAGGCAAGAAGTTACACTATATGTGTAGCTTAGTTGCGTTTTTTGCGTTGCGTTGCGTAAACAATGCCGGTGTTACGATTTTAGTTTTGAAATATACACCATATTCGGAAAATCATTTGTGACACCCTTGGTGAAGATCGAACCGAAGGATTCTGGTTTCGACCGGATTTTCACGAAAGCGTTTCAAGAAATCTTCGTCGTAAATTTTATATTACTCTACCTGCCCCAATCCTCGCCAGCTCCTCCGTTGCAAACTCCAGGTTATACTCTATCACAGTCATGTTTTTAATTTGGTCCATCACTTCGACAGCCCAGTCGGGTGGCGGCAGATTGTAGTTCGCCTGGAACAAGAAGAAAAATATCATTATTTGCCAATCGCTATTTCAAAACTGGATGAAAACTCAAGATTTTTAAGCAGTTCTTCTGAGGCTCTGCACCACTCCTTGGGAACGGTGACAGAATTTAGTTGAAGTACAAAAATATGCAAGAATAAAAACACTTGATCTCAAATTCATTGAACCATTGTTATCTTCTAAAGGCCATCTTGTGCTAGACATTTGTGTCTGCAGGTCGCTAACCTTTTGAGCTGTAGGTGACATCCACAAGCCTATTGAGAACATAGAAATATAAAGTTATTGGTTGACCTTTAGATCGGTTTACTTTGAGGATATGGTTACGTCTTATCGCGTGCCTCATGTGATCTTCGTTACTCTTTACTATGCGCTTCAATCGCTTTGTTCTCCTTTGTATCAACCACTGGAGTGTCGTAGCTAAAGTCGTATGTATACTTTTTGCCATTTAAGTCGTTGATCAAATGATGATGATCGGAATTGTTTTAGCAGCGCTGCTCGTCCGTCCCTCTCGCTAATTGGCGGAACGGCGACTCGATTGGCTGCCGGCAGGGTGACGTCACATTTCGTATATTATCCTGACAGCTGTGGCTTGTAACCTGCTGGACCATTAATCCTCATTTGCGCCTCACCATGTGTGTCTAACATTAACATTGCCTGAAATCTGACGTCTCAATGATAACCCCGGCACGGTTTGAATGTCAACAAATTATCAAGGTTTGCTCTTCAAATCTACGAGTACTCCGACTGATACATCACTGCTCTCTTATCGTTCAGGTGAATTGTCACCGCAAGAATTTAATATTTCAATACCCCCATGCAGTGATGCAATTTAGAGCATGCTTATTGTCGTCTTTATTTTAATAGTAACACTTTTTTCAACGAGCTTCTCCGATTGTTTATTTCTTGTCGCAATTAATGTTTGTGAACGTCTGTGCCAAAAACGAATGCTTAAGGTTTTAGGTCACATCGAAAACTCAGAGGGCTGGAAAGCCAGAAAGATATTTCCATCTCGAAAGATCGAGTGAATAAAAGAGATTTCGAGTAGCTTAGTTCCGACACCTACGGTTTTAGAAAAAAAACAAAAGGAAGGTCACGATCAGTTACGATCGGAGTATGATCAATTGAAATGAAAGTTGTACTGCATTATTTGCTGACTCAACATTTAGAATTGAAAATTGGCCTTACCTCTGCTTGAAATAAGTTGTCTATGTAGAAGATCTCTTCAGGAGTTGTGATATTCCTGCCCGTGCGATAGCTAATCAGATCGAACAGGTTCCTGTAAGGCTGCAGTATCTTTTGGAACTTGGGACTGTACAATTGCTCCAGCCTGGCCTCCAGGAATCGCGGGCACGTGTAGTAGTAGAGCATCTGTAAATATCGACATGGTCATTTCATTATCAACACATATTGGCAATTTAATTCATATCAATGTCACGAGGAAGTGTGGCTAACCCCGCGAGGAATGAAACAAGACTAGACACTCATACACAATTTCACCAAAAGCTCCTTAACGTTGGTGTTTCTTTGTATGACAATCCAACTTGATACAATCATGATCTTGCAGCGCTTCTAAAGAGAATAAAATTTAGTAAATTGGTTGACTAATTGCTTGCTTGTACTTGTGTACTTCTACTTGTATCCAGCTGCCATTCTGCTATCGGTGGCCAGTACCTCCGTAGATATGTCTCAACTCAGTTATATCCCTGCACACGTTTATCATCTTCTCGGCATTCATAACTCTCTTAATGCATGCTTTTCTCACTTTGCAAGTTCTAGACATTGGCAATAAAAACGCAGTGTAGCTACACATATAGTGTAACTTCTTGCCGCGTTGTCCCCCAAGGGGTCGCATGTGGTGAGTAAATCTTTTTATTTTTACAGGTCAAGGGACCGGCCTTACCCCAACAACTTAAGTTTAAGCGGGAACTTCCGAGCTCTCAAGGGGACTGGTGCTTATTTCTTGTGAAAGCTGACTAAACTTTGCAGGTATTTTATTTTGGGATTGAAATACACACCAAAATAGGAAATCATTTCTGAGACCCTCGCCTCGGTGGGATTCGAACCCGACATTTGCTCCTTTGCATTGATAGGAATCCAACCGTTTTGACTTCTCTTTCGTTCTGACTTCCCTCTGACATAATCATGCAGGACGGTTAAAAGATGGGTTTGAGGATACTCACATCGTCCTTGAGGTATGGCGGGGTGTGATACGGTATCGGCTGCCAAGGTATCTCTTTGTTCCACGTCTGCTCCTTCACTGGAGGATACAGACCAGCCAAGCACGCCAGCGCGCTCATCTTGGTGCGGTCAAAGTCCGTGGTCTGCATGTGCACCTCGTCAGCCACATACACGGGGTTCAGAAACTCCTTGTACTGCTTACGGAGGAACACGCCTATCTGGTATTCCCGAGCTTTGCCGGCCTAAAAGAACATAATAAAGACATACGTACTATCAAATATTGAGCCTGGAATTATGAATTTATCTTCGGTGTCAATTTTTGTACGAAAACTGACTATATCTCTCCTCCGTTGCAACGCCTGTATTGGCTGCGTGTCCCAGAGAGGATTGAATACAAAATATGTGTCTCGGTTATTAATGCCCTCAGAGGAGTTGATTCATCTTTCTTGTGTGAATTGTGCAGAGTCGACCAAATATATGGCATACAACGCATTTTTCCCTGGGTGATGCAGTAAATAGGCTTCAACTGCCGCTTCGACGGAACAGAACGGGTTTCGGGGACAGGGATTTTAGTTGTCCATCCTGCTCGAACAGTCTAGCTCTGGAGTTGAGAACAAAGAACAGTGTTGGCAGATTCAGGAACTTAAGACACATTTGCTAAATAGAAGCTTCAACACATAAAATCGCACTTGGGGTAGCTAGTGGCACTAAACGGCGCTGTTTAAAATTGTCCAATTATTATTATTATGCGATCAGTGAATGGGCAATCAAAGCTTAAAGTGTATGATAGTGATGACAGAAGAATATAGGGCATCGGAAAGACCGTTCTAAAGAAAAGCGGTAGTGCATTTTCACATATTAGGAAGTTCGCAAGATGGCGCCTTTGGCGACACAGCGTGTGCTGTCAGCTCCGCGATTGTTTTTTAAATAATAAATCAAATTAATTGTTTCGTGAAATAGTACATTTTAATTAATAATTAAGGATAAATTTCAATTTTTTCTTAATCTATCATAACTCATAATACTCGTAATGAATGTAACGTTTTTGTGTAATTTGTGTTTTTAATTTGAATGACAAATAGTTTTTTTTTTTTGTGACAATATAATTTTGCGGATTAATAATTTTAAATTTTTGACGATAATATGATATAAATATTTCAACTAATTTACTTTAAAGAATAATGGATTTTAATGCTGTGACCAATGGTTGTGACCGGTTAATGTGATAAAAATGATTTGTGTTCAAATTTTAATGTGTCAATATTTGATTTAAATTATTGGATTTTAACGTAATAATATAAATAATTTAATATAATTTAATAAATGGTGCGATCTTATACGAGCAATGAACTCCTAAGTCTGAGAAGACATAGCCCTGTCTGTCACATTGAAGTGAGCGATTGTGTGAGGAGGGTAGTGCAGGGGCAGGGAGGACATGTCGTGGATAGTGCTGGGGGGAGGAGGCGCAAGCGTGGCAGGCGGGCGGGACGTCGCCTGTACTGCAGGCCACCAGCTGACAACTGCGAGGACGGCGCTGCACAGCACGAGAGGGGGCGCGCAGAGACTGACAACCTCCGCCGCCCGGAAGCCGTGGGAGTGTCAAATGGCCTCTGTAGAGGCGTCAAAGCTGATTCTGTCAGGAAGGCTGAAGAAGTGTGCGAGCGACGAAAAGAATGCGTGAGAAGAAAGTATGCGAAGAAAGAGGAATGGAAGTTTGCAACGTGGAACGTGAGGGACTGGAATGACTGTCAAGAGAGGGAAATCTCAAATATTATGAAAGAGAGAGGAATAAAAGTTCTTTGTGTGACTGAGACGAAAATGATAGGAGATGGAGAAAAGGAAATGGTAAATGGTGAATTTTTTGTATGGTGTGGGGTGAAAGATGGATACAAGAGACAGGGTGTAGGTGTTATCATTGATGAAAAAGCGAAAGGTTGTATTACTAAGTATGAAAGAGTCTCCCCGAGAATATTGTTAGTGAGAATGAGATTTGGACGGATGAAAGTTCTACTGATTGCGTGCTACGCCCCAGTGGACTCGGAATGCAGGGTAGTGAAAGAAGAATTCTGGGAGAAAGTTAACATTGTTATGAGACAGAAAGAAGAGAATGAAAGAACGATTCTACTAGGAGATTTTAATGGATGGGTAGGTATGAGACAAGATGATAGCGAGAATGTGGTAGGACCGAGTGGTAAAGGTGTAGCCAATGATAACGGTAGAGCGCTAATAAGCCTATGTATGGAGCATAGACTCTTTACGTCGAATACCTGGTTCAACCACAAAATTATACATTTGTATACGTGGCAGAACAGAGCGGGCAACCGTACAATTATTGACTACATCTGTGTGGATGAAAGAATGAGAGGGGATGTAAGAGACTCTCGAGTATACCGTGGAGCTGTGCTGAACACAGACCACTATTTGCTGTGCTCGAGAATAATGATAGGAGATGTAAAAAGAAGAGCACAAAAGGAATTGGTGAGTATGAAGCAAATAAAAGTTGAAAAAATGAATGATGTAAGTATAAAAGAAAAGTACAAATGTGAGATGAATGAAAGACTTAACCACGATGAGTTAAAAAAAACAAAAGAAGAAGGATGTGTTGAAAAAATGTGGTCAAAAATGAAAGAAAATATGATTGAATGTGCGAAATCTGTTTGTGGTGAAGCGAAGGTCTGTAAAAGAAGAGGTGATGCATGGTGGAATGACGAAGTGAGAGAAGCTATTGAACAGAAGAAGAATGCTTTTAATAGATGGCTGAATGATAGGAAAAATCAAGCTCTAGAAGAGATAAAAACCGTCGTCTTTGAGAGTAAGATGAAAATAGAAAGTAAGGAAAATGAGAGAGCGCAGCAGAATTTCCTCACCAATAAAAAATCTTTCTGGAGCTGGGTACGTGATAAAAATGAAAGTCGCGGATCAACCACCCCAGGCATTAAAAACGCTGAGGGAATCTTGCTGTGGGACGAAAGTGATGTAAGGAAGAGATGGAATGAATATTTTAAAAATTTATATGGCCAGGGCGAAAGAGACTATTATGATGTTGAATATAATGACAGCGATGAAGAAATTGTGAAAGAGAATGTGATAATAAGTATAAAAGATCTGAAGAATGGAAAAGCTGCTGGAAATGATGGTGTGAATGCTGAGATGATCAAATGTGCTGGGGAGTGCATGGTTGAATGGATGTTTGAACTGTGCAAGATGTGTGTGAAAGAGAGTAAAGTGCCGATGGACTGGAAAAAGGCGGTCATTGTTCCTATCTACAAAGGAAAAGGTGACAAAAAGGACTGCCAAAATTTCAGGCCCATCAGTCTTCTCAGTATAGCTGGTAAAGTATTGTGTAAGGTTCTCATAAAAAAAGTGAGACTGTCTACCGGTCATGGGGTTTCTGATATCCAGACTGGCTTTATGCCAGGAAGAGGGTGTGTAGACCAGATCTTCACTCTCAGACAGATTGTTGAAAAACATCTGGCTGTGGGTCGGAAGGTCTACACGGCTTTTGTGGATCTCGAGAAGGCTTTTGACTCGGTGGACAGAGGTATGATGTGGAAAGTACTCCTAAAGTACGGTGTGAACGGCAAGCTTCTGAATGGAATACGCGCCATCTATGAAAATAGTTTGGCGTGTGTAAGAGTGGATGGTAAATGTAGCGAATGGTTTGATGTTTACAAGGGAGTACGACAGGGGTGTGTAATGAGTCCGTGGTTATTTAACATAATCATGGACAATTGTATGAAAGAAGCAGAAATTTCTCATTATGGTGTGAAAGTGGGTGAGACGAATGTTGGAGTTCTTCTCTATGCTGACGATGCCGTAGTGTTGGCTGATACAGCGGAGGAGCTCCAGATGATACTCACCAAAATGAATGATGCTTTTAGTAAGAACGGTTTAAAAGTGAATGCCAGTAAAACGAAAGTATTAGTGTTTGACAGGACTGAGGAATGCGAGGAAATTGAGATAAGACTGAATGAAACAAGAGTGGAGGTCGTGAAAGAATTTGATTATCTGGGAAGCAAGTTTGAGTCGAATGGGAAATTGACGAAAGAATTGGAAAAGCGTGCTAGTAGAGGAAGAAGTGTAATGGGAACGATTGGAAGAATTGCAAGAAATAGGAAACTTACGAAGAATATGAGATTGGCGGTCCACAATGGCATATTGGTTCCGACATTGATGTATGGAAGTGAGGCGTGGACAGTTAATGAATGTGAGCTGAGTAAAGTATGTACGGTTGAAATGGCTTACCTGAGAGCAATGGCTGGAAAAACACTGAATGATAGAGTACGTAATGATTGGGTGATGAACGAGTGTGGTATAAAAGAGAATATGAGAATGAAAGTACAAAAAAGTACGATGAGATGGTTCGGACATCTCGAAAGAATGGATGATGAACGACTAACGAAGAAAGTGTACAAAGGAAATGTCAGAGGAAAGCGCGGAAGGGGAAGGCCGAGGAAAGAATGGTTAGACCAAATAGGTGAGATTGCGAAAGAATGGAACCTGCAGAGTGAAAATAAGAGAAGAGTATGTATGAAAAAGGTGATGAATATTGAGGAAATGAAAGTGGTTTGTAAGGACAGAAAAAAGTGGAGGCGCATCTGCGGAGGTACCGGCCACCCCTAGTGGAACGGCGGCAGGATACAGTACAGTACAGTACAGGAATGTGGGACTAGAGAAGAAAGCCGTTGCTTAGACAGCGGTTGATAAAGGAAACCAAGACTTATTCCGGATTATCAAGTTAATCATGGTGAAAATTTTTACTTTCAAAATTTGCAGGGCAAACCTGACTGCATCTCACAATTTGCGTATCATAATTGGGACTTTTATCTTGAAGAAACCTTTGCTACGATACCAACTATGTTTGCCTTCCTTCATTGGTTCATCAAGCAATACTTGATTCATAATTGAAAAGTGACGTAAACTCAGAAATTAAGCAACATTTTCAATCTCTACAAGAACTCCAGTATGCACAACAATGAAATGAGAATTGCCTTACTTGGGTTAGAGCTTTATGTCCAAACGGATAGAAGGTCTCATTGATGTTGGGATCCTCTGGATACAGCTCCATCTCTTCACGATCTGGTGTCCTGTCCCCGTGGCGGAAGACCTAAAGAATACAATGCATACACTTTAATCAGTCATTAAGATACACATTCTGCTGTAAGTGCCGCTTCTGTCGATGATCGGCGATCGTCGTGGTTATTTTTATTTAATCAGTACTGCAACTCTAAATAGGAACGTAGTATTTCTGTTAAACCATTGTCTTAGGTTTTTCAGCCACGATTTCCTTTGGTGTCCTTGAGTCTTTCTCTCTTCAATTTTTTCAGCATTATAGAAAGTACAAATTGCCTATTTTCACCGAAGAAATCAGTGGTTCTTAATCTTTTGTCGGCACTTTGATGGTTTCGTTATCAAAATAAAAATACCGGCAAGTTTACTCAGCCTTCGCTAGAAATGAGTACCGCAGCCCCCTCGGGAGCTGGGAAACCCCCACTTCAACTGAAGTGGTTGGCGTTAGACCGACCCCCTTAACTGTAAAAGTAGATAGGTTCCACTCACCACATGTGACTCCTTCGGGGAAAACGCGGCAAGAAGTTGCACTAAACTTAAAGTAGCGCTTAGTAGCGTTTTTGTTTAGCCGGTAGTCAGACTTTTAGTCAAACGTTCCTCACATCTGCCATGTGACGTCACCACACATCGCGCCATACGCAAATCACCAATCAACTCTGCATTATAATGTCGTTCAATCAACCAATGTAACTCGAATCAATAACGGTCAGCTGTGCAGGGATGCAATCCGATTTATATTGGCTCGGTTAGATGATGCTCATCATACTAGGAAGGATTGAGGGAAGAAGGGCTCTACCTACAAAAAATCTTTCGCTTCCATTGCATAAATAAATTAGAATGACTTATTATGTTGATCGATGATTGTAGCTCATTTATGCCTGTGTATGAGTACATTATTAATCATGTACCTATGTTCCTTGACTTATAGGTTGGTATGCGGCTGACCACCCATGCTGTAAAAATGGTTCACTTTGCCAATGTCACCCCTGTTACAGGGAAGGACGGCAAGAGTTGCAGGGTGTATGTCCATTTGAGATTTGCTTTTTATGTTGTAGGTTCACATGCGGCATGCGCAAGCGCGAACTTGTACGTGTCTGCTTGTAACGCTCTGCCCTCACGGCTATAACCTTTCAGTGATTTCTGAGCCTCCTTTGCTTTGTGTAAACACTTGGGAAAGTGTAGCTTCACGGGAGGGCCTTCTGCCACTCGTATCTCACATAACTTTTGCATGCGAGTCCTGTGACACATCCCCGGATGGGATGGATATACAGGGCGTGGGTCAGTGGAGGGGAGACTGACCCTGAGAGAAGGTGTTGTCTGCTTGTGAGAATACATGTAATGTGAATTTCCAATGTTACATATCTTTGCAACTTAAATTAGATTACGTTTACCGTTGAAAAAGAAGCAAGAAATGTTTTTTCATCAGAAACTTTGGAAAACCCTGTTGCATATTTCTTAACTAAAAGGTTGGTATGAGGCTGACCCCAGTGCTTCAAGAACTTGATACCTTTTTGCTTTATGTTCAGGTTAAGGTTTGCTTTATTTTTTAAGTACACACCTAGCATCTGTAAGCGTGAACTTACATTTGTCTGCCTGTGGGCATGCATTAAATTTGAGCTTTAATTATCAACATGTCTTTGCAACTTAGATTATATATGGACTCGGAACGATTTATGCACTGATTTTTCGGATCTGTAATTTTTACCGGCGGGCAAATGTCACGTGTCTGTGTATCTAGGGGGGTCCTTAGCAACCAATAACATCATATTAGTTAGCCTTTATCTCTGCAATTCAGCCTTGTGACGTCACAACTTTTTATTCATTGTTGTATGTACCTATATAACACAGAGTTACAGTATGCCAATGCCACTTTAATGGGAGAGCGGCAGAAGTCGCAAGATTTATGTTCATGTGAGGTTAGATTTTTTTTCAAGAGCACATGCAGCGTGTGCATGCGAGTACTTACAAGTCTCTGATTGTAGACGTCTATAATCCAAGTTGCAGAGATATATTAACATTTAAGGCTCTCAAATGCATGCCCACAGACACGTGTAGTTCGCGCTTACAAATGCTAAATGTGTACTTACAAATAAAATCCGAACCTCAAATGAACATAAGCCCTACAAATTTTGCCGACCTTCCCTGACACAGGGGTGACATTGTCAAAGTGAACCGATGGTTTGGGCATATGGAGAGAATGAATGAGGAAAGACTGACGAAGAAAGTATATGTTGGTAGAATAGATGGATGTCGTGGTAGAGGAAGACCGAGAAAGGTATGGATGGACCAAATATCCGAAATTGCGAATGAATGGAATATCCAGAGTCATAATAAAAGAAGAGCTTGTATGAAGAAGGTTATGACTCTGGAGGAAATGAAAGAAGTATGTAAGGATAGAAAGAAATGGCGGTTGATCTGTGATGTTGGCGGCTAGGGTTTGTTAAAGTAAAATTGGTTTTATGATTTAGTTTTTTATGTCCATGTATATATTGTTATTTATTGATTTTAAAAAGTAATTTGTCATGTATGTTCCTTGACTTATAGCCTAGGGACTGGAAAATTTCGCGATCGCGATAAAACGAATTTATTCGCGAATTTTCATGTTTTTACGCGAATAACGCGAAATTTCAGGTTTTACGTAAATATCGCGAATTTTCGTACTTTTGGTAGAAATTGTGCGAAAAAGTTGTCATGTATCGCTTTTGCAACGCAACAATTTTGTGGGAAAGAAAAAAATCCTGCGAAAACCCTTTGCAAGGTGCAAAGAAGAGGAAAATTGGTCTCTTTCAACGTTTAAACACGCTAGAACGCTAGACGCGGGTTCGATCCCCACCTGGGTAATTTGACCATAAATTTGACCCTGGTAAACAGATGTAATTGGGTAATTAAAAATGAATAATTCATTAAAATAAACAATAATGAATTATTAATTAATTATATTAATACCTGTATCTGGCCAGGCAGAGTAGGTTGGTGAACTGCATTCCTATTCACAAATCTATTTTATTAAAAAAAAAATAATGATAAGCAGAACGGTCCTGGTCATCCAAGTAGACTTGAATCGTGATATCAATGAAGGAAAATACTTGAAGGAGTGAAGCTGTTGCTGGCTTAGCCAAGAGCACAACTTGAAGCATTCATAAAAGCCAACATCCCTTGAAAAATGAGATAACCCTCATCTAGAGACTAAATGCACAAAAATTAAATATTTAAAAGGATATTTGCAGGGTATTCGGAGTGTCATTGAAAAATTAATACTTTTTTCAATCAATGGTTTTTTTGTAAAAAAGGATTATTTAAAAAAAAAAAAATTAAGAAACTAAAATTAAAAAACATTGTTTTGTACCACTTGAGTATTTTTTATTGTAAAAACGTTTTCGGTGGGTACTTCCACCATCTTCGGTTGCAGATACTCGTATTGATTCAGATTTTGTTTATTCATTATTTTTTAAGGGAGATATTGTTGTTTACATAATAAATTGTAAATATTAGTAATATATTTTGTTTTGCAATAATATAAAGCTTTATTTTGATCTAATCAACCCTAAAAATTATACCGAATCTCCCCGTTTATCATGAAAAATAACGCGAATTTCCCTGTTTTTGATCAAAAATAACGCGAATTTCACAAAAAAATAACGCGAATTTCCTAAAAAATAACACCACTATTTTCCAGTCCCTACTTATAGGTTGTTATGCGGCTGACCACCCATACTGTAAAAAATTGGTGCACTTTGCCAATGTCACCCCTGTTTCAGGGAAGGACGGCAAGAGTTGCAAGGCTTATGTTCATTTGAGATTGGGTTTTTATATTGTAGGTCCACATGCGGCATGTGTTAGCGCGAAATTATACATGTCTGCTTGTGGGAATGCATTTAATATAAATCTTAAATGATATATATCTTTGCAGCTTAGATTAGATTAGATTAGATTAGAACCATTTTTTACAGTATGGGTGGTCAGCCTCATGCCAACCTATAAGTCAAGGAAGACGTGCATTGAGTATAAACCTTAAATGTCTATATGTATTTGCAACTTCGATGTGTTGACTGATGCAAATGAATATACTTTCGAATACGTCTTAAAAGAAGGAAGATTTTTTACGGTTCATATTATGTACCTGATAATGGTCTATTAGCTGATAACGTTGGAACAGTATTTAAACAGTATTTAAAAGTAACGTAGTTTATTGGTAGTTCATTTTAAATACAGTTTTATTCATACATTATTTATTTTAAACATTTTCGTTAATTTTAGAGTAAAAATGATTTATTATCTAGTTATCCATAAAAAAACAATATTTTTACATAACTTGTCCATTTTATCCACTCTGGTTTTTTTTTTAGTTTATAACGATTTGTGATAATGCATGTAATGTGAATCTCCAATGTAACATATATTTGCAACTTAGATTAGATTAGATTAGATTAGACGATGGTTTGGATAAATGGAGAGAATGAATCATGAAAGACTGACAAAGCAAGTATCCCTGTGCAAGAATAGATGGATGTCGTGGTAGAAAAAGACCGAGAAGGGTGTGGATGGACCAAATTCCTTAAATAGCAAATGAATAGGGTATCCAGAGTCATAATAAAAGGAGAGCTTGTATGAAAAAGTTGTTACTCTGGATGAAATGGAAGAAGTATGTAAGGACAGAAAAAAAGGCGGTTGATCTGTTATTTTGGTGGCTAAGCGAAAGTGTAATTGATTATTTGTGTTTCCTAATGTAAGGATAAGTTTGACCACCCATCTGAAAAAAGAATGGTAAACTTTGCCAATGTCACCCATGTTACATAGAAGGTTGGCAAGATTGCAGGGCTTGTGCTCATTTGAGATTTGAGTTTTTATGTAGTAAGTTTACATGCGGCATGTATAAGCGCGAACTCATACGTATCTGCGTGAGGGAATACATTTAACACGAATCTTAAATGTTACATATTTTTGCAACTTAGATTAAAAATCGGCTCAGTGATACGCTATAGGGAGACAAAATCATGAGTCCCATTAATCAGTTGTTTAATTATCCATTAATGAGGCAGGGGCCGGGACGCGTGTTCCCATTCCCCGACCTAAAAGGAATCTTTACTCAGACAAGCACACGGAAAAAAATTAATTCATCAAGTAGTTTCAGTTTTTCCATATTTACTCAAAAACTATTGACATTATAAAAAAACGGTTTCGATACTACACTAGACAATGTATAGTTCTATAAATAGAATGAAAAAAAAAAATTCCAAAACATAGCACACACGAGAAAGTAGCTACAGAAGTGAAAAAAACGTATTTTTTTAAATATTTTTTTGTGGTCGCAATTTTTAAGTTATATATTTTGTTTAAACTTTATAATTAAGATAACAAATTAATAAACATGCTTGATTTTTTTCATTACTGTCACTTTTTTGCTAAGACCATAAAGTGTAAGAAACAATAACGGCAGATTTAGGGTATGATACTTCCGTGTGCTGTCTGAGTAAAGATTCCTTTTAGGTCGGGGAATGGGAACACGCGGCCGGGACTAAAAAAAAATCGCGCCCATTTCGTTTTTAAATTACATTTTTATTTCAATCCCGTCAAAATCCCGCAAAAATCTTGTGGGATAGGATTCCCTGCCTGCAAATCTTTTCCTGGAACAGGGGTGGCATTGAGAAAAATTAGCCAATCTGTCCAGTACCTAAAGGGAGTCAGCCTCATACCATCCTTGCCAAGTAAGGAACAGAAAATATATATCACAGCAATAAAATACGTCAAGGTAACAAAAAATTATGAGCGTAAATTTTGAAACTTATGCTCTTTACCTCAGACAGAGGTGGCGTCGGCATAAGATGAACAATATTTTACTGCATGGGTTGTTTAACTCATAGACAATCAATAAAAAAAACACTTGAAGGAACAAAAAATTTGCACATAATTTTTGTAATTCTGAAGCGAACCATTTTTCCAGCCTCATACCAACCAACAACAAAAAATCAAAGAACAAAAGAACTTCACATACTGAAGTGACCATTTTTACATTACGGGTGGAACCAACAAGCTCGCAGAGGGCTCTTGAGGTGTTATTTACACAAAAATTGCGCTTACTAAATAAATCACCCTTATATATGTGACAAAAAATGACAACAAATATATGGTCATCAAAGGTCCATCCAGCCTTACAGCAACTGGGTCTTGCTTTGGAATTGGCGCTTTCTTTGACCAAGCCCGTAGAGGGCTCTTGAGGTGTGATTCACACAAAAACAGTGCTCACCAAATAAATCATCCTAACATGATTATTATTAAAAAAACACACACAAAAAAAACTTTTGAACAATCCACTCACTACGTGCAACATTTTGAGTCCCGTCTTATCAAGGCCATTGAGACTGCCCTCGCCCTCCACGAAACGGCGCTCGTTCGCCAGAACCACCCAGACGGCGAGGAACCAGAACGCGTAGATGTGCGCTTCCGTCATTGTGCAGCGTACCGTCCTGCCCGGTCGCCAATCCAGTCGCGAATAAACTCATCTCTACTCCTAGACCATGCCACGAGAATCACACTTTAAATCGTTCAAAATTTCGTTTTACCAAAAATCTATGGAAAGTGCTACGCCCGCCAGAGGCGCTGTTTTGATTTCCGTACATGTTTGCAACGCAGTTTTGGTTGGCGGACTGCTAGTTTGCTTTGGGATACTTTTTTTTTAATTGAAATTTGTGTGTTGTCAGGCGTACTGAAAGTTTGTAGGCCCGAAAATGTAGTTTTTCATAATGTATTGTAGAATTTTTACTAGCTTTTAGTAGCGTTTTTACTATCTTACTTCTCAAAGTGTATCAAAAAGAACTGAAACACTTTGAATTTTGTTGCATTGTTGTTCATTTTTCAAATGTGCCTTCTCAAACTTTCTCAAAAAGTAATGGTTATTTAAAAAAAAACACTTTTGAAAAATGAAAAGCATTCACACAATATAAGGGAGTTGGGCATATGGCGTCAATGGGCAAGGAACTTGAAGCTTACGTAGCCTTTTTCCCCCCTGTTTAATATGTTCCTGATATTCTAATGTACAATGACTATGTAGTTCTCTTTTCTTTCTCTTTTTTTTTCTGTTTAACTATATATTTTGTTTGTTCTTTTTTCTCATATATTTCATCACATATTTTCATGTTTCTACATTTTTGTAATTTTCTATGTACTTTTTCTATTGATGTATTATTTTTTTATGGCTGGTCATGTATTGCACCCTCCACATGACCAAGCTGGAATAAACGCATATTATTATATTATTATTATTATTATAAAACAGCATCTGTTTTCACTAAGTTGATTATTTTTTGTACTTTTAAAATTACAGGTCCTACAACTTTTAATATGCTCCACTAACACACACACGTTTAAAATTTTTATTAAAAAACGGAAATATTTATTTACAAAATCAGCAAAACATTGTATCAGCGAATTTTGTCAATGACCTTAACTATTTGCAAAAAAAATGCAACACTTGTGGGTGTGGCATTGGCAAGAGTGTATATTTTTTTTGCAATGTTGATGGTCAGTCCATGTATGCTCTGATCCAGGGGTCTCCGAAGCTGCGGCCCGCGGACCAAATCTGGCCCCCCAGTTCTAACAAGCCGACCATCTAAAAAATAATATGCTCATTAGACTGATTTTACTTTCTTGTATGTTTCTTTGCCTTTGAGCTATTTATCGCTTTCTTTTGTCAAGTGGCATCTGCAGCGGATTCACAGTAATCTATAATCTATAATCTAAGTTGCAAGGATATATTCATTCAAAGCTCTCAGATGTATGCCCACAAACAAACACGTGTAGTTCGCGCTTACAAATGCTGATTGTGTACTTACAAATAAAATCCAAACCTCAAATGAACATAAGCCCTGCAACTCTTGCCGACATTCCCTGAAACAGGATAATACAGTAATCATGTCCTTATATTATAATTATTATGTTCCTTGACTAATAGGTTGGTATGAGGTTGACCCCCGTGCTGTAAAAGCTTGTTTTACTTTAGCCTATGCCACCATGGTTTCAGGGAAAGGCGGCAGAAGTTGCAAAGTTTATGATCATGTGAGTTTTGTTTTATTTTGTATGTTCACATGCAGCTTGCCTTAAATATCAGTATGCCTTAGCAACTTAGATTATATATAGGTATTCCTCATCACTGTAAACAAGGAGTTTGATTTTTTAGAAATTAAGAATAGAGAGTAATAACTATTATTATACCACACACGATACAATACAGTTTGTCCCAAAATGTATGCTATAGAAATGAGGTCGCGGTGTGAGCTGCATCGATAATCTAAGTTGCAAAGACTTAAGTACCCCCTTTCACATGCTGCATATGAATTTCATCTCAAACAAACATAAACCCTGCAACTTAGCTGATCTTCCCTGAAACAGAGGTGACATTGATAAAGTGAACATTTTTTTACAGGATTGGGTTCAACCACTTACCAGCGTATAAGTTAAGGAACTAAAACAGTAACATTTATAATGTAAGTTACACAGATATATTGACATTTCAGGCTCATATTTTATGCATGCTCACTAACAGGCACATCTAAGTATACATGCCGCATGTGTACTTACAAAATAAACCAAACCTCACATGAACATAAACTGTCCAACTTCTGCCGCCTCTCCCTGAAACCGGTGTGGCATTGGCAAAAGTGAACCAAGCTTGTACAGCATGGGGTATCAGCCTCATACCAACCTATAAGGTTAGAAATTGATACAATATCTAATCTAATCTAAGTTGCAAAGATATGTAACATTAAGGATTCACATTATATGCATTTTCACAAGCAGACACGTATAATTTCGCGCTTAAACATGCTGCATGTTAGTGTAAGAGCCGGCCGCACGAAACCTTACCTCATTTCTACCAGGCAGAGACTAGTAAGAGGTGATGCTCCACATTAATTACCTGCTTTTAGCACAAAAATTAATGTTCCAAACCTGGAGCGTTTTGAATGCGGCCATTTTTTTGTAAATTATAAAAAACGATCTTTTGAAGTTTGTTGTATGAGCCATGGAGATAACGTAAAAAAATATTATGCTACATACATTACTTGTAATAAGAGGATAAACATACTACAAATTTGTATTTCCAACCCTTCTTGTTCAGGAGAAAAGGGGGTAAAATGTTATTTTGTACAATATATTGTATAACTCAAAAACAAAATAGAAATTGTGATATTTTTGTACGTAAAATATAGAAACATAAATTTTTATACAATAATGACCTCTTACATATTCTTGCTATCTGCTATAGTTTCAGAGAAAATAAAGTTTGAAGTGAAATATTTTCCCAAAAACCGTTACAGCGTTTCCTGTTTTTTGGTCAAAATCCGGTTTGAACGCCTTAGTGTTTGATTGTAAAAATATATAAAAAATACCATCCCCTAGAAGATTAAATTGCCTGTAAAACTGTATGGATATAAACTATTTTATCGTGAAAGGTTTGAACAGAATAGCGGTTAATCTTGTGGTAACATATTTTGCGTGATATTATGATGATAATATGAAATCATCATAATATTACGCAGATACTCGTGCTAGATAGGTAGGTACTTATATACAACCATCAAAATACGTTACAAAAGTTAAACCGCTATAACATACAATCCTTTCACAATAAAAGAGTAAATATTCATACAATTTTAAAGGAAATTTAATCTTCTAGGTGATGGTATTTTTTATAAATTTTTAAAATAAAATACTAAGGCGTTCAAACCGAATTTTGAACCAAAAACGGGAACTGCCGTAAAGTTTTTTAGAAAATGCTCTGAAACTACAGCAGATAGCAAGAATATGTAAGAGGTCATTATTGTATAAAAATTTATGTTCTTATATTTGACTTACAAAAATATCATATTTTCTATTTTGTTTTTGAGTTATAAAATATATTGTACAAAATAACATTTTACCCTCTTTTCTCCTGAACAAGAAGGGTTGGAAATACAAATTTGTAGTATGTTTATCCTCTTATTACAAGTAATGTATGTAGTATCATATTTTTTTACTTTATTTCCATGGCTCATACAACTAACTACAAAAGATCGTTTTTTATAATTTTCAAAAAAATGGCCGCATTCAAAACGCTCCAGGTTTGGAATATATTTTTTTATGCAAAAAGCAGGTAATTAATATGGAGCATTAGTTTTAACTAGTCTCTGCCTGGTAGTCGATGAGGTAGTTTGCACCATTTTTTGGGCCTCTTTGAAGAGGCCGCATCCAAAACGCTCCAGGATAGGAAACGGCAGATCTGTGAAAAAATCATGTACTCGATGCAAACTACCAGCCTGACCATGTCTCTGCCTGGTAGTTGATGAGGTAAGGTTTCATACGTCTAGCTCTTAGACTATGTGGGCTTACAACATAAAAACCCAAATCTCAAATGAACATACACCCTACAACTCTTGCTGACCTTCCCTGAAACAGAGGTGACATTGGCAATGTGAAACATTTTGTACAGCATGCGCGGTCAGCCACATACCAACCTATAAGTCAAAGAAGTCGGGGTTATAGTCGCGGGGGCCAAGAGGGCTGATCTTTCTAGCGTGTTTCGAATGGAACAACGTTGGTTCGATCCCCGCTTGGGTCACTTGACTTTAACTTTGACCCTGGTTCAACAGATGTTATTGGGTAATTATTATTTAATAATTCATTAATAATAAACAATAATGAATTATTAAATGATGATATTAATACCTGATTCTGGCCAGGCAGAATAGGTTGGTGAATTGCATTCCTCTTCACAAATCTATTTTTTTAATTAAAAAAAAAAAAAAAAAAAAACAATTACAACAAGTTACGTTTTTTAAATCACGAATAATAATAAGTATAAACATATAAATAATTTAATTTCTGGTTATTTATCGGAAAATCGTGAGAATATTTAGTTTGGTACAAATATCCATTCATTACAAAACATTATCAACCGCCTTATCAGTTTAATTGGGCGCTCATTCTGATACCATTGTGAGTGTCTGAAAAGTGGGGTGATGTTCTAATGCTTGGATACTCATAGTAATTAGCGTTCCAATCAAAAGACCATGTTATCAAAGAAGGCAACACTTTTTTTATATAGAACTCTATAAAATATGAACAGTACAAACTCTGAACTATACCAAGACGTTGATGTGGTCAGGAAACTGCATTGGCTGGGTCACATCCAGTAAACGTCGGACCCTGGAAAAGATGGTTTTGATGACGGGCCCAAAGGAGTGCAGGATGGTATGAAGACTCAGGTTAAGGTGGATAGACGGAGTGTTGGCAGACTGCTGTGCTGTAGGAGTGTGGGACTGGAGAAGGCGTTGGATAGACAGCGGTGGCTGTGGTTGATCAAAGAGTCTTAGCACCCACCTTCGGTTGTCATGCCATTGATGATGATAATGACTTATTCTTAGACATTTTAGTCGTCTGTTGAGCCCTCGTGCTTTGACAAACTAATGATGCATTTTTACGAAGACCTGTCAATCCAAGATGGCAGCAAATATTATAAAATTCCACAGGTAAGAATGACGGTGCTAATGAAAATTCCAGCGCAGGCACCATCAGTTTGTCAAAGCGTGGGCTCAACCGACGACTAAAATGTCTAAGAATTGCCCCGTTAGTGACATAGTTGTCATATAAGTGAGAAAAAATAAGGGATAAGAGAAAGTTGGAAACATTTATAAGATTTGTGTACCAAAATTAATAGTCACTTGTTAATTTAGGCTTAGCTTAATCCAAGATTCTACTCCACTCTCACCTGTCCATCGCATTTGCTCCTTACACCGTCCATTCATCGCATTTTTGGTTTTCCTGATCCTTTGGCCTTGTGGTGCTGAGAGAGTTAGGCGCTTAATGGGATTGACGTCGCCCATTCTAATATTAGGTGACCAGCACACTGCAGGTGCCGAAATTGATGGAACTGATCACACCAGCTCTTTGTTGATATATATGAGGCGGAGCACAAAAAAATATTTTTTTAAATATGCTCTTTGCTGGGTTAACTAATTCATGTAGGTACCTTTATCAAAGACCTGGTCACCAAAGGTCCATCCAGCCTTTCAGCAACTGAATCTCGCTTAAGAATTGGCGCTTTCTTGTGGAGAGCTCTTGAGGTGTGATTCACATGAAAATAGTACTCTCCATCCTGAATCTTCATCATCCTTTTATTTTTATTTATATTATTTATTGTGAAGCTAATATATATATATACAAAGATAATTTATTTATAAGGTACACATAATAAAAGAGCGCCGTTTTTGTGTGTGTCACACCTCAAGGGCCCTCTCAAATCACGGATAAGATTTTTTTGTAAAGATGCGTCTTTAGTGCTCCTTTAAAGACACCAACAGTTTCTGCCTTCCTCACATTAGGTGGTAGTCTGTTCCACTCCATTGGGCCCGCAAACCGGAAAGCACGGTCCCCAAAATTAGTGCGTGTCTTATGTGACGGCTGGACTAAGTCAACCACCCCACACTCCGCAGATCTGAGAGTTTGGCGTCTCAAATCTATCTCAACACGTGAGAACATGTCAGACAAGTATGAAGGAGCCATACCATTGACAGCTTTGTAAACCATCAGACAAACACGGTAGACCACCCTCTCCGGAAAACGAAGCCAATGCAGCTTTTTCAACAATGGAGTAATATGGTTAAATTTAGACATCCCGAATATGAGTCTTGCTGCAGAGTTCAGCACAGATTGAAGCCGGCTGAACTGTTTTTTCGGCTGACCTATATACAGCGTTGAGCAATAGTCAACCGACCACCCGAGACATCACAAAAGCGTTAACCAGAGTCCTGACCGCCCCTGATGGTAAACATCTCCTGATTGTCTTTATCTGGCAAAGTTCAAAAAACTTACACCATTCCAGAGAGCCCAAAGATTATGCAACGGTTTCCCCAAAATTTTCAATACAAGTCATTTTCATTTACTTACATGATATTTAACATTGTTCCAGGCATGGTCGACGTGCAATACAATGAGCAGAGCCTCCTGGAGCAGCTTGAGCTGTGCGCTGTTCACATCCACAAAGCCGAACGCTACGAACTGCTGGGTCCCCTCTCCCGTCTCATCATCCCAATCTATGAGAAGCAGAGGAACTTTGAGAGCATAGCGCGCAGCTATCAAACTTTAGCCGAAGCCTACAACAAGATCCTGGAGATCCAGAATACTGGTCGAAGACTTCTTGGGAGATTCTATCGCGTGGCATTCTTCGGGCAGGCTTACTTTGAAGACGAGAACGGGATCGAGTATATTTACAAGGAGCCAAAAGTGACGACGCTCAGTGAGATATCTGAGAGGTTGAATAAGCTGTACGAGCAGAAGTATGGGAATGGTGTGGTCAAGATGGTGATGGATTCTGCTCCAGTAGGTTTCCCTTTTTTTCTTTTTAACTTTTTTTGTTGTATAGAACAAAAATTTTTTTTTACGAATTTTGTTGTAGAAAAGAATGAGTTTCTTAATGTTTAGTCAAAGCCGTATTGAGGTCATCAGGAGACGTGTTTCTTCTTTGATGAAGAAGCGCTAAGTAGTTGAAGAAGAGACTCGTCTCTTGATTACTTTGGATACGACTTCGACAAAAACTTTGAGAAACCCATTTTTCTTCACATCTAAATCTAAATCTAAGCTGCAAAGATATGTATCATTTGAGATTCATATTAAATGCATTCCCACAAGCAGACATGCATAATTTCGCGCTTACACATGCCGCATGTGGACCTACAATATAAAAAACCCAATCTCAAATGAACATAAGCCCTGCAACTCTTGCCGACCTTCCCTGAAGCAGGGGTGACATTGGCAAATTGAACCATTTTTTACAGTATGGGTGGTCAGCCGCATACCAACCTATCAGTCGAGGAAAACATGGTTTGGGAAATTGTTTTTTTTTTTATTTCTTACAAAATGTGCTATGATTATAGTACTAAGGCTGGCCCCCTTACCTGTAAAAATAAATTGGTTCTACTTGTCGCAGAAAACCCCTCCAGGGACAATGTGGTATGAAATTGTGCTAGACGTGCAGCTTAGTTGCGTTTTGCATTTAACGGAAGGTCCTATGACTAATTCCTTGTTCCTTGACTATCAGGTTGGTATGAGGCTAACCTCCCGTGTTGTAAAAACTCAGTTCACTTTTGCCAATGTCACCACGGTTTCAGGGAAAGGCGGCAGGAGTTGCAAAGTTTATGTTCATCAGGCTTAGTTTATTTTAGTGTAAGCGCAAACTTACATGTGCCTGCTTGTGGTTGTGCATTAAATATGAGCCTTAAATGTCAAAATATCTTTGCAACTTATGCTTCACAAATACTTCCAAAACTACCTTCTATGACTAGCAATTCTTCATTCACCAAATTATGTTGTTTTTGAGATGTTTATGTGATACTATAAACACAGTAGGCAGCAACCATGACACACATCACAAGTGGCAATAACGGGCACAGACAACAAACCACGGAAATACTGTTACCACTGAGCTATAATATTGGAGGAGATGAAAGTAACTTACGGCCTTCGCAGAGCTTGATAGTTTCATCAACATCATCTTCATCACTTCACTTGCAAGCTGATGAAGCCTATCATAGACATGAGTAAAACGTCCCGAAGCTCAAGCTCTTACATACCACGGCAACAGATTCCGGAAAACGACTCTCCGGCATCAACCACAGAGCTGTCATACACCACAGAGTACTTAATAATCATGTGAAATCTTGTTTCCTTGCTTTCTCTATCTTTTGTTTCAACACTCAATAATCACACATGCTGTTAATGTAATTTTTTGTTCGTATTTGACAAATTTACTGACCATTATAGTTGCAACAGATGTGCATGTTTTAAACAGAATACCGCGCAGGAAAGACGTTTTGGTAATATCATCCATTTCTTTATTTGTAGGTTGGTATGAGGCTGACTACCCATACTGTAAAAAGATTGTTCACTTTGCCAATGTCACCCCTGTTTCAGGAAAGGTCGGCAAGAGTTGCAGGGCTCATGTTCATTTGAGATTGGGTTTTTGTATCGTAGGTCCACATGCGCTAGCGCGAACTTATACGTGGCTGTTTGTGGGAATGCATTTAATATGAATCTCAAATGATATATATCTTTGCAACTTAAATTTAGATCAATACAGAAAAAAACAACTATATACCTTTTGTGTGTTAAGTGAAGTGGCACTTGGAGTATGATTGTTCTCTTTCTAACTAACAAAGATTTTTTTGTGGTAGGTTCTCCTCTACTCTGGCCTGTCCATCGCCTTTGCTCTCCAGCCACGTATGTCCACCGTGGCTGCATCTGTTCTTATTGTACCTGACATTACCAATATTTGTATTTCAGGTTATAGCGTCAGAGCTTGATCCCCGTTTCGCCTACATCCAAGTCACCTCGGTGCAGCCGCACTTTGACTGCTCGGAGCTATCTCAGGAGAGGGTGACAGAGTTTGAGAGGAACCACGACATCAGGAGGTTCATGTACGAGACCCCCTTCACCAAGGACGGACGGGCACACGGCAGCGTGGAGGAGCAGTGGAAGAGGCAGACCATTCTGACAAGTAATGGAATCTTCACAAAATGAAAAATAAAGAGACGATTCTTATTATATGATAAAAATACTAGCATAACTCACTCAAGACAAGAAATGAGAACCAGCAGTCTCGGAAGCTGGGATGCTCCACCTCAAGTAAAGTGGTTGGCTCCAAGGCAATCCCCTTACCTGTGAGAATAGTTCCACACACTAAATGCGACACATATCAGGGACAATGCGGTAAAAAGTTGCAGCTTAGTTGTGTTTTTGAACAAATTTGCAACAAGTCTTAGCGAGAAGGAGTTTACTCTGTGATGTCTAGTAATAATAATAATATTATAGTGGTCAGCCAAAGAAGCATTTCAACCGCTTTCAAACTGTGTTGAATTCAGCAGCAAGGCTTATATTCGGGATATCCAAATTCGCTCACATCTCTTCGCTGTTAAAAAAACTACATTGGCTTCGTTTCCCGGAGAGGGTGGTCTACCGTGTTTGTCTGATGGTATATAAAGCCATCAATGGCTTGGCTCCACCTTATCTGACTGACATGATTTCGCCTGTTGAGATGGGTGTGAGGAGGCAGACACTCAGATCCGCGGGCGATGGTGCAATCAATTTGGTTCAGCCGCACCGTCAGATCCGTACAAATTTTGGAGACCGTGCTTTCCGTGTTGCGGGTCCGGTGGAGTGGAACAGACTGCCACCCGGAGTGAAGAACTCCGAATCTATGGGTATATTTTGCGGAGCTCTCAAGACGCACCTTTTCAAAAAGTCTTATCCGTGATCGGAGAGGGCCCTTGAGGTGTGACACACACAAAAACGGCGCTCTCTTATCATGTGTAATTTAAAATAAATAAGCCTGACATATATATATATATTAGGATGATTTATTTGGTGAGCGCTGTTTTTGTGTGTATCACACCTGAAGAGCCCTCTGCGAGCTTGGTCGTCGCTGTAGAAAGCGCCAATTCTCAAGCAAGACCCAGTTGTTGTAAGGTTGGATGGACCTTTCAGTGACCGGTCTTTGGTAAAGGTTTATGAATTTTTTCAACTCAGCGAAGAGCACATTCGAAATATAAATGGTATATTTTTTGTGCTCCACCGGGATCCGAATCCACAACCTTCCATTTACGAGTCCAAAGTGTTGCCACTGAACTACGGACCGGTCCAAGATGCCAACGACACGCGGTGTACCTGAGCGGTAACCCATCCAAGTACTGTCCGCGCTCAATGTTGCTTAACTTCGGTGATCTATGGGAACCGGTGCTTTCAACATGGTAACGTCGTTGACAAACTAGTACCACTGTTAGTGCATTGTGAAGAAAAATGACTACAAAAATGGAGAATGTGCGATTGCCGTTTGCTTAGTTGGGTTGTTCTTTTACCACCAATTTATTCTCATTATCAAAGTTCCACTCAATTTTTTTTTTTTTTATTTCAGCGGAGTGTTCCTTCCCTTATGTGAAGAAGCGCATCATGGTGGTGGACTGCCACACGGAGGAGAGGAGTCCCATCGAGGTGGCCCTGGAAGAGATGCAGAGCCGCGTCATGGAGCTCAACGAGATTGTCAGTGCCAAGACTTACGATGCTAAAAAATTACAGTTGCGGTATGTGTATACAATGAACTCCAACCTTGCTGGAAGTGACTTTGTGCTTGGTTTACCATATTGTATATAAGAAACTTATTTATACATTTTTCATTGACTGTTAGGCCGTTTGTCCACCGCACGCCGTCACCGTCAAGTCACCGAGAACGAGATGACGGCGCCGAAGTAGCGGTACATGTAATGTATTTAGGTATTGCCTGGTTATGGGCAATACAATACATAACCTATAACCAGCGAAATCGGTCGCGGTGGACAAAAGATCGCCGTCACATTAATTAAACTCGGCCCAAAATAATCTCGTTCTTGGTGACGTGACGGTGACGGCGTGCGGTGGACAAACGGCCTTAGGAAAGAAGGAGACATGTATTTATACATTTTTCATTGACTGTTAGGAAAGAAGGAGACATGTATTTATACATTTTTCATTCTTCTTCTTCTTCTTCCTTAGCCATCTCTCCACTGCTGGATATAGGCCTCTTCCATGTTTCTCCACTCCTTTCTATCCTGTGCCCTCTGAATCCATTTCCGCCCCGCGACTGGAACAATGTCATCTGACCATCTTTTTTGTGGTCTGCCGACGCTTCTTTTATCTTCCCATGGTCGCCACTTGAGGATTTTCGTTGCCCATCGGTTGTCATCTCGTCTTGCCATATGGCCTGCCCATTGCCATTTTAGTTTTGCAATACGATCCATGATGTCTGTGACTTTTGTTAGGTGTCTGATGTCTTCGTTTCTTTTTCTATCTTTAAGACTTATTCCCAACATCCGTCTTTCCATGGATCGTTGTGAGCACTTTAATTTATGGACGCTCACTGCGGTTAGCGAGATGGTTTCTAGGCCATATGTTGTCACAGGGAGGATGCAAGTCTCGTAGATCTTTCTCTTTAGGTTCATTGGGATGTCTTTATTTTCGAGTATGTGCTTTAATTTTCCAAAAGCTGCCCAGCCCAATCCTATTCGTCTGGGTATCTCTGCAGTTTGGTTTTCCTTTCCCATTTTGATCTTGTGTCCAAGGTAGATATATTCGTTTACAGCCTCTATGTGTTTGTTGTTGATGTTTAGGCTTTCGTTTGTTGGGCTCATAATTTTTGTTTTACTGATGTTCATTTCAAGACCAATTTTCAGAGAGGTTTCATGCAGTTCTTTGATCATACTCTTCAGCTCTTCGATGTCTTTGCTTATAAGCACTATGTCGTCGGCAAAACGGAGGTGGTTCAGGTAAACTCCATCAATTTTGATCCCTTTGTTGTCCCAATTCATCATTTTAAAAATATTCTCCAGGGCCAGCGTAAACAATTTAGGAGATATAGTGTCCCCTTGTCGAACTCCTCGCTTAATGTTTATTTTATCAGTTCTTGTTTCGTCGTCTAGTTTAATATCCATTGTGGCATGATCATATATAAATTTAATGAGCCTTGAATATCTGGAGTCGATTCTTGCGTCGTTTAGAGCCTGTATGATAGCCCATGGTTCTACAGAATCGAAAGCTTTTTTGTAGTCCACAAAAGCCAGATGAATTGGGGTTTTGTATTCAGTTGTCTTCTCAATCAGTAAACGGACAGTCTGGATGTGATCAGTTGTTCCAAAACCCTTTCTAAACCCTGCTTGTTCAACCGGTTGGTACATGTCAAGTTTTTGTGTTAAACGATTTGTTAAGATCTTTGTAAGCAATTTATACAGGTGGGACAGTAAGCTTATTGGTCGATAATTCTCCAAATCTTCCGGATCTCCTTTTTTGAATAATAGTACCACTTCAGCATTTTGCCAGTTTTCTGGTATGGCTTCTAATTCAATGCATTTATTTAGAAGTATTTTCACGGCTTCATTTAATTTTTTGCAGCCCATCTTTAAAATATCATTTGTAATTTTGTCTTCTCCTGGAGCTTTATTTTTCTTCATGTATTTTAGAGCATTTTCCATCTCCTCGTGAGTTATTTCTGGTACATCTTCTGATCCCACGTTAAGTATTACGGTATTTTGTGATTGGTTTATATTTTGTGTTTTAGATGTATATAGGTCAGTGTAGAATTCATGAATCGCTCCAGTGATCTCGGCCTTATCGTTTAATGTCCTGCCATTTTTGTCTTTCACTTTAGTAATATTTTTCTTTCCTTCCGCGTTATTTCTCCTTAAAACCTTCATATTTTGGTTTGACTCTATTGTCTTTGTAATAAGCTCGTTATTAAATTTTCGTAGATCCTTTCTCACCTCTCTTTTGATTGTTTTATTTATTTCTTTATATTCGATGGTGTCTCTGCCCATACTTTTTCTTTTTTCCATAAGTGTTATTGTATTTGCAGATAGTTTGTTATTTTTATTTTTCTGCTTAAATGAAAGAGTCTTTACGACTGTTTGAAAATCTGAAGTAATCTTTTCTGATAAGTCGTTTAATCCCATGTTGTTTAGATTTGTTAGGGGTTCCAATTTGTCTTTCATTTTTGTATTAAATGTTGCCCTTTGGTGCTTGATCATTTCCACTGTGGGTTGTTTTTTGTTCTTTTTATTTACCATATTATATCTCTCAGTCTTAGTGTTTATCTTAAATGTTGCTCTTACTAGTCTATGATCGCTGCCCGTATCAAAACGGTTTAAAACTGATACGTCTTTCCAAGTTTTTAAGTTGTCTGTGAAAATATAATCAATCTCGTTTTTTGTCTTGCCATCTGGGCTCTTCCAAGTCCATTTTCTTTGGTTTTGTTTTTTGAAAAATGTATTTGTACAGTAGAGTTGTTCGCTTTGAAGGTATTCCACGAGAGTTTCTCCTCTCTCATTTCTTTTGCCAAGTCCGAACATTCCGATATATTCTGGGTCTCATTGTTTTTTCTCTCCAACCTTAGCATTAAAGTCACCCATTAAGATTGTTAACCTAGCCTTTTCCATGTTTTTTGCCCCTGTGATATCTTCATAAAATGTTTCTATTTCTTCATCATCTGCTGTACTTGTGGGAGCATAGGCCTGTATGATTTGTATTTTAAACTTTTTATTTATTTCCAGGACTACGTATAGTACCCTGGGTGATATACTAATCATTTTAGTTATTTTATTCTTAATGTTTTTATTTATCATGATGGCGACTCCTCCAGCCGAGGATTGTGAGTTATTTCTAAACAGTATATGTCCTGATGGAAGTGTTACCGATTCTTGTCCTTTTATGCCCGCTTTCCACTGCGAGCGGAGCTGACTCCGTACGGACTCCGCTCGACTAGCAACAGTAAATTTCATAGAAGTGCTTCCACCGACAGCGAGTCAGCGGAGCGGACTGAGCGAGTACAAAGAGTTACGAAAGTGGTCGCAGAGTTGAGCGAGTTTCCAGCGGACTCCGTACGGACTCCGCTCGACTAGCAACAGTAAATTTCATAGAAGTGCTTCCACCGACAGCGGAGTGAGCGGAGCAGGCTGAGCGAGTAAAAATGACTCCGCTGTGTCATGGTCTCGGCCGCTAGTTTTCAACTGACTCAGCTCCCCCGTGCCCCCCGCGCCAACCCGCGCAGTTGCGTGACAGCGATAAAACACACCATACATGATTTACAAAAACACATCATACATTATTTTATAAATTTGAAAATATTAAAATGTATGTTTTATTTCAAATATCTACATTTTATGTTTAAAGCAAAATAATACATTACTTTTTATGTTTCGAAACAAAAAAAAACTCTTTTATTAATAATTAAAACGTTTGATCTGGGCGTAGGCTGCAACGAGCTGTCACACACTGCACATCATACATTATTTTATAAATTTGAAAATATTAAAATGTATGTTTTATTTCAAACATCTACTTTTTATGTATTAAAGCAAAATAATATATTACTTTTTATTTTTCGAAACAAAAAAAAAAACTTTTTTTACTAATAATTAAAACGTTTGATCTGGGCGTAGGCTGCAACGAGCTGTCACACACTAGTTGGCTCCGCTAAGCCAGCTGTAGATGGAAGGCAAACAACTCTTTCATCTGACTCATCTCATTTCCCGCCTAGCTCACTCCGCCGAGCTCGTTGGCTGTGGAAGGCAAATACCATTATTTTTTAAAACTCTTTCGCAATGGAAGGCCAAAACTATTTCACTACGCTCCGCTCAGCTATTTCCCGCTCCCGCTCAGCTATTTCCCGCTCGCAGTGGAAAGCGGGCATTAGTCTTGTCTCGCTAATTCCCAAGACATCCCATTTGATATGTCTCAATTCTTCCTCCAGTCTTATTTTGTCCTCTTCTTGTCTCATGGTTCTGATATTATATGTCGCTATTTTGATGTCTTTGATGTAACAATTTTTCGACTTTTTGCCTCCCCCAGAATCCTCGAGGCAGACCGGTTTTGCGCCGGTGTGAGATTCTGAGCTACATGCTCTACTCACCTGGGGTACTTGTATTTGAAAATTCGAAGGCATTGGTTGGTTGATTTTTGGAAGGTTTTTGGCATTAAAACACCACGCTTGCCTAGCGGGTTGGTGAGTTTTGATTTCAGCCGCCCTTAACATAGGAACAGACGCTGTTTGTAGCCGCTCCTAACCTGGAGAACAGACGCTACTACCTTGGGAAATTAGTGCAGTGGTTTCCCGTTGCCTTCTGCACCGCAGTATTCCAGTCGTTGAGGCTGTTGCAGCTGCGCCTGGAATAGTCTGTGAAGTAACCGTTCTGGCATCCATTGCCTCCGCTTACTTCCAGTTGTGATGAATACTGCTGCCCTCCATCAGTGCAGTAGCCCAGCTGACTCGGGCTGTGGACGCCGGCTGTACAGTTTCCTGGCAACCACCATCCTCAGGTACGCGGCCTGCACCGGTACCATCCAGGGAGCTCCTCGCCAGTTCAGTACTGACGCGAGCACCCCAGACCCCCGTCTCCCGTCTGCTCACCTACCCAGGCTTCCAAAGGGGTTGGTTACCGCAATCTCTTCCTGGGTTGCTAGGTTTAACAGGGTTCACCACAGGTAGGTGGGAGTGGAGTTGATGCAGAGAGGCTAATATGTAAAAACTTGCATAATTACATTGTGTTGCGCATCTGCACCCTAGAACCCCCACATTTTTCATTGACTGTTAGGAAAGAAGGAGACATGTATTTATACATTTTTTATTGACTAGGAGTAGAATGTGAGTAACATTTAAATACTTACATACATACATTTATTTTGCTCTAAAGCACAGATTTTCATCTGCAACCCCACCTCAAAAAACTCGCGGGAGTTTATTTGTCATTACTTCAACGTGTCGGACTTAGTTGCTGTAAAGCTGGATGGACCTTCGGTGACCGCTCTTTGTTAAATGCAGATAAATTGTACAATGTATTAAAGAGCATTTTTGTAAAATATTTTTTTGCTCTCTACCAGGAATCGAATGCACTATCTCCTAATTACAAGTCTGAAGGGTTAACCACTATACTATAGACTGGTCATTTATCGGAGACCTTGGATGGTCATCTTTATGTTGTACTCATATGTTAACATTAATATCTTCAGGTTACAAGGCAGTATATGCGTGCAAGTGAATGCTGGTCCCCTGGCCTATGCTTCTGTCTTCCTGGACCCCGCTCTCTCCAACATGTATCCAGATGATAAAGTGAAGCAGCTCCAGGATATCTTCAGGTACTGCTTTTAACTTATCCACGTGTAATAGTCATCATCAACATCATTGATTAGACAACCCAGTGTGGGTTCTAACTGCCTAACATAACCACTGTCAACTTTGCCTTTCCATGACTTTCATTGTTCAGTGCTTTAAAATGGAAACTAAATCATTTTATTCTCAAATACTGGAAGACTATCTGAAAATTGAAAAGAAAGTAATTAAATGTGGAAATAAAAGTGTTTTATTAGAATTTTTATAAAGTTCTTTAAGGGCCGGTCTTATAAACATCCGTTAGTTCAATGTCGTACCAAATTTACCGAAATAAAATACAAACGTCACATTTTTCGTCTTATAAAAATCCGTTTATTTTATTTCAGTAAAAGTTACCGACAGATCTAACCGACAGCCAACCCATCGATTAATGGCAGATACCGGCCGGTTAGTTAAGGTTTGAGGTTAGGTTAGCTGTCAAAAGCATCGTTTCTTTGCGGTGAGTTTTGCGTGTCATTGGACTTCTACGCTCTATCCTGTTGAAGATAATTTCTTCCGACAGTGATAGAGAATTCATTAAAATTGGGCTATATCATTCGTTTCCGTGTTTGTCATACGCAACTTTAGGTTATATATATATATGTCAGGCTTATTTATTTTAAATTACACATGATAAGAGAGCGCCGTTTTTGTGTGTGTCACACCTCAAGGGCCCTCTCCGATCACGGATAAGACTTTTTGTTTCCTCTCTGACAGCAAACCGATGACATATGTTCATGAATGCACGCAAAAAATCATAGAAAATACGAGTGCATTATTGAGAACTAACGGACGGTTAAAAAAAGCTTTATAGGACGACCATCGGTAAGATCAGTCCGTAAACGTCCATCCGTTAGTAAAATGAGGATTTACTTACGGATATTTAGTCCAACGTTTATAAGACCGGCCCTAAATCTAAGTAGAAATTAATAAAAAATTCATATTAAATGCATGCCCACATACAGACACTTGTAAGTTCTAATCTAATCTAAGTTGCAAAGATATGTTACATTGGGGATTCACATTATATGCATGCCACAAACAGACACGTACATGTTCGCGCTTGCACATGCCGCATGCGAACCTACAACATAAAAACCCAAATCTCAAATGGGCATACACCCTATAACTTTTGCTGACCTTCCCTGAAATACGGGTGATGTTGGCAAAGTGAACTATTTTTTACAGTATGGGTTGCCAGCCTCATACCAACCTATAGGTCAAAGAAAAGTATACCTCAATTGCATAAATTGAAAAAAATCATGAAAACTAAATCACTCTCTAGGAGTGACATCGTATATTTCATACATTTTTTATTTAGACTTTTTAAAGTTTGTGTATTCACACAGTGAAAATTCATTTTTATAAATAATTATAAAAAATTATAAAAAACACAGAGTTTTATTTTCACAAATTGAGTTTTTATTTCTATTCTCTTTTCTATTCTCTTTTCTATTCTCTAAGGATACTATTAGTATCCTCTTGATAATGACGTAAATAAGTCGAAAGTACTTGAGGTGGAAATAAAAACTCAATTTGTGAAAATAAAACTCTGTGTTTTTTATAATTTTTTATAATTATTTATTTTTTATTTAATTTATAATTTTTTTAATTTATAATTTTTTGAATGAATTCAAATAAAATACTGTTTATTTTCACAATTAAATTTATTTAAAAAGATTAAAATCTTTAAAACAAATTACAAACGTTTTCGACCTAGTAGGTCATCATCAGGTATGATTACATTTTTTATTTACGCTATCGAGGTGAGACTTACGCAAGATATACCTGGAGTACTGACCCGTTACCTGCCGAAATATTAAGCCCTTAATATGTATATTTTATTTTTTCAGAGACTTCCTGAAGGTCTGCCATAAGGCGCTGCAGATCAACAGCAAGCTGATCTCCAGCGACCAGCTGGAATACCAGGAGGCCCTGGAGGACAACTACAGGAAGCTGTGCGACTCTCTCGCCTCCCTCATGGGAGAGACCGCGGTCAGGCTGACCAACGGGACTGCGGTGCATGTGGCCACGGTCACGGGGGTGCAAGTGGACTCTAGCAACGCATGATAAACAAGGAAGACCCCGGCATGGGAAAGACCGCGGCCTGGCTGACCAACGGGACTGCGGCACATGTGGCCACGGTCACGGGGGCGCAGGTGGACTCTAGCATTGCATGATAAACGGGGAACAGTTAAAGCAATGTGACGGATTGAAGATCTGTGTGAAATATCAAAAAGCAATCATAGTATTCTGATGTCGCCATTTTAAGGCCATTCTTTCTTTTCTTTATCTTGTGCCTCGTCAGTGAAGATTGGCGATCATCATAGCAACTTGCGCCGTCAATATTGCAGAACGAAATAGAGATCTTGTGCTTCTACTAATCCACTACCTCATGTTCTTCAACCAAGACGTTATCCTTAGTCTTGGAGCTTGTCGACATTTAGCACTCATTTTTCTTTTACACAAAACTTCAGCCTGTCTGAACAAAAAATCGGCGCTTAGTGAATCTCACAATTTTTTGACATAAGTAGAAGAGCAATACATTGTTGTATCCGTATACATACATAAGTACACATGTCCTAAAGTCAGTTCAAAAATATCACATAGGGTAGAGGGCGACACGGATTATACTGAACAGTTGAGACAGGGGATGTTGTGATGTTTGGTCCACAAGCTGATAAAATCAATGTGCATCATTTTGTTTTACCGTTTACTAGGGATGTTATGGATATCAAGTTTTGGATATGAATACGTATATGGGAATAAAATGTCTTAATTTTTCAGTATTATCCAAAATTATCTGAAACCTGTATATCGAATGTGGATATATTTTTTTGTATTTTGGATATCCGAAAGTTTCCATTACGAATATAAATATCCATAACATCCTGCTGATAACAAAATACTTTTTGAACTTTAACAACGCAGCTTACTTTGTCAACGCTATGGTCAAGACTTTAACTTTGACTAGCGTGTTGGAAATAAAAACAACACTCATTCGAGTCCTTTCACGCTTCTGGATGATAATTTTGACCCTTGTTCAAGAAGTGTCATTGAAATGTGTGTTTTGGCCAGGCAAGGATGAATTGCATATGTCTTTGAAAAAGAACTTCAAGTTGAACTATCAAAAAAGACATTTTACAAGATGGCAGTGGTAGTTCCAATTTTTACCACGCTCATTATAATCCGTGGAAGTCTATAGTCAATATTATACTAGAAACTTCTGTATACTAATTTTTGAAAACGTTTTTATTAACACACCAAGATGAATAAGAAAAGAAACATAGAAGATTCAAAGACATTAGAAATATACAAAGATGGCAATAACGCAACTAGGCTACACATACAGTATAAGTTCTTGCCGCATTGTCCCCAGAAGGATCACATGTGGCGAGTGGAAACTATTTATTTTTACAGCTAAAGGGCCCGCCTTACGTCAACCAATCCATTTGAAATAGGGTTTTTCCTGTTCCTGATAGGGGCTGGGTGTCTATTCACGATAGGGGATAGAGAAGACTCATCTCAATTTTCCCCGAAAAAGGAATAAAGGTATTGTGCCTCACAATACCATTTACTACTTTTTCTGGTAAAATCGAAATGAATCTACTCTATCCCCTATCGTGAATAGACACCCTGGTACTCATTTCTTACGAAGGCTGACTAAATCTAAAATCTAAAACTAAATCTTGCCGGTATTTTATTTTAGGTTTTCAAATAAACACCGATACGGGAAAGTATTTCTGACACCATAGGTGAGATTGGAACCTGAGTTCTCGGCATGGAATGCCAGCACTCTGCCAACTGAGCCATCGACGGGCACTGCTACATTATTCCATAGATGACAGCCCTACATTATGTTAATATTATTCCTGCTATGTGTTAATAAACTGCCATAACTCAAAGATGCTTTATTCAACAAAATGCTAACTTTGTGTGGCACCCTATTTTGTTTATATTTGATGTCTACAGGAAACTTCAAGGTCATTTTGTAAGACACTTTTTGACATTGTGGCACCCTAGTTCTGGGTATACCATTAAAAAAAATGCAACACATATAGTGTAACTTTTTGCCGCGTTATCCCCGAAGGGGTGGCAGTGTCGAGCTGAACCTATTTATTTTTACAGGTAAGGGGGCCGGCCTTACGCCAACCACTTCAGTTGAAGTGGGGGTTTTCCAGCTCCCGAGAGGGCTGGTACTCATTTCTTGTGAAGGCTGAGTAAACCTTGCCGGTTTTTTATTATGGGGTTTGAAATAAACACCAAAACGGGAAATCATTTCTGACACCCTCGTTGGGATTCGAACCCGAGCCTTGTTATATCTAATCTCTTTGATCTAATGTAATCTCTGCCAAAATCATCAGCTAACTAAATTTTAGGATAACAACTATTTTCAATACATAATTAGGGATTTTTGAGACCATTTTACAACATAGAAATGTGTCGCCATCGTTTTTGAATATTTACATTTTTTTATAAACTTTTATATAGTGTCATAATAAATAATAATTTATGCCAAATTGTAATAAAATTAGATATTTAAAATTTATTACCTACACTTTGTACTGTATGCTCAAAGTATATAAATATACACACTTAAAAGTATATAAATATACACACTTAAAAGTATATAAATATACACACTTAAAAGTATATAAATATACACACTTAGGACTTTTTACAAAATAAGCTTAAAATAATACATTCAGTTCTCCTAGAATGAACTTAACATATACCATCATTTTCCACTTCTCTTGCCATTGGATACTCAATATGTTTAATACAAACACAATATTTGCAATTATTTTTATCCTAATAAGCCTTGCATGCCATTTAACTTCCCTTGCCATTGGGCACTCTATTTGTTAAAAAAAATAACTTAAAACCACTTTAACATATAATTTGACTGGGATCAATTCCCTGTTAAGTGCAAAAAAATGTTCAAATATTCATCCGTCTTTAACAAAGACCGGTCACAAATGTTCATCCAGCCTTACAGCAACTATACCAGAAACAGGTGATGAAGTCATCTATAATCTATCTATAATCTAGTTGCAAGGATTTATTCATTCAAAGCTCTCAGATGTATGCCCACAAACAAACACGTGTAGTTCGCGCTTACAAATGCTGATTGTGTACTTACAAATAAAATTCAAACCTCAAATGAACATAAGCCCCACAACTTTTGCCGACCTTCCCTGAAACAAGGTTGACACTGGCAAAGTGAACCATTTTTTACAGTATGGGTGGTCAGCCTCATACCAACCTATAAGTCAAGGAATATGAATAATAAATTACATTTAAATATAAAAAATAACAAAACCTTAAAAAGAAATCTATACAAAAAAAGTCAAAAATTTCTTGTGCAAAAAATGTAGCAAACTAATAAACCAACATTACAAATCAGCATTGCAGATTAGCCGCCACTTCTTCCTGTCCTTGCATACTTCTTTCATTTCATCCAGAGTCATAACCTTTTTCATACAAGCTCTCCTTTTATTACGACTCTGGAAGTCATAATTTACTTAGTGTTTCCTAAAGCATAAGTATCCATTTCTTCGTAACTACATTCATCATACAAAAAATAGCTCAAAATTCTCAGACTTCTACATTTTTAATTTTTTTATTAAAAGAGCTCTATTTGGAAAGTATAATTTTTTTTTTCTATTTTAACTTAATTGTACAAAGTTATATTTTACGTAGATAGTCAACATTTAGATATAGGTTTTGTATATATTGTTTAATTGAGGCATTTATTTTTAGTCATTACTTTTTACTTGTTTGGTGACGGACCGGATTCTCAGTCATATTAGACCAAGGAATATTTATTTTGTTTGTAATACAGTTAGAAATCTCAATGAATTTCATGGGGATGTAATCTTTATTTGTTTGTCTACTTTAGTACGTACAAAAGCTATTTTGCTTAGAATATTGAAGTCTGTTTATATAGGTAGTTCACTTCAACCCAGTTATTGACTCTGTATAAATCCCAACTCCGCCCCCAACAGTATGTCTGGGCAGGTATTTCAAAGAGACTTCACGATCAACTTTATTCTGTGCAAAGAAGAGCAGTGAAGCTCATCGATGACCCTACTCTCACAACCAACCTACATTCCCTCAAGCACAGAAGAATGGTTGGAATGCTCAGCCTCTTCTATAGGTACCATCACGGTGCTCTTTCTGATGAAATATCGTCACTCATTCCTCCTCTCGTCACAACAAGGACAACTCGTAGCGACTGTCACTTGCCCCTTTGCAGTCACTGTCAAAAGTATGAGAACTTGCTGTTTTTACAGATCATTCTTTTGCCTAACGCTCATTGTTATGGAATGAGATACCGGCAGCTATGGGCGTACCCAGGAAGGGGCAGGGGGAGGCAGCTGCCCTCCCCAGGAGGCAAAAAAATATCTTAATCGTTTGTTGCTGGAATTTATTACAATTATTGAAATAACCTTTTTAATAATTAAATTAAATTGTACAGTGGACTGCATATGACTTCAAAACCTATATCAATCATTATTTCCTCGCAGTTTCTGAAAACTTAAGGCAACACAACACTATGCATCTAAAATCCTGCTACATACGATCAGGACATGAACTACCACCTTGCCTAAAATCTATGTATTTTTTCATTGATTACAAATGATTATGTCTTAGTCGCTCATAATATACAAAATCCATTGATATTTTTTACTTTTTATTACAATAATTTATTATTGCACAATCAAAAATAATGTAGTCCTTAGGTTGAAAACATTTGAATCTAAAAATCATCTCTCTTTTTAAAGCATTTGTTTAATTTTTTGTTATTATTTAATTCAATTGATATTAGTTTTTAAAAATATATTTTATGCATATTTCTTGCTTCTGCCATGCCTAGCCATGAAGTCACTTCACAAAGTGTGATTTTTTTGATTATTCTATTATAAGCCTATAAAAATAAATACTTTTGTAACATATCAAAATAGTGCATATTTTAATTTAATTTACCTACAGGCCATTTTTCAAAAACAGGTTGAAGAGTTGTCTGTCAAATAAAATTTGTTTGAAGTCAGAGCAAAGAGCTGGGAGGGAAATTGTAATGACTAATGTCAGGTTGGCAACCAATATTTTGTGTTGGGCTACTCGAGGTTCGTAACCTAGATTTTTGACGTCACTCAGCCAAAGTTAATTTGTAATAAATGTTTTTAGGCTTTCACGGCCGGATCTAGATGCTTGATTTTCTGGTACCGGGTTTTGACCGTGATCCATGTTTGTGCTTGTCTTCTTCTTTTTTCTTTTTATTTTTCTTGAAGATTTTCAGCTTACGTTTCGTCTTCTCTGTGGGTGACTTCTTCGGAGTTCTGCTCGCTACTGAAGTAGCGAGCAGAACTCGAAACGAAAGAACTCGAAACTCGGAGACGAAACGTAAGCTGAAAGTCTTCAAGAAAGAATAAAAAGAAAAAAGAAGAAGACAAGCAAAAACATGGACCACGGTCAAAACCCGGTACCAAAAAAAAAAAAAAATTGTAATGTTCGGGCTCCACTGAGCTTGCCGGGAGATAAAGAAATCTGCACATTTTTTCATGGTCAATATTTAATTTTTTACACGTCTATGTAACCAAGTTCTTTAGCAACCATAGTATTATATTTAGCCAATTGACGTAGCAATCTTTTTGAGGTTTTGAAATGTGCCGACCTCATTAATTATCCTGAGTTGGAAAAAATGGCCTTACATTTAATATTTTTGTGATGTGTATGTCTTTTTGTATTACTTTGTTGCTTATTGTTTAATGTCATATAAAAAATGTAAATATTATTTATTGTCTTGCCATACGTAAAAATATTTCAAAGAAGTGTTGCCAGTATTTGAAACATTGCATTTTTCCCCACTTGATAGCTGTAAATACATTATTTTACTAGCCAACTTGATGTAAAGTAATTTAATATACCTATTTTAAAATGTTCAAATATTGAATAGTATTTAAATAGCCTAAAAAGTGATATCGCCAGTAATTAACTCACTTTATATATACCTGTATGAGTCTTATTGAATCAAAGGTGGTAATCCAGGATTTTCATCAAAATTTACATATTTATACATGGAAACATAGAGAATGTCATTTTCTGTGACTCCGTATCTTATTTTATTTCAATCCTAGGATTGGTTTGCAGTTATATTCATCCTTATTTTCCACCATTCATCCCTAACCAAGGCAATTCTTTTAAGTTTCTCTTAGGATGAACAGCACATATCTGCCTATATATCCTGTAGGAACTCTCAGCATGGTTATTTTTGAGCGTTTGTCCCTTCGATCGTCACCTCAATTATAATTTGCAATAAACCTTCCTGGTGTATGGCGTGTACTATCCATCATTCACACCTTTTGGGCAGGACATTGAGCAGGTGCCTTGCTCCTACGATTCTTTGGAGAACCTCTTCATTCGTTCTGTGGTCCTTTCAGAAAATTCCAAAAAGTCTCCATAGTACCATAACTTGAAAGCCAAATTTAAATAAAAAGATCAAATTACCACCTTAGATTCTGTTAGACTCTAATAACTTACTTATTTTACAGTTCCTTTTGTTATGATCAAAATATTGGATAATACATATACACCTACAGAATATATTTAAATACATTTCATGACAAAAAAGTAGATGATTTTTTCTATAAATACTATCTAACCTGTCTTAAAGAAATACTTAAATACTATTTAGTATTTTGTAGACAGTACTATAATATAATCTAATCTATAAAGTATGTTGCAGAGATATCTCCGCATTTGAGATTCACACTCCATGCGCATAAACAAGCAGTCAGGTGTAACTGTAAGTTTGCGCTTACGTGTACTGCTTATGTACTGTCAAAATAAAACCTGAGCTTCAAATGATCATGAACTCTGCAACTCTTGAAATAATGAAATAGTTGATTGTAAATAAGGCATTAAATACCACACATCTTAAACGACAGTTGGTAGCAAAATGTATGGCTACATAAAAAAATACTCTGTTGATTGTAGAATAGAAATATTTTTAACTTGCTCATATATATTTTCCTCTTTTTCTTAGTTTGACCAGTATGGTATTTAGTGCATTTTTTAATCAATCATGAGGTGAGGAGTAAATTTCTTACCACAAAAAAACATCAAAATCGAAGGATAATTCAAATTTTTAATCAATTCTGTAGAGGGTGAAAGTATACCTACTTATTTTATAATACCCAATTTTTCAAATTTCAATAAATAAATTGTAAAAATATTTTTATGGTTATTGATTTACTTCCTTTTACAGGTACCTACTGAGTTCCTTAAAGACATGGCATTGAAAAAACACAACTAAATTACATTTAATTCAAGACAATAGGGTAATTGCAGTGTAGGGAAAAGGTTGAAAATAATATTATGATTGTGTAGAGTACCTACATTTCAAGGAACACAACCATATATTTTTCAAGTTGTAAAAATAAAGATATCATTGATAATTTACAAAAATAAAATGCAGAGAATTTGAATCCCGCCAAAACGCAGCGCGACCGGCATAGCGACTACCTGGGCTCGTCGATACTTACACTCCGAAGATCCATCAACGTCATATCCGCCTAAATAAAAAAATACCTGTTTCAGCGGAAATCGAAAATACGCAAATTTTAAAGAGCTATAATTTAAAAACCAAGCCAGATATTATTTTTTTGAAAATGCGGATGCATTTTTAAAAACAATGTCTACCATTTTATGAAATAAAACAATAATGTGAAATTACCTTATTTCTAAGATAAGATCATAGCCTATGCAATGACACACTCATAAAAAGTGCTATATAAATGTTGTACTTCATTCATTCATAGATTCAATTACTTTTTTGGCATGGATGTTTCAATTTTTATTTTTAAGCTGGAATGAGGTCCGCATGAGAACTGGCATTGGCAGTATTGTATCATCCACATCATCACCCGCACAGAGTATTATAGGTATATAGAGATCCCACTGAATAAAAAAAAGGGGAATGCCCGAATCTTAGCCACCTATAAGTAGGGACTGGAAAATTTCGCGATCGCGATAAAACGAATTTATTCGCGAATTTTGATGTTTTTACGCGAATAACGCGAAATTTGAGGTTTTACGCAAATATCGCGAATTTTCGTACTTTTGGTAGAAATTGTGCGAAAAAGTTGTCATGTATCGCTTTTGCAACGCAACAATTTTGTTGGAAAGAAAAAAATCCTGTGAAAACCCTTTGAAAGGTGCAAAGCACAGGAAATTTGGTCGGTGTTATAACCGAGAGGGCCAAGTGGGCTGATCTTTCAACGTTTAAACACGCTAGAACGCTAGACGCGGGGTTCGATCCCCGCCTGGGTTATTTGACCATAAATTTGACCCTGGTTCAACAGATGTAAGTGGGTAATTATAAATGAATAATTCATTAAAATAAACAATAATGAACTATTCATTAATGATATTAATACCTGTATCTGGCCAGGCAGAGTAGGTTGGTGAATTGCATTCCTATTCACAAATCTATTTTATTAAAAAAAATAATGATAAGCAGAACTGTCCTGGATCATCCAAGCAGACTTGAATCGTGACATCAATGAAGGAAAATACTTCAAGGAGTGAAGCTGTTGCTGGATTAGCCAAGAGCACAACTTGAAGCTTTCATAAAAGCCAACATCCCTTGAAAAATTAGATAATCCTCATCTAGAGACTAAATGCACAAAAATTAAATATTTTAAAAGGATATTTGGAGGGTATTCGGAGTGTCATTGAAATATTAATACTTTTTTCAATCAATGGTGTTTTTTGTAAAAAAGGATTATTTAAAAAAATAATATACCTACCTACATTTTTTTTAAGAAACTAAAATTAAAAAACATTGTTTTGTACCTACCACTTGAGTATTTTTTATTGCAAAAACGTTTTCGGTGGGTACTTCCACCATCTTCGGTTGCAGATACTCGTATTGATTCAGATTTTGTTTATTCATTGTTTTTGAAGGTACATATTGTTGTTTATATAACAAATTGTACATATTAGAAACATATTTTGTTTTGCAATTATATAAACCTTTATTTTGATCAAATCAACCCTAAAAATTATACCGAATCTCCCCATTTATCATGAAAAATAACGCGAATTTCCCTGTTTTTGATCAAAAATAACGCGAATTTCACAAAAAAATAACGCGAATTTCCTAAAAAATAACACCACTATTTTCCAGTCCCTACCTATAAGTTATTTATGGAAGCTTTTGATAATATTATGGAATGTATAATATCACTTATACCTAAAATTTATTTCAAATATTTTTGATATTATAGGAAACTAATGGTGAGGTCATGTCAAATAAAAGTTTTTTTTTGTTTTAAAAATTTATATCTTTTAAAATAAAATATACAAGTTTACACAAATATACATTCTTAAATAATACACCGAACTACATTTTGGTTTTAAGCTAAATTAAGGTAATTAAGGTTTTGGCAAATTAGGTTAAAATAATGTAAATCATTTTGAAAGTTTGATGTCAATTAAAGTTTATTTAGAGGCACTAGTATTTTTTAGCTGGAACGTAACAAAAACATGAAGGTTTTTTGTACTTTATAGCTGTCGAATTTTTTTTGAGGTTACGACGGAAATACGTTGTCCGGCACCAGGCCACCAATACACCATTTTCACGCACTTTTTTCACGCACAAAGTATTATATTCTTTTCAAATAACTTTTTGCACAATTTAACGCCTGTGAAAACAGCCAAAAACAGCATTCAACGGTTAAAAACTTACGACCCCACGCCAAGCAAGCGTTATCTGTGGGCGCCATTTCGGCTGTCAAGGGAATATCGGTAATACCACACAGTAGTTTCCTACTATTATTGTGGACAAGAACCAATAAAGCATTATCTACTGGTATTGTGAGGAAGCTTGTGGTCAATATCGTTTGTATGGAAGATTCTTAGGCATGATCACTAGAAGTGGGCGGTTCAAACCGTATATAGTTTCAATATCCGATATTGCGATCAAAACCGAATATCAGATATTGCGATCCACGATATCTATGTATTGAAAAAAAACTATGTATTGAAAAAAAACTATGTATTCGCGGCGCGCGCGTACAGCGTTGTGTTTTCGGGTTCTGGGTTCTCCGAATATCAGAATCAGATATTGCGATCCACGATATCTATGGATGAAAAAAAACTATGTATTCGCGCCGCGTAATTATTTGTTTAATTAAACGCAATTCATTTCATTATGCTACTTTTCTAGGAATTTAAAATTTTAATGAATTATGACATACAAACCGTAGAAATCCTTTAAAATAAAAATCGATTTAAAATTTCATAAACTTTGATTTCAAACTCCAAATTCTACTGGTTCCGTAACATGTTAGATAGATAAAACCGAAGCCTCATCAAAATACATATCTAGGTTTATCGCGTAAATTATACATCGTAGGATTCGTAGGTATTCATAGCATACCAATATCGGATTTTAAAACTATATATTGTAATATCTGATATCGGTATCTGATATGCGGCGCGGTACCGCGCCGCATCTCCAATATATAGATATTACAATATATAGTTTTAAAATCCGATATTGGTACGCAATATCTGATATCGGTTCAGTATCGCACAAACGCGTACCGACCCATGTCTAATGATCACCCGGCCGGGATGCTTCAGAAAGGTCTACGAACATTTTTTATTGGTTACTAAGGACGGTACTCTTGTACAAGACTGCCGTTTGATACCTAGATCATTTTTGAGATCCGGATTCTATTCAAATGTCAAATGACTACAAATTAACATTTTTTTTGTTGAAATTCGGATGATTATCGGTCATTTTCTGTGCCTTTTGATGTTAAGTTCATTATACAGTGTTCATTTACTTAAAATATTAGCCTTTTATCTTAAATTCGCTGTTATCTTCTGCTTTGAAATATACACCCGGATCTATTTTGACATTTCCCAGTTCTATTTTGGATTTTAGTGCTGCCATCAAGGCAGATTTTTCATCATTTCCAACGGATTGAAATGCTCCCATGACGGAAAAATACTTCCGAGTTTTGTAAGACCTGTGAATACAAGCTTTATTTCCATATCAGAATCGTTTATACCATTACGAAGTTCTTAATTCAGCCCAAAACAATTGTTTTAATTGAATTTTTATGTGATGAATCTTCAAGTATTTTTTTTTGGTAAAATGAAAAAAAAACTTCAAGTTGTCATAATCCATGCTTACATTACATGCTAAAATAATGCAAGCGTCAAGTAATATTATGAATTGAATTAAGGATCATTAGTCTTGAAATGAGCATTTCGGTCACATTTTGTGACTTAGAGAAGAAAAATGCATTTGAGCGATGAAATATATTTTTGTTGCTGTTACATTACAGATCGTCATGTCAATACTTATTTCCGCCATATCCACTTTTTCTCATTCAGAGAAAAACGCGTTTGAAGTTAAAATGCTAATAACTCTTTCGTTTTTAAAGTTTTTAGCTTTTTTTAAATTGAAATAAGTTAAGTATTGATCTAATAATGTATAAAAAAAAATTAAAAAAAAAAAATGAGTACTGGGTCACACCAAAATGAGGTACCTTCACTTGGATATGGAGCAAATGTTAGAGCAAAAGTGGCTATTTTGTTAATACTTATTTCCTCCATATCCATTTTTGTATTAATTTTACCAATAAAGAATCTTTTTCAGAGCATTTCTTCTCCATTACTGAGTTTTAAGAAAGAAAAACACTCAAAACATATTTAAGAACCTTTATTTTTATAAAAAAAAAATACATAACATTAGAAATACAGTGCTTTATTATAGTACCCTACAATAATTAATTTGTTCTGTTGTACTTTTTTAAAGTTATTTTTTTACTTAATGCTAGACTATCAGCTATGAACATAATACCTACTTGCAAGATCTTGCTTAAAATTTAAAAAATAAGCCTAAAAACTTAAATCCCCAATGCAATATAAAAATTCGCATCTACGGGAGGCATAAATTTCAACATGGATTTGATATCATTAACATTAGGTGCCGGAGATTATTCTGGCGAATAAACACACTCAACGTTTTCCATGTCACCGATTTAAATGTTTTTTTTGACAATTACAATCAATTTACTTAAGAAAAAGCTTGAACCAATTCGATACTCGTGTTGATTGACAGATAAACAAACAATGCGCTCAAGTTCGGCCCGATCGTAAGCCGGCATCAAAAATGCTGTGCACGTAGTATTCAATAAAATATAAATAAACCGATGAAGATGAAATAAAGTATCAAAAAACAAAATAAATGGCAAATACTAATTCAAATTTAAAAAATCAATCCAATTGAATTCACAGTCAATTACTCTTAGCGTTTTTTGATAATTATGATTTTCCAATAAAGTTTGCTAATATTAAAAAATATAAATTCAGTGTTTGTGTATAAACACAGTGAAATTTTTTTTTTTTGAAAACGTTTTTTTTTATTGTCATTGTCCTGAGGATGCCTTTTTAGGCGAAAACGTTAGACATAATTTAAATAAAATAAAAGTGAATTAAAACTGTGTGTTATTTAATTAATATACAGTGAAAATTCATTATTATAAATGTTAAAAACAAGGTTTCTTTCACACAAATTGGTAATAATTATCGAACGTTTAGAAAAAAATGTCTACTCAGTAAGCAAAAACGTTCGATAATTATTATCAATTTGTGTGAAAGAAACATTGTTTTAATATTTATTGAAAAAATATGTATTAAACATAATACGTATATCCAGTAATTATTATTTTCATTTTATTGCCACTATTTGTATGCTTTCTCAATTTGTATGTTACGTATTTTGATGTAAATGGTGAAATTACAATTCCCTATTTTAGAGGAGAAATTTATATTGTTCACAGCACCACAGCCATATCCGAGACCAACATATTGGGCACAGTATGTTCCATCGATAGTGGGGAGTTTGGGCGAACGTGATTGGTTGAAACGCTCGCAATGGATATGGCGGATTTAAGTACCAACTATATTTCAAAACTCTTGGATATGGAGGAAATGTGCACTGAAAAAATTGTCAGTTTATGACTTTTTTCAAAAATTTTCACGGATTCGGGTGAAGTATAGTCTCAAGACACCAACCCATATCATAACTCAAAAAAAGTGAAAAGTGGATATGGCGGAAATAAGTATTGGCATGACGAGATTTCATCTGATTGAAACGGACTTAAAAATAATCACGACGGAATCGAACCGAATACGCTGTGGAGTCTGGCGGAATCCAACGGATGAATATGACAGCATTGCGCACAACAGCTAGCGCGTACTGTATGTAAAAATAAAAATACATCATAATATTCCGTGTTATCCATTGCTGAGCTCAGCTACCAGTTGCGTTATGTTTTGAAAACCTGCTCACTCGACTGAATTACACGACACGCACCCAGTGACATGGAAGACGAACTGGAAGACAGACTGTTCTATCAGACCTACGTCTCCCACATGAAGCTCCTGTCGCGTTTTTCCTTCGGCCTCTCCATGAACCATCCCGTCGGTTATTTGTGGAAATTACTTCGGTTATACCTGCTGCGATCGGAAGTCATTATTTTCAGTTTGGCAGTTTTAATTTTTCTCATGTACATCCAAGCTGTCGATGTTTGGAGCAGGGCGCTTTTAACGCGTTTAGGATACGCAGTGGGTCGGTCTTCATTGTCTGCTCGTAAATTTAAACTCCTAGAAGGCTCAGACGCTCCCAAACAAAGCTGGGAACTCAAAGAAGAAAACAGTGCTGCATACGCTTTAAAAGGACGAAGATATGACATGGAAGACAGATTCATCATTAACGAAAATATAAACAAAACTGGAGTTTCTTTGTTTGCTATTTTTGACGGTCACGGCGGATCATTCGCTGCGGAATACGCCAAAGTTAACCTGATACAAATTTTACTAAAAAAAATTGAAGACATTAAAGATATCGTATCAGGGAAAGAAGTTGAAAGTTTAAAGAAAGCAAACGCAGATAAAGATAAGAGTGATACTAAGAACAGTCCATTGTTGGTGGAAAGGAAGAAGAGCTTTAAAAAGACGCTGAGTTCAACGGATGATTGCACCAAAAAAGAAGTAACAGATCCAGAACTTTTGAATAAATTAAACATGTCACGTACGATAACCAGAGAAGTTAGGCCTTCGCCTCCAGCTCCAAAACCTGTGAACATTCCTGTATGCAGTTACATTGATACGAGCACCAAGAAGGTGAACTATGGGAAGCTGCTGACAGATGAGCTCCTTGCTGCAGACAGACTTCTGATTGAAGAGGCCAAGAAGAATAAAGACATTGCCGGGACGACGGCTTTGTTGGCCATCCTGGAAGGAGACTTGTTGACGGTTGCGAATGTTGGAGATTCCCGAGGAGTTATGTGTGACTCTAAAGGGAATGCTATTCCCCTGTCGTTCGATCACAAGCCTCAACAGGTATATGTACCTACATGTATAATCTTAAGTTACAAAGATCTGTGTATTTAAGATTCATATCACAAAATAACACCCTAACCTTCAATGAATATATACCCTACAACTCTTGCCGATTTTCCCTGGAACAGCGGTGACATTGGCAAAAGGACTGAAGCAACCGTTAGCATAGGTTCTTCAACCACAATGTCCTGTTTTCCTGTCTTATCTGTCTAGTCTGTAGTCAAGTGATTAATGCCAATAGTCTAGCGATCAATGCACATAATTAAAAGGTCATTGTTTCGATTCCTATTGCAACACCACAAAATTATCAATGATTTTTTACATTATGCTCTTTGCTGGGTTGAAAAATTCATGTGACTTCACTAAAACCCGGCCACCAAACGTCTTGCTTGAGTAATTGATGCTTTTCAGGGCGACGAACAAGCTGGGCTCTTGTAGGGGGATTCACATAAAACTGCTTCTTCATCGGCCCCACAGCCCATATCTATCTTTGGCCTCCGTATTCTTGAACCTCCATCTGTCTCTGTCCTCGGCCGCCGTCCTCCAGCTTGGTACCTGATATACACAAAAACAGTGCTCACCAAATAAATTGTTTTAATATTTATTTTATATACGACCGGAGTATTTAGAGCAGGTTTTGTATATTTCAGATGAGAGAACAGAAGAGGATAAAGGAAGCCGGGGGTTTCATAGCTTTTAGCGGAGTGTGGAGAGTAGGAGGCATCCTAGCAACATCTAGAGCTCTCGGGGACTATCCATTAAAAGACAAAAAGTTTGTCATCGCCGATCCAGACATTCTCACCTTCAACCTCTCAGACCACAAACCGTTGTTTGTTATTCTCGCAACAGATGGCTTGTGGGACACGTTCAGCAATGAAGAAGCCGTCAACTTCATCAGGGAGAGATTGCATGAGCCGCATTACGGAGCCAAGAGTCTGACTCTTCAGTCCTACTACAGGGGATCCGAGGATAACATCACCATCATTGTGATCAACTTTAAAGATATGAAATATGTGGTCACATCAGCTAACTCTAGCGCTTCATAGTTTGTTCTCCGTATAATGTACCATATTGAAACAAAGAGGAACGATTAACTTGGCATTTTCAATCTGAAGGTTCGGCAGCGGACTTTTTGTAAATGAATGGTTTATAATCCCTGATAGTTATCGCTCTAAAACAAATTTATTATTTTGTTTGACTGCTTCATGCCTAAATTGTATCTGATTTTCCCAATTTCATAAAAACATAGAAATGTGTTGCTTTATAATATGCAACTTTCACATCTCGGTGTCAATCTCATTATTAGCAGGTAGATACTTTTTTTACCTACTCACATTTATAATGAGTTACTATAAGGAGAAAAATCAGTTGGTCCCTTTGTGCTCGTTATTACGAAGTTCAACTTTTCTTTAAAAGATCTCGTTAAAGAGTTTCTCCCAGCATGCTAATGACTGTGTGTGAGTGCGCTGTAACAAGGGTAAGGTGTTTTGCAGATTTCCTACAAAAATCCTAAATTGCTGCCTTTGGTTCTGAAGGACCCAATTTTAATAATTTAAAGGATTCATTGAATTTTAAACAAATGCAGTATATTTGAATTATGATAATTATTGTCAACAAACAACATCTGTAATTACAGAAAATGAATTTAAAGATTTCAAATGTGCATATGACGTTTTGCACTTATACAACAAATCACTGGGATTGAGCCATTCAACTTATTTAAGTCATGTTATTCTAACCTCTTTGTTTTGCACCCAAATTTACGCATATCATATCGCACTTATCTATTCTGGAGTCCTTGTGACCATACCAACCTTTTATTAACAAAAAAAACCTTAGTGTATGTCCCCTACAGACAATTGTTCATTTGTAACCGTTGGCCAACATAAAAGGAATATTTGGAGCAAATACTAAACAAGATAATGTTCTTTGAAATCCTAGGAACAATTTGACTTATCATGAACATTCTGTGGGTTTGGGGAATGTATTTTATACCTAAACATACGGGAAACGGCTTGTTGCGTTTGGGCAATAGTATAGTGAATGTATCACATACATGTGCTTGTACAGATGTGTCGGGCTTATGGCCGAGGGGTCAAGTCTCCTATCTTAACTGGCATATTTGAGATACAGTAACGCTGTTTCGATTCTCGCCTGGCCCCTGACCATAACTTTGGTCCTGGTTCAACAGATGACATTAGGCAATTATTACTTAATAATCTATTATAATATAAAATAGTAAATTATTTATTGTTGATGTAATTGATGATTTTATCGAATGACTTATTAATGAAAAATTATTCAATAATGCCTGTTACCTCAGGGCTATCATCAAAAAGGCCTGGCAGGTTTTGAACTGGTGCTGCTTTTATTTCAACACTCGCTAGTCAAATTTCACCATCTTGTTACCAACATGCACAATTGTTTGTAGGCTGAAAGGACCACATTAAAAAATGGCAGAATAAAACGTCACATAGCAATGTAACATTTAAAATGCTGGTCTCTAGGGGACTTCATATTATATTCTCTCAATGCCTTTAATGCCATTTTTGCAACTCTTATATAATGTGATACTAACAATGTACACATCAAAGTTTGTACATTTTGAATGCCAATGATAATGTAAGTTTATTTACTAAACCAAATATCTATTTACTGTAAATTATTCATATGTCTCTCGCCGTGGTAGTTAAATAAATAAATTACTTAAAATCCTAATGGACTTAGTACAATTTCTATAGACAAATACATTGATGGAAGTATAGACCAATATTTTGTTATTGGTTGCCAAGGATCCCTGTCGCGTAGACCTGTGACGTTTGCCTGCTGAAAAAAATCTAATTTGTGCCAAGTCCATTATGACAAAGGCTTCATATTATAAAACTTCCTAAACATCAGGTTTCACCTAGCTACTCTGAAATTTATGAAAAAAGTATGAAATTTATGTGATGCTTAGAAATGGTTATAATATTGGCTAATTGTAGGTAAATCTCCTTTATATTGTATATGAATATAAATTAATAGAACTTTTAATGGTTTGGGTATCGACCTTGAATTTTTTTTTTTTTTTTACAAGAGATACAAAAAAAATAATAAACTTTTTGAACTCTGTTTTACTTTAAATATTTTTTATCATAAAATAACTTTTTCCTTGTTTGTGGTTATTCAACCATGTACGTGTTAAAATGTGGTCAAATCACTGGAAATAAAACTGTATCTAAAAAGTAACCTAGCCATTTTGGCATCTCTTTTTTAGAAATAAATTAATTGTTTTGAAAGTACTGTATTACTAATTAATTGTTCTTATGCTTACAATTTTAAAATTCAGTTCACCTTTCTTCTGAAAGTTTATTTTGTATCTCTATTCGGCGTAGAAAAGACACGTTTCCTGACAATGTCGAATACGACACCGACGGAACGTTGAGAAACCCGTTCTTCTCTACACCACGGTTCATAAAATCTATTTTTGAAGAAATATGTTGCTTATGAGTATTTGTAAATCTGTCTATAAAAACAAATATATATAATATCAAGTGATAGTTTTTCTATTAAAAAATATATAATATATATTAATATATAGATTCCTGAAATATTTTCCTATTATCGCGTGATACATGTAAAAAATAAATTAGATATAAAAACAAATTAAATCACAAAAAAATATATTGCTCAGTACAATGAAGTTTTTTTTATTGATTGTTTAGTCCTTGTTTTGTATACTTTAGAATAGTATTTTGGTACAAGCATTAGGTGCTTCCAATACTGTATTGTCTTTCTAATTTCTTAAGAAATAAGTCATGTAGAACCAAAGGTGACAATCTAGGAATTTGCTTTAAAAATGAGTTTAGTCTATGAAAACACAGAGAATGCCATTTTCTGTGTTTCTATATCTAATCTAAGTCTAAGTTGCAAAGATATGTATAATTTGAGATTCATATTAGATGCATTCCCACAAGCAGACACGCATAATTTCGCCCTCACACATGCCTACAATATACAAGCATGTGGACATACAATATAAAAAAAACCATCTCAAATAAACATAAGCCCTGCAATTCTTGCCGACCTTCCCTGAAACAGGGGTGACATATACATATATGACATATAGATATGTTACATTCGGGATTCACATTATATGCATGCCACAAGCAGACACGTACATGTTCGCGCTTGGACATGCCGCATGCGAACCTACAACATAAAAACCCAAATCTTAAATGGACATACACCCTGTAACTTTTGCTGACCTTCCCTGAAACACGGGTGACATTGGCAAAGTGAACCATTTTTTAAAGTATGGGTGATCAGCCTCATACCAACCTATAAGTCAAGGATTTAATTGTATAATTTTCAAGAAAAATCATAGATTGATGTCTTTGGTTCTGTATGACTCAAATATTGTTTTGTTTTGTTTAGATAGTTTAAGGTATAAACATCACATTTGTAGCAATTTTTTGTATGCTATCTGCAATGCATTTACTTCTGCATTACTTTGAATACAGTTTCTTTGTATATATTTCCAACAGTCTGTAAATTCAAAATGTCCTCGGCCGTCCGGTCGGTAGCTCGGTTGGTAGGTCAAAACGAGAGGGCTAGGGTTCCATCCAATGGGGTTCATTTCAAACCCAAAATCATAGTACTGGTCAGGTAATGAGAACCTGCCTCCTCGGAAGCAGGGACCCTCCTGCTTCAATTGAAATGATTGGCGTAAGGCCGGCCCCCACACCTGTGAAAATACATAGGTTACCATTTGGCAACCTGAAGTCCTTCTCCCTTCAATTTTTCATTGTATGATAAGGTAGAGTGGTATGGATTTATTCTTCATTTGTCCAAGAAACATCAGCTTTGTCTTTTTGATGTGTTTAAAAAAGTCCTTAATTAAAGAAGAACCTCTTTAAGCATGCTCATGGTATCTCGGTCTTGCAGCTACTTTTTCAACTACTGATTTTGTCTTTTTTTGAGATCTGCAGCTAAACGTGTTTGTAAATATTCATTGTTTAGTGGCAATATCTAGCAAGCTCTTACCATTTTTAAACCCACTTATAAGTTGTTGAGGGCATTCTGCAGCTTGCTTTTAGTTTATTTAAAGTCCTGTTTACTTCTCAAAATGAAAAGGTACAGATCATCGAAGTAAATATCATACAGAGCTTATAATTTATATGGGGTATTAATTCCCCCTTGTATATAAAAAAGTCTTTATCCAATTTTAAGTCAGTTCATCCATACAAAAATATCTCCATAGTAATGTAATGAATAAGGTCGATTGTGAATAATTTGGTTCATTTTGGACGCATATTGAGGAAAATTGACCATGATCTCATCGCACAGGGAAGAATTGAGGGAAGACGAGCTCCAGGTTAAAAGAGAACATCTTGGTTGAAAAACCTGAGACAGTGGTTTGGCAGGAGCACAAATTCTCCCTTTTGTGCGGCAGCGTTCACTCTGGGAATTGTCACAATGATCGCCAGTCTTAACAAGGTTACCCAATACCAGTTGTGAAACTTTTAACTCTGTTGTATTAGTCAATTTGTTCAAAGATTTAGTTGTTAGTTTTTAGTGGTTTCTAGTGATGGTTGTTTATTAATGTCATTTATTTATTTATTTAATTTTTCACTGGTTTATGTTTTCACTGTGAATATATTTGTATTATTTGAAATAAAGAGATGTGCAATTCAAAAAGCATTTTTTATTCTTATATAAAAAAGATTATATATGTCGAGATTTAATAAAATTTGTTATAGAATACAAGGTGAATGTTATACCCTGGATTTATGCAAAATGTTGCGAGCTATAGTCGAGCGGTCAATGCGGTAGTCCTGGCATTTGTTTGAAATAAAAACAGAGCTGGTTTGGTGTCCCGTCTGATTTCCTAGGCAATAATAAGAGCTTTGACCCTGTGTCAACAGCTGTCATTGTTGTCAGGTAATGATGAATTTTATAAATTGATTATGTGAATACGTTTTCCAATGAAATATATTGTTGAATAACATTCCTTTTCACAATTTTTTTCAATATAAAAAGGATTTTGACAGACAACACAGATTCGCAAAAAAAAATGCTATTAGTAATTATAATTAATATTAAAAAATTAAAAATAAAAACAAATTGTATTAGGTTACGGGGCGAGTAAAATTTAATAATGTACGACCGGTTTCGGAAACAATGTTTCCATCGTCAGGTACAAAATATTGCTGGCTAAATAAAATATAGATTAGTGCATCATTCTTTTAAGGGCTGGGACTAGTGGAGGGTGGGAGGGGTGAGGAAGGGAACAGATTGCTAATTCTTTAGAAATACCTAGTTGCAGTAAGGCTGGATGGACCTTTGGTAAAAGCATTTAAATTTTTCAGCCCAGCAAAGAGCATTTTTGAAAATTAAATTAAATTTTTTTGTGCTCTATCGGAAATTGAACCCGCTATCTGCCAGTTCCAAGCCCGTAGCTAAACGCTAGGTTATGAACCAGTCTTTTTACTATATTTTGCATAATTCCTGGGTATATTATTTTTACCTTTACATAATCATAAAATTATTAAATTTCTAAATTACATACAAACTATAAAGGATGTCAGAATTAAAAAAAATCAAAATATAAAGGTATTATCTTACCTAAGTAGTGATTTTCAGTCACATGAGAATATGACAGTAAAAATTGTTATTTAAAAATATAAACGACTTTACTTTTCAGCTAGGCATAACTTTTTGAAAATGGAATATTTTATAAAGAAAAAATCTTTTTTTGAAAAGATAATTATTCCAAGTTCAAAACTTTTTTAAAGATAAATATAAAATGAGAACATTCCACATTCAAATAGTTCATCAATGCATTTTTACAGTTTCGAATATGGAATTTTTAAGTTTTTAAATTCATCACATATAACCAAAGGTGCTAATGTATGTTTTTTTTAATGGCATAAATATATGGGCACACAAAAAATCATTTCCAAAACTTATTTTCAAAAAAAATCTTAGATAACCGCCTTTGTTTATATAAGGCTCAATTTTTCCTTTACAAAACGTTCCATCCATTGTAAAAAGTAAAGTCAAAATTAAAATAAATTTTAATTAGGACCCGTAAAAATAATGTGGGGCAAATTATATTTGATTCATAAATGTGGCCAAATCAATATATTGATGTATTTTTAACAATGGCATAATGGCTAATTAAAAAAATATATTAAAAATATTTTCCATATGAGCAAAGCATTTTTTATAAATTGTGTTTTCGTTCCATGCTGTATGATTTTTTTATAATCCATAATCTATGATACAGAGATTTGTATACCAACATTTAAGGTTTACATTCCACGTACGCCCGCAAGCAAACACATGCAAGTTCACTCTTACATGTGCTGCATGCATACTTACAAATGAAAACCCAAACCTCAAATGAATATAAACTTTGCAATTTTCGCCGCCTCTCCTTGAAACAGGGCTGGCATTGGCAAAAGTGAAATGATTTTTATAGTATGTGTGGTCAGCCTCATTCCTCAATATAAAAGATATAGATGAGTATGTCAGTTAATTACCATAGAAATGCACATGCCATGGAACGTAATACGTAAACAATGAAAAAATAGACATAGTAAAAAGAAAAAAAAAAGAAAAGTAAATCACTCACTAGGAGTGCTGTCGTATCTTCTATACTTTTTTCAATGTTTCATACTTGGCATAAAGCTATCAGTGCCAAATTAACGACAATTTGACAGTTCTCATTGAAGGTTGCCTGCAAACTGATTATATCAAGATCTTACACCTTACTTCACACCAAACGGATTTGATGCCCTATCCATTTCTTTTATATTGATAAATGAACATGGGAACATATTGATTACTGGTCGATACATAAATTTTGTATTTTTAATGGCTTGTGCATTAACATTGTAAAAATGCATTATTAATTTTATAAGGGACTCAAAAGAAAACATTTTTTCTTGATTATAAACGCTGTTCTATTTCCACTATTTTATAAATTACAAACGTTTTCTGTAACGTACTGTAATGTGTCTGTAAGGTAAACAAAACTTGAAAACAATACAAATATAATCTGTTCTTTAATAAATAATGGTTAAAATAAGACAGTGTTTTTCCTTGAGAAAAAATGTTTTCTTTAGTCGATGGAAAACACAAATTTTGATTCATTTTCTATAACTGGTTTTTCTTGCCATTGTGTTTATTTTCTGTAAAGCTTCTTGTTCTAACAAATTAATAAAATTGGAGTCCTTACACATTAAAGCTTATCCATTTACGGTTCTCCTGTGTATATATTTGTACAAAATAATGATTAAGTGGTAACAATAGAGGGGCCACGCAGGCGACATTTCCCATCACCATCATCATCACAGTATTTCAAATTCATTATCCGACTCGTCAAATTCTGAAAAAGAAGACAAGAATATTCAAATAAAGAATTGGAAATAGAGAAGAAACATATAGGGTACATGGACTTAACACCGCATTGTTTTATCTTCCCCGATCCACAAAAAAATATTATGATTCATTTGGCTGGTCAGTTGTTTTTATTATGCATTGCATTACACATTTGTAGATTGATTATTTAGTTTTTTTTCATTACATTTTTTGTTTATTGTTTAAATAATTATTTAATCACAACTAAAATTCCCTATTTTTTAAGTAGTGTCATATCTAGAACAGAATTTTCAAAAATATATGACATTGAACTTACGTAATTATAGCTGTACAATAATAATCTTATGCTTATCTGTTCCTAGTCTACACCAAGTACCGGAATCAAAATTTCAAATTTGGTCTAGTCCGGCTTTGTACCCAGACTAAGGGCCGTTCTTATAAACGCTGGACTAAATATCCGTAAGTAAATCCTCATTTTACTAACGGATGGACGTTAACGGACTGATCTTACCGATGGTCGTCCTATAAAGCTTTTTTAACCGTTCGTTAGTTCTCAATAATGTACTCGTATTTTTGATGATTTTTTGCGTGCATTCATGAACATATGTCATTTGTTTGCTGTCAGAGAAGAAACATAACCTAAAGTTGCGTATGACAAACACGAAAACGACTGATACAGCCCTATTTTAATGAATTCTCTATCACTGTCGGAAGAAATTATCTTCAACAGGATAAAGCGTAGAAGTCCAATGGCACGCTAAACTCACCGCAAAAAAATAATGCTTTGACAGCTGACCTAACCTCAAGCCTTAACAAACCGACCGGTATCTACCTGGAAACCGGGGGTCGGCTGTCGGTTAGATCCGCCGGTAAAATTAAACCGAAAATTTACGAACGAATTGTTATAATACAGAAAAACGAAATTTGTACCAAGTTTTGGTTTATTAGATTTGACATTTAATAAACAAATGTTTATAAGATCGGCCCTAAATAGTCTCTAGATAAGCCGATGGCGAAATATGACAAATAAGAATAACACTGTAAATGACTCACCTGTTAATGATGTGGCCGCCAGCTGTTCTTCCAAATCTGGATTGGAAGATCCCCAATGTTTAGGCCTTTCCTTGCACATTTCAAACAGGGGTTGACTCTCCTTCATGAAGCTATCTTGAAATTCTACACACAACGTGTCAAATTCTGCCTCTGTGCGGCATAAGAAGCACTAAAAAATAAATAAATACCATAATGACAGCTCAATTTTATAAATATAAATATGATAAAACAAAAAATGATAAAGATCAACAATTTTTGACCGGTCCGTAGTCCAGGTGGTAACACTTCGGACTCGTAACTGGAAGGTCGTGGGTTCGAATCCCGGCGGAGCACAAAAAAATACCATTTATATTTTCAAATTTGCTCTTCGCTGGCATGAAAAATACATAAACCTTTACCAAAGACCGGTCATCAAAAGGTCCATCCAGCCTTACAACAACTGGGTCTTGATTGAGAATTGGCGCTTTCTATAGCGACGACCAAGCTCGCAGAGGGCTCTTGAGGTGTGATACACACAAAAACAGCGCTCACCAAATAAATCAGCCTAATTTAATTTTTTTTAGTTTTTTTTTTAATGAAAGATAATATTTTCGTTTGAAATTGGCAAACAGGAAGTAGATGAACTGACATGGAAAAACAAAACAGGAAATGAGATCTTATTGGTGGAAATACCATAGACAACTAGACCTTTGTGATATAGCATAATGAAAAAAACAATGTCAGGTGGGTAGGTATTATTTAAATGGACATTTTAATTTGTAACTTTTTTCTCAGCGAGCAAATGTCAGTCTCGAATGGGACTGCTGTCGTCCTGAGCAACAAATTACAAAATACTTGTTGCCTTTTCCCTAGCAATCCGGCTGGGTGACGGCACAATTTTGTCTATGGCATATCACGTACGGACCTAATCTAATCTAAGCTGCAAGGATATCGCACGTTTAATAATAAAGAGAAATAACTCGAAAATTGGGAAAATTGAGATTTTGTAATAAAACGCAAGAACAATGCGAGAAGAATAGGTAGAATGCGACAGCCGTTCAATTTGGACGAATATGACCGAGATAAAACATCGGCCGCCTTTTTCATCCCATACAAGTTGTACTGGATGTCTGAACTTTAAACGTGATTTCCCAACATTCATGTTTTTTGAGTTAATGCTCTTTATTATTAAACGTGCGATATATATCATTTAAGATTTATATTAAATGCATTCCCCCAAGCAGACATGTATAATTTTGCGCTAACACATGCCGCATGTGGACCTACATTATAAAAACCCATCTCAAATGAACATAAGCCCTGCAACTCTTGCCGTCGTTCCCTGAGACAGGGGTGACATTGGCAAAGTGAACCATTTTTTCACAGAATCGGTGGTCAGCCGCATACCAACCTATAAGTCAAGGAACATACATGACAAATTAAATTTTTAAAATCACTAAATTATAATATGTATGGACATCAAAAACTAACAGAAAACAAAATTTTAATTTTAAAAACCCTAGCCGCCAACATCACGGATTAACAGCCATTTCTCATTTGGATTAAATCCAGATAAAATTTTAATAATTAAATTTTTTATTTTAATAACTTACAACTGCCACAGAGGGATCCATGGAGAGGATGGGAATACGGGATGCGTATTTACAATGATAAGTCGAGTCCATTTCTTTCTGATCGTCTGTGGATTTGGTCTGAAATAACAAACATATTATTTAGGTGTAGACCAGCATAGGATTCATAATTTTTTTCAAGAGCCAAATGGATGCAAGTACCATAAAGATGAAAACAAGATTAAATATTTTGAATCCTCACTCGTAAATTATCATATAAGCTGCATAGCCAAAAGGAATCTAGGATTACTTTGGAAATGAAATAAATATATGGAAATGATTAATTATCTATGTTTCCACACATATATACAATTTTCAGAAAAAAACAAAGATTGTCGGGTTTGGTCCTATACAACTCATATAACTTTTAACTTTTTGTTTGTGAAAATATAAAAAAAAAACAATGATAGAAAAAAATTTGAATACGTCCTTCCAATAATGAAATTGCCTCCTCAAATATGCAGCTCAAGAGCATGGCAAACAACAGAGACAGATGGCTGGCACAGCAAGGCACTGCCTTTACAAGATGATGGAATAGCAAAATTTTATAAAAGGAATTTCAATGTTTTCCTTGAACACGTTTGTCTTTAAAAACTGATATAAAATGTGAGTTTGTTACCCCGATAAAGCCGGCCTTCTGGGTCGTGTGTGGGTCCAGATACAGAACTTCTTCCTCCACACAGCCGATTAAATACAAAGCTTGGTTTGGCTTTCCACCAATCACTCCAACTGACTGGGGCAAGCTGAAACACATCTGAAAACAAGATGATGTTCTTGGTGAAACATTACATGAAAGCTAATAAACAAAATCAATTTGAAAAGTGTTCCTTTTTAATAAAGCTAGGAATTGACTGGTCCGTAGTTTAGTGGTTAACGTTACAAACTCGTAATCGGCAGGTTGTGGGTTTGATTAATCATCATAGAAAAATATCATTTACCAATGTTTCCGAAGGGGTCGCACGTGGTATATGGAGCTTAATTATTTTTACTCAGTAAGTAAGGGGGTAACGGAGAGCAGTCTTACGCCAACAGCTTCAGACGAAAAAATATTTCCCTGCTTCCGGGGCGTAGGTTTTTATTTCCTGAGGAGGCAGAGTAAACTTTGGCGGTATTTGGATTTTTTATTTTACATAAACAACTACATGGGAAATCATTTCTGGCAACCTTGGGCATTGAACTCTAGCTCTTTTCAAAAGTATTAAAACTTTACAAACCCTATACTGTTCATTGGTTTGCCCACACCTTGAGTACGCCAGTGTTATCTGCTTTTAGTATCTAGATTTCAGCTTTCGGTTCTATATGACTAAATAACATAATGAAATGACAATTGTAACCTTGAGTCCATTGACATAGATGGGATTGATCTCGCTGAGGCCTAATCGCAGAGGAATAATCAGCAGCAGAGGTTTCCAGCACGGCTCACTCTGGCTGCAGCTTCCCTCCCTGCTCCTCTTCAGGTTCTTGTCATCTTTAGATTTCCCCTTTTTAGATTTTCTCGAGAAGCAAAGTTCTTCTGGAATTTGCATTAAACATAAACGAGTCTAGGATTAGAATAGAAATTTTAGGCTTTCACAGCCGGTGGTTGACATTAGAGTTAATAATAATAATATTGGGTTGATTTATTTGGTGAGCGCTATTTTTGTGTGAATCACACCTCAAGAGCCTTCTGCAAGCTTGGTCGTCACTTTAGAAAGCGCCAATTCTCAAGCAAGACCCAGTTGCTGTAAGGCTATATGGACCTTAAGTGACCGGTCTTTGGTAAAGGTATATGAATTTTTCACCCAGCAAAGAGCATATTTAAAAATATAAATGGTATTTTTTTGTACTCCGCCGGGATTAAAACCGACAACCTTCCATTTACAAGTCAGAAGTGTTAACCACTGGACTACGGACCGGTCAAATTGGTTGGTATGGAGCTGGAGCTTCTAGACGTTTCACCCATATCTACTATGAAACTGTTATAACAACATTTTTTTAACATAACATCACACCATAAACACGCTGAAAAAGCCCATCGCAGACATGGGCTTAACATTCAAAAGGCCCAGCTCCGATAGAATACAGCAACAGATCCCGGAAAGCAACTCCACAAGTGACAATCTAGGATTTCCTGAAAATGAGATGGATATGTATGTGCAAATTCATTCCGTTGATGAATCGCATATCCGTTTTGAAACCCGTCAAAATTTTACAAAGTTCTTTTTCAAATGTAAAATCACAGAACTTCGTTTTAGACTTGAAATCAGGACCTTGTTAATATGCTTATCGTAATGGTAAACTTTTTACTTAATTCCTCACTATTGCAAATACCCTACTGTCTTATAGAACCAAAGGGAGCAATCTAGGATTTATTTTAAATGAGATAAATATATCAAAACACAAAAAATGGCAATCTCTGTGTTGCCACATACCTATTTCATGTTTGAAAAAAATTATAGATTGCAGCCTTTGGTTCTATCGGACTCAATTATTATAAAGTGTGTACATTCTTTATTTATAGATAAAATAAGAATAATCTATGAGTAAAAAAACTTACTTATATCATCTACTACGATAGTGTTGTCAAGAGCGACGTGAATTGTCAGTGAACTCCAGTTATCATAAACGACAAGTTTTCTGAAATAAAACAAAGCTTGTTTTTGATTACAAAATAAAGTAATCTGGCACAGGAATAAGATAACCAATATTTTATTTCATTATGTTTGTAACTAATAAGAGAAGGGATATTTTGCATTTGTTTGCATTTTTTTTGTCAATGAAAGGGATACAAGTTCCGCAACTCGCAACGCAAACGCAACTAAGCTACACATATAGTGTAACTTCTTGCCTGCGTTATCCCCGAAGGGGTCGCATGTGACGATTCGGGACCTATTTATTTTTACGGGTAAGGGGGCTGGCCTCACACCAACCACTTTCAGTTGAAGTGGGAGTTTCCCAGCTCCCAGGGGGGCTGGTTCTCATTTCTTGTGAAGGCTGAGTAAACCTTGAGATCGAACCCTTGCTCTCGACATGGAATGCAAGCATTCTACCAATTGAGCTATCCACCTTTTTACGAGCTTGGTCATCGTCGCTACAAACCGCCAATTCTCAAGCAAGATCCAGTTGATGTAAGGCTGGATGGACCTTTGGTGACCGGTCATTGGTAAAGGTTAATGAATTTTTCAACCCAGGGAAGAGCAAATTTGAAAATATAAATGGTATATTTTTTGTGCTCCGCCGGGATTCAAACCCACAACCTTCCATTCAGAGTCCGAACTGTTACCATTGAACTACGGACCGGTCGTATCCAAAGTCCAAAGGCAAAAAAAAATTATATCACAAGGCAGGGTTGCTAGGGAGGATAACTAATACCTTGTTATTGGTTGCTAAAGACCCTAATCACATAGAAAAAAATATTTGTTCACTGAAATTAAGTACACTTGAAATTAATTAAAAGTAATAATATCCAATCCTGTGAATTTTTACATTTTCCTCACAGAGATGCTGAGAGGGACAACAGAGAAGACTGTGACTATAAATGGAACCAAAATTGCTGCTATTAGGAAGAAGAAAAAACAAGAATCCATTCAGAAGACGCCGACTACACTTCCTGTTTAAAAAAATTTTTTTTAGGGGTTGAGATACGGCATTTGTAATTACTTGAGGACTTGAGCGACCGTGTTGGGGCCAAACCACTGGCCGACCTCCTTGCCCTCGCAGGAACCCATCAGGGCTATCTGGTGGATGGAGAAGGGCGCCTGCTTCCTCTCCTCAAACCTCTGGATGATCTTCATGTATGTGGGATCACTGGAATACAAATTTTATTATTTAAGATTAGGATAATAGGGTGATCGCATGTCTGGTCGATAGCTCAGTTGGTAGAATGCTTGCATTCTATGCCGAGAGCTCAGGTTCGAATCCTACAGAGGGTGTCAGGAATGATTTCCCGTTTCGGTGTTTATTTCAAAATAAAATACTGCAATATTTATTCGGCCTTCACAAGAAATGAGTACCAGCCCCTTCGGGAGTTGGGAGATCCCCACTTTAACTGAAGTGGTCGGCGTAAGGCCAGCTTCCTAGCTTGTAAAAATAAAAAGGGCACCCCTTTGGGGTCATAGCGGTAGTAAGTTGCATACTATATGTGCAGCCTAGTTGCATTTTTTTTCATTATGTATCCTCACGTGAAGATTATCATGTTTGGGAATACAACAATAATTATCATTTTGTTTTAAATTTGATTCAATCTCATGGTGGTACATACACTACACATATGCCACACGACGCCAATGAAATGCTGAGAAAACTTTAAGTTGTCCTATAACTGTTCGTCTAATATCCGAAAAATGTTATTCATTTTTATGTTCTTAGTTGATTATGATATGTAAATGGGTCAAACAGTAGCTCCAACAGGAGTTTTAGGCTTACATGGCCAGACTTTTAATACAGAAAAGATTTTCTGGAAGCTCATAAACCTTTTTGCTTTTGAATATTCTGGCTATTTGAATACCCCCAGTGCGGAATACTTTTTCAAGCACATTTTTTAAAATACTTATTGATTTCCTAACTTAATTGATTAACGACATTTCAAACTATGTGAACAGCCACATGTATTAAACGCAACTAAGCTACACATATAGTGTAACTTCTTGCCGCGTTATCCCCGAAGGGGTCGCATGTGGCGAGTTGAACCTATTTATGTTTACAGGTAAGGGGGCCGGCCTTACGCCAACCAATTCAGTTGAAGTTGGGTTTTCCCAGCTCCCGAAAGGGCTGGTACTCATTTCTTGTGAAGGCTGAGTAAGCATTGCCGGTATTTTATTTTGGGGTTTGAAATAAACACCGAAACGGGAAATCATTTCTGACACCCTCGGTGAGATTCGAACCCGAGCTCACGGCATGGAATGCAAACACTCTACCAACTGAGCTATCGACCGATTAGTTATTCAAGAACCAAATTTGCAAAGGTGAAGCACATAGTTTCACTTGCAGTCTTTTGAGGTTTTGAACACAGATGTCAGGGATAAGTTTAAAGTTGGATGACGTCTATGATTGACAGCCGCACTGTGTGCAAGTTTACACTTGACGTCTATGCGTGTCACCTGCAGTTAAAGGGTTAGAGACATGGACAGGTCTCGGTAAGAAACTCTCCAGTTGTGATAGAGACTCCAGTGTAATGTTTACCATGTCTCCGTGTTCCAGCACCAGTTGCCACCCAGGTGTATCTTGACCAGGGCCTGAGCCAGCGCCATCTGCCCGCAGCGCAGCATGCAGCCCCAGCCCTTGTCTGTGGTCAGCCCATCGTCACCAATGGGGATGAAGCCCTTCCTGTACGTCAGCCAGATGATGGAGGTGATGTCATGACGGATCTTATCTAGCTCTGCAACAAACAAAATCAGTAATATTGTTATGTTTTTTTGGTTCCTTTTTTTAGTGCAAAAACGCAGATAAATTTGCGTGATATTGCTCTTCGGGTTTTAATCATGGTCCATAGTTTCTTGGTTCTTGTTTATTATTTTGCTTCTTCTTTTTCTTAAGAAATCCTGTGCGGAAGACTCCCTAGATTTCAGAAACTCTAGGGGTATGACACTTGTAGTGTCGCAGAGGTGTTTATGAGCTTGGTCGTCGCTACAAATCGCCAATACTCAAGCAAGACCCAGTTGCTGTAAGGCTGGATGGACTTTTTAGTGACCGGTCTTTGGTAAAGGTTTTATGAATTTTTCAACCCAGCGAAGAGTATATTTGAAAATGTAAATGGTACATTTTTTGTGCTCCGCCGGGATTCGAACCCACAACCTTCCATTTACGGGTCCGAAGTGTTGCCACTGGACTACGGACTGGTGTTATGTTTTTTGGAACCTTTTTTTAGTGCAAAAACGTAGATAAATTTGCGTGATATTTCTCTTTGGGTTTTAGTCATGGTCCATAGTTTCTTGTTTTTTTTCCTTCTTCTTCTTCTTCAGCCTTTCTCAGTTCACTGCTGGACATAGGCCTCTTCCAATATTCTCTATGGACTGCTGGGTTCAGCCATCTTCTGCCTACCATCCCTCAGCACGGAATGGCATCCTACTAACTGAGCTATCGACTGCTGGGTTCAGCCATCTTCTGCCTACCATCCCTCAGCACGGAATGGCATCCTACTAACTGAGCTATCGACTGCTGGGTTCAGCCATCTTCTGCCTACCATCCCTCAGCACGGAATGGCATCCTACTAACTGAGCTATCGACTGCTGGGTTCAGCCATCTTCTGCCTACCATCCCTCAGCACGGAATGGCATCCTACTAACTGAGCTATCGACTGGACCACAACGTAGTACAGCTGGCTTATCAAAGAATACCTCCTGTTATTGTAACAGTAGCTCTGTTGCCATCTGCTAAGGGTGGTCAGAAACTCTGCGGATTTGCCCTCATTTCTTCCTATCCTCATACATTCCTTTCAATCTATTCATATCCATAATCTTGTACATTCGCTCTGTACCTACATCCTATCCTTTCACAACTTCAACAATCTGATTGACACATACTTTTCTTGATCTCTCCATTTCTCTTTCCCCTTTCACATCCCTTCAATAACTTTAAAAGCCGTACATTATTCGGAGAAATTTGAAAGTACCACATTATGGCTCTTAATTTGCAATTAAACATACAAAATTGATGTCTACCGATAAAATAAAAATTTCGCAAAACTTTTCTATTGAAAACGAGGTACGCACATGAAATGACATAGACAAAATTTTGACGTCACACGGCCGGATTGCCAGGGAGAAGGCAAATAAATGCTCTGTTATTGGTTGCTAACGACGATAGTTCCATACAAGTGTGATGTTTGCCCGTGAGAAAAAGTTCCAAATGAAATACACCTTCTCTCAGGGGTCAGTCTCCCCTCCACTGACCCACGCCCTGTATATCCATCCCATCCGGGGATGTGTCACAGGACTCGCATGCAAAAGTTATGTGAGATGCGAGTGGCAGAAGGCCCTCCCGTGAAGCTACACTTTCCCAAGTGTTTACACAAAGCAAAGGAGGCTCAGAAATCACTAAAAGATTATGGCCGTGGGGGTTTAGGGCTCGAGGATTTTAATTTTACAAACAAAAATGCAAAGTGATTCTGAGCGTCTTAACATATGACTTAAGGCCTAAATTCGAGATGTTACTACTGAGACTGTTCGGGAGGTGCTCTCCAGACTAAGTGGCCAACCACCATAGAGGTGGGAAAGAATAAAGAAAAGAAGAAAGAAAATCGGTCTAATTAGACAGACGAGTTCTCGCCATAGCTAGCACAAAACTTTGAAAAAGCCCCAAAGTTAGATTTGTTGGCCACAAAGTCCGCATATCCGATCGGGCCGATGGCCGGTCTGACAGCGTTGAAGAGCGCCTCACGACCAGGCTGCAAGGCTTCGCAGTCCCACAGGATGTGTCGCACATCCTGCAGCGTCGCTCCGCACTCACAACCCGACCCCCTTGAGAGGCCAAGCTGGAAGAGCCTGGCCCTAAATTTACCGTGACCAGTCAAGAACTGACTGGTCCAATGGTCCGGGACCAACCAAGGAGCCTCGTATCTCTCACGGACCGAGGGAAAGAAAGAAAAGGTGGTTCTGCCTTTGTCGGAGGAATCCCATCGTTTTTGCCACACGCGGAGAGCCATATGCACAACCAGTTTCCGAGTTCCAGAGGATATTCCTCGGGTGGGGGGATCAATGCTATCTTCGCCGATAGTAGCGGTGAGGCCGCGTCTCAAAAGACTTATGGCGTTGGCAACCTGGAGGTGAAGATCCAGAGGAAGGACACCGGCAAGAACGGGGAGACAGTCCGTTGACGCGGATCTGTACGCCTTGGTGAGCAAGCGGAGAGATAATCTCTGGCCGGAAAGGATGACACGCCGCTGTAGACTCAAAAGGCTCTTATCAGCCCAGCAGCCGGCTGCGTAGAGTGCTGTTCCGATGAAGGTTGCCTGATACAAGATACGGAGTGAACGACCTCTAAGTCCCCAAGTGACGTGAGAGAGCCTAGCAACCTTGCCGAAGGCGCCATTACCCTTCTGGATAATGCGCTTTGCGTGTTCGACGAAAGATAGATTACCGTCCAAGGTAACTCCAAGGTAAGTTACTGCTTGGGACAGTTTCACTCTGGAGCCCTCGAAATCGATAATAGGGGGGCGAGCAGGACTGAGACGACCCTTGAGGAGGATGGCCTCGGTTTTGTGGGGGGCAAAGGAGAGTTTATTGCGTGTACCCCAGGAGTGGATAGCTTGCAGGGCAAGTTTAGCCGATGATTCGAGGGAACTTCTGCTGTTCGCCTCAACAGTGGGGAGGGCGTCATCGGCATATGCGCGCATTTCACAGCCGGAAGGAAGTGGTAGTGATAAGAGGTCATCGAAGAGCACATTCCAGAGCATAGGGCCTAGGACAGATCCCTGGGGGCAGCCCCGTGTAATGTCTCGGACGATGATATTCGGGCCCGCATCAAAGATGATGCTGCGCTCCGAAAGGTAGCTGGCAATGGAAGCATAAAGGTTGCCAGGGACCTGTTGAAGTCTAAGCTTCGCAAGTACCATGGGCCACCATGCGCCATCAAAGGCACCAGATATGTCAAGCATCACTACAGACATACTTGCAGCGGGAGGCCTGAACAGCAGCAAGGGCAGAGCGGATGGCATCCTCGGTGGAGATGCCGGGCCTAAAACCGAATTGATGACACGATATGGGGAAACCGGCTGTTTTGAAGTGAAACTCGATTCGAGAAGCGATGAGCTTTTCAAGCACTTTGCCGAAAACGGGCAATAGAGAGATAGGGCGATATGCCTTAGGATCAGTCGGGGGCTTAGAGGTGAATTTGGGGATAACCTTGAGGAGGCCCGTCTTCCAGCATCGCGGGAAGACGCCCAGTCGAAGACATTCTGAAAAGAGTGAGCAGATGTCGTTCGGCGCAACAGCCCAAGCCGCCTTGGCAATTAAATTGTCGATGCGGTCAGGGCCGGGCGCTTTACGTGTTGTCAGCCCACAAAAAATTTTGTTGAGTTCCTCCACGGATGGCAGGGTGGAGGAGGGAACATTCATGGGAAGAGCCGTAACACGGCGGATTTGAAGGTCGTGGTCCGTGTCCGCCTCAGGCTCATCCCGGGAAAGGAGCGAGTCAAGAAATGCGCCGGCGGTTTCCGCCAGCGAGCTCGTGACCACCCCGCTCCCAGGAGCCCTAATACCGCATAACACGCCACCCATCGGAGTGGTGTGAGCCACTGAGCGATAGGCAGCGCCCCATGGGTCCGGGTTAGCCGAGGCTGTGACGAATTCCCGCCAAGATTCTCTCTTAGCTACGAGGAGTTTCCTCTTGTAGCCAGAGATCCTCCCGCGCACGGAACGTCTAAGGAACTCAACAGGAGACATGCCATACATAATGTAAAAGTCAGTGGATGAGCAGTGAGAGCATGAGGAAGGAGCTTGACTCGATATAACTCTAGGAACAACATTTAAAGACTCGATATAAAGCAAGGTTTCGTGGATTTGTGCAGGTGGGAGGCCACAGGGACACTCCCGGCCGGCAACCGTGTTTCGCAGGTCGCGACGCAGCCTGTTCACACTAGCCTTCAGCTGAGAGAGCTCCTCAGTCCACCATATAGCAGAGCGGGGACCCCTACGGGGACCACGCCGACCCAGAACATCCGCAGAAGCCCTAACCACAGCGTCCTGAAAGTAAGAGGCCACAACCTCCGGATCACGGAAACCCCTTCCGGCCAGACGATCAAATTCATCGGACAGTCTAGATCGCAAACGGGTCCAGGTGTCCTCGTCGCATCTAGTCCGGAACAGCCCAGGAAGTGATGTGGGGGGAGAATAAGACGCTTGTTCAGTGTTAGATGGCGCAAGTGTAAAAGTGATCAGCCTATGGTCGCTGATTGTGGCGTCCAAATGGACCCTCCAGTCAGCGATGCAAGGGAAGTTAGGCGTGGTGTGTAGTGTCACGTCAATGGAGGACTCTCCTCCGGCGTGTGGTGTGCAGGTAGCGGGTGCAAGATGATCATTGACCACCATGAGCTGATGTGTGTTAATGAATTCCTCCAGCTGTGCCCTCCCCAAGTCCCTACCCCTATGGGCGGTGACCCGTGAGGTCCACAGCGGGGATTGTATGTTGACGTCCCCTGCAACCAAAACCCTGCGACCCCTAAGGGACAGCAGGGCATGTTCCAAGGGACCAAGGAAAGCGTCTGTAGGAGTTGAGTATTGGAAGTAGACGGAAATAAGGTAGACAGGAGGGCCCGAAGGCCACTGGATTTCCACACACGCCTGGTGCTCCGTTGACAGATGCGATAGGAACAGTACCCTAGCCAAAGAAACAGCGTTCTAAATCCATTGACATAGAAAAAATTGTGTTCTTAATTCAAACTTGTGCTTTGTCCATTTCGTAATAATCACCTTGAATGGCTGAGTATTTTTTGCCCAAAATCCACACTGGTTCCTTTGTTATGGGAATGTCATTGGGCTCTACTGTGTTGGCGTCCTGCGCCAGGTAAGCGATATCAAACATGGCCTCCATTTCGCTGGCATATTTTAATCAATTTAATTGCATTAAACGCAGATTAAATAACCGTTCTTATTGTGTGTTTTGAAATCTTCGCAGTTGATTCACAAATGACAGTACGCCTGTGACGACAGCCTGACAGGTGCCAGCCTGACAGCTGGGGATGAGAACTCACAAACCGGGTTTCCCAAGATGTATGGAATATATTTTTAATGAAAAAAAAATATTTTTAACTGAAATAAAAGTAATATACAATGAAACGGACATTAATTCAAAGAAAATTGAGAACGAAATTAAATTAATAACAAAAAAACATGAGCGCCGAAAATATAGATGATAACTACATTTCCTTGACTTATTGGTTGGTATGAGGCTGACCACCCATACTGTAAAAAATGGTTCACTTTGCCAATGTCACCCCTGTTTCAGGGAAGGTCGGCAAATGTTGTGGGGCTTATGTTCATTTGAGGTTTGGATTTTATTTGTAAGTACACATTCAGCATTTGTAAGCGCGAACTACACTTGTTGGTTTGTGGGCATACATCTGAGAGCTTTAAATGAATATATCCTTGCAACTTAGATTATAGATTATAGATTATTATTACAACATACTACTACAAATACTTTAGTTTTTCCTTCGGGACAACTTCGAGATTTTTTATTTCGTAGCTTGGGAATTTGCACTTAATTTTTTTTTTTTTAATTGATTAATTATGTCTTTATTTAACATAATTTGAAATAAAAAAGAAACTTCTATCCGTCCGTCTTTATAAAAAAGATACATCGAAAAATAATCGGATATTTGTTTTAAAGTTCCAACTTCAAGATTTTTTATTTCGTAGCTTGGGAATTTCCACTTAAATTTTATTGGCTTAATTGATTAATTATGTCTTTAATTAACATAATTTGAAATGAAAAAGAAACTTATATGCGTCCGTATTTGAAAAAAATTACATCAAAAAATAATCGAAATTTTCTTATAAAGTACCAAATTTAAGATTTTTTATTTCGTAGCTTGGGAATTTCCACTTAAATTTTATTGTCTTAATTGATTAATTATGTCTTTAATTAACATAATTTGAAATAAAAAAGAAACTTGTATGCGTCCGTAATTGAAAAAAAGTACATCAAAAAATAATCGGAATTTTCTTATAAAGTTCCAACTTCAAGATTTTTTATTTCGTAGCTTGGGAATTTCCACTTAAATTTTATTGGCTCAATTAATTAATTATGACTTTAATTAACATAATTTGAAATCAAAAAGAAACTTGTATGCGTCCGTCTTTATAAAAAAGACACATCGAAAAATAATCGGATATTTGTTTTAAAGTTCCAACTTCAAGATTTTTTATTTCGTAGCTTGGGAATTTCCACTTAAATTTTATTGGCTTAATTGATTTATTATGTCTTTAATTAACATAATTTAAAATCAAAAAGAAACTTCTATCCGTCCGTCTTTATAAAAAAGACACATCGAAAAATAATCGGATATTTGTTTTCAAGTTCCAACTTCAAGATTTTTTATTTCGTAGCTTGGGAATTTCCACTTAAATTTTATTGGTTTAATTGAATAATTATGTCTTTAATTAACATAATTTGAAATAAAAAAGAAACTTGTATGCGTCCGTATTTGAAAAAAATTACATCAAAAAATAATCGGAATTTTCTTATAAAGTACCAAATTCAAGATTTTTTATTTCGTAGCTTGGGAATTTCCACTTAAATTTTATTGGCTTAATTAATTAATTATGTCTTTAATTAACATAATTTGAAATAAAAAAGAAACTTCTATCCGTCCGTCTTTATAAAAAAGATACATCGAAAAATAATCGGATATTTGTTTTAAAGTTCCAACTTCAAGATTTTTTATTTCGTAGCTTGGGAATTTCCACTTAAATTTTATTGGCTTAATTGATTTATTATGTCTTTAATTAACATAATTTAAAATCAAAAAGAAACTTCTATCCGTCCGTCTTTATAAAAAAGACACATCGAAAAATAATCGGATATTTGTTTTCAAGTTCCAACTTCAAGATTTTTTATTTCGTAGCTTGGGAATTTCCACTTAAATTTTATTGGTTTAATTGAATAATTATGTCTTTAATTAACATAATTTGAAATAAAAAAGAAACTTGTATGCGTCCGTATTTGAAAAAAATTACATCAAAAAATAATCGGAATTTTCTTATAAAGTACCAAATTCAAGATTTTTTATTTCGTAGCTTGGGAATTTCCACTTAAATTTTATTGGCTTAAATAATTCATTATGTCTTTAATTAACATAATTTGAAATAAAAAAGAAACTTCTATCCGTCCGTCTTTATAAAAAAGATACATCGAAAAATAATCGGATATTTGTTTTAAAGTTCCAACTTCAAGATTTTTTATTTCGTAGCTTGGGAATTTCCACTTAAATTTTATTGGCTTAATTGATTTATTATCTCTTTAATTAACATAATTTGAAATAAAAAAGAAACTTGTATGCGTCCGTATTTGAAAAAAAATACATACAAAAATAATCGGAATTTTCTTATAAAGTACCAAATTCAAGATTTTTTATTTCGTAGCTTGGGAATTTCCACTTAAATTTTATTGGCTTAATTGATTGATTATGTCTTTAATTAACATAATTTGAAATAAAAAAGAAACTTCTATGCGTCCGTATTTGAAAAAAATTACATCAAAAAATAATCGAAATTTTCTTATAAAGTACCAAATTCAAGATTTTTTATTTCGTAGCTTGGGATTTTCCACTTAAATTTTATTGGCTTAATTAATTAATTATGTCTTAAATTAACATAATTTGAAATAAAAAAGAAACTTGTATGCGTCAGTGTTTGAGAAAAATTAAATCAAAAAATGTTCAATACTGTTATAAATATGTAAATTTAAAAGAAAAAATAATCATAGTTCGGAACTTTTTACAACTTTGTTTTTTTGGTGCAATGATGTATAATATTATATATTTACATAAACTGAAATAAAAAATTGCACTCTACTACTTAATTTTCGAAAAACATTCCACCTAAAGAAACTCGGTCAAATTGTTGAAAATTTGCAAATTTCAAAATTTTTTTTTTCGCATCTCGGAAATTTCCACTTAATTTTTTTTGGCTCTATTGATTTATTATACCTTAAATTTACATAAATTAAAATAAAAAAGGAACTTCTATGCGTCCATATCTATGAGAAATTCCATTTTACTAAAAGGGCTGTAAGTGGGGGGATCAGAATTTTTCTTAGTTTAATAATCTAAGTTAATGGTTATTTTCAATAGTTTTTAGTATTGTCTTTCAAATTGCATATTTAAAATTTCATTTTTTTATTGTTTTATTACTTTATAATTAAGTTATAACTTTTTTTTTTATATGGGGAAATTTAAATTTTGGGCTGGCACCTGTCAGGCTGGCGTCACAGGCGTAATGACAGTCAGCCGTCAGCTGTTGACATTTTGGAAAACAACATTCATAGACAATAGTTTTAATTTTGTATGGCTGTTAAGTAATGTACTGAGCAGCCATGTCTTACTTTGTCTATGGAAAATATTTACCTACTGTATTAAAATTAATAATATTTTTTTGAAGCTACGTATATAATAATGGGCTCAAAACATGTTTAAATTTAGATTTTTCTTGGAAAGCAAACGTCAGTCTTGTATGGCATTACCCTTCTTAGCAACCAATAACAAAAAAAATAATTGCACAGAATCTGCACTCGACTTTCTTGCAAAAATTAATTCACTGTATGACGTATGTAAAGCTATAATCATCTACCAGCTTATGCAGTTTCAATGAAAATATAATATATCGATAATAAATCAATTTTATTCCACCGCGGTGTGTACCTGCATACCCGTGCGAGTATGGAAATAGCCATATAAATTCTTAAGTGAATAAAAAATATTTGGATGATTTATTTGGTGAGCGCCGTTTTGTGTGAATCACACCTCAAGAGCCCTCTGCGAGGTTGGTCTTCTCTGGAAAAAGCGCCAATTACACAAGAAAGATCCTCGACTCATAGGTTGGTATGAAGCTGACCTCTGTACTGTACTGTACTGTATCCTGCCACCGTTTCATTAGGGGTGGCCGGTACCTCCGCAGATGCGCCTCCACTTTTTGCTGTCATCACCTTTTTCATCCATACTCTTCTCTTATTCTCACTCTGCAGGATCCATTCTTTCGCAATCTCACCTATTGGTCTAACCATTCTTTCCTCAGCCTTCCCCTTCCGCGCTTTCCTCTGACATTTCCTTTGTACACTTTCTTCGTTAGTTGTTCATCATCCATTCTTTCAAGAGGTCTGAACCATCTCATCGTACTTTTTTGTACTTTCATTCTCAAATTCTCTTTTATACCACACTCGTTCATCACTCAAGCATTACGTACTCTATCATTCAGTGTCTTTCCAGCCATTGCTCTCAGGTAAGCCATTTCAACCGTACTTACATACTTTACTCAGCTCACATTCATGAAGCCTCACTTCCACCAACCAATATGCCATTGTGGACCGCCGATCTCATATTCTTCGTAAGTTTCCTATTCCTTGCAATTCTTCCAATCGTTTCCATTACACTTCTTCCTCTACTAGCGCGCTTTTCCAATTATTATTTCGTCAATTTCGCATTCGACTCAAACTTGCTTCCCAGATAATCAAATTCTTTCACGACCTCCACTCTTTTTTCATTCAGTCTTATCTCAATTTTCTCGCATTTCTCAGTTCTCCCAAAGTGTAAAAAATAATTCACTTTGTTAATGTCACCCCTGTTTCAAGGAAGGTCGGCAAGAGTTGCAGGTTTTATGTTCATTTGAGATTTGGTTTTAATTTGTAAGTACAAATTCAGCATTCGTAAGCGCGAACTTACACGTACCTGTTTGTGGGCATGCATTTCATATTAGTTTTGAATGTTTATATTTCATTGCAACTTATATTCTAGATTATTATAGATGGTCATTGAACCCTTCTGTATGCAAACTAGGACTTTGTATGGTGGGTAAACTTTTTAGTTATATTTTGAAAAAGTAACGACTGATTATTATTGGTATTTATAAAATTTTAAGAATCGCAGCCTTTTATCTATTTTTAACCCTTTGACTACCAAGAAAATTGCTAATACATTTTGTATGGAAAATTTTCACTTTGTAAGGCGGCTATACTTTTGATTCACTTTTTGGAAAAAATAATGATGGCAATAAATAGGTTATTATTATTGTTTTACATTTGTGCTACATTATTTTTTTATTAACCCTCTAACTGCCGAGAATTTTTCCATTATTTTTTTCTTTTATATGGCAACTCCCTAAACCGAGATTATGATGAAGAAATGATTATAATTATTAGATAGCACTATTATATAAATGGATTCACAAAAAATTTAAGAAAAATCGTCGGAGCCGTTTTGAGAAAATCGCATTTTAAATTTTCAGCTCTTCGGAAGCCATCTTGAATTTTCAAAAAAGTAAAAAAAAATGATTACGAATTAAAGTGATAAGCTTTTTCTTTCTATCAAATCTAAAACAAATTTAAATATCTTGAATTTTAATATTTTTTTGTAATATTTTCGATTTAAAATTTCAGGTCGTGTAAACGGTGCTTTATATTTATTTTTTCAAAATTTTTTTTTGCAAATTTGTAGAAATTTATGTTGTCCATAATACTGACGACCATTATATTTTTGTTGACCCCTTAACTTTCGAGAAAATCACAATCGTTTGTTTTTTTCATATCGCAGCCCATAGACACAGATTAGTAAGAGTGTTGCCATAACTAATTTATTAAGTTAAAGATTAATTAATGGCAATTCTGAAAATTTAAGAAAAATTCTTGGAGCCGTTTTTGAGAAAAGTGCAATTTTATGTTTTTTTTGTATGGCAGCCATCTTGAATTTTCAAGTTGGTGTAATGCCATGTTATTCATACTTAATACATGTCCAAAAAAGTTGATGTAGCCAAAGTTTGGTATCTCTAGGTCTTATACTTTGGAAAGTGACACACACACATACAGACGGACGTTTTTGAAAGATAGTGTTTTTTGGCATGTCCTGCACCAGGACAACTCATTTCCGTGAAAACCTCGAAATTTTTTTTTCACACCAAATCATAACTTTCTTTCAAAAAAATACTTAAATAGGTATGTTACACAATTTTACCAACTTAAGTGTCTTTCACGGGAATTTATTTTGGTCCGGTTTCAAACCGGATATATTATATTGTTCTGTGTGAAAAAACGTTGAAACAAAAGGAGAAAAAAACATGTGTTGTGTTTTACATTTATTTATTTGCAGAAAATAATCTGTGTACAAATTAAAAAATAAATACGAGTAAAAAACAATAATTTCCAATGGGGTTGAAAAGTATGTTAAATGACGCCATTGACGAGTGTGAAGTACCTATGCAGGTAAATACATAATTGTATTATTATATGCCATTTACTATTGCTATTGTATCTTCCATACTACATTTTTCTATTTTTACGAGATGTTTAGGTAAAACTAACATTACAGTACCCTGAGTATAAAACCTTGTAATCGGGTCGATCGGGTAAATAGAAAAAAAAACAAAAATAAAGCACTGATTATGGGTGCCTTTGTTTTTGATACATTACTGAAAATTTAGTTGTTCTTTTTACGCGATTGCAGGGAATTTACGCGTTGTTTTATACTAGGAACACACACGTATCGTTGGTAGCTGTAGCACAATAATATACGAGAAGAGCTATTGTGTAATCATATGAAAGAGAAAAGATTCTGCAAAGGGGCACTCGAAACGAGTTTTTTTTTTGTATTTTCGACGCTGCCAATACACGAGCCACTGATTTTAGTTTTTTTTTTCATTTCATTCGGACAACCTGTTTCGCGCCTAAAAAAGGTTAAACCATCGTTTCATTGAAATTACATCATTTGAATGGAATTTCATCTCAGAGTACATCACTTTACTTTTTTTTCGAAATGCTAGTGAACTTACATATTTTGTTATTCGTGACCTGGCGAAATTCGAACGTACAGATTTTTATTCCAATATTTCGTTTTTTTTTAATTCTGTCACAGAAGATAGTATATTATAACATAAAAAAACTACAGTTTTGAATGCAGGCTCGAACCCAAGTTGTATAAAATATAACAATCTGGCTAAGCGCTGTACCCGTTCCATCATGGTGAATGTTTTACCTTAGCAGACAATTTCAGTATTAAAATCTCAAGGCAATTAAAGGTTTTTTTTCCAAAAATGGGATAAATACATGAAAACACAGAAAATCATTCCAAATATATTTACCTCATTTTCGAAAAAACAATCTGCATTTCAGTTTTTTATGACTCAATAATTACTACCTAAGTCAACAGATTTTAACTTGTATAAAAGCAACGGCGTTATGTATTGTACATATTCCCTTAAAAGTACCCACAATCTTTACTATCATTTGCGTACTGTCTTGGTGTGATTCCTTATGAAAAATCCTATACTTTTTTCGTTACTGGTAGAAACAGATGAGGACAGTTGTCAAGTTGGGAATTTTAAGATAGTGTTAGTGAACAGGAGCAATGGCGTCGTGTACCTATGTATAAACACTACTGTCTTTGTATGTGTTTCACATAAAAAAAATATTGTACTTTTTTGTTTTATGATTAAGTTTTTTGTATTCATTTGTGTTCTCCAACTGCTTCTATCAATGGAGTCGGCACAAATGACAAAGACAAGACGTCCCAGAATCGCCACGCAGAAAAAAAACTAACAGGTTGCTAAGAACCCTTGTCACATAAACCTATGGCGTTGATCGTCAAGATTAAATCTACTTTAGATCTTCAACGAAAAGCAACGAAAGATTCGACTGGTTCTGTTAATCGACTCTGAAAAACTGGATTTTGTCACTGACGTCACCTCGCCGAGATTGTTTTAAATTTTATGCCAACTCCATTGAAAGCAACGAAGATTTCTCCTACCGTTTCTAACAATTAGAGACAATGAATTGTTTTATAGTGCTTTAAAGACGGATGCCCTTGTTGGTGGCCGCAATGTAATTGAGGAGTTCCTCAGAGTCCTCGCAGATGAAGGGCTTCTCGTGGTAGCACGCCACGTCGTGCCACGCGATGCCATCGTTGTACACGTTGTTCAGGACGCTCAAGCAGGACTCTGCCGTCTTGTTGATATCGAACTCAGCGTTGTCGGGCTGACGCACCTTCTTATGGCCGGTCTGACTCCATGGGTTGTAGCCCCAGCCATTGGGAATCTGAAACAACGAATAAAATTAGACTATTGTGTATTTTAGATCCTTGAAACATTGTGAAAATTCTAAAGAGTATTTTTGAAACTGGTCAAGTACAAGGTCAGCTGTGATGTACATATTTAAGTTTACATAAAACATTGCGCCATTTTAACGTTGTAGGAGGTAGAGCGGCCACCTACAAATATTTTTATTTATTTTGAACGCTTAAAGTCTTGTGGTTAATGTTTATGACAACAACCTAATCAGAAAGTACCAGGCACGAATCCCTGTCAATGAGTTGTGGAATACGTTTGTGGAGTACAAGGTCTGCTGAACTGTATTTTAGTCTACACAAAACATTGCGGCACCTTATATCTCGGAGCCAAGTGTGATGGACGCAGTAGGGATAGGTGGGGGACTCTGAGATCTGCATCCAACCCTACTGAAATTTGTAACTAGGCTGAAAAATGCCAATTATTTGGATCATTTATTTAGTATTTTCGGCACACAATTGTTGAATACCTAAACCGCACGAGGTAAGATATAAGAAGTGTTCAGGAAAAGGTATGGCGGCTACTTTTGCAGTGAATGCACAAAACAACACTTTGAAATTAGTTTTATTATTATTAAGAAAACATGCTCAATTGCAATCAAGTGATAGGAGGAAATCTAGCCATCTTCGCCATGTGAGATCAAAACTATCTTATGTCCAAAACTTCCCAAAATAAGTTATGAATGAGAAATGACAGAGATATTGATAAGTTGAGCCTAAAGTACATGCAAAAGTTCAAAAATATATTCAAAAACTCTTTTTAAGCCATTATAACAATCCAATCTTAGTTATACTTTACAAACTCTATGGGCTTGTTGCACAAACCTCCAATCAATATTTGATTGGCACATCAAAGTTGATTTTTTGGTAATTTGTTATTTCTCGGAAGTGGGTAACAATATGATGGAATTCGAACAGGAAATATATTGTGCATCAGCTGATTTACGCATTTGCAACCAAATTTTTGATTTGATAGGAGAAATCACACTTAATTTTTACTTTTGTCTGATTGGAGATTGGTGCAACAGGCCCTTGCATCTGCTCTCCCTTAAAAACATCATTTTGGACATATTAGTTCTGATCTCACATGACGATTCGCATAAGTGTGCGGGTTGCTATAACTCAGCAAGAAGTTGCATGCTAAATTTTCAACTTGGATATTAGGTACTTAGGTGAGTGCTTACAAATTTAATTTCAGTTGTCTATTTCATTTGAATATTAACTGTCGGCATGTGGAACCTTTGTGTAATTTTACTAAATCACCTTCAGCTCGGAATGATTCAAATTAACATTTAAACGCATTGTAACACTACCAAGTTGGTTGTATACCTAATCTCTAAAGCCAGGTCGGCAATAAGACTGGTTCGTAATCTGGTGGCACACATTGACTGAAGTTTAAAAGATACGGTTCGATAACTGCTAGAGGTCAAAAAAATTGTTTAATCTTCAAATGCTGTGAAAGCTTGCATGTATGTTTCAAAATGTATCAGAGATATACAGAATCTAAAAGGAAATACACATAAAAGGAAATATAATATAAACCTATAGACCTACACTTAAGCTGAACATAGGTGACAATTGAAGTAGTGTGTTTTTGTTCTACACACTGATAAAATCAATGGCTGTTATTTTGTTTTTCTTAAAAAAATACTCCATCATTAACAATACATTTAACTTCACGTTAAGCTTTTTAAAGTGACGTTTTAAATGATGGCGGCTGTAGTTACAATTTTCACACCAAGCAAGGCCGTTGCTGCTCCATATATGGGCATAAACTACTGCTTCATGAAGCCACGCCAGGAGCAGTGAAGTGGATGGAGAGTTTGGATCTCCGCTTGTGACGTTGCTGCTCCATATATGGGCATAAACTACTGCTTCATGAAGCCACGCCAGGAGCAGTGAAGTGGATGGAGAGTTTGGATCTCCGCTTGTGACGTTGCTGCTCCATATATGGGCATAAACTACTGCTTCATGAAGCCACGCCAGGAGCAGTGAAGTGGATGGAGAGTTTGGATCTCCGCTTGTGACGTTGCTGCTCCATATATGGGCATAAACTACTGCTTCATGAAGCCACGCCAGGAGCAGTGAAGTGGATGGAGAGTTTGGATCTCCGCTTGTGACGTTGCTGCTCCATATATGGGCATAAACTACTGCTTCATGAAGCCACGCCAGGAGCAGTGAAGTGGATGGAGAGTTTGGATCTCCGCTTGTGACGTTGCTGCTCCATATATGGGCATAAACTACTGCTTCATGAAGCCACGCCAGGAGCAGTGAAGTGGATGGAGAGTTTGGATCTCCGCTTGTGACGTTGCTGCTCCATATATGGGCATAAACTACTGCTTCATGAAGCCACGCCAGGAGCAGTGAAGTGGATGGAGAGTTTGGATCTCCGCTTGTGACGTTGCTGCTCCATATATGGGCATAAACTACTGCTTCATGAAGCCACGCCAGGAGCAGTGAAGTGGATGGAGAGTTTGGATCTCCGCTTGTGACGCGACCCAATGACCTAAAAAAAAATGTTGATTTTTCCAGCCACACGCAAAGTGAAGGAATTCTAATGGAAGAATCTTTTATTTTTTTATTTATTTATTTGAGAAAACTACAGCTTTATAAAAGTGATTACAATGGTGTTCTTAAAATTAATATAAGCCAAAATTGTTTCTTCTATTTAAAATTATAGAGAAAGAATAATAATTTGATCAGTATGCTGAGCTTGTATTGACATATCATAGAAAATTGAGAAGACAAGAAAATAAAAAATAAAAGGAGAGCAAAACAAAAAGCAAAAAAACAAAAAGCAAAAAAGACACAAGTTGTCAAGCAACAAAAAAGAAAAAAAAAAGAAACAAGGTGTAAGAAAAGAAATTAAAAGTAAAATTAAAGTGGAAAGGAATGAGGAAAAGGAGGGATTATTACGTAAGTGAAGGAGCTTGATTGAGGGAGTTAGGGGACAGAGTTGAAAAATATCTCAATTTATTGCGAAAGGTTGTTAATGAGTCATGGAAAATATCTAAATTTTTGAAATTTTGGTTATAGTCACGCTGTATTCTGAATAAAGTTGAGTGGTATCGGTAATTGGTATGACAAATGGGTAGGTGAAATAAATTTTGCGAGCGGGTACGTCTGTTTGGTATAAGAAAAGATATGTTACATAATAAATCAGGGGAGTCAATTGTATTATTGCATATTTTGTACAAAAGTAATTGATCAAAGTAGGTCCTTCTATCTTGTAGTGTGTTAATATTGAAAAATTCTATGGAAGATTTGTAGTCGGTGTGTTCAATGTATTGTCGTTTCTCTAAATATTTAACAAAAATCTTTTGAATATTTTCAATACGGTTAGTGTGAACTTTGTAGTGCGGATTCCATATTGGAGTACAAAATTCTAAATGAGGGCGTATATGTGAAAGGTATAGTGTTTTTAAAGTGTTGATATTATTAAATTGTTTACCGGTGCGGATGATAAAACCCAACATTCGGTAAGCTTTGGAGGTAATTGAGTCAATATGCTTGTCATACGTCAATTTGGAATCTAATAAAACTCCCAGATCTCTCACACTATCAACTTTTTTCAATAACAAACCATTTATGGAATAAGAGTGTGTTATAAGGGTGTTTTTGCGAGAAAATGTTAAAAGAGCACATTTGGACACATTGATGTCGATTTTATTTTTATAGCAATACACACTTAGTCTATTGATGTCATTTTGTAAATTAATGCAGTCATTTATATTGTTAATTGTTGCGTAAATTTTCATGTCATCAGCGAAACCTGAAAAGTGTGAGGATTGGAAGCAAAATTGTATGTCATATATGTAAATATTAAAAAGAATGGGACCTAGGTGTGAGCCCTGGGGTACACCCGATGGGACACGAGTGAAATTGGACTTACAGCCGCCCACAACCACTGCCTGTTGTCTGTTTTTTACATAGGAAATAAACCATCGGAGTAGGTCACCATGGATTCCTACACTGTACAGCTTGTTAATAAGAATACTATGGTCTACCCTATCGAACGCCTTTGAAAAATCCGTGTATACAGCATCAACTTGCAAGCGATCACCTAATCTATGCGAGACATATTCTGTGAAGTTAAGCAAGTTAGTGAGAACTGAGCGTTTTTTCAAAAATCCATGTTGGTGATTGCTAATATAGGGGGAGATTGTTGGGTAGATGTGATCTAGTACAATTTTTTCAAATAATTTGCTAAATACAGACAGGATGGAAATGGGGCGATAATTTTCGATGTCATTTTTTGATTTAGATTTATGAATGGGTGTTATTAAGGCATCTTTAAATTTCGTTGGGAATTTACCATTATCCATTGATTTATTAAAAAGAATTGAGAATGGTTCACTCAGCTGGTCAGCACATTGAAACACAAAGTATGGACTAATCTCGTCATTACCGAATCCTTTGTTTTTATCTATTTGTTTTAAGTATTTATTTGCTTCAGATTGAGTTATTCGAATGTGACCTATGTTATTAACAAACGAATCAGAAAAAAGGTCATTGTATGGATGGGAGTTGTCATGATTATTTGATGAGTCGTTAAAAGCTGAGTTAAAGTAGTCGGAGAAGAGTGAACAAATGTCTTCATTTCCGTGGCATATTTTATTACGATAGTGCATGGTTTGCGGAATATTATATGATTTGGTTTTATTTTTAATGTGTGTAAAGAAATGTTTCGGGTTCGTTTGTATATTATTTTCGATTACTTGTATATAACTAGTGTAGCATTGATGTTGAAGTAATTTTTGTCGGGACCGAAGTAAGGAGAATGCCGAGAAGTCACAAGGATTTTGGAAGCGTTTCCATTTATTATGATATTTATGTTTTTCTTTGATAACTTTTATGAGTGCAGGGCTATACCATATGGGGTAGTTTGAGCGGTTTAATAACTTTCGAGGGATGTGAAGACTTATAGTGGTGCGTAATATATTATAAAATTCATCGACTGCAATGTCAATGTCATCATAATTTCTGAGGTGATTCCAATTTACTTCCGAGAGATGCATATTTATTAAATCATAATTAGCTTTTTTGTATAGAATAATTTCTTTCGCGCCAGTTGGTAGCATTTTCATTTGTTGAATTGGTAAATGAATATGAAGTGTTGGATGATGCGAGTCCTCTTCCACAAGCGGGGAGTCGGAGCGCGTAATTATACAGTCCGAGTTACTTAATACTAGATCCAAAATACGTTGATTCGAATTTTGTATACAATTATATTGGTTAAGATTAATGTACGACATTGTGTCTAATAGATTTAAGATATTTTGATCATTATTTGAAATATGTGGTTGTAAGATATTCGAATTGTGATTGGGTGTCCACTGAATATGTGGCATATTGAAGTCACCTAAAATCAAAATTATGTCTTCAGGGTACGTTTCATTTATGTGTCTTATTAAATCAAGAAAAGAACTCACCGCTGATGAGTAATATTTTCCTCTAGGTAAATAAACGCATATAATATGCACAGGGACATTGTTGGTTAGAGTTAATTTAGGTATTGAAATCCAGATGCATTCTATTTCGTAAATATGTTCATGTGCATATGCGTGGAAATCTTTATCCAGTATCAACATCACACCACCTCCCATAGTTTTATTAGTGAGATCAAATGATCTATTTTTGCGAAAAACATCATATTTATTCACGGGTACAAGTTCACCGTCTGAAATGGAATCAAGTAGCCATGTCTCAGTTATACCAATTATATTATATGTGTCATTAGTCAGAATATTTTGGTAAAAAGCGTTACATTTGGTTCGTAGGCCTCTACAGTTTTGATAAAGGATAGATATCATTTTGTGTTTTTTACGGTGAAAAATGGCTTCGGTAGAAAAATAGAAAATAATGAAAATAAGTAAAAAGTAATAGAGGAATAATAAAGCAAATGAGTAAGCAATAGGTATGAAAGATCTGAGAGGTATCTATATGTACGTAGTGATTTAACAGTGACGTGACTATAGATTGAGACATTTATGTTGAGTACAATGGAGATATTTTCCGAGTATTTGTAGGAATGGGAGGATGTATGGTGAAAGAAATGTGTGGTAGAGATGAGGTTGAGGAAAGTCATGTGATTTTCTTGGAAGTTTTATTTCTCACCTGGTTGGTGGGTTGGATCTTCTCTCTGTTGGCAGACCAGAACCAGCCCAGGATGGCCTTGGGTTCAAGGTCGCGGCGTTCTTCACATCCCTTGAAGTCACAGAGTCTGCCGCTAGTCCAGATGTATGGAACGTCGTCTGGAAAGTTAACAAGACCGTGCTTTAAAAATTGAAGAATTCTACAGATTTTCCAGGAGTCTATTGATAAGCGCTTAGAAATCAAAACCGTTGTACCCCGAGTACAAAATATTACGTAAGCTCTCCTCGATCGCGGGAAAATAGAAAAATATATGGAAGGTACGACAACGCTCTCAGTGAGTGATCTTAGTTTTTTTTTTAATTAGCGTGATCAAACGGAGCTTATGCAATCTTTAACACTCCCGGGGTACTGTTAACATTCTTTCAGACCGATTAACAAATGGTTAGGGATTTAATGACCTTCAATTTTTTTGACGAAACGTGCGCTTAATCAGAGACCAATTTAGGTTGTGCAGAAGAACCGTCTCCAGGACTACAAAACTACGAAATAGATTAATCTTTGACCACCACTCTACATGTCCCCTGGGTGAGCAGTCTCGTCTGAGGTAGCAATTGTATCGATTGATAAAACATGGCGGTGCAAGATCAGCTGATACAATTTGTACAGAAAACACTCAATCAGCTGTTGACGCGAGACCATTTCGCAGTTCGCACGCTTAATAGGTAATAAAGAGCAATAACTCGAAAATTTGGAAAATCGAGATATTTTAATAAAACGCAAGAGCAATGCGAGAAGAATAGGTAGAATGCGACAGCCGTTCAATTTGGACGAATATGACCGAGATAAAACATCGGTCGCCTTTTTCATCCCATACAAGTTGTACTGGTTGTCTGAACTTCAAACGTGATTTCCCAACATTCTTATATTGTGACTTATTGCTCTTCATGATTAAGCGTGCGATTTGTTCTCGCATTCGCATGACTTTTATGAAAGAACCATGTTTCTTTGATCTGTGGAACCATGTTTCTTTGATCTGTAGAACCATGTTTCACTCGCTTCAACCATATTCCGTAGTTCCATACGCATTATAACAGATTCAGTCAAGAATTCTGTTTTATTTCTCTCCGATTGGAAGACGATGAACAGTTTCGTATCTTACTCTGTTGGATGAGCTTGAACACCAAGTTGTTTTCCTCCTGCGTCTCCAGCGACACCAGGTCCATGCAGTACTCCCTGCAGATGTTCCTGGCGTCCAGCCAGTCCACCTTCCTCCCGGCCAGGGCGGGCACGTGCCCACTGTAGAAGTAGTTGTGGCCGCGGTAGAAGAACTCCTTGGGTCCTGGAAGAACAAGACAGAGATCTGTAAGAACAAATGCTGAAACGCGTTGAACGCTTCTGGTAAGGTACTCGTACATTATCGAATTCGCATTTGAAGATTCAGATTAACAAAAACGGGTGGGAATGCTGAGATGTCTGAATGGTTTTTAAAGCCGGGTAGTCTGGTAGATATTCTGCAAAAAAACGCAACTAAACTTCTTACCGCGTGGTCACCAAAAGAATCGCATATGGTGTGTGGAACCTATTTATTTTCAAAGGTAATGGGGCCAGCTTTACGCTAATCCGTTCACTTGAAGTGTGAGTTGCCCAGCTAGGTGTCATTTCTTGTAAAGGTTGAGGAAGCCTTGCCGGTGTTTTTATTTTGGGTGTAAAATAAACAGCGAAACGGGGTATCATTTCTGACACTCATGGTGGGAAACAAACCTAAGCCCTCTGGCATGGAACGCAAGCATTCTACCTACTGAACTATCAACCAGACACAAACGTTCTACTCAGTCTTACAAAAACTGTGTCTTGCTTCATTAGTGCTCTGATGGCAAAGACCAATCTGACAGAGGGCTCTTTAGGTGTGTTTCACACATGACAGCGCTTGCCAAATAAATCAGCTGATATTCTTGTTATGAGGGAAAAGGTGTCATTGCGTCCAGTACGTTACACGTCCACCTATAAAGAAAATTAGTGTAATCATTTATTCGGTGAACTCTGTTATGTGTAAATCTTACTTCAATAGCGTGGTAGTTCCTATATAGAAAGCGCCAATTCTCAAAGAAGACTACCTGTAAGGCCAGCGAAGAGCAATTCGAAAAATAATTACTTTTTTCTCTCCCGGAAATCGCCTCATGACCTTCCCATTATGAGTTCGTAGTGTAAACCACTAGACTACGACTGAAATATTATCCTTACAGTCCCGGTCCGAACATGGTGTTTATTTTAAATACTACTTACTGGGTACTTAGTAAGTACCTTAAAGGAAGTGAAGGTAAACACTGCGCTCTTTAGCACTTGACTAGCTGGCTAAAGCCTAAATCAATATATTTCCATTTTTTTTTCAAGAAAAATATGCATAAGTGTAGATGATGAAGTTGGAGGGAAGAGTCAACACATTTACACTTATTCAAGTGCTTAGCAAATGGATTACAAACATCAAATATTTGGTAAAATAAGCGAAAGAGAAGAGAGCAAATAAGTCTTATTTAAGAGGAAAGCAAAAATCCAATGACACTCAATAAGACATATCACCTTCCTCAGCAACATCTTTGAAGAAATATTCTTGGGAACACGAATAAAATATCACACAAGAATTCCATATTTAGAGCATTTGAAGCGGCTCATGGAGGTCTCCCCCTATTCACAGCTCAATAGGATAGCACGTGTAAGTGCAAACTTATACGTGACTGCTTACGGGCATACATTTAATATGAATCCTAAAATATATTTATATATATTTGCAAATTTGATTTTAGATGTGAAAGAGCAAACTTGGGGCTTCGTCAAACAGAAAGCGTCTTCAACGCGCATCAAAGCGTCAGCGTTTAAGCGCCGTAACGTCGCGTTAATTGTGTTTGAACGACTTCGACGTTATTCTGTAGTCATCACTTTAGAAATACATTTTGTAACAAAATACGTACAACGCGACGTCCGGCTGTGGATCGTCGCGTACTGGTAGAGCGTTTGCTCTGTTCGACAGCAGTGTAGTTTTTTTTTTTTTTTTAATAGATTTGTGGAAAGGAATGCAATCCACCAACCAATTTTGCCTGGCCAGTTGTCTTCATGCGAAAGCAGAAGCTTGTGTGCATGCAACGGCATCTGTTGAACCAGGGTCGAAGTTATCGTCGCGGGATTCGAACCAACGTTATCAGGTTCTAAATAACCTGACTTGATCCCCGCGGCCATAACACTGACTATGTTCAGTACAACACAATGCAGCGCTATAAATCGGGCCGCTTAAACGCCTTGACGCGCGTTAAAAACGCTTCATGTTTGACGGAGCCTTTACTCGCGCCTGCTTGAGGTTAAGCAGAGCATACTTCAACTGATGTGAATACATCTCTTCAACTAAATTATAGATTACGCGGTTGTGGAATAATAGCCTCGATGCTAGAATTCGCTACATGCTAATTTTAAAGGTCACCAGGTCGGGTCAGGAATATTTTTTAGCACATTGCAAAGCAATTATGCTAAATTTAGCTTCATTGTCAGTATCAGGATCTGGGGTCGGTCCGTAGTCTAGTGGCAGCACTTCGGACTCGTAAATGGAAGGTTGTGGATTCGGATCCCGGCGGAGCACAAAAAATATACCATTTATATTTCGAATGTGCTCTTCGCTGAGTTGAAAAATTTATAAACCTTTACCAAAGACCGGTCACTGAAAGGTCCATCCAACCTTACAACAACTGGGTCTTGCTTGAGAATTGGCGCTTTCTACAGTGACGACCAAGCTCGCAGAGGGCTCTTGAGGTGTGATACACACAAAAACAGCGCTCACCAAATAAATCATCCTAATATTATTATTATCAGAAAAAAATAATAATGTAGGTACAAGTGTTGTTTGTATGCGGCTGATGCTGTAGAAAATGGTTCACTTTGCCAATGTCACCCCTGTTTCAGGGAAGGTCGGCAAGAGTTGCAGGGTGTGTGTTCATTTGAGATTCGGCTTCATTATCAGACTGTCAGTATCAGAAAAATAATATTTATTGTAGGTATAAGTGCTGTTTGTATGCGGCTGACCACCCATGCTGTAGAAAATGGTTCACTTTGCCAATGTCACCCCTGTTTCAGGAAAGGTCGGCAAGAGTTGCAGGGTGTGTGTTCATTTGAGATTCGGTTTTTTTTATGTTGTAGGTTCACATGCGGCGTGTGCAAGCGCGATCTTATACGTGTCTGCTTGTGAGAATGTACATAATACGAATCCCCAATGTTACATATCTTTGCAACTTAGATTGGAAATTAGATTAGACATGAACCACAATCTGATATTTTATTTTCAAGATGACTTTTTTTTCATCTTTTGCCATTCTTAAATTGAGTGTTGCAAGAACGCTTTTCCGTCCAAGTGAGGGGAACGGAATTTCCAATTAAAGATTTTGCAACATCAGAACTGGTTCACAATTAATGTCATGAGAATCACAAATGTTTATCGTGATAAAAAGGGAGTTTCTCAATTCTGAAAAGATTGAACGCTACGGACAGGCAACTGGCAACTGGCTCTTGCTTGCAGAGAGCTCTTGAGGTGTGTTTCACACAAAAACAGCACTCATATAATAAATCATCGTTTAATTTTAATTTGATATTAAGTTTTTCAATTATATCACTTTCCGAAAATTTTGTGTTTTTTGACTATAAGGTTGGTATGAGGCTGAGCTCCATGCTGTAAAAACTTTAACTTTTGCTAATGCCACCCCATTTCAGGGAAAGGCGCTAGGACTTACAAAGTTTATGTTCATGTGAGGTATGGTTTATTTTGTATGTACATATGCAGCATGTGTAAGCGCGAAATAACTTGTGCGTGCATGTGGGAATGCATTAAATACGAGCCTTCAATGCCAATATATTTTTGCAACCTACGCAACGCAACTAAGCTACACATATAATGTAACTTCTTGCCGCGTTATCTCCGAAGGGGTCGCATGTGGCGAGTTAAATCTATTTATTTTTACAGGTAAGGGGGCCGGCCTTACGCCAACCACTTCAGTTGAAGTGGGGGTTTCCCAGCTCCCGAGGGGGCTGATACTCATTTCTTGTGAAGGCTGAGTAAACCTTGCCGGTATTTTTATTATGGGGTTTGAAATAAACACCGAAATAGGAAATCATTTCTGACACCCTCCTCGGTGGGATTCGAACCCGAGCTCACGGGGTAGAATGCAAGCACTTTACCAACTGAGCTATCGACCGGACATTCTACTACCTAGATTATAGATTATCGTTTGTTTGTTTTTGGCTCGCGATACACACTAAAAGCTGCGCTCGCCAAGTAAATTACTCTTAATAGACCACATGGATAGATAAGACAAGATAAGGCGGGCAGACAATATCGAATCCAACGGTGAAGTTATGGGAGTAAGCCACCATGGAGGGAAGAGAGTCCTGCCTGAAGACATGACTCTCTTCTCTCTTCTTGTGAGACGGAGAAGTCAGTAAACCAATGTAAGTAGATACTAAATTTATTATGTCGCACGTTTAATAATAAAGAGAAATAACTCGAAAATTGGGAAAATCGAGATTTTGTAATAAAACGCAAGAACAATGCGAGAAGAAGAGGTAGAATGCGACAGCCGTTCAATTTGGACGAATATGACCGAGATAAAACATCGGCCGCCTTTTTCATCCCATACAAGTTGTACTGGATGTCTGAACTTTAAACGTGATTTCCCAACATTCATGTTTTTTGAGTTAATGCTCTTTATTATTAAACGTGCGATGTGTAGAAGAGCATACGTTACAATTTTTCCATAGTCACAGTTATCAGAAGGATGCACATCGCTTGTGATACAGAAAAAGTGGAAATGCAGCCATAGCGACTTGAAATGCTTAGGTGGTACTATTTAAACTCTAGCCTCTGCGGCAGGTGCGTGCTAATATTAGTTTAACACTTTCTGCGGAGTAAACATTACAAAACCCGCCAGAAGTTTCATATTTGCATAATCTCGGTAGAGATGTGGTGAGAGAGAGACAATTCTATTCAGAGAGTTAGTGCTAGAAGATTATTGATTCTTAAAATGGTTTGTTTAGATCCATGGTATGCTATAGAATTTCAGATCTGCCTGCAGACTCAATGGGCGTCTATAATCTATAATCTAAGTTGCAAGGATATATTCATTTAAAGCTCTCAGATGTATGCCCACAAACCAACAAGTGTAGTTCGCGCTTACAAATGCTGAATGTGTACTTACAAATAAAATCCAAGCCTCAAATGAACATAAGCCCCACAACTTTTGCCGACCTTCCCTGAAACAGGGGTGACATTGGCAAAGTGAACCATTTTTTACAGTATGGGTGGTCAGCCTCATACCAACCTATAAGTCAAGGAATCAGCCTCATACCAACCTATAAGTCAAGGAAATCAACTCAATGGGCGTCAGTAGATTTAATGTAAGAGATCTTTTAATTGTTAGATTATTTAATCTACCGATCGATCGAGCTTTTCAAAATAACATAAATGAAAATTTAAGAAAATATGCACATTTTTTCAGCAAAGTTGCAGGTGAACTATCACGCCTGCAAACCCATCTAAAGTCCAGTTGTTGAATAGTTGAAGTGAGCGACTTTCGGGAGTCTAGGCCACATTCTAAACGACTCAAAAAAATCATTTCAACCTGAAACGCAAAGTCTATGAATCGTGCCTGCTTCCAGAATCCATTTTGACCTGAATACGAAAGAGCTCACTCAGTACAGCACCAACAGGCTGAGGACATGATGCTGGGAATCAGCCTTAGGGACAGAATTCCTAATCAGGAGTTCCGCAGATGCATTAATGTTACCGTTCAACCGATGTACAACGTATGGCCTGCTCAAAGTGGCTCTAGGCAGGTCACTTCGCAGGGCAGGTGGCCGAAAACAGAGCAGGACGACCTCATCCGAGGTGGTTGGATGACATCCAGGAAACTGCGGGCTGGGAATGGCAGCCAATAGAAAGACACGAAGAAGATGGAAGGGCGCCTGCGACCAGAAGGGCAATGAGAAAGACTGAGGTAGAAAAGTAAGAAGAAGAATGGGTGTAATTACATCATTGATTTTAGAGATTTATTCATTTGAGTTAGGTCCAACTGTCTTGGGTCCATTTCAATCATTCTGAAAAACCACTGCAAACTTCTTCCTAAATTTAACATCAGACTCAATTCGTTATCTCAAAGGGATGGTCTATAAAATACAACTAATTTCGGAGATGGTATACATGGCGATATGTTTGGGCTAGGGTAGGGATGACTGCAGCCATCAGCTGTATGACAGTATGGTGTTGTATGCTTTGCATCCTTGGCCTGGTTGCGTCTGACGTTTCACAAGCAGTTGACAGTCTCCACTGTTGCCAATATTGATCCGCATACCAAATTATATTAGTGAGCCTCGTAGCCACACAGCGGCGTTGGGTACGAAAAGTTGGCTAAATACATGAAAATTCCACTGTTTACATGTCAGAATTGTTTTAATCTTGCTTCAGAACTTTTCCCTTGTCTTGTTTTCTACCAAACAGCCATTCCTCTCAGACGCCTCCGCAGATGTGCCTCCCCTTAGTTCTGTCCTTGCCACAAGTCTTTGTGATTCCTTGGCAACCAATAACAAAATTTTCATTTTTCTTTCCCTTAGCAGCCCAGCCGTGTGACGTTATATTTTGTAGTCTTTGGAATTTTTGCCGAGTCCGCTGATATTGTGTCTAATTCTGAAGATTCAGAAAAACACCAGTACACAATCGGGGCTATTCTTAGATATTTTAGTCGTCCGTTTTAAGTCCGAGCTTTGACAAACTAATGATGCATTTGTATAAAGACCTGTCAATCCAAGATGGCCGCAAGTGAACAGCTGATTAGTCCTCATATAAATATTACCAAAATTCGGTAGTAAGAATGACCGTGGGGATGAGAATTTCAGCCCAGGCATCATTAGTTTGTCAAAGCGTGGGCTCAACTGATGACTAAAATGTCTAAGAATAGCCCCGATTGAGGGTAAGCATTCTTGCATCCTTGTAGATTCAACTGATAGCAACCCTTTTTTCAGTAATTTTTCGAGATAACGAATGTGAAATGGAGAGAAACGCATATTTTTTTTAAACCTTTCATTTAAAGTTTAAATTTCAAACAAAAATATTACTTAATGAATGAACGAATCGAATTTTTTTTTTTGCTCAGTTATAGTACTATTTCTTGTCAGCAAACCATTGATTTTATACATGGTCATGAAATCATTCTGTAAACCTATAATAACAGATTCGACCTAATTTGGACTCCAGCTGTATGTACTAATTATTCCTAGGTACTAATTCTCATTATCCGCAATTTTTTTTTAAGATTTCTTGCTTTTTTTTTCAACAATCTTTAGCCATTTACGAGTGTTAAAATTTATAGTTAACATACAAAAATTTGCTCCATGCTTTTGGCCAGCTTTTAGTTACGATATACCCGAGTGTGCGGCGTTACAAAACTCGTTGTTACGTCGCGGGCTGTGTAATTTCATTGATACAAACCGATAATTAATATATTATTATAGAAGTATAATATATATAATGTACAAGTATAGTATATATTGTATTATATAGATGCGAGAAAAACACAGTTCCCACCGTAGCATTTGACCTATTGGCTTCACGAGCTGTAATTTTAAGCTCAGTGTGGAATCTGTAATATAGTATGCGGATAAGTAATTAAGTAACGGAGAATTTCTTTTCTTCTTTTTTCTGTGCCTCTTTATTGAAGATTGGCGATCATCGTAGCGACTTGTGCCTTCGATACTGCGGCATTAAATAGGGTTCTTGTGCTTCTGCCAAATCACTGACCAAAATTTTCTTCTTCGAACTTCAGCCTGTCTTTTCTGAATTCTTCCCTATTGATTCCCTATATGACCGGTCCGTAGCTCAGTGGTAACACTGCGGACTCTGAATGGGAAGGTTGTGGGTTCGATTCCCGGCGGAGCACAAAAAATATACCATTTATATTTTCAAATTTGCTCTTCGCCGGGTTGAAAAATTCATAAAACCTCTACCAATGACCGGTCACCAAAGGTCCATCCAGCCTTCCAGCAACTGGGTCTTGCTTGAGAATTGGCGCTTTGTAGCGACGACGATCAAGCTCGTAAAAAGGTCGATAGCTCAATTGGTAGAATGCTTGCATTCCATGCCGAGAGCAAGGGTTCGATCTCAAAGGTTTACTCAGCCTTCACAAGAAATGAGAACCAGCCCCCGCGGGAGCTGGGAACCCCCACTTCAACTGAAAGTGGTTGGTGTGAGGCCGGCCCCCTTACCTGTAAAAATAAATAGGTCCTGAAGCGCCACATGCGACCCCTTCGGGGATAACGCAGGCAAGAAGTTACACTATATGTGTAGCTTAGTTGCGTTTTTAGTTGCGTATGATGAGATGCAGGAGTGAATAGTACTTCTCATTTCTCATTATGTGGCCGAAACAAACCAATTTTTGCCTTTTGATGGACATCAGAAGTTTGGCTTTGGTATCCATGCAGGAAAACTTCAATATCCGACAGCAGACCCACATTTCTAAAGTTATAATAAAAATTGTGTTCTCGCCGCACCGTCTTTAATAACAATCATACTTTCAGGATGTGTTAATAATAATAATATTAAGATGATTTATTTGGTGAGCGCTATTTTTGTGTGTATCACACCTCAAGAGCCCTCTGCGAGCTTGGTCATCGCTGTAGAAAGCACCAATTCTCAAGCAAGACCCAGTTGTTGTAAGGTTGGATGGACCTTTCAGTGACCGGTCTTGGTAAAGGTTTATGAATTTTTCAACTCAGCGAAGAGCACATTCGAAATATAAATGGTATATTTTTTGTGCTCCGACGGGATCCGAATCCACAACCTTCCATTTACGAGTCCGAAGTGTTGCCACTGGACTACGGACCGGTCCAAGTGTTATTTAGTGAGCGCTGTTGTCATGTGAATCAACAAGAGCCTTCTACGACCTTAATCGTCGCTGTAGAAATCGACAATTACAAAACCTAGTTGCTTTGATGCGGGATGGACCTTTGGTAGTCGGCTTTTGGTAAAGGAAAATTAATTTTTCAACATAGCGAAGACCATATTATTTGAAAAATAAAAGGCTCTTTTTTCGCTCTCTTTCGGCCCTTTTCTACAACAGGGAAGAACATTGGAAGTGAACTAATTTCAATGGTATGGGAGGTCTGCCTCGGATCAACCTATGAGTCAAGGAACATATAAGTATGATATGGTAAGAAAATGAGTTGTAGTCATTTATAATATTTCCCACATGTTTGATATAGCTTATTTTTCTTCGGTATGTAGTACACTAGGTTTTGTATACAATCATGTCACCCTTGTATAAAGAAAGGCGACAAGTGATGCAGGTTGCAGAGATTATGCCTTTTTATGTTTTGGATCTTATTTTGTAAGTAGGTAGGTACACATGCAGCATGTCTTACACGTTCTGCTTGGGAGCATGCATTTAATATGGGCCTTTAATGCTAATACTTCTTTGGAACTTAGATTATAGATAAGTATACACCTAACAGGTTCTTGCTGGTACAAAAAATACATCGCACGTTCAATCAATCACAGGAGGGTAAAAAACTTCATACCTTCCAGGATGTGAACCATGGAAAACGTGGGTAGACTAAATCCTGTTCTATTTATTTCATGACCGGACCTAGTCTAGTGGTAAACGCTTCGAACTCGATATCTAAACGTACTGTGTTCCGATTCTCATACCATCTATTGTAGTAGATCCGTCTTACAAAAAAATTAATGAGCATCATGGTCATAATATATAATATAAGTTTTATTTATATTTCAGATTTAGATAAATGTAACTCCAAAAGTAGACGCATATAATTTAATTCTTAAACATGCTGCATGTGTGCTGACACAATGTAAATCTCAAATGAACATCTACCCTCTAACTTTTATCGCCTTTCCCTACAACAGAGGTGACATTAGTAAAATCCCATTCAAACTGGTCCATGGCTCAGTAGGTAGAACGCTTGCGTTCAATGCCAAAGGGCTTAGGTTTAATCTTGATCTTTGGTGTCAGGAATGATTTCCCGTTTTAGTTTCTCGTCTTTGGGTTGTTTGATATTTCAAACATTAAAGAACTTGTGTGGTTAGTTCAGTCTTAACAAGAAATGAGAACCTGCTTCCCGGGAGCAAGGAAACACCACTCCTAGTGTAGGGTGATAGGCGGTAGGTTGGTGCCAAAACTAGCGGTAAAAAGTTGCACTTTATGTGCAAATTACCTGTGTGTGTTTTTTTTAATAGCTGTAGAAATAGTCATAGGCATCGACGATCTTTGATAGTAGCGACACTAAAAGAACAAAGAAGAAAGAGAAATTTGTGAATACGTATATTTATAAGCATCAGGTGACCTTTTAATGCTGACCCCTGTCCTCAGAGTCTTCCGGCAATGTCGTCTGCTTTTAAATTTCATTTGTGAGTTACAGCGATGGCAATTTCTGTCAACAACCATTTATGTACAACGCAGCATAAATGACGTTGACTGCCATGAGATTGAATAAAACAAGTAAGATGGGGTGGTGCAAGAGTCAGAGAGTTTTATATTTTACCTATTAAAAAAAAAAACAAAAAAAACCTTGACTGATAGGTTGGTATGAGGTTGACCACCCATACTATAAAAAATGGATCACTTTGCCAATGTCACCCCTGTTTCAGGAAAGGTCGACAAGACTTGCAGGGCTTATGTTCATTTGAGATTGGGTTTTTTCTATTGTAGGTCCACATGCGGCATGAGTGAGCGCGAAATTATGCGTGTCTGCTTGTGGAAATGCATTTAATGTGAATCTCAAATGAAACATATCTTTGCAGCTTAGATTTAGATTTAGACCTATTAGGAATATGATATTGTTACGAGCGTATGGTAGTATTAGTGCGTGTTCTAATCACGCTGGTGGAACAACACTCTGGTATCATCTTCTATGTTCGAGTAATCGAGAACATTCGAGAAACGTCCGTTTAGACGATATATATTTGGACCTCAATCGTGTGAGAGAATAGTGTCGATTAAAACACTGAGCCGTGAAGTCGATAAACCAAGACCTAGAAATTGTTAACCGACATTGTGTAAAATAAATTTTAAAAATAAATTGCAGTTTAATTAAAAGAACTCAACTAAAATCATAAGAATATGTGATATTTTAGAAACTTTTTAATATTATAGGATCATCGATCAACATAGCGCACGTTTAATAATAAAGAGAAACAACTCGAAAATTGGGAAAATCGAGATTTTGTAATAAAACGCAAGAACAATGCGAGAAGAATAGGTAGAATGCGACAGCCGTTCAATTTGGACGAAGATGACCGAGATAAAGCATCGGCCGCCTTTTTCATCCCATACAAGTTGTACCTACTCGCTCCCCCAGTTCTTGTTTACTGTATACGCCAATCTTGTCAAATATGACTTTTTCATGCAGTTGCCTTATGAATCAAATTCCACACAATCTGAGCTTAAAAAAAACCGTAAAACTCGATAATGTGAGAGTTCTTTTAAATATTTTGGAAATAAATTCCTTGTTTTCATCAGACACATTGGTCCAGTACACATGCAAACATTGCTCATGTAAAATTTTCTCAATGGCGTTTACGATAAACAAGAACTAAGGCAGCGTACTAGCTGTCTGAACTTCAAACGTGATTTCTCAACATTAATTTTTTTTGAGTTATTGCTCTTTATTATTAAACGTGCGATAGATCTGAGCCGTTTTGTGTGCCAAAAAAAAATGCACCCTTGGGCGTCATATTTACACAAACGAGGTTTTGTTATAGTCAGATTCCAGTCAACCATCATGTTTATGTCCTATATGACGTATGATGTTAGTAATATCTTTTGTCTCAGTTTTCCGTTGTTTACCTATCATTGTGTGTCTATGGCACGTTTGTTACTATGGGAAGAAACAGACGTATGACATCTAAAAAAAAAACGCAACTGAGCTACACATATAGTGTAACTTCTTGCCTGCGTTATCCCCGAAGGGGTCACATATGGCGATTCGGGACCTATTTATTTTTACAGGTAAGGGGGCCGGCCTCACACCAACCCCTTTCAGTTGAAGTGGGGGTTTCCCAGCTCCCAGGGGCGCTGGATCTCATTTCTTGTGAAGGCTGAGTAAGCCTTCAGATCGAACCCTTGCTCTCGGCATTGAATGCAAGCATTCCACCAATTGTACTATCGACCTTTTTACGAGCTTCAATTCTCAAGCAAGACCCAGTTGCTGTAAGGCTGGATGGACCTTTGGTGACCGGTCATTTGTAAAGGTTTATGAATTTTTCAACCCAGCGAAGAGCAAATTTGAAAATATAAATGGTATATTCATTGTGCTCCGCCGGGATTCGAACCCACAACCTTCCATTCAGAGTCCGAAGTGTTACCACTGGACTACGGACCTACTACGTACGGACCATCTACATCTCTTATATTGATCAAGGTAAGTATATGAGGCATTGTATTTGGTTATTCGACTTAAAATACAATTTTTAAAAGTAAATGTGTAAAATGTACAATTTTAGGAATTATTATGAAAAAAACGAACAGCTTATTGAATATCTAATCGAGTGTTCTGATTGAATTGACTTCGAATTGAAACGCTCAAGATGTTGCGTCTGCCGAAAAATGTTTCGGTTTTCTTGGCGGGATCGGGTCACCAAGGAGGAAGTCCTCTGACGCATGCATAACGCAAAGTAACTTCTGCCTACCAAAATCGTGAGGTCCTTCGGTCACGTTATAAGAGATGAGATGTACCGCCTTACCCATCTTATCACACATGGTAAGATTGAGAGGAGGAGAGCTCATGGACGCCGAAGGACATAGTGACTGAAAAACCTGCGACAATGCTTCAGCAAAAGCACAAAGCCCCTATTTGGAGCTGCAGCATCCAAATTTAAAAATAACCATGATGATCGCCGATCTTCGATAGAAGTGACGCCACAAGAAGAAAAAGTGTTTTTTTTTTTTAAGAAATCCTGTGCGGGAGACTCCCTAGATTTAAGAAACTCTAGGGGTCTATGCGACCTTATTGTAGTGCCGCAAAGGTGATGTTTGTTCTGATGGCAGTTGAAGAATATGATAATCTTCGTGAGACCTTTAATATAATATCTAGAATCTATGTTGCAAAGTACAAATACAGGTATATTAGAATTAAATTTATTATTCATATTCCTTGACTTATAGGTTGGTATGAGGCTGACCACCCATACTGTAAAAAATGGTTCACTTTGCCAATGTCACCCCTGTTTCAGGGAAGGTCGGCAAAAGTTGTGGGGCTTATGTTCATTTGAGGTTTGGATTTTATTTGTAAGTACACATTCAGCATTTGTAAGCGCGAACTACACTTGTTGGTTTGTGGGCATACATCTGAGAGCTTTAAATGAATATATCCTTGCAACTTAGATTATAGATTACATATAAATATTCATATTAAATGTTAGCCCACACGCAGTCGCGTGTTAGTCCGCGCTTACACATGTTTATAGGCATGAGCCGTATGCCAATATATCTATGCAACTTAGATTATAGATCGATAACAGATTGTGTGCAAAATAAATTAGCTAGACATTTTATGGTTAATAAATTCGTTTTAACTTATTGCAAATGATTTTAGTCATTTACGAATTTAAATCCTGATTTGCATCTTACGAGATGAACATCTACAGCAGCTTGTAGCATCACTGTTACCATATCCGCGTTCACAACGTGCGAATTAATATGTATTATTTATATTTTACGCCCTGTCGACACCTCACCAGCGCCATATTATTCAAATTAGTATTATTGAAATCTGTACTTCATATTTTTTCTTAAAATTATTCACTTTATTTTTTCCAATTAAGTATTTTTACTTTATAGCAGTCCGAAGGACTGTTATAAAGTATTGTATTCGTCCGAAAAAAAAAAAATGAGGTTTCAACGGAAATGAGTTGTCCTGCACCAGGACATGCAAAAAAACCTAATTTGTCGAACCTGTCCGTCCGTCCGTCCGTCCGTCCGTCCGTCCGTCCGTCCGTCCGTCCGTCCGTCCGTCCGTCCGTCCGTCCGTCCGTCCGTCCGTCCGTCCGTCCGTCCGTCCGTCCGTCCGTCCGTCCGTATGAGTGTATGTCCCAGCCGAAACTACTTATCGTAGAGACACTAATTTTTGGATTTGGAGAATTGACAACCACAGATTTTGATGGGCCGACTGGCATGGCACCACCCTGAAAATTCAAGATGGCTGCCATACAAAAAAAACATAAAATTGCACTTTTCTCAAAAACAGCTCTAACGATTTTCTTTAAAATTTCAGTGTGGTCGTTGCTTAAATTGTCGCGAAGAAAATTTGTTATGGCAACACTCTTCTCAACTTGCGTCTATGAGTTGCCATATGAAAGAAAAAAACGATTGTGATTATCTCGGAAATGGCTGGGTTGACAAAAAAAAAATGTTTTACAATATTACGCGCAATATTAATTTCTACAAAAATTTAAAGAATTCTATAAATTTTTTTTTACTTAAAGTACCGTTTACACGATCTCAAAATTTTCATCTAAAATATTAAAAAGACCCACAAAAACGCAATTTTGTAAAACTTTTTTTAGGTTCACAAGAAAGAAAAATTTATAAACTTCTTTGTGCTATAATTTGTTTTTCACTATTTTGAGAATTCAAGATGGCTTCCAAAGAGGAGAAAACTTCAAATGCGATTTTCTCAAAAACGGCTCTAACGATTTTTTTTAAATTTTCAGTAAAGTAATTGCTTGATACATTCTTATCAAATTTAGTTATGGCAACATTTTTACTAATCTGCGTCTATGAGTTGCCATATGAAAAAAATAAACAATTGTGATTTTCTCAGAAGTGACAGCGTTGACAAAAAAGATATGTTATACAATATTATACGTAACATCAAATTCTATATACAAATTAAATAAAAATTTTGAAAATAAAAACATAAAGGGCCGTTTACATGATATCAAAAATTGAAATTAAAAGGCTACAAAAACCCATCAGAACGCAAAAAACTTTTATGTTTCTTAACTTTATCAGAAAGAACTTTGTAATCACTATAACTCATAGTGAAACATTTTTCAAATTTTAGAAAATTCAAGATGGCTTCCCAACAGCTGAAAGTTTCAAATGAGATTTTCTCAAAAACGGCTCCTACGATTTTCTTTATTTTTTCTGCATAATCCTCATTATAATACTGCTATGTAACAACAATAACCATTGCCTCATAATTTTCTTTGTTTTGGGGGTTGCCATACAAGAGAAAAAAAAAGTGTTAAATTTCTCGGCAGAGAAAGGGTTAACTAAAAAATAGTGTTCTCCAATTGAAAAGCGTTTATTTATACCTACATATATGAATCATTACTTTTTTCAAAAAAAGATTATAAAGTATAGCCACCATACTAAGTGACAAATTTTCATACAAAAAAATATTGTAATATTTTTGGTAGCAAAACGTCTAATACCCATAAAAAAAGCTACATAACAATTATCTCAATCAATTGCTTTAAAACAACTATAAGCATTGCCTCTTAATACTCTTTGTTTTGGGGGTTGCCATACAAGAGAAAACAATATTTTAAATTTTCCCGGCAGAGAACGGGTTAACTAAAAAATAATGTTCTACAATTGGAAAGCTCTTAAATATACCTACATACATTAATCATTCCTTTTTTCAAATAAATATTATAAGGTGTAGCCACCATACAAAGTGACAAATTTTAATACAAAAATAATTGTAATATTCTTGGTACTAAAACGCCTAATATAAAATACTAGGCTACGAGTCTTAAAATCTAGTAAGTTGTACCCATATAATAATCAATCATAACTTTCCAAAATATCAATGAAAAGTATAGGTACCCACCAAACAAAGTTTTAGTTTTGATACAAACGGGATCAATGATAATACTGCAAAAAGACGATTGCTTAAAAAGATTAGCTTCATTACTTACACACAACTAAATGTTTTGTTATGAAAATTGGCTATGACCGTATTTTGTGCTATAAAGTCCTGTGCAGTCCACTGTACAATTTATTTATTTTTTGTTTCGAAAGGATATTACTTGATTATGCTCTTATTGCTCTATATACTATATGCTCATTGCTCTTATGTTTTTCTTCTTTCTTTTCTCTCTTATGTTTTTCTCTTCGTCTTCTTACTTTTTGCATAAAGATCTTCTACTTTTATTCTGTAGTAATCTTGTAGTAAGCTTTATTTTGTAGTAATCTGTTTTATTTTGATACTATTATGTTTGTAATGTTTTTTATTTATATTTATGGATACATGTAAAAGGCACAATGTGCCGTTAACGAATAAATAAATAAATAAATAAATAAATAAATAAAAAACGTTTTTATTGTTTGTATTGTATATCTGATTGACGGTTTTGTAAATAACACTAGAATATTGAAAAATTGAGAGCAAGTGAACAGCGAGACAGGAACTCGATCTTTTTTTTCTTTTCTCCCATAACTGATAATTTAGCAAAAGGTAGGTACTACATAATCTTGCACCAGGATATTCCTTTAATAACAAATTAGATAGTTTTAGCAATTGCTTTATTATTTTAGTTTACTTTTCTTTAGTTATTTGGAGATATGCAACTAGGAATTAGGTTTTCCAACAGAGTTTCCATCTGAAAAATACCATTACTCTCCACGTATGTTTACTTTTTATCTTTTTACGTTTTACGTTAATTCTATTTTGAGCCCGATTCGACCAATCAGGTTCTTCATCCATATTCTTAGAACCAACGTGCTCTACTCGTCAAGGTATAATAGGTACATAATTCGCATTGTAGGCTCGCTCTGCGGAGTAGACCCTCAACAAAGCACTGAATCCCATGCACTATGATTTCAAAGCCGTGATTGAAGAATAAAGTTGGACTTGCGAAAAACCAACTGAAGCCTTCACTTTACTGCAGTCACAATGACGTTGTGAAGCCATGATGATACTAGACATAAAGATACAAGGGTTCTATGATATATATATATATATTTGGATGACTTCTTTTTCTTTCTTCTTTTGGGCGCCGTTTAGTGGCTCCAGCCACCCCAAGGGCGCCCACCGCTCACTCTCTTCTTGTGAAGATGGTGGTCTTCAGCTCCTTCCTGAAGCGCTCCTCGCTGGTTTCCGTCCTCAGCTTCAAAGGCAGCCGGTTCCAGCACAACGGTCCCGCCGAACTGAACGCCCCACCCCCAAAGCCCGTTCTGCTCCGTCGAGATGGCATTTTCAGCTTGTTGATAGCATCACTCTGCGCCGAGCGAAGATTGCACCGCTTATCAAAATCTCGTCAAGCTTACATAGTTCGGCTAAGTAAGAAGGGGCCGATATAACAATAGATGAAAAAACAGCACATGAGAAAACAGCACATGACAAAGCCGCACACAACAAAATATCTATAATCTATAATCTAAGTTGCAAGGATATATTCATTCAAAGCTCTCAGATGTATGCCCACAAACAAACACGTGTAGTTCGCGCTTACAAATGCTGATTGTGTACTTACAAATAAAATCCAAACCTCAAATGAACATAAGCCCTGCAACTCTTGCCGACATTCCCTGAAACAGGGGTAATATCACATGACAAAATAGGACATAGATGGTAATGTTTGATCAAAGTGGAACCGAAGAAGAAGAAGAAGTGGAGACTTACTTGAGGAGCACTTCTGTGCGTTTGGCAGGGAGAGGAAGCGACCAGGTTTGTTGTTCTGCTGCGCCTGCGCAGACAGCACCACCAACAGCAAGCCGAGCAGCGCGCACGCTACCTTCATCTGCAACAACAACGACACTCGTGTGAGGAATTGAAGCTTAGACAATCATGGTTTCCTGCCCAAATTCACAAAATTTGCAAGAAGACTGGAATACTACTTCAAGCACCTCTTGCGGGGATTTTTAAGCAATTATAATTGATTTCTCCCAAATTTCCCAAAAATATCAAGAAGAGAGGATGGCTATTACTTTAGTAGCATATCTCACGGAGATTTTTATCGAGCGAGAGTATAAATTTTACAAATAGTACACATTTTTTGACCCGCACTGTTGAGCGTCTCTGTCACAATATTGTTATTTCTTTCTACAAACTGTGTAGGCATGCAAATAATATGCTCGTCGTGAACGTTTTTTACTTTATCTGTCTCTTTTGCGCTTGTTTATTTTTATTTTTAATGCATCCGTCTCTTTTCATTGCGAGATAAAATGCAATGTACCAATCCTTGTAGGATAATTGATAGTAGGTCTGAGTACCAGCTACTACAAATGCAAAAGCATCCCACAAGGCTAAAATGTAGGTCTATTTTCTTTTAATTTATAAATTAACTCAATTTTTTCTGTGATGAAATATGATTCTTGTCTAAATAACTATAAATTTATACGAGTATGTATATTAGAATGTATATTCCACAAAATATCAATTTTAGCAAATACATACTCAAATCTACAAAATGATTTAGATGTTTTAGCTACTTTCACTGAGAAGACAGGCTAAATATATCCATAAATTTCTGCATTATTTACCAAATCTTTTAATTCCATATTATGTTTAATATTAAATAATCTTGATTTCTGTAAAATCATTCGTAAAATTTTATGAGTTGTTTTTGTTCCAGAACTGAAATTTTCAGACCACGTGATACAGTTTTTTGCCTGTAAACCCAGTTTCCGTACGATTGACCTGTGAACCAAGGCTGCTTCTCATGAATTTTTAAATTATTTCCAACTAAGCTCAATGCATGGATACATCAAAATCATAAAATATCGATGACGCCATGGTTTATATTACGTATCGACCGCGCATCGCATTGTGTTCACAGATCAATGAAAAAACACAAAACAACTCTACGAGTATTAACATACAGGTTAAAATGGACGTAAATATAAAATAAAATTACATTTATGTCTAAATTTGGTTTTCAAAAGGTCAAGCTGTATTCAAATGTTGGTATTTGATATCTCGTCTTTAATCAATTCTGTTGGCATTTATGTTTCACCTAAATCATTCTAAAAAAGGCGGTTCTTGAAAATTTCAATTAATAGAAAAAAATATATGCAAGATCTTCTTTTCCGTTCTTTTTCCATATGTGTTAAACTCGGGGTACATCCAATAAAATTATATGTTTTTGTACATAAACTTATCTTAAGGTATAACAACTCAGAGTTAATAAATAATAATAGTTTTGGAATATTCACAGTTATTACTAATCACAGAAAGCCTTATTCGTGCTAATCGTTTATTTTGAAGGTAATGCAAAAACGTGAGGAAAATAAATGGTTTTCTAAGTACAAAGGTCCATACTTTGTATTTGTGTAGAAGAATATTGCACTGAAGTTGAACTATCAAAATGTTACAAGGTTTCTCACCAAAAGTAATATTAGAAACGATAAACTAGGCTAATTCATTTTATGAAGAATATTTTTTTGGAAAATACAAAATTTGTCAAGTTGTCTAAAATCTAAATCTAAATTGCAAAGATATGTATCATTTGAGATTCATATTAAATGCATTCCCACAAGCAGACACGCATAATTTCGCGCTCACACATGGCGCATGTGGACCTACAATATAAAAAAAACGAATCTCAAATGAACATAAGCCCTGCAACTCTTGCCGACCTTCCCTCAAAACAGGGGTGACATTGGTAAAGTGAATCATTTTTTACATTTATTTATTGTCGAGTTGTCGTTTTGTGAATTAACTGCAACTTTTGAAAACTTTTGGGCACTTTGAAAAAATGGTTCACTTTGCCAATGTCCCCCCGGTTTCAGGGAAGGTCAGCAAGCATTTAAGATTGGGGTTTTATGTTGTAAATCCATTTGCGGCATGTCTAAGCGCAAACTTATACGTGTCTGATTATGGGATTGCATATAATATGAATATTAAATGTTATGTATCTTTGCAACTCAGATTATAGATTGTAGGCACAGCAAAGCCATAGCATCTGCTAGATATACACTTTCAAATTTGTCTAAAATTTATTTGCATTTTTCAATGTCTTCATCAGACGCAATGAGGCCAGCAATGCAAAAGGCACGATCTGATTGATTGCCAATGTTGCACCTGCGGAGAACACTGCGAGCCTGTTTACGGCAGCGCTGCGTGCAGATCTGAGTGCCCCGCCTACCCTCACTAATTGTCCACCATTTTATCTGAAGCTTCATAACTCACACGCGCCACCGGCAGTAAAAAAACAACGCATAAAGAAATCATTTCCGCAGATCAGTGAATAATTGGTGAGTGCTTTATAATTATTCTCCTTAGCTCTAAACCTTACTCCTGGATGTCCTGTCATTACATTGGGCTGCTTCCAATAACAGATTTCTCCCCCACGCGAAACCTTTTTGTATTTCTTACACCAGCATTTTTAAACAAATTTTGGCTTCGCCCTCAGTCTTGTAACAATATAAATTCATTACTTTTACCAAAAAACAGGTCACAAAAGGTCCATACATCCAATTAGGTCTTGCTGGAGAATTGGGGCTTAAGCAAGGGGTCGATCTCCACCGCGGGTTTCAGAAATGATTTCCCGTTTCGGTGTTTATTTTAAACTCAAAATAAAGTAACGGAAAGATTTACACTCATCCTCCACAAGAAATGAGAACCAGCACCATTAAAAACTAGTTATATTACATGTGTAACTTTTTGTGTTTTGTTTTGCGATCTGCTTCTGAGCTGTAGACGATGAGCGAAATATTACAAATGATTGATTTTCCTTGACTTATAGGTTGGTATGAGGCTGACCACCCATACTGTAAAAAAATGGTTCACTTTGCCAATGTCACCCCTGTTTCAGGGAAGGTCGGCAAAAGTGGTGGGGCTTATGTTCATTTGAGGTTTGGATTTTATTTGTAAGTACACATTCAGCATTTGTAAGCGCGAACTACGTTGGTTTGTGGGCATACATCTGAGAGCTTTAAATGAATATATCCTTGCAACTTAGATTATAGATTATAGATTATATTGCGTGACAAGAAATTGTTATGCCCTCGTCTTAATCCCACTTTAGTAATTAGTTATTGAAGGCAAGAACTCAGTAATGTTTACTCGTGAAAACGCAAGTGGATTTGTACGTAAAAAGTTTACCTACTCTTACTTTCAGTACTGTACTCCGAGTAAGAACTTTTACTGTGTAAGGAAGTATTCTGTACCTACTGAAAGTTAGTCAAATTTCGCGCATACTTATCTATCCTGGGTCCAATGATATAATTAAACTACTCATTTTTTTATTAGGAACAAAACAGTCATGTGCAGAATACTCGAAAAAGGTAATAAGGTAACTATACAATAGACGGAAAAAGGTAAAAAGGTAACTATACAATAGACGGTATTTCCCTTAGAAAGTGTAGTGAGGTAAAGGACTTGGGTGTTGTTCTGGACAGCAAAATGACGTACGGCTCATATCAATTGGAGAGTGAGTGGCCCTTAGGCAGCTGGGATTTATTCTGAGAATCTCTAAACCATTTAAACTACTAAATACAATAAAATTGCTCTATTATACGTACGTAAGGACATGTCTGGAATATGCCACGGTTGTTTGGAATCCTCAATATACTACGTATATTGATAGACTAGAGAGGGTCCAGAACAAATTTTTAAAGTCTCTTAATTATAGATGTCGTGTCACATTTGACAACTACCGCCTTTCTGCCAAATATCATCAATTAATGACCTTAGAAAATAGACGTACCGTTACTGACATGAAATTTCTACATAAAATAGTGAACAATACAATCGATTCACCCGACTTGCTTAAAAAATTTTTTTTGAACTGTCCCATACGACGAACTAGATCCTTGCTTACATTTAAACAACCTACCTGTGCAACTAATTATTTACAGAGCGCATTCATATACCGGGCCTGCAATAACTACAATATTTTTTTTGTCAACATTGATCTGTTTAACACCACCATACTGCAATTCAATGAAGCTGTAAAAAGATCCCTTATGACAGCGGGGTCTCATGGGGTTTAATAATAATAATAATAATTGGACAATTTGTATACAGCGCCGTTTAGTGGCACTAGCCACCCCAAGGGCGCTTTTATGTGTTGAAGCTTCTGTTAAACAAATGTGTCTTAAGCAACTTCCTGAAACTGCCAACACTGGTCTCTGTTCTCAACTCCAGAGGTAGACTATTCCAGCAGGATGGACCAGCCGAACTAAAAGCCCTGTCTCCGAAACCAGTTCTGTTCCGTCGAAGAGGCAGTTGAAGCCTGTTTACGGCGTCACTCTGTGCAGAACGAAGAGTGCATCGTTTTCCACCTATCTGGTCGACTCTGCACAATTCACACAAGTACGATGGGGCAACTCCTCTGAGGGCATTAAAAACAGAAACACATATTTTGTACTCAATCCTCTCTGGGACTCGCAGCCAATGAAGGCGCCGCAACAGAGGAGAGACATGGTCAGTTTTTCGTCCTCCTAAAAGTAATTTGGCTGCAGCATTAAAGACGGATTGCAGTCTAGACTGCTGAAACCTTGGAAGACCCCAGAACAGACCATTGCAATAATCCAGTCTCGACACAACAAAGGACGCAATGAGAATCTTAGCAGCTTCGGATGTCAAACAGTTTCTGACCCATCTCAACTGCCTCAGGTGAAAAAAACAGGAGCTCACAGTCGAGCTTATTTGCGTACTCATGGAGAGAGTGTTGTCAAGATGGACCCCAAGAAACTTAATTGAGCTAGATGGATATACATCCAGGCCCATTACTTTAATTGGTGAAGAGCCAAGCAAGTGTTTCCTACCAGGAGACGACATCCAGATGAATTCTGTCTTGTCTGGATTCATTCTAAGGCGACACCTTGCCATCCACTCAGCCACCACTTCAATGCACCGGACCATCTCAAGACTACAGGCATCTGTCATAGATGGCTGACAGAAACGACAAAGTAGAATATCATCAGCATAAGAATAGTAGCTGGTGCCGTTCATCAGTACAGTGCTCTCAAGATCATTTGTGTACAGGGTAAAAAGTAAAGGCCCGAGCACAGATCCCTGAGGCACACCACAGTCCATGGGCATACCTGATGACTCACCATCAACATCCACAGTCTGACATCTGCCTTTCAGATATGAAGATAGCAATTTAGATACTCCTCCTCGGACTCCGTACAACCTATCAAGCTTAGTGATGAGTATACTGTGATCAACAGTGTCGAAGGCAGCGCTCATGTCAAGTACTGCCACCATGGCAAGAGCACCGTCCCCAACCGCAGCTATCACATCATTCACAATGCGAAGTAAGGCAGTCTCAGTGGAATGAGCTTTTCTATATGCTGACTGAAACTTAGACAGATATCCGCCTCGCTCCATGTGCTGAGTGAGTTGCCAAACAACGGCCTTCTCAATAATTTTCGATATAAAAGGAACGGACGAATTTAATCGTTGGATGCTTTTCCTTTTCCTTTTCCTTTTCTTTTTCCTTCCCTTTCCTATTCTTCCCCCCATTCCTTTTCCTCTCTTTATGTGATGATTAAGTTAATAGTCGTTTTCTCTTAGTTTTTTTCCTTCTTCTTCTTCATTTTTCTCATATTACTTTCCAAATTTTTCTTAAGACGAAAAGGATACCAGGAAGGCCAAAAATGCGATGGATGTTCGGTACCAAAGCAGATGTAACGAAGGCTGGAGAGGAAAGACGACGGACAGGTGAGAGTGGAGGAGAATCTGGGATTCAGCCAAGCTCACTCAGGGCTGTCCAGATTATGAGTATAATATGTTCAAAATCCATTTCACTATATTATTTTAATTATCTTACATATCCTTGCAGCTTAGATTATAGATTATAGATTATAGATTCTGACACCCGCAGGGGGGATCGGACCCTAACCAAGAATTCTATCAACTGAGCTATCGACCGGTCTTGTATTATATTTAGCTTTTCATAACATGGTTTTCTAACAAAATGACACGATGACTTCTTTGCGACGTAAAAGTTAATACTTGGGTTAAAGTAACAAAGTAATCAGTATTCATAATGATAATTTGGTATTGTCACCAACTTTCACGTAACAGATTTTCCTTTCATTTCACGGTGACTTCGCGCCATGCGTAGCCAATACTAATTTAATATTTCTCTACAATACGCTCTCATGCTACTGTCATTATTCTAAACCACATTTATTCAAAGCAATTATTATTTTTATCACGTGAAACTAATTGTTTTTTTTTTTGTCTTTTCTAGGTGACATTTTTTTTGGTACTTGCGTCTGCAACAATGTAACTATTGTATTGAAAATGTGAAGAACGCAAACGCAACTAAGCAACACATATATTATGCCGTCTTGTCACGTTCTCCTCGCAGGAATCGCATGTGCTGAGTGGAGGCCATTTATTTTTACATGTAAACGTAAATTTAGTTTTACGCCAACCGCTTAATGAATTAATGGGATATCCAGAGTCATAATAAAAGGAGGACTTGTATGAAAAAGGTTATGACTCTGGATGAAATGAAAGAAGTATGCAAGGACAGGAAGAAGTGGCGGCTAATCTGCGATGTTGATTTCTAATGTTGGTGTATTCATTTGCTACATTTTTTGCATAGGAAATTTTTGACTTTTTTTGTATAGATTTCTTTGTAAGGTTTTGTTCTATTTTATATTTAAATGTAATTTATTATTCATATTCCTTGACTTATAGGTTGGAATGAGGCTGACCACCCATACTGTAAAAAATGGTTCACTTTGCCAATATCACCCCTGTTTCAGGGAAGGTCGGCAAAAGTTGTGGGGCTTATGTTCATTTGAGGTTTGGTTTTTATTTGTAAGTACACATTCAGCATTTGTAAGCGCGAACTACACTTGTTGGTTTGTGGGCATACATCTGAGAGCTTTAAATGAATATATCCTTGCAACTTAGATTATAGATTATAGCTTCAGTTGTAGTGGTCTCAGATGCCCGGTAAGACCTGGGGCACTGAAAATAATACGAGTTTTTCTGGCCCTTTGAGAGCCCCATGGGCGTTGTGGTCCTAATAGGGTCGCACCATTCGAACCGCCCTTGATCTCGCTCGATCCGGACCTGCTTACAGCAATTGTAGTTGGTGCTGCTCACTAAATAAATCATCTTCATAATTTTACCTAACCCAAATCATAATCAATCGACGTTTTTAATTAAATAAAAGAAAACTAAGTAAATGTTTAATGATTTCTGTATTAGCACTATGAAAGTACATTATTAATCTGAAAAATGAAAATAAGTTTTTTCTTTTATTTGATTATTGTTTTATTTCCACTTTTATTGCATTAAGTATAAATTACGAAAGCTTTCAATCCTCAACCCATCATCAGGAAAATATGAAACTTTAAAACATGCGTTCGTAATCTAAAGGTAATCAATACAATTAGTTTTGACAATTATATTAATTTTTAAAAACTCTACGTCGCTGACGAAACGTCGAGAATGATGTAAGTTCTCTCTAAGCGGTTCGTTAAATATCCGATTTAAATTAAGTTTTGAAATTTGTTCAGTTTCAAAAATTAATATAATTGTCAAAATGTCAAACGACCGTAATTCTAACTTAAACCTAACTAATACAATTAGTAGTACAATACAATACAGTTAGCCTCTGATGATGGACGGATAAAGTCCGATAGCGCTTAGGCCTTGTTAACTCAAATAAGTGAAAATAAAACTATGTTTTAAAAAAGTTTTTTTAATTTAATTTAAATTAAACAGTGTTTAAATAAAGAAAAAAGTTTTCTTTAAGGTCATTTGTAAGAAAATTTAGTAATTACATAAGTATATGAGGACGTTTTCATCTTCACAAAAAGTGCGCGAAGGTGAATAAAGCCAAATGTAGAAGATTTCAACGATTATAATAAGGTGCACAACCAGTTCTCGAGGAGATTCTTTAACATTTCACACACAAAACAGCCTTGAAAAGGCGACCGTCTCACTTTTATAAAAAAAAACCCTTACCAGTTTTATTAATTATTTTTCTGATTTATTTGTTGAGTGCTGTTTATATGCAGTGGATGGTTTTTTCTCCTTAACCTATAGGTGGGTATGAGGCTGGCCACCCTTTCTGTAAAAAATAACACGCATTAGTTCACATGCGGTACGTGAACTTATACGTGTTTGCTTACGAATCCTAAATGTAATTTGGTCTTTGCAACTTTGATTATAAATTATAGAGAGTTCGTTGGCTAAAACGTAAGATTTGTTGTTTAAGTTTATCTTAGTTTTACTGACCGGTCTGTAGCCTAAAGGTCAACGCTACGAACTCGTACATGGAAAATCGAAGGTCGTGAGATTGATTCCCGCGGAATAAAAATAGAATTGTCATATTTAAAAAAGAAGTAACATTAATGAACCATCGATAGCTCAGTTGGTTGAATGCTTGCGTTCTATTTTAGTGGGCAAGAGTTTGATCCCCACCAAGCTTGGACCGGTCGGTAGTCCGTAGTGGCAACACTTCGGACTCGTAAATGGAAGGTTGTGGATTCGGATCCCGGCGGAGCACAAAAAATATACCATTTATATTTCGAATGTGCTCTTCGCTGGGTTGAAAAATTCATAAGCCTTTACCAATGACCGGTCACCAAAGATCTATACAGCCTTACAGCAACTGGGTCTTGCTTGAGTATTGGCGTTTTGTAGCGACGACCAAGCTCGTAAACCTTTGCGGCACTGCAACAAGTGTCATAGACCCCTAGAGTCTTTAGAATCTAGGGAGTCTCCCGCACAGGATTTCTTAAAAAAGAAAAAAAAAGGGTGCCGGAAATGATTCCCGTTTCAGTGTTTATTATTTATGTTGTTTAAAAATAAAAACTCAAAATAAACAAGACATAATTAACGTTCACAAGAATGGATAACAAGCCCCCTCGGGAGTTAGGAAGCCCCCCCATCTAGTACCTATAGTGTTTGACGAAAGGCTTTACTTGTGTAAGAATAAGGTTCTACATGCCACATGCAACTCTTTCGGGGATAACGCGATGAAAAACTGCATTTTAATAGTTACAAATGTAGGGCCTGTTGCACCAAACTCCGATCAGACGAAAATCAAAATAAAGTGTGATTTCTCCTTTTCAAATCAAACAATTGATTGCATATACGTAAGTCAGCTGATGTGAATCATATTTCCTGTTCAAATTCCATCACATTTTCACCAACTTTCGAGAAATATTTAACCGAGGTCCTTACCAGAACTAAGCAATCAAATTTGATGTTTCAATCAAATATTGATTGGAGGTTGGTGCAACAGGCCCTAAGTAATATTTGCAGTCACTTTTTTTAAATAGATTTGTGAAATGTAATTTGTCGTGTGTGTGTGTTCCTTGACTTATAGGTTGGTATGCGGCTGACCACCCATGCTGTAAAAATGGTTCACTTTGCCAATGTCACCCCTGTCTCAGGGAAGGACGGCAAGAGTTGCAGGGTGTATGTCCATTTGAGATTTGGTTTTTATGTTGTAGGTTCACATGAGGCATGTGCAAGCGCGAACTTGTACGTGTCTGGTTGTGAGAATGCATGTAATGTGAATCTCCAATGTTACATATCTTTGCAACTTAGATTAGATTAGATTAGAAGAGCAATGCAATTCCTCAATCTATTCAGCCTGGCCAGAAACAGGTATTATTACCATCAATTAATAATTCATTATGGTATATTTTAATGAATTATTAATTAATAATTACCCAATGACATCTGTTGCACTAGGATCAAAGTAATGGTCAAATGACCAAAGCGGGGATCGAACCAACGTTATTCAGTTCCAAATACGCTAGAAAGATCAGCCACTTGTCACACCCTCGGCCATAACACTTTGGTTCTGTCAGATATACAAACCCAGTATCTTGGAGAATCAAGTTCGAAACGTTTAAGACTATCCTACGAAAATACACTAATATTCACTCCAACCACAGTCAAACAAAAATATATTTTTTTATCGATTTTTCAAGAAGTTGTTCGCGAAAGTGTGAAAGGAAAAAGAGGGAAGGGACGACCGAGAAAAGTATGGAGTGATCAGATTGAGGAGATTGTGAAAGAATGGGATATACAAAGTGAGCGTAAAAGAAGAAAATGCATGAAAAAGGTGATGGATATGAATGAATTGAAAGAGGTATGTAAGGACAGGAAAAAATGGAGGCAGCTCTGCAGAGGCTCTGGCCACCCCTAGCAGAATGGCGACAGAGTTACAGTTACAGTTTACAGTTTTACAGGTGTGAGAAAACTTTTTTCGTTCAAAGGTTTGAAGCTTACTTTATCGTCGACATTTTATTGGTGTTCTACGTTTTTTTCTTTATAAGAGTCAAATACCAGTTCTAGGCGTACTTCACACTTGGATTCAAAGTCACATAACGTCCCCTAGTGCTTGTTTGGCTTATGTGCCCTTTGATTCAAAGTTGACCTGTCAATGAAATTGTCTTAAGAATCACATTCTACACAATTTGAGCTAAGAAAAAACGTAAAATCACGATAATGTGAGAGTTTATAAAAATATTTTTCAAATCGATTTTCAGTTCTCAGAAGACAAATTGCTTTATTAGATTACACATACAAACATTGGTCATTTGAAATTACCTCTGATGGACATAAGACAAACAAGCCTAAGGGCCTGTTGCACCAACCTGCGATCAATATTTGATTGACACATCAAATTTTAATGCTTAATTCTGGGAAGGGCTATTTCTCCGAAGTGGGTAATAATATGATGGAATTTGAACAAGAAAGATGTTGTGCATCAGCTTATTTACATTTATTAATTATTTACATTATTTGGACAGGAAGAAGTGGCGGCTAATCTGCAATGTTGATTTCTAATGTTGGTGTATTCATTTGCTACATTTTTTGCATAGGAAATTTTTGACTTTTTTTGTATAGATTTCTTTGTAAGGTTCTTTTTTATATTTAAATGTAATTTATTATTCATATTCCTTGACTTATAGGTTGGTATGAGGCTGACCACCCATACTATAAAAAATGGTTCACTTTGCCAATGTCACCCCTGTTTCAGGGAAGGTCGGCAAAAGTTGTGGGGCTTATGTTCATTTGAGGTTTGGATTTTATTTGTAAGTACACATTCAGCATTTGTAAGCGCGAACTACACTTGTTGGTTTGTGGGCATACATCTGAGAGCTTTAAATGAATATATCCTTGCAACTTAGATTATAGATTATAGATGCAACCAAAGTTTTGATTTGATGGAAGAGATCACACTTCTAGGTAATTTTGATTTTTGTCTGATTGGAGATTGGTGCATAAGGCCCTTAGGAAACGATAAGCTGACGATGACAAAACTAACCCTTAGCGTATGTGCGTTTTTGGATCCCAAAGTATGTTACATCAACATAAGAGTAGCATCGAAATCATGATCACCTGAGCCTCAGTTGCGAAATGCCTTTTGGCCATGAATGATGCGCGTAAGGTTATAGGTAAAAACTTTCCTCTTGGATCTGCATATATATTTTTTAGATTTTATGTCATACTGATGACGTCATGGCGATTAGAGATGAATCTACGTTGAAATGATACAAAATGTAATAATTAGCAGGTGTTTTCTTGTGCGTATTGCAAACGGTCAACCATGTGTGTCATTTCTGCGTGTAGGGAAGAAATTAATGGATGAATATGAAGTAAGTCATTTAAGAAATCCTGCACGCGAGACTCCCTAGATTTCAGAGACTCTAGGGGTCTATGACACTTGTTGTGATGCCGACGGGGTGTTTACGAGCTTGGTCGTCGCTACGAGGCGCCAATTCTCAAGCAAAACCCAGTTGCTGTAAGGCTGGATGGTCCTTTAATGACCGGTCTCTGGTAAAGGTTTTATTAAATTTTCAACCCAGCGAAGAGCATATTTGAAAATATAAATGGTAATTTTTTTGTGCTCCACCGGGATTCAAACCCACAACCTCCACTGTTGCCACTGGACTAAGAACCGGTCAAATAACCTCAGAAATACATAACCTCAAAAAAAAATCGTTAGCATGATTCAGAGGGATCCATACATAAATTAAAATTTTAAATATCTTTTTATTGTAAATCGTTAATCTAAGTTGCAAAGATGTATTGACATTTAAGGCTTGTACTCAATGCACGACCCAGGTAGACACGTGTAAGTTCATGCTGACACATGCTGCATGTGCACTCACAAAAATAAACAAGCCTCACATGAACATAAACCATGCAACTCTACCGCCCTGCTCTGTAATTGGGGTTGGCTTTGGTAAAAGTGAAACAAGATTTTACAGTATTAGAGTCAGCCTCATAACAACGTAATTTCAAGGAACCAAAATTAATAATAAGAACAGTAAATTAGGCTGATAAATGTTATATTTGTATGTTTTCTTGTACCAATTATAAAGACATACGCAACGCACCTAAGCTACACATATAGTGTAACTTCTTTCCGTGTTATCTCCGAAGGGGTCGCATGTGGCGAGTTGAACCTATTTATTTTTACAGGTAAGGGGGCCGGCCTTACGCCAACCCCTTCAGTTGAAGTGGGGATTTCCCAGTTCCCGAGAGGGCTGGTACTCATTTCTTGTGAAGGCTGAGTAAACCTTGCCGGTATTTTATTTTGGGGCTTGAAATGAACAACGAAACGGGGAATCATTTCTAACACCCTCGGTGGGATTCGAACCCGAGCTCACGGCATGGAATGCAAGCACTCTACCAACTGAGCTATTGACCGAACATACTGTACTGTAACTCTGTCGCCATTCCGCTAGGGGTAGCCAGAGCCTCTGCAGAGTTGCCTCCATTTTTTCCTATCCTGACATACCTCTTTCACTTCCTTCATATCCATCACCTTTTTCATGCATTTTCTTCTTTTACGCTCACTTTGTATTATAGAAACCTTGTAAAAACCTTCAGCATCTGAGCTGCCGGCCCTCTTTTCAAATAAACCCTTGAGTGAGGCTGAATGCAAAAATGTCACGTATGCATGGGCATTTGTAGCCGCTAACGAATTTAGTAACCGTACATATTGAAAATAATTTAGTGCTGAAGAAATCAAAGTGATTACGAAACCCGATAAACAATCTCTCTTGACACAGATGTGTGTGGTGTGGTGTGTGTTCCCAGCTTCTATACTGCTAGTGCCAGCAGTCATCTACAAACAACCGAACATTATCTAATACAGTGATAACCAGCATGTGACCCGTGCAACTCAAACAAACTCAACAACAAAAAACGACTTAGTTTGTATCAGTAGTCGATTGGTTGAACATTAATGCGGATATTTGCCGTTTTATCTCCACTGCCTTCTACATAAATAAATAATATTAGGATGATTTATTTGGTGAGCGCTGTTTTTATGTGAATCACAGCTTGATCGTCGCTATAGAAAGCGCCAATTCTCAAGCAAGACCCAGTTGCTATATGGCTGGATGGACCTTTAGTAACCGGTCTTTGGTAAAGGTATATGAAATTTTACCCAGCGAAGAGCATATTTCAAAATATAAATGGTATATTTTTTGTGCTCCGCCGGGATTTGAACCCCCCAACCTTCCATTACGAGTCAGAAGTGTTAACCACTAGGCTACGGACTGGTCAAATATAATCTGAGTTAAGATATGTTAACATTTATGATTTATATCAAATGTATACCAACGAGCAGATAGTTTCAGTTCGTGCTTACTCATGTTGCATGCATACTAAACAAACATGATTCAATTGAACATAAACATTGTACGTTTTGCCGCCCTTCCCTCAATTAGGGGTGACATTAGCTAAGTGAACTATATTTTACAGTATAGATTGTCAACCTGACACCAACCTATTAATCAAGGAATAATACAATTTACAATAAAGACAAAAGCAAACAGTCAATTAAATAAATTTATAGATTTTAAAATTAAACTAAAAAACCCAAGTAAAAAGTTTGCAGGTCAACCACTTTTTTTTGGTCCGCGTATATTTCTTTTTTTTCATCGAGGGTCATGATCATGCAAGCTTTTTTATTGTGACTCTGGAGTACCCATTAATTCGCTATTTCAGGAACTTAGTCCATCCATATTTTTCTCAGTCTCTCTCTACTCTACCACGACATCATATGTAAGTCGAAACACAAATATCTGATTCTGAAAAAGATATTGTATACATTCTAGGGGTAAATACTTTTGTGGGTTTATTTTTTGTGCAAAGGTTGTCTAGGAATGATCTAACACATGATCTGTGTTGCAACACAGTTCTCTAGCGCCTGTGCCAGAATCTGTCTGAAGATTGTTGTACGAGGACGGCACGACAATGCGCAGCCTCTGTGCCCATTCATACAACACTACTCAGATAGTACAACATACCTGAACAACACTGCCACCTGCTTGATTATCAAACTTCATTGTTGTACGCAGAGGCGTAGCTTTGCGAGGCTTTGCATTGTTTGTGGTATTTAATTGCATACAAATGTGACAATGCCATTTTAAGGCCGATTTAGTTTTCAAAACAGGAGATCTGGTTTGGATGCTTCAAAACACGAATCAATGCCTACAAACGGCACGTATAATTTTTCGCTTACAAATGCTGCATGTGTGCTTGAAAATTAAAATCCAAACCTCAAATGAACATAAACAATGCAACTTTGCCTACCTTCCCTGAAACAGTGGTGAAATTGGCTAAGTGAACCATATTTTACAGTATTAGTGGTCAACCTCATACCAACCTATAAGTCAAGGGCAGTTTGATGATAACAGAACAGTTTTGATAATAACTAATGTTTTTTTAAACGATTTTCAACTTTAACAAATTGCAATTTTTACACTGAATGATAGAGTACGTAATGATTGGGGGATGAACGAGTGTGGTATAAAAGAGATCATATGAGAATGAAAGTACAAAAAAGTACAATGAGATGGTTCGGACATCTCGAAAGAATGGATGATGAAGGACTAACGAAGAAAGTGTACAAAGGAAATGTCAGAGGAAAGCGTGGAAGGGGAAGGCCGAGGAAAGAATGGTTAGACCAAATAGATGAGATTGCGAAAGAATGGAACCTGCAGAGTGAGAATAAGAGAAGAGTATGTGTGATGAATATTGAGGAAATGAAAGTGATTTGTATGGACAGAAAAAAGTGGAGGTGCATCTGCGGAGGTACCGGCCACCCCTAGTGGAACGGTGTCACAGGATACAGTACAGTACAGCAATTTTTTCAGCGTTCTAAGATCACGGCTACGCCTTTGGTTGTACCTTTGACTTACTGACATCGCGTTCATAATATATACACGAGTAGGTACAAGTAAGAAGTTACATACTGTACGAGCACCGTATAATATATTTCTAATGTATTCTACATGTACTCACGTGTGCTGAGATCATAAGACGCGAAACAACACAGAAGAGTAACCCAAACATTGACGGAAAACGTAAAACTTCTATATATTTGTCCTGGCCCTTTCGATTATATAAGGTTGGCCTAAATCTAAATCTAAGCTACAATGATATATATCATTTGAGATTCATATTAAATGCATTCGCACAAGCAGAGACGCATAAGTTCGCGCTAACACATGCCGCATGTGGACCTACAATATAAAAACCCAATCTCAATTGAACATAAGCCCTGTAACTCTTGCCGACCTTCTCCGAAACAGGGGTGACATTGGCAAAGTTAACCAAAGCATTTGAGAAGCATGACAGGAAAAACTCTGAGGGATAGAGTTAGGAATGAATGGGTAAAAAAAGAATGTAATTTGAAAGAGGATGTGAAAGTTAAGGTACAAAAGAATGTGATGAGATGGTTTGGGCATGTGGAAAGAATGAATGATGATATACTGACAAAGTATGTATACAAAGAAAGTGTGAAAGGAAAAAGAGGGAAGGGACGACCGAGAAAAGTATGGAGTGATCAGATTGAGGAGATTGTGAAAGAATGGGATATACAAAGTGAGCGTAAAAGAAGAAAATGCATGAAAAAGGTGATGGATATGAATGAATTAAAAGAGGTATGTAAGGATAGGAAAAAATGGAGGCAACTCTGTAGAGGCTCTGGCCACCCCTAGCGGAATGGCGACAGAGTTACAGTTACAGTTACAGTTACAGTATGGGCAGTGAGCCTCATACCAACCTATAAGTCAAGGAATACAATAATAAAAGTAAGTCAATTTTGAAAGTGCTTTCTTTGTCGATTCTACCTTGCATTCGTACTTCATCCCTTTTTCAACCAGTGGATCCATTGGTGGATCTGATTTCTCTGAGGAGGTGTGATCATTATTTATTTTATATTTTAGACTAATTGCACCGTTTCAGACTGACGGCTGAAACTGTGCAAATGGCAAGCCACTGTTTATAAAAAAAATGTTTACAATCCGATCGACATCAAACTTCACAGAAACCATTCCGAGAATCTAATGTAATCTAATCTAAGTTGCTAAGTTAAGATTTATATTTAATGCATTCCCACAAGCAGATATGTATAATTTCGCGCTAACACATGCCGCATGTGGACCTACAATATAAAAACCCAATCTCAAATGAACATAAGCCTTGCAACTCTTGCCGTCCTTCCCTGAAACAGGGGTGACATTGGCAAAGTGAACCAAATTTTTACAGTATGGGTGGTCAGCCGCATAACAACCTATAAGTCAAGGAACATATTCAAGAACTATAAGTCAAATATATGACATAAAAACAAACACAGTTTTTTTCTTGACTTTTAAGTTACTCCACTGTCCACTGCATATCGCCTGTGGGTACAGTTTTCACTTTTCAACCCACAAACTGTATGATCTACTCACTATCTGTTTTACAAACTGTATGTTCTACTCACTATATTATGTTCTACAAACTGTATGTTCTACTCACTACCTGTTCTACAAACTGTATGTTCTACTCACTATCTGTTCTACAAACTGTATGTTCTACTCACTATATTATGTTCAACAAACTGTATGATCTACTCACTATCTGTTTTACAAACTGTATGTTCTACTCACTATATTATGTTCTACAAACTGTATGTTCTACTCACTATCTGTTCTACAAACTGTATGTTCTACTCACTATATTATGTTCAACAAACTGTATGATCTACTCACTATCTGTTCTACAAACTGTATGTTCTACTCACTATCTGTTCTACAAACTGTATGTTCTACTCACTATCTGTTCTACAAACTGAATGTTCTACTCACTATCTGTTCTACAAACTGTATGTTCTACTCACTATCTGTTCTACAAACTGAATGTTCTACTCACTATCTGTTCTACAAACTGAATGTTCTACTCACTATCTGTTCTACAAACTGAATGTTCTACTCACTATCTGTTCTACAAACTGTATGTTCTACTCACTATCTGTTCTACAAACTGTATGTTCTACTCACTATCTGTTCTACAAACTGTATGTTCTACTCACTATCTGTTCTACAAACTGTATGTTCTACTCACTATCTGTTCTACAAACTGAATGTTCTACTCACTATCTGTTCTACAAACTGTATGTTCTACTCACTATCTGTTCTACCGATAGTCATTTACATATAGCATATAATGGCACACATAAGGCAATAGACCATTGAGTTATAACCGCCACCTTCAAGGTTAAACTGAATAAGTGCTGATTAACTAATCTAATCTAAGTTGCAAAGATACGTTACATTTGGGATTCACATTATATGCATTCTCACAAGCAGACACGTACAAGTTCACGCTTGCACATGCCGCATGTGAACCTACAACATAAAAACCCAAATCTCAAATGGACAAACACCCTGCATCTCTTGCCGTCCTTTCCTAAAACAGGGATGACATTGGCAAAGTGAACCATTTTTTACAGCGGGTGATCAGCCGCACACCGACCTAATTTGAAAAATGATTTTAGAAATTGGGATAAAACATATTATTGCGAGCAACTTTTCATAGTAAGTGGACTTATCATAAGGAAATGCTCATAAATAACTTCTAAACTTAAGGATTTTCACACTTTTTTCAATTATTGTAGTTAGCGAGTCATAATAAAAGAAGAGCTTGTATGAAGAAGGTTATGACTCTGGAGGAAATGAAAGAAGTATTTAAGGATAGAAAGAAATGGCGGTTGATCTGTGATGTTGGCGGCTAGGGTTTGTTAAAGTAAAATTGGTTTTGTGATTTAGTTTTTTATGTCCATGTATATATTGTTATTTATTGATTTTAAAAAATGTAATTTGTCATGTATGTTCCTTGACTTATAGGTTGTTATGCGGCTGACCACCCATACTGTAAAAATTTGGTTCACTTTGCCAATGTCACCCCTGTTTCAGGGAAGGACGGCAAGAGTTGCAAGGCTTATGTTCATTTGAGATTGGGTTTTTATATTGTAGGTCCACATGCGGTATGTGTTAGCGCGAAATTATACATGTCTGCTTGTGGGAATGCATTTAATATAAATCTTAAATGATATATCTTTGCAGCTTAGATTAGATTAGTTTATTAGCGAATGAATAGGATATTCAGAGTCATAACAAAAGGAGAGAGTGCATGAAAAAGATTATGACTCTGAATGAAATGAAAGAAGTATGTAAGTACCGAAAGGAATGGCGGTTGATTTGCAACAATGGCGGCTAGGGCATTAATTTTAAGTTTAATATTAAGTTTAATTTTAATTGTACTTTATTTTTATTAATATTTGTAATGTGTCTCTATGTTTCTATTATTTTAATTTGTCTGTGTAAATTTCTGGAAATCATTTATATTTTTTTGTGCTCCTTGACTGATAGGTTGGTACGAAGCTGACCACCCGTGCTGTAAAAATCGGTTCACTTTTGCCAATGCCACCCCGGTTCAGGGAACGGCGGCAGGAGTTGCAAGGTTTATGTCCATGTGAGGTTTTCTTTATTTGTATGCACACATGCAGAATGTGTAGGCGCGAACCTACATGTGCCTGTCTGTAGGCATGCATTTCATATGAGCCTTAAATGTTAACATATCCTTGCAGCTTAGATTATAGATTATAGATAGATTATGGTTGGTGAATTTTAAAAGAAAAATGCGGCGATTATAAAACATGACGCCATGTTGTGATTGCTTGTGTCGAAACACAAGATAAAGAAAGCAAGAAAACATAGGATTTCAGATAATTATTAGGTACTCTGTGGTGTTTGACAGCTCTGCGATGACAGGTCCGGTTGACAGGTGATCCTTGTAGGATGTGTCAATGCCGTATGCTAGTTTCTTCTCCACCAATAATACAACTGAATGCATTAGAAACGTAAATATTTAATGATCAGCTCATTTCGAATTTCATCTGAGGACCAATGTTGGAAGAGCCCGGGCCAACATGCTGACCTGGGGATTTCTGGGACGGGAGGACTCTACACTATGTGAGTGTGGAGCTCAGCAAACAATGGAGCACCTGCGGTGTTGTCCCTCCTGTCCGACAAGCTGCTCCATGGATGATCTCTTTGCGGGAAACCAAAGAGCTGTAGACATTGCTCGTTACTGGGCCAATACGGTGTGAAGCTGACACGAAGAAAAAGATTTCGAAGCGCAGATCAAGTCGTAAAAACATGGTTTTCATTGCAAACACTGTGAATATTAAATGTTGCAACAAATGACATTTGAATCTACTTGTCTACCCATAATCTATCAATAGAATCCATGAAGTTATTGAGATTTTTCAATAAAACAAAGCAAAACTAATAGCACGCATTCGACAAATTACTGACTTGGAACTTTTTTCTCGACGAGCAAAGGTCAGCCTTGTATGCGAGTAAAGCCCTTAGCAACCAATAATAAAATATTTGTTTGCTTTTTCCCTAGAAAATCGGCAGCATTTTGTCTATTCACGTGCGGACCCAATTTAATGTTTTTATTGTAACTACCTTCCTGACTTGAAAAATAAAGTTTTGTTGTTTAATATCTAGGTCGGTGGGTCTGACACCCCATGCTATAAAAACTTGCTTTACTTTTTATAATGCCACCCCGGTTTCAGGGAAAGGCTGCAGAAGTTTATGTTCATGTGAGGTTTGGTTTATTTTGTAAGTGCACACGCAGCATGTCTAAAGTGGCTTAGTATAATTGTGGATACTTTTGGGCATACATTAAATATGAGCCTTAAATATTAACATATCTTTGCAACTTAATTTCAGCGCCAATTTCCCAAGCAATACCTGGTTACGCCTTTACCATCATTGTGTCGAAAAGGAGGATCTTATCCATAAAAAATCCAAAATTTTTTGACAAGACTTTTTGTACTTTACTTATGTGTATAAATGATTTACCTAAGAAAGTCCTCCTTTATTATTAAGAAATTTATGCTTAAAGGAAAACTTTAATGTGTCGTATAAAAATAGGTCACAAAAATTGTGATAAAACACTTAAAAAATATTTTTTTTGTGCCAGTTGTACTGCATTTCAATTGAATTTTCTTATCACATAAATCATTTTCAATAATGGAGAAGGATCTTCATAGGTTACTCGTTTATTTGAAAGTACAAAAACTTCCTGAAAAGAATTATAAGAATTTTTATGGCCAGACATCGAAAATCACATCCTCCCTTTCAGCACTATGACGGTAACGGCGCTTCCCGGTTGTTGTAAGGCTGGATGAGCATTTGTGACAGGTATTTTAGTAAAGGAATTTTCAACCGATTGAAGAGAGCTTATGTAAAAAAAAAACATTGGAATCGAGCTCACGACGTATTAACCACTGTTAACGTGTTAACCACTAGACTATAGCGTTTTCGATATAGACAGATGAAATTTTCAGCGCAACAATTTGAAGAAATAAATGGTATTTTTAAGTATGCTCCACCGTGAATTGAACCCACAACTTTTCGATATCCACGAGACTACAGACCTATCAAAAATTCTCAAAAATCTCAATAGAATTTTCAACACTTTTTTTCTCTGGATAATAAAATCTTAAATCTACCCACTTTTATTCTTTATTGTTTTCACCACAACAAAAACTAAATTATACATATTAAGGGATGATAAAGATATCATTTTCCAGCACTTATTTTGGTAAATGTCACTGGCTTACCTTATTGATATATTTTAAGCACTCACTTAAACAATATTACGCGATCTTCTCAGATGTCATGGCCTTATATACAGGGTCTCTGGGAGGGGACGCCGTTCTCTGGGGGGGGCCTCGATCCGCGCCGTGTTCCGAAAGCAGACCGCACCTCAGCCCCTCTCACACACATTCACAATAAGCCTCTCGTGAACGTTTCTCGCTTTGTCATCGGTCTCTCTCGCACTTACTTAGTTTGAATGCATCTGTTTCTTTTGCTCGCGATATCGAAATAGCGAAATTGGACATCTAATCTAATCTAAGTTGCAAAGATATGTAACATTATGGATTCCAATTATATGCATTTTCACAAGCAAACACGTACAAGTTCGCGTTTGTACTTGCCCCAGTGAACCTACAACATAAAAACCCAAATCTTAAATGAACATACACCCTGTAACTCTTGTCGCCTTTCCCTGAAACAGGGGTGACATTGGCAAAGTGAACCATTTTCTACAGCATGGGTGGTCAGCCACATACCAACCTATAAGTCAAGGAACTTACTTTTTCTTCTTTAAGGACATACTTTTTCATTTGGAGCAAAACACCCGAGACACTGTGTCCGGTCCGTATAGTCTAGTGGTTACCGCTGCGGACTCGTAATAAGAAGGTCGCGGGTTCGATTCCTGACGTAATACCGCATACCAAACCAAACGCATACCAAAATAATAATCCTGTTTTCATACATACTCTTCGCTGGATTGAACAATTCATTTGCCTTTACCAAAATACAAGTCAAAAAGCTTCATCCTGCCTCGTGCCAAATCGCTCCCCCAGTTCTTGTTTACCGTATACGCCAATCTTGTCAAATATGACTTTGTCATGCAGTTGTCTTATGAATCAAATTCTACACAATCTGAGCTAAGAAAACCCGTAAAACTCGATAATGTGAGAGTTATTTTGAATATTTTTAAAATAAATTTCTTGTTTTTATAAGGCACATTGGTCCAGTACACATGCAAACATTGCTCATGTAAAATTTTCTCAATGGCGTTTACGCTAAACAAGAACTAAGGCAGCGAAATGGGGCTTTCTGGCAAAATGGCGCTGGTATCCAACGGATAACGGTCAAGTTTGCATAAAACACTTCAGAATTAATTCACACAAAAACAGCGATGTCACTTTAGGTATTGTTGTGCCTAATTAATTTGTTATGTATGCGAACAAAAGGGATTAATGTAAAGGTTTTTTCTACTCGGCGTACAGGATCCTTTGTAGCATGGGTGTTAGCTACGTATGATGATGATGATATCGGTGTTATGGCCGAGGGGACCAAGTGGGCTGATCATTCTAGCGTATTTGGAATAGAATAACGTTGGTTCGATCCCCGCTTCTGGTTCAACAGATGTTATTGGGTAATTATTAATTAATAATTCATTAAAATAAACAATAGTGAATCATTAATTGATGATATGAATACCTGTTTCTGATCAGACAGAATAGGTTGGTGAATTGCATTCCTCTTCAAAAGTCTATTTTTAAAAAAAATTAGGATTTATTTATAGCGCCGTTTTGTGATATAGTCGCTCCAAGGGCGCTTGTGCAAATGATGCCAGATATTTGGTTGTCTTGAGTGCATTCCGGGACTTTCCATGGTCCTCTAGCTCTCTCACATGATGTGGCAGGTGGTTCCAGGCCAGAGGACCAGCAACTGCAAATGCACGCTCTCCAATCATTGTGTTGACTAGTGTTGTGCTACCCGCTTATTTTGGGGATTAAATTGGAGTGAGAACATAGATACCTATAAATATTGTAATTTATATATTTATTTTTCATGAAATGAATTATAATTTACAAAAGGCAACTACGTATAACTAACTGTGTTTTTTTAAATTACGTGTATGGTATGGTTTTTAAATTAAAGCTCTTGGTGAAAGCAATTTTCAGTAAAAAGGGCATTTTTTATTTAGGCGTCAGTAGACCTATCGCGGCCAGTATTTCGCCGAAGAGTACATAATTTTGCTTGGGTTAAATAAAAACAAAATTATTTTTATGATTTTACAAATCACCGATTTCAATTGGACGTATAATCGAGTACATTTAAATATGCAAGAAATTCAGCCTTAAAAGTAATTCCACAACAATAAATATTTCCTACAAATAATATCAGTATCATTGTGAATTGGTGTGTAATTTTTAGTGATATTTTATGAAAATTTATTATTTTTAGTGGTATTTTTGACCCGCTAAATGCTGTGAACCAGAAAAATTTCCTGATTATCGGAAATATACTATGGGTGACGTCATAAAGCCGCGGGATATTTTGAATGTTAGGACCTCATTATCCTATTAGCTAGTCAAAGGAATATGTCCAAATAGACGATAAGGTAATAATGCGAATATCTCTTTCTCTATCTATATATGTGATGGGACGAGATTGGACTGACTGTCGGAATAGGCCTTCTACCATCTCCTAGCCTCTTCTGTCACCCAAGTATAAAACTTTACATTCAAATTCAACCATAGCGCTTTCCCAATAATGCATGGAAACTAAAATGCTCACTACAGGCGCTGTTTTTGTTTTCATATTTTTTTTGGTAAAATACTGAAGTTGAGTTTAAAAGTGAGGTTTTAAACTTGGGGCAGAGGAGTCTTCTTTGAGGGTCTTTGACCAGGATTTTGCTCCTCCAGCAGACGCCGACGCTACAACCGCAAGGCCACAACCCTGGATGGTATGGGGTCCCTTGTTAACGTTATTTATCGATGTTTTAATGTTGTCTTGTCTGTAATCTTAAAACCAGTCTTATAGAAGATGGTAAGGTTCGTAATTTATCATGCGAAATCATTGGATACTGTATAAGCATACAACCAAAGAGTTTGGATAAGAGTGACCCCGTGCAAGAGTGAATTTTTTAAGATTTTCATCATCATCACTTGCACGGAATCCGGGTGTTGCCAATAGGGGCCAAAGCCTCCGTAGAGTCTATATCCTTAAGTGCCTTTTTGAAACATGGAACAACAATCAAGTCTGACTCTCGAGCACAGAAGAAATTTTGGAATGATCTGTCTCTTTTATGTTTACTATAATGGTTGTTCTGTCGTGATGAAATATCCTCATTTATACCTCCTCTTCTCGTCACAACAAGGGCAACTCGTAGAACGCCTCACATTCATCCATATGCAGTCGACATCAAAACTATGAAAAGTTGGTGTTTTCTCGACTCACTCCTTTGTTAAACTGCCCGTTTATGGAACGAGTTGGGGTGGGGAACACAATTTAATCCAATCTAATTCAAAACCGATACCAATCGCCACTTCATTTTAGTGTCTCAAAACAAAACCAACACTTCACTACTCGTACGCAGCTAACAGCCCAGCTACAAAGAATCACGACATCAACGACCACTTCACCAACACCTCTGCGGCACTACAACAAGTGTCACAAACCCCTTGAGTCTCTGAAATCTAGGGATTCTTCCAGATTCCTTACAAAAAAATAGGTTCTTACTTCTTTGATATTCTGATGACGTCTTACGACTTCAACAAAATGTCGAGAAATCCGTTATTCTCGTAAAATTAATCTACAATTTTAAATTTATGTTTCAATTTCTTATATGTTATTTAAAAGGCAAAAAAATAGTATTATTTTAAAATAAACATATTTGCCTTTACCCTGTGGGTGCCTTATCCAGGCTGTAGATAAATTCCACGCCTAAAACCGTTCCAAACATAATTCCAAACATAAAACACAATACGTTTCTTTTTATATTGAATCCATAGAAAACATCTAAATATCTTCTTCAAGTCAAGATTTTCAATATTTGTAAATGGAAATATATGGCTGATTTGTTATTAGTACCATGACGTCAATGTGATCCGATCAATAAAAGTCAGCAGACGAGATTGACTGGGTCACATCCAGTGAATGGACCATCTGAGTCTGGAAAAGATGTTTGTGATGACGAGCACAGAGAGGCACATAACGGTGGGGAGAACCAAAGCAAGATGTAAAAGCTTTGGACTGGAGGAATAAGGCGTTAGGCAATGAACAAACAGTTTATAATGGGCTCGATTCTCGACGAAGCATAAAAAACCTTAAATGTTGAAATACTCTATTTGTTAGCTTAAAATTTATTTGTTTTTACCAAAGTTCCATCTAAAAAGATCCATCTAGTCTTAAAACAAATGGGTCTCGCATGAGAATGGAGTCGGAACGATTATTGCGCAGATGTACGAAATTAATAAGCTCTTTGCTGGTTTCAAAAATCCTCTGCCTTTACCAAAGACCGGTCTAATAAGGTTCTTACAGCAAATGGGTATTGCTTGAGAATAGGCGCTTCTCATGACGACAACAAGAGCTCTTGAAGTGAGCTACCAAATAAATCATTAGAGCTTAAAAAAGATAATTGTAAAGCTAGACCTAGAGTGGCGAAAAACAGTGAGAAGGCCCAAATAAACATGCCTGAATGGAGACGTGCTGCTGTATAAGATACTAATGAAACTAGCCTTGATGTAGGAATGCCTCTGAAACGACGCAAACCATATTAAGCGCCTCTCATCCACACTAAGTCAAAGGAGACAACAATGCAAAGGATGGACAGCGTCAACGTAGATGCAGAGAAGACATGTGACGGAGACCAAAGACGATGGGCAGGTGGGAGTGGAGGAGAATTCCGAATTCAGCCAAGGCTCATAAAGGGCTGCCACGCTTATGATGAAGATGATGCAGTGGTACTCTAGGAGTATGGGACTGCAAGAGAAAGGCAATATTTGATCAGGGAGGCCATGACCCATCCCGTGTTGTCGTGCCGGTGATTGTGATGACGATGCCTTGTTTTGCTCCACTTGCAGATGTGTACGAAACAGTAGTCATTGAGCATTGCACAAGAATCAGTGCTAATTCGCGCCTGGCTTGCGCAATTTACGCGATCCGAGAATTTTCCTCTCAATATTGGCAACTGGCGCAGTAATGGGCGGTAATTAAAATATGACACAGATGCAGATGTGCGCCTGCTTGTTCTGCTTTAAATGCCACTTCTATTGAAAACTGGCGATCATCGTGGCTATTTTCACTTAGAATTCTCTGCGAATGGTGAGATGCTACATCTTAACGATAGACTAAAATTGGATTCAAAAGTCTTTGTGACTGATCCTTAGTAACCAAAAACATTATATTAGATAGAGTTTAATTCCACAATTTGGGCTCCGTATTATAGGGTACACTCTTGTAGCATCGAAAGAATCCAGAATAGGTTTCTTCGATTTATAAGCTATAAAATGTGTATACCACCGGAGTCCTATGACCAATCAAGCATGTTAGATTACCTAAATCTCAATAGGCTATCAGAGAGAAGAATAGTGTCTGATTTGGTAACATTATTTAAAATAATTAACCCATCAATTGACTGCTCTGAATTAGTACAAAATATTAAACTAAGGGTACCTCAAAAACACACAAGAAGCCAGGACACTTTTCACACCACACACAGCGGCACTAATTATGCACAACAAGCACCCATAGCCAGGATGCATGCACTGGCAAATGATCACTTAAGAAATATAGACATTTTCAACATTACTGAGGCCAAACTCAGAATTGTATTGAAAAATAGTTTGAAATTTTGATCTATGTGTGATTGCTGTCATGTGTGTTGGTTTGTATTGATTTATATTTTTCTTAATTTTACTGATTTAAATATTTTGGATTTATTTGTATCTGTAATGAATATTATTGTATATAATATGTAAAAGGCTTTCAAGCCGTTGAATATTAATAAAAAAAAAAAAAAAAAAAAAAAAATAGACTTCGCCCTAGCAACCCGGCCGTGTGAAGTCACTATTTTACGAACTTCATACTAGATAGTAGGTACATTGAAGAATTAAGGGGCGGCGTGGTCCAGGTCGTAGGAGAAGATCCTGGGTGAAAAACCTGAGGCAGTGGCTTGACAGAAGCAAAAGGTCATTCTTTCTTGCAGTAATATCAAAAGCGTATACGAAAGTCCGGATCGCTTTAATGGTTTTCCTTGACTTATAGATTGGTATGAGGCGGACCACCCATACTGGAAAAAATAGTTCACTTTGCCTTTGTCACTCCTGTTGCAGGGTGTATGTTCATTTGAGGTATGGATTTTAATTTGTTGTGGGCATGCATATAATGTGAATTTAAAATTGTAACAAATCTTGCAACTTAGATTATAGAATATAAATTTACAATCTTTACTGAAGAGGCACAACAAGAAGAAGAATTCTAACTACTACTTAATAATTGGTCTCTTGATCCTGACACCAATCGCCTTGCAAAGACTGTGCCTTGTGTCAGCCATCTGTCTCTGCTGATTGCCATCCTCTTGAGCTGCGAACAGGAAGAGACAGCCATGAGCCGCTTCATCTTCAATCCTGGAATTATTAAATTCTTCGTCGACCTCTTGCTCGTCTAACCAAGATGTTTTTTTCGAAGAAGTGCTATGTCTAATCGAGTGCCCTTAGTCCCATTAGATTAGTTTTCCTATTCAAAATGTGACTCGTAAGCTCTTTCTTACTTCAACATCCTGCAGCATATTTTTTTCTTTTCCCTCATGATGTTTTTTGTCATTTTCCTCCGATATGCCTCTGTTCAAATACAATTTATACTCAAGAAAACGGTTGTATTGGATTCCTTGCAGCTATAAACAGCTTCACTCACATCACTCCGCTGTTAAAAAAACTACACTGGCTTCGTTTCCCGGAAAGGGTGGTCTACCGTGTTTGTCTGATGGTATATAAAGCCATCAATGGCTTGGCTCCACCTTATCTGACTGACATGATTTCGCCTGTTGAGATGGGTGTGAGGAGGCAGACACTCAGATCTGCGGGCGAAGGTGCGATCAATTTGGTTCAGCCGCACCGTCAGATCCGTACAAATTTTGGAGATCGTGCTTTCTGTGTTGCGGGTCCGGTGGAGTGGAACAGACTGCCACCCGGAGTGAAGAACTCCAAATCTATGGGTATATTTCGCGGAGCTCTCAAGACGCACCTTTTCAAAAAGTCTTATCCGTGATCGGAGAGGGCCCTTGAGGTGTGACACACACAAAAACGGCGCTCTCTTATCATGTGTAATTAAAAATTAAATAAGCCTGATATATAGTCTAGTCCGGTCGATAGCTCAGTTGGTAGAGTGCTTGCATTCTACCCCGTGAGCTCGGGTTCGAATCCCACCGAGGAGGGTGTCAGAAATGATTTCCTATTTCGGTGTGTATTTCAAACCCCATAATATAAATACCGGCGAGGTTTACTCAGCCTTCACAATAAATGAGTACCAGCCCCCTCGGGAGCTGGGAAATTCCCACTTCAACTGAAGTGGTTGGCGTAAGGCCGGCCCCCTTACCTGTAAAAATAAATAGGTTCAACTCGCCACATGCGACCCCTTCGGGGATAACGCGGCAAGGAGTTACACTATATGTGTAGCTTAGTTGCGTTAGTTGCGTTTTTTTATATATATATGTATAAGAAAGCACGACCAACCCCATATAAACCCAAAACACAAGAAATATTACATAAGAACGACAAAATGAACTGTAGACACTTTAAGCCATTTAGGGACTTATATTACGATGTGATCTTTACCTTCTTACAAATTTTAGGCTTCTTCACTGGTAGTAAACATGTAAGGAAAATTAAAAACAAAAAGTATCAAATTAGTAGCCAACCAAGGTAAGTCAGTGTTTCTGGGTACAGTCATCTTTAACCCATTTTTTCAAATTAGTCCAGTTGATTAACCCCAAATAAAATACCGGCAAAGCTTACTCAGCCTTCGCAAGAAATTATGGAAACCCCCACTTCAACTGAAGAAGTTGGCGTAAGGCCGGCCCTCTTACCTGTAAAAATAAATAGGTTTAACTCGCCACATGCGACCCCTTCGGAGATAACGTGGCAAAAAGTTACACTATATGTGTAGCTTAGTTGCGTTGCGTTGCGATAGCTAAGCTAGTAGAGCACTTGCGTTCAAAAACAGAAGATGGGGTCGTAGAGTTTGCTTCTTGTGAGGGTGCTAGACAAGATGTCCTTTTCAAGTATTTTCCTTCTAACTCAAATCATTACCCGTGCCTATGAATATAAATAGATTCCACTCACTAAATGCAACCCTTCGGGATTTACACATGAAATTGCTTAAATTGTGAAGCTCAGTGCAAGATGGTTCTCGATTTTTGTAAAAAAAATATAAACATCTAAACAAAATTTAATGCCATGACTCGGCTAGTGTCATCAATCCGGCCCGCGATTATTGGGGTGAGCTGGATTTTTATCACAGACTAGCACGGTTTTAACTGTGGTTTTAACACTTGCTTATGTTTATGTACTATTTGAGTGTGTTTGTGCACTTTTGGCCATCGGAACTTTCTTGAATAATTAATATTGCAAGTGGGTTACAAAGCTTGGAGACTCCTGGTCTATACTCCAAAAAGTGCCATCACGAAAATGACTTATTTGCTGATAAGTCCTGTAATGACAAAAGGTATTGAATGTACTATCTTACGTTTTTCCAAAAAAGTTTTTTTATGTTCTTCTACACTGAACACAGATTCTGGTTACCAATTTTTATGTAATTCGAAAAAGTTGCATCCCGAAAATGGTTAATTAAATGAGCCTGCATTCACAGAGGGCACTGAATGTCCCAAGTACTCACATGCTTCTCTAGATACTTCTCACGAGAGGCTCCACAGAGCTGGGACGTGAGATACGTGCACTGTTCTGTTGGAGCTGATATTATAAAGATTTAGGTTGGCTCGTGAGACGGATCGCCATTGATGCAGTGATCTCTGCTGCCACCTACAAACAACCATTCAAAACGCATTATTGCGTGAGGCTTTGTACCGTTTTTGAATGCTGGTGCTTGAACATATTGAGATTCACCATCTGTTAATAAAGGCCCTATCTGCCAACCCTGTCGAACCCTTGACAAAAATGAACGCGACACGTTGATTGACTGGCGTTTGGCAACGCACCGGCCCGGCCAAACCATAGTTAATGTAATTGAAGTGTTTTATTGTAATGAAAATACCTGCCTTCAATAATTGTCTGAATCACCTTTGCGAAGTCTTGCTAGTTTTGCGAGCCTTTCAAAGTATTTTTTTTAAAATGAATCCAAGACGTATCAACTACCATCATACCCACTCGATTAATTATCCACGCAAAATTTAGGTTTGTCAGTTGGTTGTGCCGATTAGTTGCCTACCAAGTTTGGAGGATTTATTTTTGTTGAATCGTCACATTTTTTGTCTGTAGCCGATGTGACAGTAACAAAGTGGGAGCTATTATCTTCTTTTCGATATGAAATACAAGTGCTCAACAGATCTATGGACAGAGCAAGTACTGCCACACCACGCCGCTCCTGCAGAAGCTCCACTGGCTGAGCATCCCGCAACGAATTTAATTCCAACTGGGTCTCACAGCACACAAGACACTGAATGAAATTGCGGCAGAGTACCTGCAAGAACTGGTCATCCCAAGAAGTCTGAGCGAGATGGAGCTCACCCTGCTATCTCTGGAAGGCGAACTCACAACTGTCACCTTACCATCCAGAAAATTTACCACCTTGTTTGGTGACTGCGGTGAATCTGCCTAACGAGGTAGCTGAGTCACCGCACACGCACGTCTGTGCGCGACAGGAAAAGAAATTTAACTCTTCCAATTCCAACATGAATACCCACATCTTTACCGCAACAGCGCTGAAACACTGACAGTGACAAAAGTAACGGAACGGCGGTTTTTTCTACGGTTTTCATCCCCACTGTACATACCTTAAGTTTAAAATTTTCCTCAATTACATTAATTTTCAAATATGCTTTCCGCTTGATTGAAAAATTCACTTGCATTTACCAAAGACCAAGATCCATCTATCCACCAAGAAATGGACACTTAGACATTGCCTTGAGAAAACAATCGCTGCTATTAAAATGTGAGATTTTGAAGGTTTCCTGGACGGATCGAGTCACAAATGGCGAGGTTCTTTCCAAATGGCAAATGAATACCAAATCCGAACTCCTGATGTCCATTAAAAGCCAAAAACTAGTGATTTCGGCCACAAAATGGGTAATGAGAAGTATTCACTGCTACATCTCATCATACAGGGAAGAATTGAGAGAAAACGAGCTCCAAGTCGAAGAGAACATCTTGCTTGAAGAACCTAAGGCAGTGGTTTGGCAAAAGTACAAGAGCGTCTTTCGTGCCGCAGTATCGGAAGTGCAAATTGCTATGATGATAGCCAATCTTCATTGAATAGGCACATGAAGAAGAATCGACCAAGCTCGCGTGTGGCTCTTGAGATGTGATTTACACAAAAAAAACGGCGCTCACCAAATAAACCATCCTCATACATGTTTATTATCGACAAGGTTCTTACCCTTACCCTTCTTACTTAGCCGAACTATGTAAGCTTGACGAGATTTTTGATAAGCGGTGCACTCTTCGCTCGGCGCAGAGTGATGCTATCAACAAGCTGAAAATGCCATCTCGACGGAGCAGAACGGGCTTTAGGGATAGGGCGTTCAGTTCGGCGGGACCGTTGTGCTGGAACCGGCTGCCTTTGAAGCTGAGGACGGAAACCAGCGAGGAGCGCTTCAGGAAGGAGCTGAAGACCACCATCTTCACAAGAAAAGAGTGAGCGGTGGGCGCCCTTGGGGTGGCTGGAGCCACTAAACGGCGCCCAAAAGAAGAAAGAAATAGAAGTCATCCAAATATATATATATATAAGGTTTCCATGCGAAAATGTCACAATGAAGCGCTCGTCTATGTGGAAGTATGAGGTGAACATGTGCCATAGCAAATGACAGCAGTGTGAGCGCCGAGCTCGGCGTTACTGCAGCGTACCATTACTATTTGCATTTGAAATGTGTATTAGTGGATGCTTAACATTTAATAGTCTGTGATTCTTCATGTGGACCTACTCAATGACATAACACAACACATTTTCAAACCCCTAATAATCTATAATCTTAGTTGAAGAGATATTGTATTTACATAAAAGATTCAATTTTAATGCTTCTTCACAAACAAACATGCAGGCATCTTTACAAGCAGTTCGAACGGGCAAACGCTGCGTGTATACCAGTGGCGAAGGGTGCCATACAAGCCGGTTTCCATCGGCTTCCCTTTTAAAATGATGTAACAAAGTAGTTAAAAAATATAGGCACAAAGTAAAAAAATACATTTAAAACCAAAGAAACAATACGTATTTTTCCCCCATTGAAACCATGCAGTCTACTTTATTATCATTTCTGCCTCATTTTTAACGGGAAACCGATGGAAACAGGCTTGTATGGCACCCTTCGCCACTGGTGTATACCTACTTTAAATAAAAGCCTAATGCCTCATATGAGCATAGACCCCCAAATTCTAGCAGCCATTCCATGAAAAAGGGTAAATTTGGTAAAAATATACCAAATTCAGTACGGTAGGTCAGACTCATACCAACCTATGAGTCAAGTCAAGTCATCACCTCTGTACGACGTCAAGTTCCCATTTAATCCTTTTGAACATTATGGTCTGCTCGTGCTCTGCCCCAAGGAACATATTTCCGTAAGGGTAAACAATAGACAATTTTCGAAAGTGCTACACACATCAATCAATTAAGATATCAATAAAAATTAATGAAAAACATAGATGACATAATATTATGTAAGTTTCTTCCCATGGTAAAGCACGTGCTATGGAACGTAATAGGTATACAATGAAAAAAAGTAGATGATAAGCGACGTTCTTATACGTCAAAAAAGAGACACGAAATAACGTCGCTTTTTAATTGACAGTTTTCCTGGACCAAACTGGGCTTGCCTGGAAACAGATTATAAAAGACGACTCCATACCTACTAACTTTTTGACACACCAAATGGCTATGATGCTCCATATATTTATTTTATGTTGATCGATTATTGCAGCTCTTTTATGCCTGTGTACGAGTACATTATTCTTCTTCTTCGTGTCAGCTTCACACCGTATTGGCCCAGTAACGAGCAATGTCTACAGCTCTTTGGTTTCCCGCAAAGAGATCATCCATGGAGCAGCTTGTCGGACAGGAGGGACAACACCGCAGGTGCTCCATAGTTTGCTGAGCTCCACACTCACATAGTGTAGAGTCCTCCCGTCCCAGAAATCCCCAGGTCAGCATGTTGGCCCGGGCTCTTCCAACATTGGTCCCATAATCTATAATCTAAGCTGCAAGGATATGTAAGCATTTAAGGCTCATATGAAATGCATGCCCACAGACAGGCACATGTAGGTTCGCGCCTACACATTCTGCATGTGTACATACAAATAATGAAAACCTCACATGGACATAAACCTTGCAACTCCTGCCACCGTTCCCTGAACCGGGGTGGCATTGGCAAAAGTGAACCGATTTTTACAGCACGGGTGGTCAGCCTCGTACCAACCTATCAGTCAAGGAGCAGTCCTCATTATTAATAATCATGAAGTACATTATTAATGATGAAGAAAAACATCTTGTAGGTTTGGAATTCTTGAGAAAAAATGTAGAAAATGTTCGAGGAAGTTACATTCATAAAATTGAATGAAAATCAGTCATTCCTACATCTTAAACAAAGCCAATCATTTGAGATTTTCCAAGAACGTTCCATGTTAATGATTGTAATTTTTAGAAAAAACCTTCACGCCTTTTATGGGCACAACTATCACATGAGAAATCTGTATAAGTTTAGCAGTTTTGTTTTGCACATTACCGGTGTCGTGCCACGACAAATTAGTCAACGATAACTCGTCCACAGACAGCTTATCCACGTACAAATCGGTCACACGACATTTCGGTCACAGATAGCCTCACATGAACATAAACCTTGCAATTCCTACCGCGTCTCCTTGAAACTGGGGTGACATTGGCAAAAGTGAACCATGTCTTTAAATCATCGGGGTCAGCCTATAAGTCATGAAACTAGGAACCGATACTGTCAAAAAAATGTTCACCTTGGCAATGGCACACATGTTTTCAGGGATGGACTGCAAGAGTTGCTTCAGAGAGAAGAGGAAATGAATCCAAAATGGCTTATTTACTAACTGAGAACAAAATATGTTAAACAAAATAATAAAAATAAAAATATGTAACAACAAACAAAGATGGCGAAGCGTCATTCACGCCGAACAAGACAACTAAAGTCACTTCACTTATGTAATTATGAAGTGATCGTTACACAGTCCGTGTATAATATGATATATTATGTAGATGGCAGATCACGCCTCAGCCTTGTCATTCAACATGTCGTTCTCACGTTTTCTGGAAACTGAAAGTTAAAAGTGCACAATCTCCTTTCTTCTTCTTCTTTTGCCTCTTCAGTGAACATTGCCGATCGTCATAGTTGCAGCAAAGATGGATCTTGTGCTCTACTGTCTAATCTAATGTAAGTTGCAAAGATATGTAACATTGAGGATTCACATTATATGCATTTTCACAAGCAGACACGTATAAGTTCGCGCTTAAACAATGCCGCATTTTGACTTACAGTATAAAAACCTAAATCTCAAAGGAACATAAGTACACCCTGCAATTCTTGCCGCCCTTCGCTGAAACATGGGTGACTGATAAAATTAATCAATTTCTATAATATGGGTGGTAGCCTTACACCAAATCATAAGTCAAAGGAACAAAATAGTAATTAAGATTTAATTTTATATTTTAAACTAGAAAATATAATCTGACAATTTAAATAATATTGCAGATCAATCGCCAATGTTTGGATTTTTTAAATAAATTATTGTAGACGTACAGGAACTCAATCCACCAACCTATTTTTTCTTGGCCAGAAACAGGTATTTACATCAATCTATTTGAAAAGAACGTTTAAAATTTGAAAGCCTTAGCCACCAACATTGCAAATCAACCGATATTTTTTTCTGTCCGTGCATACTTATTTCATCGTATTTGAATAGATTTTCGTAGTGTAGGGACTTGAACCGTGTACCTTGTGATGGTTAGTCTGAGGCGTTAACCACTAGCCTACGACAAAATCAAAAGTAAAAATAAGAATCTCGAGGCCACCTCTCATATTTTATTCATTCGCAGTTTTTGTGTACGCTTCTGAGAAGATTATGTTTAGTAATTAGCCATATTTATTTCTAAAATTGCATGACAGTATTAAACAACAAAAAAGGTTTCCCACCACCTATTATATGCAGTATGGCTCTTTGCCTTCTTTTACTTTTATGAAAAACACACACAAACATATTTGAATGGTTGTTGTAAAAAAGGCATTAATTACCATAGTGGTCAAACTGAGAAAAAGACGAAAAACAATACGAGAAGGTTAAAATTATTTAACAGATTTTTGTACTAAAATCAACTGAGTAACTTGTTTATGCAGCTCACAAGACGCCCTCATATCCGCTATGCATTTTGGTAAAAACTGTTGTTTACCATTCGTGGTATTTATTGCCTTTTTTAAATTTCCGCAATTCAACTCGAAGTGCTTAAAACAGTTATAAAAACGAAAAAATATATATTTATTGACTTATTTTAGTTATTTGCCTTGGAATGTAAAAGATTGATTCAAATTAAATAATTCGGTACTTAGGGCTTTGCGTTACTCAAGTTATGTTTTTTTTTTTTACATTGAATCTTCGCTTGTCGTTTAGCCTTACTGTTGATCCTTAAATGGATAATTATAAACATTAGATCCGATTTGTATTCAACTCACACATTAATCCGTGGGGTATACTGAGAGTTTCTAGAACTTTAAATTTGGAAAGAAACATCATCATCATCCTCATCAGTGCCCGACAATCTGGTCTTGGCCTCCTTGACCAACCGCAGCCACCGCCATCCATCACCGTCCGTCCAGCCATCCAAACGGCTCAACTTTCTTCTTTACTTGCACGCTTATTTCTTCTCCTCACCACTCCCTTTTAGTTTTTCAACCTACAGTTTTCAAGCATTGGCAATATCGCTTTTTTAATCAATCCATTCTTTCCCCGGTCTTCACCTTCCACCTTCACCTTTTTTCTTTTTTTTTGTCGTTCGCTCATTGTCCAATCTCTTTTGATCACTGAACCTTCTCATTCGCAACGCAACTTATGCAACTTAGGTGTACATACACTGCAACTTTTTGTCGAGCCTATTTATTTTCAAAGGTAAATTAGCCAGTTATAGGCACGTCAACCACTTCACTTGAAGAGGGGTTTCCCAACTGCCGAGAGGGCTTGTTCTCGTTTTCTCGATACTTTATTTTTGGTTTGAAATAAACACCGAAACGGGAAATATTTTTTAACACGGGAAGTACTTTTTAACATTGTTAGTGGGGATTCAGCCTTCGTCTTCTGGCATGAAACGCAAACCTACGCTCTCATATTATCGTTTAATATCAGCTTCTAAAGGCAGTGCCTTGTTGTGCCAACCATTTGTCTCTGTTGGTTGCCATCTTCTTGAGCTGCGAATATGAGCTGCTTCAAATCCTGGAAGTATGAATTTCTTGAACGACGTTTTATCGTCTTCCCAAGATTTTTCTTTTTAAAAGATGTTACTAAGAAAGATGCTACGTACTTGGATGGGTAACCGCTCAGGTACACCGCGTGTCGTTGGCATCTTGGACCGGTCCGTAGTCCGTAGTGGCAACACTTCGGACTCGTAAATGAAGAAGATTGTGGATTCGGATCCCGACGGAGCACAAAATATACCATTTATATTTCGAATGTGCTCTTCGCTGGGTTGAAAAATTCATAAACATTTACCAAAGACCAGTCACTGAAAGGTCCATCCAACCTTACAACAACTGGGTCTTGCTTGAGAATTGGCGCTTTCTACAGCGACGACCAAGCTCGCAGAGGGCTCTTGAGGTGTGATACACACAAAAACAGCGCTCGCCAAATAAATCATCCTAATTTTATTTATTATTATTATGTCTCATTAAGTGTCCTAATAGTTTTGATTTTCTTCTTCAAAATGTGACTGAAAGATCTTTTCTTTCTTCTGCTTCCTGCAACACTTTTTCATTGGACTTTCTTTTGATCTATGATGTCTTGGTCATCTTCCTCAAACCCACATCTAAAATGTCTTTCGTTTATATGGCAGGTTAATTCTTTAAAATCCATAATCTTTCAGTGTGCCCACAGCGCATGCAGGTATTTTTCTACGTTAACTTGTATAACATGAAGGTTAACTTAGCCTTCTCCTATACCGTTTATTTAACTGTATCACTGTATCATCTTCAGCGTCTCATCAAGATCCATGATTCTGTGTTCAATGTCAGGTTTCTCATCAATAATGCAGCATACGCCACTGGAATACCAATATGGAACTCTGTGCCCAAGGTTAAATATGTTATTTTATAGGAATTTAATTAATTATTACTTCATATTATCCTTTTATGTATAAAAATGTTTTAAATTTCACAATAGTCATAATAAAATAAACTTTTTAAAATAATAATTATGGAGCCAGAGAGCTCATTCAGAAGCGGACTAAAGACCCACCTGTTTGCACACTGATATGCCTGAGCATACGCCTTTAGGAGGACGAGTCATGAAAGGCATCATACAAATCTTGAATTTATTATTATTATATCCGAAATAAAAATTCTTAGAATTGTCCGGTCAATAGCTCATTTGGTAGAGTGCTTGCATTCTATACCCCGTGAGCTCGGGTTCGAATCCCACCGAGGAGGGTGTCAGAAATTATTTCCTATTTCGGTGTTTATTTCAAACCCCCATAATAAAAATACCGGCAAGGTTTACTCAGCCTTCACAAGAAATGAGTACCAGCCCCCTCGGGAGCTGGGATACCCCCACTTCAACTGAAGTGGTTGGCGTAAGGCCGACTCCCTTACCTGTAAAAATAAATAGGTGCAACTCGCCACATGCGACCCCTTCGGGGATAACGCGGCAAGAAGTTACACTATATGTGTAGCTTAGTTGCGTTTTTGCGTTTTATCGCAGGCAGAAAATTACGAGATCGCATCCACAATGACCACATACGAAAAGCTGTAAAATAGAGGACATCGCGAGATGGAGCAGATCCAGGGGGAGATTTTGGAGAGATCATGTCTCTTGAATGAGTTGTGAAAGACTCGCACACATCGTAGCTAATGAAACTCCAATAGGTCAACGCCGAGCTGGAAGAAAAATGGTAGAATGATAGTTGGGCGTGAAAGAAACTGTTTTATGTCTGCGTTTATATTTTTATGATATTTTCACGAATTATAATTATACCTACTTTTATCTGCAGAGGTCAATCTACCTCAAATTAAAAAAAAACTACAATTTTGTAAGACTGCGATTTTTCTTAATAAGGTACAACGGACTCTATGCCAGTCCGTAGTCTAGTGAAAAAATGTTAGAAGAGTTAAACAAGGTGTACTCCCACTTCAAGTGAAGCGGTTGGTGTAAGGCCGCCCCCTTATAATCTATAACCTAGGTTGCAAAGATATATTGACATTTAAAGTTTATACTATGGTTTATACTCAGTGCACGCCAACATGCAGGCATGTGTAAGTTCGCGCTTTCACATGCTGCATGTCACATGTGCACTTACAAAATAAACCAAATGTTGTTTAATATATATTTATAATATAAGGGGCTTACACAAAAAACTACTGCGTTTAATTAAATTTAAATATGGTCCGTAGCAACCAATAAAAATATATAAGTTTTCCTTTTTTTCGTTTCAGCCGCGTGACTTTACAATTTTTTCGACTTTGGGGGTTTGTGCTGAGCCCATTTTCCTTATTATTTTATGAATTTTAAATGTATCGTTGTTTCTAAATCCTGCATATTAAGAAAATTCGAGAAACATTACACGAGCCGCAACTTCCATGAATTAAAAAAAATGTAACCTTGAGTTGCGCTCAAAAAGTAGGAAAAAATGGTAATAAGCGTCATTAGGGCTAGTCCTTCACATAAAGATAATTTATATTCTACAGTTCAACGACATCCATTATTTAAATACAAAAGACAAATTTAGGTCACTGGGTACTTTAAACACCTTTAATCTAAGTTGCAGACACATGTACACATCTTTTTCTTACTCTCCCTCTTCCTATTCATAAGTGATTCTTTTCTCAAACCTTTTCTTACACCAAGGATCACTTTCGTTGCTTTCTTAATCCATCAGGGACCACCAAAGCAAAATAGGGGGCTAGAAACCCTCTCTTGTCCTAGTATCCAGCTACCATTCTGCAAGGGTTGGCCAGTACTTCCACTTATGTTTCTCCTTTTTGTTTTGTCCTTGCATATTCCTTTCATCTCCTCAATATTCATCATTATTGTACGCATGCTCTTCTTTTTTTCTCACTCTGCAGTTTCTAGTCATTTACTATCTCAATCATTTGATCAATCCATTCATTTTTCAGTTTTTCCATTTCACGTTAACCTTTGAAATTTCCTTTGTACACTCTAATTAATTGTTTATATTTTTTCTTAATAGTCTATCATCATTTATTCTTTCCACATGCCCAAACCATCTCATCACATTATTTTGTACCTTAACTTTCACATCCTCTTTCAAATTACATTCCTTATTTACCTATTCATGCATAGCTCTTTTTTCCTGTCATGCTTCTCAAATGCTTCATTTCCACCGTACATAGGTACTTATCTCATTTCGCTATCATTCACTTTCCATGCTTCACTTCCATACATCAAAGTCGGTAACAATATGTCATTGTGTACCGCCATTCTTAGATCCATCGTCAATCGATTGTTCTTTCTTATTCTTCCTATTGCACAGACCAATTGTTTTCCCTTGCACAGTGCACACCCTATTCTCAAGTTCCCGTGTCATCTTCCCATTGTTTTCAAACATACTTCTCAAGAATCTAAATTCATCCACAATTTCAACTTTCATACCATTCAACATGAACGTGTATTCTTCAGATTTATCTTTTCTGTCAAAAATAAGTACTTTCGTCTTACTTGCATTAATTTTCAACATGTTCACGTACAGAGCATGATTCAGACTAGAGGGCATTGCTTTCCAAGTAAAAAAAAAAAATTAAATTAGGCTGATTTATTTGGTGAGCACTGTTTTTGTGTGTATCACACCTCAAGAGCCCTCTGCGAGCTTGGTCGTCGCTGTAGAAAGCGCCAATTCTCAAGCAAGACCCAGTTGCTGTAAGGCTGGATGGACCTTTTGATGACGAAGTAAGTATCTAAATTCATCCACAATTTTAACTTTCCTACCATTTAACATGAATGTGTATTCCTCAGATATAGATAATAATAAAATTCACTTAAATGAAAGAATTTGTCAACGAGGAAATTCGGAAACGTTCTGCATGGTGCGACAGCGATGTGGTCGACTAACGCTTCAAGGGCGACACAGAGATTTCATCAACGTTCTCACGAGCTCTCCTTCGACGCGACGTCTTGCAGCAAACATTGTATAACACCAGAAGTTGTAACATCGCATTTTCCCGCCTGCAATGTTGACTTATCTAGAAAGTGTATTGGAGCTGCTTGCCCAATAGTTTCTGCTAAATGACAAATATTTCTACTCGGAGCTTCATAGACTAAAGGCATTTTTTTTTTCAACAATAACTTCAAATGAAAATAAAATTTACCTGCACGATTCTGATAATTTGGCCCTTCTAACCATTGTAGCATATGAGTCAAGTTGGATGTACATATAAATCTAATTTAAATCCAAGCTGCAAAGATTTATTATATCATTTATATATCAAGATTCATATTAAACACATTCCCACGAGCAGACATGTATAAGTTCGCGCTAACACATGCCGCATGTGGACCTACAATATTAAAACCCAAATTTATATGAACATAAGCCCTGCAACTCTTGCCGACCTTCTCTGAAACAGGGGTGATATTGGCAAAGTGAACCATTTTGTTTACATGATGTAAAAATAGTCAAGTTCATCACTTGTGTTCTGTAATTTCTTTCCGACTTGCCTAATTTTTAATTTTATCTGGCAACGTAACTAACGCAACTTACAGCGTTCTCCTCGAAGAGTTAGCATGTGGCGAGTGAACCTATTGATTTTTACAGGTAAAGGAGGCGGTCTTTCGCTAACCACTTCTATTGAAGTGGGGTTTCCCGTGGTACTTATTTCTTGTGAAGACTGAGTAAGCCTTGCCAGTGTTTTATTTTGAGTTTGAAATAAACACTGAAATGGGAAATGATCTCTGACACCCTCGCCTCGGTGGGATTCGAGCCTAATATAAGCTCGAGCCTAATATAAGCTAATATACCGGGCCAAAACAGCTAATTATAATAAGTTCTTCATCATTGACTCAAAAACGCAAAAAAGTGGACTTCCTTTGATTATACTCTAAGGTACAGATGTAAGTTGTCATATCAGAACAACTTAAATTGTTATCGATTCTTCTTTAATTAAAACGCAAAAAAGGTTTTGTTTAGGACTTACATTTATTGTACACGATTTGGCCAGTTTACTTTCGCACGCTGCGACTTGTCTGATTTGCTCCGTCTCACGCAACATGCTTTCATTTATATAGACGCTGTGGTATTCCAGAAGCTCCGATTTTGCGTAGTCTAGTTCCTTCTAGCAGTTCCTTATACCTTCCATACTAACATATTATACTCCAGTGTTTTTGCTAAAACTGGTCGACAGAGTGAGAAGTGACCCGCTGCTCCTTGCTTTCAAGGACATCTTCCAGCACCCAAACAAGAAACCCCATCTGGACTATTGATGATCGGAGTAGGGATGCTACATTGCAATGGAAGTCCATATGGGAGGAGAAAAGCTTTAAAAACCACGAGCTGATCACTCTGCCACACCAGGAGGTCCCAGGGTTTAATCTTGCGAGAGGACTGTGAACGACCTTGAATAGGATCCGAACCGAGCAAGGCCGTTGCAACTTCTTGCTCCATAGATGGGGATTAGCCCCATCTCTAGGATGTGACTGTGGGGCGGAGAACCAGACTGTCCGGCACATAGTGGAGGAGTGCCCCATCAGAAGACACCCTCCTGGCCTGAAAGACCTCCACGAAGCCACGCCAGGAGCAGTGAAGTGGATGGAGGGCTTGGGTCTTCGCCTCTGACGCGGCCCAACGGCCAAGTGATTTGCTGTGCTTGCCGGCCATACGCAAAGTAAAGTAAGTAGTGTTTTTGCTCCTTATATTTATATTGTACAAAAACTACTTGGTCGATAGCTCAGTTGGTAGAGTGCTTGCATTCGATGTCGTGAGCTCGGGTTCGAATCCCACCGAGGGTGTCAAAAATGATTTCCCGTTTCGGTGTTTATTTCAAACCTTAAATAAATATATAAACTGGCAAGGTTTACTCAGCCTTCATAAGAAATGAGTACCAGCCCCTTCGGGAGCTGAGAAACACCCACTTCAACTGAAGTGGTTGGCGTAAGGCCGGCCCCCTTACCCGTTAAAATAAATAGGTCCTGAATCGCCACATGCAACCCCTTCGGGGAAAACGCAGGTAAGAAGTTATACTATATGTTTAGCTTAGTTGCGTTGTTGCGTTGCGTACTCGTAGACTAATAATCACACCAATATCAACATATTTTAATACAACATAACTCGCATTAGAAGACTGGACATGATTCGGCGGTCTTTGAGAGTAGAGCACACGACGCGGCCTGACCTTAATCACCTTAATGGATGGATGTAGGCAGACCTTGCCGGCACTTGCTTGTGGTTAAACTTCACCTGAATATCGGCGGGGTGATGCTACATCTCCACATGCACGTATACGGCCTAGATGCGTCTTCACTGTCACTCACTCATCCCAGCAGAACAATCTCTACCCCGAGTATAGCAAACTCTCCTCGATCGCAAATAGAAAAACGTATGGAAGGTACCGAAGCACCCTTAGTGAGTGATTTACTTCAGATACATTTTCTCGAATTTACACGATTGAGAGGAGTTTACGCAATGTTGTATACTTTGTGTAGGTACTAAAGTATCTTTGAATGATTAATATGTATTAACCTGTTTGAATACTATGGACGTACATAGACGTTTTGCCTTGCATCTTATTCAAGTGTTTTTGTCAAAACTGTAAGAATAGTAACAATATTGCCGAAGTCAAGTTGAACGGTTTCGTTCCATACAAGAGGGTTCGATACCAAGCGTGTCAGAAATAATTTCCCGTTTCGATTTTTCTTTCAACGCATAAAATCTAAGTATAGGGGTCACTCAGCCTTCACAAGAAAATAAAATCAGCTCCCTAGAGAGCCGGGAAACTCCTGCAGTTTTTGTTTCTTAAACTTTGCCGTCTTCGGGCCTGTTGCACCAACCTCCAACCAATATTTGATTGACACATCAAATTTGTTTGCTTCATTTGGGTTAGGACTTTCGTTAAATATTTCTCGGAACTGGGTAATAATATGATGGAATTTCAACAGGAAATATAATGTTCATCGGGTCATTTACGTATACGCAACCAAAATTTTGATTTGATGTGAGAAATCCCACTTAATTTTGATATTTGTCCGATTGGAGTTTGGTGCAACAGGCCCTCAGTGAATCAAATTAAAGTAATCCTGTTCCTCGCGGAAAATTTAAATCAGAGGGAAGAAGTAAAACTTAAGGGATGAGCTGTGATCGTTACAAAACAGGCTATACGGGGGGACAGAGCTTTTAGTTAGGCTGGTCCATCCTACTGAGACCAATGTTAGCGAATCCGGGTTGTTAGAAACTTCAACACATAAAATAGCCCTTGAGGTGTTAGTGCTTTGAGTGGCGAATAGGACGAGAGATTCATCAGCCGCTTCAAATCCTGGAAGTATGAAGTGTTTGAGTGACCTTTTATTCGTCTTCCCAAGATTTTTCGTCAAATAATTTGCTAATAAAAGTGTTTTATCTGATCCAGTGTTATTTTAGTTTTGGCTTTCCTCTTCAAAATGTGACTTATAACCTGTTGTTTTTCTTTTCATTTCTGCAACACCTTTTTGCCAGACATCCTTTCAACCAATGCTGTTTAAGTAATCTCCCTCCAAATCCCCATATCAAATGCCTCTCGGTGGTCTGTTTTATATTTCTGAATGGTCCTTATTCTCTTGAATACTTACGAAGTGGATAATATAATAATTATATGCAAATATATATTTTCGGCCAGTGCATTAATGATTGCACAACACTTGCAGATGCACCTCAACGGACCGAGGCAATAAGTGTAGCATTTTTATTCGCTGAAGTGCCAGCTAGGTCTCGAATTATAGCAGCTTTTGTAAGCCTTGACCCAAAAACCTGCGCCACGAGTAGCTTGTAAGTAAAGAAAACGATGTGCTAAAGGTAGCTGCAGATGAAGAGACTGGCGTCAGAAACTAATAAATGCCGCTCAAGAAATTTCAGAGGAAAGAAAATACAATTTATAGGGTAAGCACTAAGCAGTGGTCGGGAATACGCAGTTGAAAATACTAAAATGGTTGCGTTGAGTACATTTCAAGGATCTTTAATGTATAATAATCTATAATCTAAGTTGCACAGACATAGTACATTTAAGATTCATATTAAATACAATCCCATAAGCATACACGTATAAGTTCACGCTTACACATGCTGCAACATAAAACCCCGATCTCAAATGAACATTAGCCCCTGTAACTCTTGCCGACCTTCCCTGAAAGAATCACAACCATTTTTTTAAAATAGTTAAGTCAAGATTTGACTGATATGAAGTATATTGGTTAACACTGCGGACTCGTAATCCCAATCCGAAGGTCATTAGTTTGATTCCCGGGCAAGTACAAAAAAAATACATTTTCGAATATGCTCGTCGCAAAAACAGATCGGTCACCAAAGCTCCATCCAACTTTACAGCTTACAACAACTGGTTCTAGCTTGTGAATTGGCGTTTTCTACAGCGATGATATACCTATAGGTACTGTTATAAGATGGTTCACTTTGCCAATGTCACCCCTGTTTCAAGGAAGGTCGGCCAGAGTTGCAGGGCTTATGTTCATTTGAGATTTGGTTTCTATTTTGTAGGTCCACATAAATTATATTTAGGTTTCATATTGAATTCACGCCCACAAGCCAACACATATAAGGTCGCGTTTTACATCCTGCATATAAGCTTAAACATTCAAACCCAAAACTCAAATAAACATATGCTCTGCAGTTGTATTGGCACGTGAACCAAGTTTGTACAGCATAGGTGATCAACCTCATACCCACCTAGTAACCAAGTTACTTTTTGAGTTTGTTTATTTTTTACGGTGAAAATTTTTGTAGGTATTGTTTTCCTTTCAAGCCTTTTATTTTCCTTCGAAAAAAGGTAAACTTTATTTGGAGCATTCCGATAAATAAATTCGATAAATTTTAGCACTATTAACAATTTTTATTTGACTCTACACATAAAATATATTAATTTTCATCTGAACAGGGCTGGAAGTCTCATCACCACGGTAATTCCTACCTACCGAATATCAGTAATATTGTATGAAGCCTAATCAGCTGATCGCTTGCGGCCATCTTGGATTGACAGGTCTTCATACCCCCATACAAGGTTGACATTTGAAATTAAAAAATTGTTCCAATTCTGACAATGCGCATGCGCACATTTTCATTTCAACACGGTTACCCGTTGCGTAATGTTACATTACGCAACGGGTGTAGAAATGTATGTCATTGTTTTGTAATTAGTAAATTACCAAATGGGAGTAGAAAAAGATTTATTTAGGAGCATCGCTTTTTCAAAAAAAATATCAAAATATACCTAAGTAAGTACCTAGCTACTATTTTGCAAAATGGCGTTTGTTAATCTTGTACAGCAGTCTCCTCACATGTGTACTTATACCTACGTACGTACTCGTATACGGTATTTTTACCCAGCACTTAAGTACTGCTCTGACCCGCCATAAATCTCTGAACTGTTGTGATCATTATACGTCCTGAGGAGGGGCAAGGTGTTGGTTATGATGAACACCGTTTTTCTAGTACGAATTTAGAAATTTTCATTTTTAACTTTTTTGCAAGTTTTGGCATCTATATCTATAAAAATCTAAGTTCCAAGGATATATTAACATTTAAAAATCATATCAAATGCATGCCCACAAACAGACACGTGTAAGTTCGCGCTGACAAATCGCTCCCCCAGTTCTTGTTTATCGTAAACGCCAATCTTGTCAAATATGACTTTTCATGCAGTTGTCTTATGAATCAAATTCTACACAATCTGAACTAAGAAAAACCGTAAAACTCGATAATGTGAGAGTTGTTTTAAATATTATTTAAATAAATTTCTTGTTTTCATAGGACACATTGGTCCAGTACACATGCAAACATTGCTCATGTAAAATTTTCTCAATGGCGTATACGATAAACAAGAACTAAGGCAGCGAAATGCTGAATGTGTAGGTACTTTACAAATTAAAATCCATACCTCAAATGAACATAAACCGTGCAACTTTTGCCGGCCTTTCATGAAACAGGGGTGACATTTGCAAAGTGAACCATTTTTTACAGTATGGGTGGTCAGCCTCATACCAACCTATAAGTCTAATCTAATCTAATCTAAGCTGCAAAGATATATATCATTTAAGATTTAAATTAAATGCATTCCCACAAGCAGATATGTATAATTTCGCGCTAACACATGCCGCATGTGGACCTACAATATAAAAACCCAATCTCAAATGAACATAAGCCTTGCAACTCTTGCCGTCCTTCCCTGAAACAGGGGTGACATTGGCAAAGTGAACCAATTTTTTATATTATGGGTGGTCAGCCGCATAACAACCTATAAGTCAAGGAACATACATGACAAATTACATTTTTTAAATCAATAAATAACAATATATAATGGACATAAAAAAAAAAACTAAATCATAAAACCAATTTCACTTTAACAAACCCTAGCCGCCAACATCACAGATCAACCGCCATTTCTTTCTATCCTTGCATACTTCTTTCATTTCCTCCAGAGTCATAACCTTCTTCATACAAGCTCTTCTTTTATTATGACTCTGGATATTCCATTCATTCGCAATTTTGGATATTTGGTCCATCCATACCTTTCTCGGTCTTCCTCTACCACGACATCCATCTATTCTACCAACATATACTTTCTTCGTCAGTCTTTCCTCATTCATTCTCTCCATATGCCCAAACCATCTTAACAAACTTCTTTTAATCTTCACTTTCACACTTTCTTTTGCACCACATTCTTTTCTTACAAAATCATTCCTCACCCTGTCACTCCGTTTTTTCCCAATCATACTTCTTAGAAAGTCCATTTCAACAGTATGGACTTTACTAATTTCACTTTCATTCACCGTCCAGGCCTCGCTTCCATACATCAAGGTGGGTAAAAGTATGCCACTGCGTAGGTACCGCCAATCGAGCATTTTTAGATATGTTTATTTAGATATGTATAAGTCAAAGCCCCAATTAAGCTAATTTCTATTAAGTCTGTAATCGAGGGCCCCAAAAAACCAGTTTTCTGGCCCTTTGAGGGCCCTGGCCGTGGGGGCCCTGGTTTGGTCGTACCGCTCGAACCGCCCCTTAATCCGGGCCTGTCTCCCTTACATCTCTATCCTGGGTCTTCTGAATCCAGTCACCTTTTATTGTGTCATCTGGCAATTGTGTTAGAGGCCTTCCTCTTATTTATTTTGTCCTCAAGAATCTCCATTCCACTTTCCTTTTGGTCTATCTTTGGGCATTGAATCTGGCAACATGCCCTGCCCACGACCACTTGTGCTTTGTCATAATTTGTACAATGGCAGTACCTCCTGATATTCTACGTATCTTAGTGTTTTGTATCTGATCTGACAGCTGTATGTGCAACATAGCACTTTCATGCTTTCGTTGGGTCACACAGAGTGTTCTAACAGTTAATTAAGTAAAGGTTAGCGTTTCTGCTCTGTAATTTTGAGTCATACCTATACAAATGTCAATTAATGCTTAGGTACTGGTCTTTAATGGAATGGTTAACACTTTGGACTTGTGATTGGAAGATGGGAGTTTGATTCCCAGAGGAGAACCAAACAATATTTAATTTTTCAAATATTATGCTCTTCTCTGAACTGAAAAATTAATCCACCTTTACCAAAGACCAGTCACCCTAGGTTCATTCAGCCTTACAGCAACTGGATCTTGTGTGGTGACAGCGAACGCACCCGTGTCAGCAAGCGAAGCAGACGCCGCCACGCGGGAATGCGCACGCGGCGAGTTGCGTGACAGACACCGAGGTATCAAGACGTGTGACAAGTGCGTGTGTGTGCGAGTGAACCACGTGGACTGTTTTACATGACTATTTCTTCGCCACAAGCTATTTCGGCTCCCCCCCAAAAGTAAATATGTCGAGCGCGAAGATGGGTGATTTGGTGAGGTGCTTTGACGGGGAAGGCGATGTTATACAGTGGTTAACGAAGCTGGAGCTCGTCGCCAAACTTAAAGGGGAGAAGGATGTGGCGATAATCATTCCTCTTTTTTTGGAGGGACCAGCGTTCGCTGTGTATAACGAACTCGGCGATGCAGAAAAAAGGAATGCCGGGTCTATCAAAGACGCCTTGATAAGTGCGTTTGCCACGAACCCGTTCGTGGCTTACGAGGAATTTATCCGACGCACGTGGCGTGATGAACCAGTAGATGTTTACATCACGGACCTGAGGCGACTGGCGCGGCTGGCGGGGGTTACAGCGGACTCTCTCCTCATGAAGGCGTTCGTGGTGGGGCTGCCCTCAGCGGTTTCGCGTGAGCTGCGCGCTCTTCCTGCCGTGGGCACCATGCCGCTGTCAAGTATCGTGGAGCGAGCCAGAGCCCTGATGGCCGAGTATGTGAGCCAGCCAATCGTTGCAGTGGCTCAAGACAGGCGGAAGGCTGCAGGGCCGCAAAGTGGCGGGAGACGCTGCTTCAGGTGCGGGGGACCGCATCTCCTCAGGTTCTGCACGGAGCAGCCGCGTGTCACTTGCTGGAGTTGTGGGGAGGATGGCCACCTCTCCAAACATTGCGACAAGGGAAACGGCAGTCGGGGAGCTGGTGCGCCGGTAGCTCCCCGACATCTGGACTAAAGGCGCTGCCAGTGATAGACATCAGTGTTAACGGGAAGCAAGTGCGTGCTCTCGTTGATTCAGGGTGCTCGCGCACCGTGCTCAGGAGTGGGTTGTGCAGGGTCTTCAGCCCAGTGGGGGACGTGATCGCTGTGGATGGCAGCCACGTGAGGTGTGAGGGCCAAGGTGTGGCCAGGATAAGTGTGCATGGTGTAGCCCTGACAGTAGACTGCGTACTCGCTGCAAAGTTGTTCAGCGCTGTTGATGCGGTGCTAGGGATGGACGTCATTGGGAAGATGGGCGGTGTGACTATACTGGGTGATGCACGGGTTCAGTTTGCTAAGGGCAGAAGTCAAGATGTCGGTTGTGTTAGTGTTGCCTCGCCACCAAGTTTGTCAATTGAGGACAAAGATTTCACTGCGGCATTTAATGGAAAACATTGGTGTGTGAGTTGGGTTTGGAAGGATGCACCTGCTGAGCTGGCCAACACTGTGGAGTGTTATAAAAGTGTAAAGTCACCAGAAGCAGAGGAGGCATTTGACAAAGAAATCCAAAAGTGGATTGCCGAGGGCTGGCTTAAGCCATGGAAAGGGAGCTCGCTTGGTATTCTTCCTCTGATGGCGGTACTTCAGAGAAATAAGGGGAAGGTGCGCCCCGTGATGGATTATCGGGAGCTCAATGAAAGTGTGCAGTGTCACACTGGTGAGGATGCAGCGGTCTGTGATGAAACCCTTAGGAAGTGGAGGAGGATGGGAGGATCAATCAAGCTGCTCGACCTCCAGTCCGCATATCTCCAGATAAACGTACATGAAAAACTGTGGAAATACCAGCTGGTCAAGTATAAAGGAAAAACATATTGCCTGACAAGACTAGGCTTTGGTTTGAAGTGTGGGCCAAAAATAATGTCCCGGATCGTGAACGAGGTACTCTCACTGGATGAAAGAATGCGGCAAGGCACCGACAGCTACATAGATGACATTATTGTGAATGAGGAGGTAATATCTGCCGAAGAGGTTGCGGCTCATCTACTAGCCTACGGCCTCGTAACTAAGCCGCCTCAGGAGTTGGAGGGCGCCAAAGTTCTTGGACTGTGTGTTGAGCGGGACAAAAGCAAAAGACTCCTCTTCAAAAGAGGCAACAGTGTTCCAGCTCTCCCGACTGCATCGAGACTTAGCAAAAGGGAATTGTTCTCAATCTGCGGCAAACTAATAGGACATTATCCAGTGTGTGGATGGCTGAGAGTGGCTTGCAGCTTCTTGAAGAGAGAAAGCGAAGGCCAAAGGTGGGATGATTATATAGGTGACAGAGCACAGCAAATGGCAGAGGATCTGGTGATAAAAGTGCGCATTGATGATCCAGTTCGTGGATTCTGGTCTGTCCCTAAAGCCACAAACGATGCCACGGTCTTCTGCGATGCAAGCTCCCTGGCCCTGGGAGTAACCTTGGAAGTCGATGGAAAGACTGTCGAAGATGCTGCATGGCTGCGAAAGGCGTCTGATGTGGGTCATATAAACCTAGCCGAATTGGATGCTGTGCTGAAAGGGGTGAATCTTGCTCTCAAGTGGAATCTCAGGACCTTGAAGATAATTACAGATTCAGCAACAGTGCTGTGTTGGGTGAGGTCTACACTGACTGGGTGTAACCGTGTAAAAGTTGCAGGGATGTCAGAGATGCTTGTAAAACGGCGGTTGGGATTGTTAAAAGAGGTCGTACAAAAATTTGGCCTAGCTCTGTCAATCGACTTCATTGAGTCTTGCAGGAATAAGGCAGATCCACTCACTAGGGTCTGTAAAGCCTGGGCAAGGTGTAATGCCAAAGTAAAGCCAATTGGAGAGAGCGTTTCCATCTGCGCCGTTACTCTGGAAGACATGCATGCTCAACACCACTTCGGTGTGGATCGAACGCTGCACCTTGCAAAAATGGTAAATCCCGGGGTGACAAGGAGTGACGTGGAGCTCTGTGTGCGATCATGCATAAAATGTAAAACAATTGACCCCTCACCATCTTCCCATGAGGCGGGCAACCTTAGTGTCCCGAATACGTGGAGCCGTCTGGCCGTTGACGTGACTCATTTTGATGGGAGATGCTTTCTTACACTAATCGACTGTGGACCGAGCAGATTTGCTATATGGCGGGAAGTAAAGTCCGAAAATGCCACTTCTGTCATTTCGCATCTGGAGGAAATCTTTCGGGAAAGAGGTCCACCCGCAGAATTACTGATGGACAATGGCACGGCATTTCGCTCGCACAGGGTTGCTGACATGTGCAACAAGTGGGGAGTAAGTAGGAGGTTTCGAGCGGCTCACCGTCCAGCAGGGAATGGCATTGTTGAACGGCATCATCGTACAATAAAGAGGACGGCGGCCAGAAGTGGTAGCAACCCTTTGCAGGCGGTGTTTTGGTACAACCTGGCTGCTAAGAGTCAGGGTGACCAGGGTGCAGCACCCTCTGGACAGGTTCACTCCTATGCCTGGAAACATCCTTCAGCCCTAGTGAGACTCCAGGAAAAGCTGTCATCCGAGTTTCAGGCTGGCGACGTTGTAGCAGTGAAGCCATCAGATCCGAAATGTACTTCCCAGTGGAGGCTTGGGAGAGTAACGGGAGTCATCTCGGTAAACAATATTGAAGTGGATGGTATGCCAAGACACGTGCTGGATCTGCGGAAGATAGATAGCGTCAAGCAAACGGACCCTGGTAGAAGTGTCAATAGAAGAGCTAATGCACGCTTATTAAATCTATCAGATCTGTTTGAAGAAGAAACAGAGGAATCGATGGCAAATGAAACACATCAGGAGGAAGACAGCCCGAGAAGCCAGGAAGGTGAGGAATCAGAAGAGGACAGTCCAGTGGAAGAAGGACGGTTGGAAAGACCTTCTAGACCACGAAGACCCCCAGCCTGGTTGAGTGACTATTTGTGATGATAACATCAGGAGGGCGTGTGGTGACAGCGAACGCACCCGTGTCAGCAAGCGAAGCAGACGCCGCCACGCGGGAATGCGCACGCGGCGAGTTGCGTGACAGACACCGAGGTATCAAGACGTGTGACAAGTGCGTGTGTGTGCGAGTGAACCACGTGGACTGTTTTACATGACTATTTCTTCGCCACATCTTGCTTGAGAATTGGTGCTTTCTACAGCAACAAACTTGAAGACGTGTGATTAAAAAAATAGCATTCACCAAATAAATCATTCTTTAACTATTTTATTATACAGAATAAGAAAGACATTTGGATGGTATAATAATTTATTTGGTATTATCAACAGATTTTGATCTTTTTCTTTTTTTTGGTTTGTGTCTTCTAGATCTACTTCTGCTCCTTCCCTTTCTTTCAGAATACTTTTTCTCATCAGTAACCTTTTCTTCTCTTTCCTGGCTCACAGACCTGAGCCTTTTACTCCTAGAAGATCTGGAATCCCTATCCTCCTTCCTTGAAGAACTTATCCTGCGTCTTGAGGAACTCTCCCTCTGTGATCTGCTCTTCTTAGGGTCAGGAACTGGAGACTCAGACCATCGCCAATTACACCGGTTTTCTTTACTCCTACAACATAAAAAAATAAACATATTTTTTGATGATGTCACTATTCTGTAGGCACAACGTAAATTTAAAAATATATAAGTAAGTATACATATTGATTGATAACAACTTTTAATAAATCAGGTATTAAATTTTTGGGACCCTTTGACTGGGCCCTTGGATGGCTATAATCTTTATAGATCTAAGTTGCAAGGACATATTCACATTAAAGGCTTATATTTAATGCAATCTCACAAGCAGACATGTGTAAATTGAGCTTTCACATGTCGCATGTGTACTTACAAAATAAACCTAACCTGACATGAACATAAACCAACAACTCCTGCCGCCTTTCCCTGAAATTGAATGTTAATACACCTTTGCAACTTAAGATTATACAGGTAAAATAAAAGAACTTCAGTGAAAAAGCCTTTCGTTTCCCAAAATGAGCTGAGAAAGAGGAAACGGTCAAAGAATCCTAACAGCCATTCCCACTAGACACATTCTGCTCCCATTCTGCTGTTTGTCTATGGTTTTTTCTATCCAGCATCAGATTGGAAGTCAGAAGTGTATGGAGATGTATGAAAGCTTTCACACAGTTTGTTAGGGAATCCAAAGACAATCCGGGCAAAATGTGTTGTTTCTGAAAACGACCTTATAAAATGGCTCACCTTGATCTAGAAACTGATCTTCTTCGACTAGATTGTGATTCTCTGTTTTTGGGATGTTGACTTTGTGGTGTGTCGTAGCTGTTGAATAAGTTGCCCGGATTCCTAAACACATGCAAGAAGTTGCAAGATCTTCCCTTTGGACATCTCTTCCCTGAAAACATTCCTGAAAATAAATACACAAATTAAATTGGTTTAAAATGCAATTCTGAAAAAACTTCTAAATGGATGCCAAGGTGGAAAGGCCCAGGCTGGTGTGCAAACATGGAGAACAGATACATACACACAGCTTCTCCAGGTGGTAAACTGGAAGTCAGTGGCTGCGGACAGGAGGAGACACTAGCATGCTACGGAAGTAGAGAAGTGAATAAGATTTTAACCATTGGTGGCAATAATTTATGATCTTCTCGATTGCCGGCAGAGCACACATGAATTATTTATTGTTAAAAGCTGTGCCTGTACATAATAATCTACCTTACGTTTCAAGGCCTTCTGAAGTTCAAAATCCGTGGGAAAAATAAGCTGGATTCAAACCCTTTTCGTACTGAATTAAGTATGGCAACAACTATTTGCCTTTACTGAGGTTTTGCCACTATATGGAAAATCGAGGTTTTAAGGTTATAGATCCATCAGAGGGACAGAATTTAACAGACAAATAATTAAAAATACAAAATAAGTAGTCTGTTAATAACTTAAAGAGCTCAATTAAGAAGTATGCATTACCACAGATTGCCCTCTTCCACGATGGCACATTGACAAACTGCAGGGACACCTGCTTCCCTCCGTACCACCTGCCATGGAACACCCTGTAAGCATTCACGGCCTCACGGACTGAAGAGAACTCAATGTACACATTGCCTCGGAGGTGCCGCTCAAAGTTACAGCAGACCTGCAAGCAAGATCATGTGAAAGAATAAACATAAATGAACAATGCTGCTATGCCCATAATGAGAAATGAAAACTACCACCTTCTCCATAGGGGAGAAAACTACCACCTTCTCCATAGGGGAGAAAACTAGGTACCACCTTCTCCATAGGGGAGAAAACTACCACCTTCTCCATAGGGGAGAAAACTACCACCTTCTCCATAGGGGAGAAAACTAGGTACCACCTTCTCCATAGGGGAGAAAACTACCACCTTCTCCATAGGGGAGAAAACTAGGTACCACCTTCTCCATAGGGGAGAAAACTACCACCTTCTCCATAGGGGAGAAAACTACCACCTTCTCCATAGGGGAGAAAACTAGGTACCACCTTCTCCATAGGGGAGAAAACTACCACCTTCTCCATAGGGGAGAAAACTAGGTACCACCTTCTCCATAGGGGAGAAAACTACCACCTTCTCCATAGGGGAGAAAACTACCACCTTCTCCATAGGGGAGAAAACTACCACCTTCTCCATAGGGGAGAAAACTAGGTACCACCTTCTCCATAGGGGAGAAAACTACCACCTTCTCCATAGGGGAGAAAACTACCACCTTCTCCATAGGGGAGAAAACTACCACCTTCTCCATAGGGGAGAAAACTACCACCTTCTCCATAGGGGAGAAAACTACCACCTTCTCCATAGGGGAGAAAACTACCACCTTCTCCATAGGGGAGAAAACTAGGTACCACCTTCTCCATAGGGGAGTAAACTAGGTACCACCTTCTCCATAGGGGAGAAAACTACCACCTTCTCCATAGGGGAGAAAAACTCAAGGACGCCAAAGGACATCATGGCTGAAAAACCTGCGACTAGATTTTCTGAAATCTGGAGTCTCCCGCATAGATTCCTTAAAAAAAATTTACATTAAAAATAAATAACCATACCTTGAATTGAGTGACCTTTCCGAGTTTATTGAATTCCGGGAAGACATCTTTGAAGAACTCCTTGAAGTGGCAGTAGGTTTCTGTGTCATCATACTCTAGGAGAATATCCGTGTCGTATTCATTCGGCGTAGAATGCTCCATCCCAAAATTCAAGTAGAAATTGTTTGCGAGTAGCACCTGGAAGTTAATAATAGTAAATGAAGTTAATAATGGAGTTTGTATATGGATGTACAGAAAAAATTGTAACGTCACATGGCCGGGTTTCTCGGAAAATGCAAACAAATAATTTGTTATTGGTTGCTATGGACTCTAGTAACCTAGACATGTAATTTTTGCCTGCCGAGAAAAAAGGTCTGAATTCAAATTTGTGAGTTCCAATTCACTTACATACAATAAATATTTTATTTAAAAAATATCTACATAACTCAAATATTATTCTTAAAAGGGCATCTTCAAGAGTTATGAGAGTTCTGACAACAAAGTGGTGGTAATGAAATGTTAGGTGGATAAATTTATTGAATATTGACACAATCTTAAAATTTTTTTTTTGCCGGCCGAAAGTGCCGGCCGTGAAAGCCTTAATGTACAATTATTGAATATTATTAGTGATTATCATTTACGTAGTTTTTCACAAATATATTAAAACAAAAAGCTCCAAAATGATCACCATTAAAATTGATTTGCAATTAAGACAGGAGATTATCTGTCGTGTGATTTGACATGCATCTTTTGCATCAGAAAGAAATAATATGGACGCAAGAAATAATATAAAGTTTTTATTGGCTTTACCAGGTCCCCAAACGCATCATGAATGAGCACCCAGGAGGAAGGAGAAGGGTCAGAAGACCAAGGCTGAGGTGGGAAGACGAGGTAACAGGGGATGCGCCGCGACTACTGCAGGTGCCAAGCTGGAGGACAGAGACAGATGGAGGCTCAAGATAACGGTGGCCAAGGAGAGATATGGGCTGAAGGGCCATTGAAGAAGAAGAAACTTTAAGTGGCACCAAAATCAAAAAATCTAGATTACTACGTATTGATAATATGATAAGTATTCCTTACCTTGCTCACTCCAGGCTTCTGGTGATTTCTAGAACAATTATCCCCAAACCTACAGGTCCCAGTCTTTGAATAGAACAAGCAAGGTTCTTTATCTGGTTTACTCTCCCTTCCAACTAGCAGCTCTTCAGGCAGACTTCCATTCCCTGATGTATACTCTTCTATCCTCCTCATCAATTCCTGGTGACACTTTAATCTCTCCTCTTCCACCTTCTGTCTTGCTTCTTCTGCCTCCTTTAGCTTCTTTTGTTGCTCTTCCCATTCCTGTAAAGAAAGTAGAAAGCCATTATAGTAGTGAGCTTAGAGGAATAGCATAACATTTGCAAGACCCCCAATATCGAAGCCCATATGGCCATATTGGCAACATCAACATACTCATGGCAACGGTTCCACGACCAATCGGTCACTGATAACCCATCCACAGACAGCTTGGTCATGGTTCAATTGGTCACATGACAGTTCGTCGACACAACTTTTTGGTCAACGACATTACGCTGACATACAATATATAGTCCTCAGACAGATCGTCGATTGTCAAATCAGTCACACTATATTTCGGTCACACAACTCCGCCACAGATAGTCCACAAACACATCGGTCAAGGACAATTTGGATACTTTGTCCACACAAATTTGCAGTCAATGACATTTTGGTCACATACAACACAGGCCCACAGATAGCTCTATCACGTGTGGACCTCTGTTTGTGGACCTATATTAATAATAATAATAAACTAAATTTATCTACGCCAGTGTTTTTCAACCTTTTTCATAACACGACCCCCCTAGTATCAAAAAATATTTCGCGACCCCCCAACCCTTTTTTTTATTATATTATCTAATTTAATATAATAATTTTAACTCTTATCGACTTTTATTTAAGTCTCACAAATTATATGATGTATAACAAACTGAAGTTTTCTCAACCTCTCGCGACCCCCCTACAGAGGCTCCGCGACCCCCCAGGGGGTCGCGACCCACAGGTTGAAAAATGCTGATCTACGCCATTTTGTGATTTATATCACTACAAGTATGTGACTGAAATGTTTGTAGACAAACTCAATGTGACCGAATTGTCCATGACCGTGGACGACTTGTCTGTAGCCAAATTGTCTGAGACCAAAATGTCGATTACCGATTAGTCTATTGCCGAGCTGTCTTTAGATGGGTTCTCTGTGACCGATTCGTCGTGGAACCCTGTGAGATCATTACGTTGATACATGTACTCCAGGGTCCACAAGGAATCGTGGAAAGACAGTAGACTACTAGAAACAGCAAGCTCCGACTTGTCCTACAAGAGGAGGAAGGAATAGAAACGTCCGCACTATGTCTCTCAGGCCAGTTGCGCCCGATGGAGGGTTACGGTCAACGACGTTAGCCATGTTGAAAGCACCGGTTCCCATAGATCACCGAAGTTAAGCAACATTGGGCGTAGTCAGTGCTTGGATGGGTAACCGCTCAGGTACACCGCGTGTCGTTGGCATCTTGGACCGGTCCGTAGTCCGTAGTGTCAACACTTCAGACTCGTAAATGGAAGGTTGTGGATTCGGATCCCGGCGAAGCACAAAAATATACCATTTATATTTCGAATGTGCTCTTCGCTGGGTTGAAAAATTCATAAACCTTTACCAATGACCGGTCACCAAAGGTCCATCCAGCCTTACAGCAACTGGATCTTGCTTGAGTATTGGCGCTTTGTAGCGACGACCAAGCTCGTACACCTCTGCGGCACTACAACAAGTGTCATAGACCCCTAGAGTCTTTAGAATCTAGGGAGTCTCCCGCACAGGATTTCTTAAAAAAAAAAAAAAAAATTAAAAAATACTTTTCGTCGTACCTTCTTGATCCTCAGGTCTTGTTCCGCCCTCTCCAAGCGAGCTTTAGCAATCTTCTCCTGCAGCTTCCTCCACTGCTGCTGAGCCAACAGCTCTGTCCGCATCCATCTCTCATTCTCCTCATCATGAAGCCTCTCCGCCTCTGCCCGGGCAAACTCTTCAAGCTTACTCTGTTCAGCGAGATACGACTGGTATTCCAATGTGGACTCTTTCTGTAGTCGCTCTGAAAAATGTTTTATATAAACCATATATACCATGTCCAGTCGATAGCTCAGTTGGTAGAGTGCTTGCATTCCGTGCCGTGAGCTCGGGTTCGAATCCCACCGAGGGTGTCAGAAATGATTTCCCGTTTCGGTTTTTATTTCAAATCCCGAAATAAAATACCGGCAAGGTTTACTCAGCCTTCACAAGAAATGAGTACCAGCCCCCTCGGGAGCTGGGAAACCCCCACTTCAACTGAAGTGGTTGGCGTAAGGCCGGCCCCCATACCTGTAAAAATAAATAGGTTAAACTGGCCACATGCGACCCCTTCGGAGATAACGCGGCAAGAAGTTACACTATATGTGTAGCTTAGTTGTGTTTTTTTTTTAGTTGCATATAAATAACATGGATTACAATTACATAAGGGATAGATGGACAGGGTCAACTCAGATGCAGGAAAGGCAGTGATACGTGGCTGGAGAGAAAAGGCGATGGACAGGTGAGAGTGGAGGAGAATCCTGGATTCAGCCAAGGCCCATCCAGAGCTGCCGAGCTTATGAATATGATGAAATAAATATCGTACCGTAATGCAAATCGGAAAGGACTGTGTCTAGTGGTTAACACATCCAACTCATGATTGCCAAGGAGTGAGGTTAATTCCCGGAGAAGCAAAACAAAATATTTAATTTTTCAAATATCATGCTCTTTGCTGGGATGAAAAATTAATCTTCATTTACCAAAGACTGTTCACCAGCCTCACATAGGAATAGGCGCTTTCTACAGTGATGACCAAGCTCGCAGGGGGCTCTTGAGGTGTGATTCACACAAAAAAAGAGCTTCCAAAATAAATGAACTCAATCATCAATAATCTAAGTTGCTACGATATATTACATTTAAGATTCTATTATATGCGTTCTCACAAGCAAACATGCATAAGTTCGCACTTACAGCATATTATGGACCTAAGTACAACATAAAAACCCAATCTCAAATGAACATAAGTCCTGCAACTCTTGCCAAAATTACTAGAAAAAATATTGCATGTGGACAAGTAGGATCCTAAAGTAGAGACTGTGAGTAAGGGGCTCCTAAAAAAGGAATTATACAAACATAACCTACCATTATCTTCCTCGGCAGCAATCGATTTAGCATTTTCTTGTCTGATTTTCTTACGCCTTATTTTTTTAGCAATCTTCCGCCATTCTTTGTGACTGAAACAAGCATGATTTATTTTCAAATAAACTGATTATTTGTAGACACAATATATTTTTTTTTTCAATGTTACTAACCTTCCCATTCCGAAACTAAAAAAGATTATTCATCGAAACTCGCTACACATCATATGTATGTCTCACTTGATAATAAATGATGATAAATTTATGAGAATGTAATTATTAAAACTTTAGTTGTTCAGTTGTTTAGTTGTCCAGAATCAAAGGATTTTTTAGGCTCAGTTTAGACACACGAAATTTTTTTGAAAAAGTTTCGATAGTGACGTCAGACAGCGATTTTTAGCGGCAACTATCGGTTTTCCGTCTCCACACACATTTGAACAAAATATTTTTTGAACAAAACAGAATCTTTTTCTTCTAATGGCATTTAGCTGTTGCGGTTTATTCAAACATCGAATGGGATTAAAATAATGTAGGAATTAAATTATTTTAATACGTGTTAAGTTTAACTATGCGTCGGTAAAAAAAAAGAATCATACACATAATTTAAAATTCATCGTGGTGTTGTACAAACTGGCTGAATATTCCAATGTTAGTTGTGAAAATATATTACGGGTTCTTAACCTCAAAAATATTTTTATGAAACAGAATGCAATATTGCAATTGTGTCATTAATATTGCATTGGTATTTTATATTGTGGTCACATTATATTGTGTCATTGTTTGTGGCGCTTATTTGCCGAGACCAACATTAAATTTAAAACTTCCCTTACGACTGAAATTATTTACGACTTATAAAAATAGTTTATTAACATGTTTCTTCCGTGAAAAGTTTCACGGAATCATTTCATAATTAAAACGTTGCAATGGAAAAAAAACACCGTCGTGAAATAAAATTGTTTTTAATCCAAAAGTAAGATCAAACTCAATTTAATTATTACCTACTTCCTTTTTCTTTTCAAGGGGTTAACAATTATTTTATATTTTCCAAATTGTTTTTAGTTTTCACAGAAAATAAAGGTTTTCGAGTTTTAAATTAACAAAAAAATTTAAAATACCTACCAAAATTGTCGAGTCCATAGCATTATTGTCTTTGACTTTTCAGACATTTTAACTCCGAAGTGGAAATGTCTGACAACTCAGTCTGACCAACATTACGAAATAAGCGGGTCATGCGGCATTTTTTAAAAATCATCATAATATCAAAATTGCCAGCATCTGTCACTGCGGAGCGGCCATCTTGCTTGACGTCACTATCGAAACTTTTTCAAAAAAATTTCATGTGTCTAAACTGAGCCTTAATAAAATTTCAATCTGTCAAGATGACATTGACGTTTCAATATGGCCGTGTTCGGGGAGCGCGCTTCAAGCGCTTCAAGCACTCACACACCGTTCGGGGAGCTTATCGTAAGCAAATATTATGAGCTATGACGTCACGCACGACACCTCGGCCGTTCGCTATTTTCGCTTTTTTGCGAAGGTGGGTCGGCGTAAGCGTTCCTAACTTCACGGCAATGGTGTATTTGACAGCTGTCAGGTGAAGACGAAGGTTGTAGTTGGAAGTGATCTCAGGAATTGATAAATTTAAAATGATGGACGAAAATACTGTCTTATTAACGCTGCAAGATGACTGTGACAACTCTGTATCCATATATTTGTCGGAGCAAGATGCATGTAAATGTGAATATGGTGATAATTGAAGTTTTAAATTTTAAAATGACATTGTGTTAACACTACAAATATTTGTAAGCCAAGCATCTTTTTGACTGCTTTTATGCAGTGTTATCTAGTTTGGGTTAAATTGCCTCCACCCTGATGCCTCAAATTCCCCTAGCATGCTACACTGTGTACAAGGCACTCAACGGGAAGGCTCCAACATACTTGGCTGAACTGCTATCCCAGCAGTCCAACAAGAGTGATCTGGTGCTAAGATCCTCTGTATCAGGAGGGATAAGACTAAATGAGCCTCATCGTCCATACCGAACATGCTTCGGTGACCGAGCCTTCTACAATGGTGCACCTGCAGTGTGGAATGGACTTCCTCTGGATGTCAAAACCGCAAGCCCAGAGTCGACGTTCCGGAAAAAACTCAAGACCTACCTGTTCAGTGTATCATATCCCAATTAATCCTACACTTTATTTAACTATTTCTATGTTTATGTATTACTATACGAATATATTATTTACCTATAATGTAAGATTGTTATGTATGTGCATTCACATGTATACGAGTATGGACATACCCCATTATTTATATTATTCCCTTCATATCTTCTCATTCCTCATATATTTTATACCAAGGGCCCTTGAGGTGTGCTACACACAAAAACGGCGCTTCAAATAAATTATCCAATTAAATATATATATATTTTTGGTTAAGTTTGCCTGGTTTTAATATGAAATATGTTATTTTTACTCAAGTTCTTTTGACGCTTTTAAATACAATTCATTGAATATTATTGATAACTACCCCTAGCATATGCTATGCATGAACGTTGTATCCAATTCCTATCTAAATTTAAATTCATAAGGTACTTACATGCTAGTCATTTTGCTTTGAATTTTGTTATTTTATAATGGGAATAATTTTATCGTTTTTATTTACAGATATTGAATTCAGGCGAAAAATTATGGATGAGGCAATGTCAGCCACTGTCGGTGACACATTTCCAGCTAACTTTCCGTGCCATCTGCATCAATGAAGAACGCTGTACCAACGTCTGCATCAATGAAGAATACTGCACCAACCACTGCGGAAACAGCTGTATTAACGACGAACGCTGCAACTACTGCTGTGGAATCAGCTACAAGTTGCGTTGGCACCAAACAGGGTCACAGCGGAGGATGTAGGATCCTTATATAGGTGGACACATCCTGCTATCCTCCTGCTTATCGAGATATACCGGAGCTAAGAGGGAGACTTTTCAAGCGGGAAAATTTCCAGCAAGAGAGTATGGGATAGCATTTCCCAATCCCTCATAGCCCATGGCCATAAAGTAACAGGCCTCCAGTGCCAATCAAAATATTCTGGCCTGAAGGACATTTAAGTCTGTCAGATTACAATAAAAAATCTGGCAATGTGTGAAAGATTGGCCATACTTCCAGGTGATGCAGAATCTCCTGGGAGATCGGCCCTTTATGGAGCCTGTGGCCCTGGCGTCATCGAGCCGGGAGTTCAATAAAGAAAATGTTGAGCGGAGTGCGGGGGCAAAACAGGAAATGTGATATTACTCCTGCACTAAAACGTCATGACGAAAAAATGCAGCACGCATTCAAAAGCTTTGAGGTTGCTAAGTGCATGTTTCTGTTTGAGTGTTTTTTTATAAGCTTCACAGGCCTGTTAACTACGGTCCTAAGCAACCAATTAGAAATTATTAGTCGTTTGAAATTGGCGTTACTCAATAGCTGTCAACTGGGCCATCAGTCCCCACACCTTCCTCTGCCACCGTCCCATGTTCTCCTCTTCATTCTTTTCTGTTTTTACCTTGATATTGGTTTTAAATAAATTATGTATTGATACACAAATTTGTTTTCATCTGCCAAACTTTAATTTATTTGATTATTAATTACATTGTCATTTTTTACATATACAAATTGTAGGGCTCTTGATGTGTTGTGATGCATATGTCGGCACCAACTCAAGTTGTGTGCCGGAGCACCAGCTCTGATTGAAAGGAAATTAAACTCCGATGATTAGAGTTCAGTTGTGACTATTTTTTGAGCCATTCCTTCCTCTTCTATAGTTTAAAATATGTATGTACCTTTCATGATAACTTTTATATTTATATAATTAATCTAGAAGTACTGAGGCCAAGATTTCTATCACAGGTAGTTCAAACTTCAAGGAACAAGAAAGCAAAAAAAATGAGGTGGGTTTTTCAGGAGTGTTAAAAAGAAATATTTCTGTGGTGGTTTTTTTTATTAGTCTTGAAAGGTATTTTTATACCTGTGTGCTAAGAACAAAAACTTAAATTGTGTTTATTTAGGATTTTTATACATATAAATTAATTTAATCCTAAAGAAAAAATGTGGTTCCAAAAAAGTCATCGAAGATAGAGAGGGATAAATAGATTTTTAGGTAGGTATATCTATATTTTGAAAATCCATATTTGTAAAAATATAAAACCTTGCAACTCCTGCCGCCTTTACCTGAAACACGGCGTGAAATTAGCAAAATTCTGACCAAAGTTTCAAAGATGGTAACATTGGGGATTCACATCTGTGATTCACATTATATTCATTCTCACAAGCAGACGTTCGCGCTTGCACATGCCGCATTTGAACCTTCAACATAAAAACTCAATTGAACATACACCCAGCAACTCTTGCCTACCTTCCCTAAAACAGAGGTGACATTGGCTTTCTACAGCATGGGTGGTCAGCCACATTTTTCACAAACATTTTTAAAATCAATAAAAAAACAACAAATCAAGCAAAAGTGAAAGTTTTTGCAGCATGGGGATCAGCCAAGAACAATTATAACATTATGAAAGTGCACCAAGGGCAAGGTGAGCAATGGCTTTTATGCTTTTATTACAATTCTGCGTTTATCAAGAGCTTGCTCTGCCATTTTTTGACCACGTTTTGACAGTTGTTTGTTTTGACAGCTGAAAGCGCGCTTGAAACCGTTCGGGGAGGTGTGCTGTGAATGACAGAATGAGCTCCCCGAACGATGATTTTACTGTTAAGCGCTCACAGTGCTCAAGCTAGCTCCCCGAACACGGCCTATAAGCAAATTTTGTCTATGGAATAGCAATGCTGCCAACCGGATGATATTATTTTTTATACCTACCAAGTTTTAGTGGCGGCAACTTAACGATTACGCAGGATGGCCATATTTTGAATACGAGAAAAAGCGTCCTTTGACGGCTTTGTAGTTCGGCGTCCAAGAATTCCAATTCGTTTTTCTCGTTTTTTTTCAGTATTTACCAAACATACAACATCTTTCAAGATGAGTGTGGAAGATGAAGTAATGAGGATACAAAAGAAATTAAATAAAATGTCGTCCGGCGACGGATCGGTGAGTAGCAGAGAGCAGTTTTCACGTGCCGTGAAATTCACTTCAGAAGCTTGTTGCTAAAATAACTTTTTCTCATTTAGGGACAGGAACAAGCCTTGGACCTTCTCAAAACCCTCCAGACCTTAGCCATCAACTTGGACGTGCTTACCAAAACCAGAATCGGAATGACAGTGAACGCTCTGCGGAAATCTAGCAAGGATGAGGAAGTGATAAGCCTCTCGAAAACATTGATCAAAAACTGGAAGAAGTTCCTCGCTCCGAGCACACCGGCAAAAGATTCAGCCAGCAGTTCTAAAGCAGCGCCTGCCAAGCCAAAAGATAGAGAAGACAAGAAAGAGGAAAAGGAGAAAAAGATGCAATCGTCTTTCCCTCCTCACTCCAACACCACGGATGCAGTAAGGTTAAAATGCCGGGAATTGCTTTCATCTGCTCTTAAAGTGGAAGGAGAGGTGACTGATGGTTGCGGCAGTCCGGAAGAACTGGCGGAAGAGCTGGAAGAGTGCATATTCCTTGAATTCAAAAACACAGACATGCGATACAAAAACAGGATACGGTCCAGAGTTGCCAACTTAAAAGACGCTAAGAATCCCACGTTGCGAGCAAATTTCCTCAACGGGGTAATTGGTGCGGCTCGTCTCGCTAAAATGACGCCTGAAGAGATGGCGAGTGACGAAATCAAACAGTTGAGGGAAAAGTTTGTTAAGGAAGCGATTAACGATGCGCAGTTAGCGACTGTGCAAGGGACAAAGACCAGTCTGCTGAAATGCGGGAAATGCAAGCAGCGCAACTGCACCTACAGCCAGATCCAGACGAGAAGTGCTGATGAACCTATGACGACGTTTGTCTTGTGCAATGAGTGCGGAAACAGATGGAAGTTTTGTTGAATTTCTATTTATTTTAGACGTTTTATTTCCTTAATGATTTCATTAAAGTTAAGCAGGTGTGCTCTCCATAGAGGCAAATAAATGCCAGACTAAATATTTGTTTACTTTTGAAGTAAGGACAAATTGAAAAGTAATTGAGACAACTGTATTTTGTACCTCGTTTTGCATCTAAACTGCTCACTTAGTGTGCAACTCATCATTTTAACTCAGTTGGTTTAATGCTTGCATTCTATGCAAGAGAGGTTTGATCCTTACCAACAGTGTCAGAAATGATATTCAGTTGCGGTGCTTATTTCAAGTTTAAAATTAAATACTGGCAAGGTTTGCTCAGTATTCTCAAGAAATGTGTATAGCGTACACTAGACAGTTTTGGTTGATTGCTAGTTCTGTCCGTCTTTAAATGGCTCTAATGTTATCGACAGGAGCAATCTTATTGGCTGCCAAAAAAATCCATTGGTCAACGCTCGACTGTTTCCGCTTTTTCTCAGGCTTTGAGAGCAATGTTGGTAAGACAAACAATGATTATGGGGCACGTAGGCAAACAATATTTTTAATGAGATTTCTCACCTTTCTATACCCCCCCACCTTGCCTTGCACTTACTATTTCCCTAAAAAAAAAAAAAAAACAGGTTTTCCACACAGATCAGGTTCTCAGAATAATCTTTGCTGACACCTAAATCTGGATTAGAAAAAATCACTGAACTGAAGAATCACATCTAACACCCCCATATTTCAGATCCTCTAGCTGAGTGTTGACCAATAGTCATCTTGTTAGCTGCAGCATGTTTTTCATGGCTGATTCTGAGGAATTGATCACTCCAAAATAGCCATCATTGCGGATGGGGTCTCACAAGTTACGCCTGTGATCAATATAAGAACTTTCATTTCAGATATCCTGAGCAGTCTTGATTTTCTTGTCTGCTCTAGCTTCTATACCGTAGGCCATGATAGGTTTCAAATTACAATTTTAAGTAATGTAGGGCTTGGCTAATTCGGACAGGCATTAACAGACTCTTGGTGGATTATCAAGGTGTCTGAATTGTAGTCGGTAAAGTTGAATAAATGAAAGGTTGAAGTATTTATGTACTTAGTTACTTTAGTTGTGGAAAAGACAAGAAACACTAAAATTATCCATATCAAAACCAGCATCATCCGTCTGGATTACCACAAACACAACAAAGTTGCACATATATTGTAACTTCTCACTGTGATGTCTAAAGGGATCAAATGTGCTGTGTGAACTTATTTATTTTCACAGGTATGGGCGCCAACCTTAAGACCCTTAAGCCTGCCAAATTTGCTCGTGATTTTTGTTCGTGATTTTTACTCAAAACGCAAAAATATCTTATTTGAAATAAAATTAAAAAATAGGCATCAACTTACGCACCGTAATTTACAAAAAGCAACGATTTTAACACAACATATCAAACACTTGTAATGCAAAACAAAAAAACATTTTTGTTACCAAGTACAGATAGTTTGTGTATCTACAGATATTTTTCGGTTAATCTGGTACAAATAAAAACGAGATAACAATATGTTTGTCTCCCTCTTTAAAACACACTTCTAGTCTACAGGGCCGGTTCTGGATAACAACAACAAAAGAGTTTTTATATTTTCTTATTAATTATTAAAATAATACCACTAATTTAAACTTTTAAAATTGTAATCTAAGCAACGCCCTTAACCCTTTGGCTGCGGCTGGCATGCATAGATGTCATGACATAACTTGCATACAGTGCGGCTGGCATCTATACATGTCATCGAAGTTTAAAGCTTTCCCTGACATCGGTGTTCAAATTTTTCAAACTTTTTTGTTGCTTACATTATAGGTACACTAATAAAATCTCATATTATACATATTTTGAAAATATTCTTTCTCAAATATTTCGTCAGAACAGATCGATCTCTCGTCCCGCGCGTGTGTACCAATGTTTATAAACAAAATCCAGGCAAGTATACTATATTCAGATAGATATAACTGTTTACGTTTTTTGTTTTTTTGTAAAATAACTAATACATTCTTCTCTTTAGTTAGGAGTATTTAAGTGAGTAAAAAAAATGTTTAAAACCTAATGGATATAAAATCTAGTTATGGAATGTGCGTATAATATATTTTTTAAAGTAGTATTGTTGTGATTTACCTACTTGTTTTTATATAAAACAACAAGTGAAAACATGTTTTGAAAGTTTGTGATTTGTGTTCCTGGATAACTAATGAATATACTTTTTCATAAATTTTGAAGTTTCATCAAGTAATTAAGGTAGGAAATCAATTTATGTGTAAAAAATAACCTTAAAAAAGTATTCCGTTCTGGCGGTGCGTATGTAGCAAATAAATTCAGAATCGTAACGGTTAATGACTAAAGCATGAGTTCTCAATATTCTTTGGTTTTTTATTTATTACTTTTACTTTCTTGACTTATAGGTTGGTATGAGGCTGACCACCCATACTGTAAAAAATGGTTCAATTTGCCAATGTCACTCCTGTTTCAGAGAAGGTCGGCAAGAGTTGCAGGGCTTATGTTCATTTGAGATAAGGTTTTACATTGTAGGTTCATATGCCCCATGTTTAAGCGCAAACTTTTGTCGGTGGACATTTTCTCGGGGGACATTTTGTCGGTTGACATTCTGTCGGTGGATATTTTTTCGGGAGACATTGTATCGGTGGACATTATGTCGGTGGACATTCTGTCGGGGGACATTTTGTCGGTGGACATTTTGTCGGACATTTTGTCGTGTGGACATTTTGTCGCGTGGAAATTTTGTCGGGTGGACATGTTGTCGGTGAACAGTTTGTCACGTGGACATTTTGTTGGTGGAAATATTGTCGGTGGACGTTTTGTAGGTGGGCATTTTGTCCGTGGACATTGTATCGGTGGACATTATGTCGGTGGACATTTTGCCGCGTGGACATTTTGTCGGGTGGACATTTCGTCCGCGGACATTGTATCGGTGGACATTCTGTCGGTGGACATTCTGTCAATGGACATTTTGTCGTGACACCGGTCTAACTTCAAAACTTTCAATAATATTTTTTTTTGAAGAAAGATGAAATATTTCATTCATTTTAGCTTATCTTCCTTAGTTCGACTCTGGTCGATGGAAAGAGTGGTTATTGTACACACAGCCACTTTTTAGTGTCAATACGTGTTACTGCATGTGTATGTGTGAGAGAGCTCCCAGCAAGCGACCTCTCCCGTCAACAACTGCCTCAACACTAAATTAGAATTCGCGAGCCTGGTTTTAAAGAATCGCTTTCCTTCATACAATCATTGTATGGAAATTTCGAAGCTGTTTTTTAATTTTATTTTGTTAAATTAACATGCATTATCACGAACAAAAAATGCGGTCAATTTTGAGTTTGATTAATAAACTTACCATTTATAAAAAAAAATTGTATCCTTGAGTTCAACAAATTCAAGTTATTCATTGAACCCAGATAGCATTATTTCGTAATATTTCATAAGTTTGTGTTCATTTTGACAGAATTCAAATAACTTTTATCATTTTTTGAAACGGTCAATCTGTAAATTATATATTTCTTTATTTTATTCTGACAGTAAAAGATTTTTTTTAAAAAGTAAACATAATGGACATTTAAAACCCAGAACACCGTTTTGGACGTATTCGCTCTATGGGGTCTTAAGCCAATTACAATGACTGATTAAACCTTGCCAATATTTTGGGTTTGAAATAAACAGGGACTTGTAGGGATTTAAATCGGGAAAAAGAAGTAGGGAAAAAATGGATTGAATCCTTGGTAGGGATCAAAAACCTAGCCCTGTGGCATGGAACCAAAGCATTCTACCAACTGAACTATCAGCCTGGCACACCGCAATCACCGAATATGGGATTTTCCGGATTAACAAGTCCCTACTGTATTTATTTTATAGATAAATCAGTTTGTGTACATCTTCTCACCTCCTTTGCCTCTCTGGAGTACTCTCACCTGTAGTTTAGGGTTTCCGAGCTGTAATATTTGTAACAGCATGCTGTGTTACTGTTGCTGTACCCACTTACATACTGTGTTCTTGTTGGCAAACAATATTTAACAACTCGATGTGACATAAGAGAAGTGGAATGAATTCTTCCACAATGTATTTATTTAGTTTATGTTAAACTTGCGAATCAAATCACAGTGTTGTGTTGCAGATGGTTTTAATGTGTATGTAAATAAACTGAGAAGGCTTAAAAATTCCTTGTGGTCTTTCATTTCACTCACAGTAACAGCCTTTTCACACTTAACACATTCTACCAAGATTGTCTATGGATTATGGGGTCAAACATTGACTTATAATATCTGTGGACTAGGAATTATTTTTACGAAAATAGACATTATATCTGTTTTAACCTATTTACAAAAATGGTCATTAGTAAGAAACAGAAGAAAGAACTTCACAGTTGCGTATCCATGTGTACAAAAAACGGGCAAATGTAAAAATGTTTCTACAAAGAGTGCTGTGATATAAACGCATCAGCCTTAGCTGCTAGTGTATGAATAATAAATAATAATAATAAAGGTGGCAGTATTGCCGGAGCAGTCCGAACATAGACGCATGCGGTATAAATTGTGTGATGGATAAAATTGATGAATTTAAAAGGAAAAAGGCATTATTTTAAGACATTATGGCATGTGTTGTAATTGGGTGTCAAAACACAAAATAGAGAAAGCAAGAAAACATAAAAGTTGACACGTAAAAACGTGTTTTGTATGACTACACAACTGCAACGTTTGACAGGACAGAGGCAAAAGTGGTAGATAGTATGGATCAATGCAGTAAGTTAGTTTCCGCTCCTCTATGTTATTACTCAATGGGGTCAAATGCAGTAGCGTACAAGAGTGTTTACACCATTGACTAATAACATCTGTGGACAAGAAGTTATTTTAACCAAAATAGACATATATATCTGTCTCAACTTACTTACGAAAATGGTCATCAAAATGGAACAGAGAACTTCACAGTTGCATTTTCGTTTGTACAAAAAACTCAACAAAACCCCAGAAAAAAAAATCTTGAATGTTGGTACCATTGCAAAAAATGGCTGCCGATTTGACCGGAAATAACTAAAGATGAGAGATAACACGGGTTATTTATTTATTTATTTATTTATTCTTAAAGACACCAACAGAACAAAGGAGTAGCACATACACAAAAAAAACACAATAATACAAATACATAAGTATCTCCAATGCTCCAATAATAGGTGCCTATCGCATAATCTTATTTTAACAATAATTAAATTAGCGGGAGTAGGTATTATGAGTTGGAATAGGTAAATACACTATGCCGGGGCGCTGAGCTTCAACGCACATATACAGCATACAATGCTGTACAGCGATAACCAACGCACACACGCACAATGCATCAGATTCATAAAACGTCACCGGCAATGTCTATAAAATGCTTGCGTTGAAATTTCAGGCATTTAATAAATAAAAATAAGAATACTGAACACGATGTCAGCCATGCAAACAGAAATAAAAACATACATGAAAATTGTATACAAATATAAACAAAAATATAATAGAATAGAATATTCAAACCATGATTTAGGGTTGTTTAAAGATTAGCTTAGGTATGATTCATTAATAGGATATAATATAAATTTAAAATTATCAATCTCGACAAAAATTACCCCTTATCGCAGTTTTAAGTGATTCAATTGAACTGGAAAATATATCAATATCGGGAAGAACTCTCTCTAAAGCATTGTAGGACCTCATCATTCGATCAATAGGTCGAAAATGACCAACGTTGGAATTGTATTTCCTGATTCTAAACGTCTCGCTATTTCTTAATCGTACATTTCCATGAAAATGCAAACTTTCAATATCTGTTGTGTGCAAATCTCCACGTATGAGCTTACAAAGATATACAAGTTCAGCAATATTGCGCCTATCATACAACGTATCCATCTTAAAGTGACAAAGTCGCTCAGGGTAAGCTTTTCCCCTTCCTAAACCTGCTCTGTAAGAGAGTACCCTCGTGAAACACTTTTGAACACGTTCAATGTTATCTTTATGAACGGCATAGTGGGGTGACCATATAAAGGACTGGTACTCGAGTATGCTACGGACTAATGAGTAATACAATGCTATCAGGCTACTTGGGTTTTTGAATGGTTTCGTAATTCTGAAGATGAAACCCAGAGTCCTATATGATTTCTGTGTAATGATTTCGTAATGTTTCCTAAACGTAAGTTCTGCATCGAGTGTGATGCCTAAGTCCTTGATCGCGGTGACCCTGTCAATGCACACGCTGTTGATTTTATAGTCATATTTTGTAACCTTTCTATTACGGGTGAACGTGATAGAATAACACTTACTTGTATTCAACAGCATGTTGTTAGTAGAGCACCAAGCAGTCAAAGCACTCAAGTCAGTCTGCAATTTATGGCAGTCGCCCATGTCTTTTACCTGAATGAATAATTTTAGGTCGTCAGCGTACATCAGATAACTGCAAGCGAGATTCGCGCCAAGATCATTCATAAATATTAAAAACAATAGGGGACCCAAGTGCGAACCCTGTGGCACACCAGAGGTGACCACCATTGGACCAGAGTCGTGTCCTCCTACAGAGACATACTGCACCCTGTCACTAAGATAAGAGCTGAACCAGTTTAGCAAACCACGCCCAATGCCCATCCCATGCAATTTCCTCAGAAGAATACTGTGATCAACCCGGTCAAACGCCTTGCTGAGATCGGTATAGATAGCGTCCACCTGGACCCTGGAATCAAGACTTTCGCTCAGGTAGTTCACGAACTCCATCAGATTGGTATTCGTGGATTTTTTGGAGACGAAACCATGCTGGTTTGTCTAGCAGCGGACCGACGTGGTGATAGACGTACGCGTACACGACCTTCTCGAAAATTTTCGAGAAGACAGGCAATAGACTGATGGGCCTATAGTTTTTTACGTCCGCTCTGTTGCCGGATTTAAAAATAGGAACAATTCTCGAGACCTTCCACAAAACCGGAAAGACACCGCTGTCAAGCGATCGCTGAAAAATAGTAAACAAAGGATCAATCAATTCGTCAGCGCATTCCTTTACAAATAAATTCGGTATATCGTCACTTCCAATGCCCTTGTTAATATCTAAACTATTGATAATTTTTAATATTTCGTACTTAGAGACAAGCGACAAAGAGAAAGGTGAGATACAAAAGAGGAGTTTTCTAAGTGTTCGTCAATTATAGAGGAGTCGACAAAGACAGAAGAAAAGAATTCTGCAAATAAATTGCTGACACCCTCACCACCATTAGCTGTGACTCCTTCGTAACTCACCTCCCGTGGTATGGAACTTGAGTGTTTGTGTGAGTTTACATAACTCCAAAAGGGTTTAGCGGAGTGCTTGAGCGAGGCCTCGATGGAGGCTACATATGATTTGTGACAATCTTTAATTGACTTCTTCACCCTATTTCGCAAGACAGCAAAGGCCTTCTTATCCGTTTCGTTATCATATATTTTAAATCTTTTGTGAACTTTGTCTTTTTCCCTAATCATATGGATAAGGGAAGCGCTGTACCATGAAGGGTATTTGTGAGACTTAGGTCTCATTTTTGGGGTATGATGTTCAATTACTCGCCAAACTGAGTTGTAAAAAAGCTGCAGAGCATCGTTAACATCAAGATCTTCGAGGAACGACCAATCGATCTCGGAGAGTTCCATCTTACACGACGTAAAGTTGTTTTTGCGAAAATTATAACGAACACGCTCGGCATTGCAGCTCAGACCAATCGGGACAAGAGAAGGAGCAATACTCACGACCAATGGAGGGTGATAACCGTCCGCCCGCACCAATCCTACGGTCGAAGACACCTTCATTGGAGCATTGGAGAGAACAAGGTCTAATATACCAGAATTAATACTATTGTATACTGAATTGAACTGCTTGAAATCGGTCAGAGACAACATGTCCTCCAGAAGCTGAGCCTTCGCACCACTCTTAGAGGTAATATTCAGATAATCATCAGAGTAAGGTGACCAGACAATAGATGGTAAGTTATAATCTCCTAATATTATATTTGTGGTTCCTGGTGGAGAGTCAAGGCAAATCTCACTGCATTTATTTAGATGGTTGTGGAGCTGGTCGGGTTTAGCGTCTGGAGGGATATAGACAACACATATGTTAATGTCAGGGCGACCATCACTATTCCTTATTGTTAGCCATAGATCTTCCATCCCAGAGCGCCATTCACGCCTAGTTCTAACATTGAGATTCTTTTTAACCGCAACCAGAACTCCGCCGCCCATTGATCTACTTGAAAAAACTGTATCTTCACGGTCCCGTCTAAAAACAATATATCTGTCATCGAATAATTCCTCGTTAGTTATGTCTTTGTGTAGCCAGGTTTCAGTTAAGCAAATAATATCATAATCTTCATTAAGAGTTTCTATATAAATTTCATTGGTTTTCGTTCTTAGTCCTCTGACGTTTTGATAAAAAATTGACATAATGAAAAAATAATATGAAACAGATTTAATCTTGATTTCAGAAGACTGCCCAGGATAGTGCATTACAATTTGTCCAATGAGCTGTAATCCATCATTTCTATTATCGGGGATGCGTCGTTTTTCCTTGTTAATATTTTTCCGTTTTGTATCCACACATATCTTATTTGTTTTTCCTTAGCTAACATCCTGGTCCTTGCATGCAGTTGTTTGAAGTACGGCGATAGGTGTTCACCAATGTAGAAGGAGTCATTTGAATTAAAGCCAATCATTTTCAATTTCAATTTTTCTGTCTTGTTGCTCTTGTTAAATTGTTTAACTGATTGAAGGAAGTTGTCACGGTAACGGCCGTTTGGTAGTTCGACAATAATGTTTCTTGGACGATTTGTAGAGTTAGTTTGATGCTGGACTCTATGGCATGCTATGATATCATCCTTTTTGATAGGAAAACCTATTACATCGCCAGTTATTTTTAAAACTTCTAGTAAGTTTTCCCCCTTTCTTTCAGGTACCTGTTGGATTTCTATGTTCGCTCTTCTCTGCCTCTGTTCCATTAAGTTAATTCGGTGTTCCAAAGTCTTGTTTTTATCGATCAGATTCAGATTGTCAGCCCTGATTTTTTCCATTTGGTCTTCATTCCTTTTCAATACTTTGTTCATTCTGTCGTATTCATCGGATAGAAATTGGATTGAGTTTTTGATTTCCTCAAATTGTGTGACTTTTTCTTTGATTGCCGTTAAATCCTTTGCTAGATCCATTTGAATAAACTGGGTGATTGGATCTAGTTTTTCCATAAGATATTTTTCTAATTTTGGCCACAAGTCGTCGTTTGCAGACGAATTTAGTTTGCAATCAGGGCATCTCCATTTGTTTTTGTTCATTTTCAGCATACTTTTAAAAGCTTTCTCGCCCATACCCACACAGAAGAAATGATATCCAACTAAACACCTGGCGCAGGTGATTGAGTCCTCCTCACACAGTGTGTCTTGGCATTTGATACAGTTCATTATGATATTTACCGAATAGACGGATTTGACTGCAACACTAAGACTTGCTATGAGCGTGTGTCAACCCTGTTTCCGCTTGCTTTGTTTATACCTCGTCAGCGATTGTGAATTATTATGATTGGGTAATGTCTGCCCAATAAAAGGCGTATTGTATATTTTTTGCTAATATCGTCCTTATTGACGTGTGAGGTATTTGAGAAATATCAATGTTTTTTACAGAGTTTATGGGACACTCACCGCTGCTCTCGTGTTGCATTCAATATCACCTCCAGTTTTAGAATTAGCGTATCAGTTGCGTGTATTATTATTAATATTAGATAACTATATACAAAGATATTGTGATTTATTCAACGCAGCAAATTTAGACAACCAGCAAAAATAACTGTTTTTGATAAAGAGGGTTATAAATATTGTAATCGCCAAAATTGATGCCAGTATTTTATATTTTCAAAGTGAGAATCATATTTTAATTTTATCACTCATTTCATTATAACCATTGTGATATTTTATGCGTAATATTTGTAATTGTTGCCGCCGTACATTCGGGGTACCACTGCAACGTTTGACACAAGAGGAGCGCAAGAGGGAACAAGTATGAACCAATTCAGTACTTAAGTTACCGCTCCCCTATATTATAACTCCATGGTTTACACTCATTTAGTCCGGTAGTCCATAGACAATCTGGGCAGAATGGTTCTAGTGTGAAAAAGCTGTTAAGATAAACATCCTATTTGATGATTAGATTGGTTTTTATTCAGGTGTATGTTACGTAAATAAAAACCATTCCAAGCACTAGTGCGGCCTAAGGGAAGTGCTGGTAGGATTGGTGAATATGGGGGTAAATGCAGTACCTCACGTATGTACTGATGCTAACATTGCTAACTAAAGAAGTAACAACTTTTTTATGGAAATTTGTTATCAAACAAATTTGGGAATAGCTTATTCGGAGTAGCTAACACCTTACTAAATATAAACATGCATACATGTGATTGAAAAATAAAATTAAAAAAGAATTAAGGACAGTTGGCAGTTATAAACAATATAATATTTATTTTATATCAATCTGTTTTTTTATTTATTTGTAATAGTTTATGTATTAACACTGAAAAATCATTTTTATTTCTAAATGATATAAAGAAATAAGTTATATTGTACTCGTAATAATATTTTTTGGAGAGCGCGAAAACGATGGGCAGCCGAGAGAGGAGAATCCTGAAGCGCTATTCTGTTAAATTCCTTACACTTTGGATTACAAATACAAGTCGGAGATTGGTAGCGCTTGCGAAAGAACTCCATAGATAAAAACTCACAGTACATCTTATTTTTGGACACAAATCGTCAGCTCATCGCCTTTAGGTAGTAAGGAATTCAGCAGAATAGCGCTTCTGAATTCAGCCAGAGCTGTCGAGCTTATGATAAAGATTGTGATGATTATTATTTATTTTCACTATTTTTTATCAAATAACTTCAAAGGTTATATAGAAAGATATGGGAGATGCCTATGTTCAGCAGCGGACGAGAATGGCTGACCAAACAAGTAAAAGTGCAAGGCGGTCGTCACATTGTTTAGCTGATGGTCAGCGCATCATTCTGCAGCTCGTGGCTCAGCTGCATCTGCAGGTTGGAGAGCTTGAACTTGAGCACGGCGATGCCCATCATCACAATGTTCTCCGGCTTCAGGGCACCCGCCGACTCCACGTTGTAGAAGAACTTGTTGGGCTTGGCCTCCCAGTTGAATTCCGCCTCGCCTGGAATAAAAACATGACATCAAAAAATGCACGACATATTTTTTTTACTTAGTGCCATAGAGTTATAAGGTATAGAGATGAAGTCCAGACCAAAATAATGTCGCCTATTTTTTGGACTGAAGCGCTGAACCTCGATCCGCGTGGAATTGTAATGCTCGGTTTTGCCTCGGTTTTGTATGTTATGGGATGTTTTGAAAGCATACGGAGTGAATGGGGCTCTCCTAGGTGCGGTGCATGCAAACTATGAAAATAGTACAGCATGTGTTCGTATTGATGATGAGTATAGTGAATGGTTTGAAGTTTTTAAGGGTGTAAGGCAAGGATGTGTGATGAGCCCATGGCTATTTAACATAGTCATGGACAAGTGTGTTCGAGATGCTGGACTTGATGATTGTGGATTAATGATAGGAGAGAGCAAAGTGAGTGTTCTACTGTATGCGGATGATGCTGTTCTTGTATCGGACTCAGCAGTAGAATTGCAAACGATGCTCTCTAGATTGAACGAAGCTCTGCTAGGTAATTATTTGAAATTGAATGCAAGTAAGACGAAAGTTTTGATTTTTGAAAGAAATGAAGAAAATACGAACTACGAATTTAGAATAAACGGAATGAATGTTGATGTGGTAAATGAGTTTGTATACTTGGGAAGTAAGTTTGAGAAAGATGGAAGAATGACAGGTGAACTTGAAAGAAGAGTAATGAAGGGCAGGTGTGTACTGGGTGCCACAGCTTGTATCGCCAAAAATCAAAACATTTCTAAAAATGCTCGATTGGCGGTACGCAGTGGCATACTTTTACCCACCTTGATGTATGGAAGCGAGGCCTGGACGGTGAATGAAAGTGAAATTAGTAAAGTCCATACTGTTGAAATGGACTTTCTAAGAAGTATGATTGGGAAAAAACGGAGTGACAGGGTGAGGAATGATTTTGTAAGAAAAGAATGTGGTGCAAAAGAAAGTGTGAAAGTGAAGATTAAAAGAAGTTTGTTAAGATGGTTTGGGCATATGGAGAGAATGAATGAGGAAAGACTGACGAAGAAAGTATATGTTGGTAGAATAGATGGATGTCGTGGTAGAGGAAGACCGAGAAAGGTATGGATGGACCAAATATCCGAAATTGCGAATGAATGGAATATCCAGAGTCATAATAAAAGAAGAGCTTGTATGAAGAAGGTTATGACTCTGGAGGAAATGAAAGAAGTATGCAAGGATAGAAAGAAATGGCGGTTGATCTGTGATGTTGGCGGCTAGGGTTTGTTAAAGTGAATTTGGTTTTATGATTTAGTTTTTTATGTCCATGTATATATTGTTATTTTTATTCTTTGATTTTAAAAAATGTAATTTGTCATGTATGTTCCTTGACTTATAGGTTGTTATGCGGCTGACCACCCATAATATAAAAATTGGTTCACTTTGCCAATGTCACCCCTGTTTCAGGGAAGGACGGCAAGAGTTGCAAGGCTTATGTTCATTTGAGATTGGGTTTTTATATTGTAGGTCCACATGCGGCATGTGTTAGCGCGAAATTATACATATCTGCTTGTGGGAATGCATTTAGTATAAATCTTAAATGATATATATCTTTGCAGCTTAGATTAGATTAGATTAGATTAGATGCCCTCATTACTTCGTCAGCGCTCGGATCGTTAACATCTCACTATAAATGGTTTGCTGAGTGAAAGGATGCAAAAATAGGTCCGAAAAAAAAATAAAAAGTGATGGAATCACATTTCACAAGTAATTTTATGTTTTTTATATGCAAATTAACGTTTTATTTATAATTATATTAATTTTTAAAACTGAACAATTTCAAAACTTAATTTAAATCGGATATATAACGAACCGTTTAGAGAGAACTTACATCATTCTCGACGTTTCGTCAGCGACGTAGCCGACGTCTTCAGGAGAACATCCTCTCTGTATGGCGACTGAGGATGAACAGTTCAGCTCAGTTCATCCTAGTTCAGTCAAAATGTCAAACGACCGTAATTCTAACATAAACCGAACTGTTTTATTTATATTTTGAACGAATTATTAACAGACGCGTGCAAGAGGAGCGCGTTTACTAGATAGATAGTGTTCCAGCGTGTGTAAAAAAGGGACAACAGCGCCCAGGGCTGTACTCGAAATAATGACAATGGACATGTTGGTGGACATTTTGTCGTGTGAACATTTTGTCCGTGGACATTGTATCGGTGGACATTGTATCGGTGGACATTATGTCGGTGGGACATATGTCAGTAGTGGACATTCTTTCCGTGGACATTCTGTCGGTGGCCATTCTGTCGGTTGACGACGTTACCATGTTGAAAGCACCGGTTCCCATAGATCACCGAAGTTAAGCAACATTGGGCGCGGATAGTACTTGGATGGGTTACCGCTCAGGTACACCGCGTGTCGTTGGCATCTTGGACCAGTCCGTAGTCCAGTGGCAACACTTCGGACTCGTAAATGGAAGGTTGTGGATTCGAATCCCGGCGGAGCACAAAAAATATACCATTTATATTTCCAAATGTGCTCTTCGCTGGGTTGAAAAATGCATAAACCTTAACCAAAGACCGGTCACTGAAAGGTCCATCCAACCTTACAACAACTGGGTCTTGCTTGAGAACTGGCGCTTTCTACAGCGACGACCAAGCTCGAAGAGGGCTCTTGAGGTGTGATACACACAAAAACAGCGCTCACCAAATAAATCATCCTTATCCTTTATTATATTACCCTTCGTGGTCGTCCATCGCTTCGAGTTTCGATTTTCAAATAACCAAAACGACCGGACGGGATTAGAACCAGGGACCTGAGCGCGGACACGCCGCAAGGCACAGCGTCTTGACCAACTAGGCCACGCCGCTTCCCTGAGTGAGTGAGAATTTTTTGTTTATATAACCTACAAAATTAAGCATGGACTCGAACCTAATATTTTTATAATATAGAGGCGCTATCCTATTTTCAAGGAAAAAATTATTAAATATAAAAAAATACATTTTACCATTATTTTGTAAAACAATATGTACTTACAATAATCTTTAAAAAAAACAATTAAAAATCAAAGTAAAGTACGTAGCCGCATACCAACTTTTACAAGTGAAAAAAATAAAAAGCAAAGCACCCGAAAATGGATCTAATAAAAAATCAGATCGGGATTCGAACCTACGTCTTTCAAAATCTAAACGGACAAAAAAAGATGCGCCTACGCGCGTAAGCTACCGTGAGACGTGACATCAATGAGAAGTTAACAACTTATAAGCAACTGCAAAAAGTTACCATACCATTTTTTTAACATAGAGGCGCTATCCTATTTTTAAGCAAATATTTAAATGAAAAATATGAAAAATCCTAATACAAATCAAAAATTCAAAAACAAGATATGTAACATTGGGGATTCACATTATATGCACTCTCGCGCTTGCACATGCCGATGTATGTATCGTTTGAGATTCATATTAAATGCATTCCCACATGCAGACATGCATAATTTCGCGCTCACAAATGCCGAATGTGAACCTACAATTTAAAAACCCAAATGTCAAAGACAAACGTACACCCTGCAACTCTTGCCGTTCTTCTCTAAAACAGGGCTGACATTGGCAAAGTGAACCATTTTTTACAGCATGGGTGATCAGCCGCATACCAACTTTTACAACTGAAAAAATAAAAAAGCAAATCACCAAAAAAAGCGGGATTCGAACCTGCGTCTTCTATAATCTAAACGGCCCAAAAACGGAACGCCCAGCGTGTTGAGCTACCGGGAAACATGACAACGGGGAGAAATTAACAACATATAAAGTACTGGGAAAAGTTACTTCGTTTTCATAACATAGAGGCGCTATCCTATATTGAAGCAAATATTTATTGATTAAAAAATAGAACACAAGATATAATGAATTAAACTAACAATTATTCTATAAAACAATATCTTTAAAAAAAACTATGAAAAATCAAAAATTCAAAAACCCAACGCTAATCTATTCTAAGTTGCAAAGATATGTTACATTGGGGATTCACATTATACCTATGCACTCTCACAAGCAGACACGCTTGCACATGCCACATGTCTAAATCTAAGTTACAAAGATATTATGTATCTAATCTAATCTAATCTAATCTAAGCTGCAAAGATATATATCATTTAAGATTTATACTAAATGCATTCCCACAAGCAGATATGTATAATTTCGCGCTAACACATGCCGCATGTGGACCTACAATATAAAAACCCAATCTCAAATGAACATAAGCCTTGCAACTCTTGCCGTCCTTCCCTGAAACAGGGGTGATGTATCATTTGAGATTCATATTAAATGCATTCCCACAAGCAGACATGCATTATTCTTTTATCTCTTCAATATTCATCATATTTTTCTTACATACTCTTCTCTTCAAACATAGTCCATTTCAATAATATGGGCTTTTCTAATTTCACTTTCATTCAACGTCCAGGCTTCACTTCGTTACATCAAGGTGGGTGTAAATATCGTACCGTGTACCGTCAAATTTCATTCTGGCAATATTTGACATTTTACGGGGCGAGATTTCCCCGGTTCGTGAGTGACCATAGTAATGAGCTGTTACTGTATCCTGCCGCCGTTCCACTAGGGGTGGCCGGTACCTCCGCAGATGTGTCTCCACTTTTCTCGGTCCTTGCATACCTTTTTCATCTCTTCAACATTCATCACTTTCTTCATACATACTGTTCTCTTATTCGCACTCTGAAGGTTCCATTCTTTTGAAATCTCACCTATTTGGTCGAATGAGAATAAATTAGATGATAGGGATGTGCAAAAGTTTCTTTTAAATGGTAGTATTCGCAAATTTTCCAAACAAGTATATAATTTTTTTATCCATTTCTAATAATTATACAAATTTTAACGCGGAGAAGTCATGCTGCAAAGTTCCTGTTGCCTAAATGTTAAGGGGTTGGGCTGCGTAGAAGCCAGGGGCGGAGCCCCTAGTATTATTATTATTATTGACATTCGGTTGGTGGGCATTCTGCCGGTGGACATTTTGTCGGGGGACATGTTGTCGGTGGAAATTTTGTCGGGGGGCATGTTGTCCGTGGACATTTTGTCGGGTGGACATTTTGTCCGTGAACATTGTATCGGTGGACATTATATCGGTGGACATTCTGTCAGTGAAAATTTTGTCGGTGGACATTTTGTCGCGTGGACATTTTCTCACGTGGACGTTTTATCGCGTGGGACATTATGTCAGTGGACATTCTTTCCGTGGACATTTTTTCCGCGGACATTATGTCGGTTGACATTCTGTCGGTGCACATTCTGCTGGTGGACATTTGTCAGGAGACATGTTGTCGATGGACGTTTTGTCGGGTGGACATTTTGTCCGTGAACATTATGTCGGTGGACATTTTGTCGGTGGACATTTCGTCGCGTGGACATTATGTCGCGTGGACATTATGTCTGTGGGACATTATGTCAGTGGACATTCTTTCCGTGGACATTCTGTCGGTGGACATTCTGTCGGTCGAAATTCTGCCGCTGGACATTTTGTCGGGGGACATGTTTGTCCGTGGGCATTGTGTCGGTGGGCATTCTGTCGGGTGGACATTTTGTCCGTGGACATTGTATCGGTGGACATTATGTCGGTGGACATTTTGTCACGTGGACATTGTGTCGATGGACATTCTGTTGGTGGACATTTTGTCGGGTGGAAATTTTGTCAGGGGACATTTTGTCAGTGTACATTATGTCGGTGGTCATTCTGTCAATGTACATTTTGTCGTCACACCAATTAATTTTACTCGTCCTGTAACCATTTACAAGTTATATTTTGATTTTTAATAATCAAATATGAAAATCTTTTTTGTTTTTATTATTTTTTCGTACCCTGAATCGGCTCTGGTAATCACTTGTTGTCGAGGGCGCTCTGTGACCGTTTTCTTCGTAAAAGTTCTGTACACGCATATATGGTTTTTAAGCGATGTAAATTATTAGTTCAAACCAATGAGTGGAGAAACCATTTCAGTGTACAGATCTTTATTTCCATTCGTTCGATAGCATCCATTGGTACATTGTGTCGGCAGAGCAAGACAAAGATATACTTTCTTCGCACACAATGTTAAAAACATCTCTCAGATGGACAATAAAGTATTCAACACAAACGTGCCCGGCTCAAGATGCAAAAAATGATTTTTTTGTGTACTACAAGTGTAGACACTTTGTGACAAATCTGTTACTTTGTGATTTGACCCTTCTAGAGTTGGCTCCGTTTTTCGTCGTTTCTTCTGTATGGAACACGTAGTCTATTTATTAATATGTCAATGCTTAGTGCACATAATTATCTAGTACTATTCAAATTTCATACATCTACGAAAAACCTATTAAAATTTTAAAACCTTGTAACTATGCAACTAAGCTACATATATAATGTATCTTCTTGCCTGCGTTATCTCCGAAGGGGTCGCATGTGGCGATTTGGGACCAAATTATTTTTACAGGTAAGGGGGCCGGCTTCGCACCAACCACTTTCAGTTGAAGTGGGAATTTTTCAGCTCCCGAGGGCTGGTACTCATTTCTTGTGAAGGCTGAGTAAACCTTGCCGGTATTTTATTTTGGAGTTTTTAACTAAAAACCGAAACGGGAAATAATTTCTGACACCCTCAGTGGGATTTAAACCTGAGCTCTCTTTGTTATTGTAAACCTATACAACAATAATATCAAGTTTTATGGTACATTTGTTACTATGGAAAGGAACAGAAAACACCATCTATGTCTTTTATATTGATCTATGGTTGGGAGGCAAAGGAGAGATTCGGACTATAGCGCTGGATAGCTGGTGTCAACGCAAATGCAGCCAAGGCAGACATACTGGCTGGAGAGCAAAGGCGGTGGACAGGCAAGAGTGGAAGAGAATCCTGTATTCAGCCAAAGCCCACCCATAGCTGTCGAGCTCACAATGATAGTTGGAAGGCAAAGGAGAGATTTAGGCTGCAGCGCCATTGGAGAGAGAGATTGAAAATAAACCTACACTGATCATCATCCAACTCTGTGTGTTCACTCTTGGGCCATTCATCAGGCTTGGGGAACAGGGTGTGGCGCATAGAGTTATCTGGGTCATACTCAAAACACACTCCCGCTGTTGGGTTCCACTTGGCGTGTTCTTTCCCAAATCCTGCAACAATTAAATTAGAATACAGACAACTATCTTGTACAATAAAATACTACCATGGCAAAAATTTAAGAAAAACAGTGGGACGTAGCTTGAGCAGTGATGTCTTTACACTAAAATACAATAGGAAGCGAAGATTCTGGCAAAAGACTGTTCCATTATTTATTTATTTTGTTTCTAGGAAGTTCTTGTGGATTCAATTGAAAATCAGAGCAGGCAACAAGTTTACTGGCGAATACAGACTTTAAACTAGAATGAGGAAGCCGGCTAGTGTAAGTATAAAATTAAAAATGGGTCAATTCAAAATAAATTAAAAAACAATCAGGATTTACTTTGGTGTGAGATACAAAATGACAATGAATGGTTGCAGCCGAGTATGCCATGTAAAAATGGTGCAAGGGCTAATTCAGACACAGCGCATTCTGCCCGGCTTGTTTATGGATTACCGGACAAACTGTGTGAAAGCTTTGATACATCTCCATACACTACTAACGTCTGGTACTGGATAGAAAAAAACTTAAGACAAACCGGACAGAATGTGTCTAGTGTGTAATGACTGTAAAGGTCTAGATGGCAATTTCAAATATTGAACCTTTCTTGGCATAAGCCCTCAGCTTGAGCTCTTGCCCCTTGCGCAGCTTTATGATGAGGATCTCGTCCGTCTCCCCGTACTCCGCCTGATCATCCTCCCTGTGCCTGGAGGTGACAGGCACCACCCTGGGGTCGCTAGACTTGAGGTCCGCCGTGGTCACGTGCCGTGTCTGTGAGTCCAGGCACTTCACGTCCAGGGTGAACTCCACGGAGCACTGCGGGCAGAAATCCATGCAGTCACAGTCCTAGAAGATACAAAAGGATTATTATTTTTGAAACATCTTTCATTAAATGATGATATTCAAAGATAATACAAAATTTAAGCGCCCTTGGAGTGACAATCTTCATGAAACGGCGCTATATTAAATCATCATCATCATCAAAAATATAAATACATAACATTTTAGACATTTTTAGATGTGCGATACAATATTTAAACAAACAAAAAGTCTACTACAAATAAATATATTTGAAAAGGAATAAATATTTTGTGTTTTTGTAATAAGGCATCATAGCTGTCTGGTATATAGATCTTGGTTGGAGAGCGCTTGTGTTCCATGCCAAAGGACTAAGATTAAATCACCACCAAGGGTGTAAGAAATGATTTCCTGATAATATTTTTACGCATATGAAAGAAAATGATTCAACAAAATCCAAAAAATACAAGGCCTGTGAAATTGTATCAATGAGATTTGAAAGCTTTGTGTTCAGCCGGTGATATTTACATTATAAGTATTACTTTTATTTATATTCTTGCACCTCTCCTTTTATTTCAAATAACATGGCAATTTTATTTTCATTACTGCCGCACAAAAGAGGGATCTTGTGCTTCTGCCAAACCACTGCTTTAATTCTTCAATCAGGATGTTCTCCTTCAACCTGAAGCCTTTTTTATATCTTAATTCTTCCTGTATGCTGAGATGCAGGAGTGTATACTTCTCATTCCTCATTGCTGTTAAGTGCCAGAATAAACCAATTTTTGTATTTTGACAAACATCACAAACACCATTCCTTGACTGATAGGTTGGTATGAGGTTGACCACCCATACTGTAAAAAATGATTCACTTTGCCAATGTCACCCCTGTTTCAGGGAAGGTCGGCAAGAGTTGCAGGGCTTATGTTCATTTGAGATTGGGTTTTTTATATTGTAGGTCCACATGCGGCATGTGTGAGCGCGAAATTATGCGTGTCTGCTTGTGGGAATGCATTTAATATGAATCTCAAATGATACATATCTTTGCAGCTTAGATTTAGATTTTTAGATCAGAAGTTCAGCTTTGGTATTCAAGTGTAAAGAAAACCACAGCATTTGTGACTAGATCCATCGAGGAGCTTTTTAGCATCAGATGGAGATAGATATAGGAACCAATACTTATCATGAGTATTACTAGACATAGGTTTCTGATTGTTCATTGACCATACCCTGGTGTACTGAAGTCTGTCCACTACTTCATCCGATATTAACGGCACCAATCCGATTCTATGTGCCAAGAACTCATCGCTCAGTACAGTGGAGTTGGCTTCGAGCTGCACCCAGTCAATAGCCATAGTGGGCGTCTCTGCTATGAACACCCTCCTCATACTGTTGGCAACACTGGAATAATTCAAATTAAGAATAAAGTCAGACATTTCTCCATTATTGATAACTTGAAATGTAAAATACATTGTGATGAATGGATGCACATTTTAAGTGTTTTTTATTAAGTATTATTTAAAACAGAAAATAAAACTGACGCCACACGACCGGATTGCTAAGGGGAAACTAGTAAATATTTGGTTAAATATTTAATCAATTTTCTGCCAAGGACCCAAGAAAGGGTGCATGATGTTTGGCATGTGAATTAGCATGGGCAATATTGTGTCGTCACCCAACCGGATTAGCCCGAACAAATGCGTCATATATTTTTCCCCAACTTTAGATGTACAGAGTTCATAAGAACAAATTCATCAAGATGAATAATAAAAAGTATGTACACAAAAAATAACATTTCGGCGCTTTCACTAACCTCAATTCGGTGTCTTCAACAACGAATTTAACATTTTCGTCAGTCAATTCAGTTATATGAACTGACGGCTGATTGGCGAACGGCATGATTTATTAAATTAACTTAGATTCCCACAAAATACAATGAAATATCTTAACAAATTTTATTTGAACATTATTTTGACATTGCCTTTTTGCATTTCGGCTTGTATTTTATGTGAAACTGGAAAAGGGTGAACAGCGTATAAAATTATAAACAAAAATATATTATATCCAAGTATCTAAAGATGTTCATAGATGGCGCCAACATTTATGGCAAATTTTACAGATAAAAATTATTTCATTTTATGATAGATGGTTCTGCAAAGTGAAATATCTCAAAATTAAAAATAGTACGCGTAGTAAGATAAATATTTCCTCTTTCATTTACTTCTTAATTTTATTATTGCTTATTTGACTAAATATTTTGTAGATGCTGTAGGGAACAACGGGATTTGTCGAAGGCGTAAGTACCCAAAAATATCAAGAGAAGTGTCTCTTTTTCAACAAAGAAAATACAGGTCTGCTGATGATGTCGAATTAGACTCCGAGAAAATGTTCAGAAATCCGTTCGTTTCATACAAAATGCAGGCTCGCATTGAGGGCGGTTCGAGAGGTGCGAGGTGCGACCGAACCAAGCATTGGAACCAAGCGTCCTGCTTCCACTATTGACGGACGGTGATAAGCGACGTTTTGGTCAAAAATGAGTTATGAATGCTATCCTACTTTAAATTTTCCGCTCTTTTTAATGCGCTAACTCCCATAGCTCTACGATGATTTTTTTGTTGTTTATGCCCAAGCAAACGACTGCGTTTTCAAAATATGGTTTTGGTGTAGGTAACTGACAAGATTTTTACTTTTTTGGTCCTAAAGGCGCTTGTGGCATAAAAAAAAATCGTATAACATTGTAAAACCACATTAATAGGAATGCCAATAAATGATTTTTTTATTTTAGAGCTATTTTGATTTTAACGATATGATAAAAAATAAAAAAGTTATGCCATTTTTCTGCAATCTTAAACTTTAAACTGCTCTCCTGAACAATTTAGTTTTTGTCGCTTATGCCCTAGCCCTACTTCCTTTTAACCGTCGATTTTATATTTTGGGGGGAGGGGGGGTTGAAGGAAGGGGTAGCCGGTAGGGAGGTGATGGAGGTGATAAAGGCGAGGGTAGCGGCCTAGCGGAGCTTAGGGCCCTCTGACTTTCCGAGCACCGGGCCCCCAGTGGTATTAATCCGGAACTTCACAACATCCAAAAATGATTGTGTGAAAAAATAGTTAGGACGATAGCTCATTTGGTAGAACAAGCGTTCTACCAAACCCCTATATAGGGTTCGATCCATACCAAGAGTATCAAAAATGATTTACCGTTTTAGTGTTTATTTCAAACCTAAACAAAAAATACAGGCAAGGCTAAACTCATCCTTCACAAGAAATGAGAACCACCGCCCTGCCGAGCTGTGAAACCTTCACTTCGCATTCTGAAAGTTATAGCTCAAGTGAAAACTTTCATATAATTTTATACACAACTGACTTCCAACCCGATGCCGGATAGAAAAAAAAAACTTAGACAAACCGGGCAGAATGTTTCTATAGTGTGTAATGGCTGTAATCTCACTTTACTTTACTCTTGGACCGGTCCGTAGTCCAGTGGCAACACTTCGGACTCGTAAATGGAAGGTTATCGATTCGAATCCCGGCGGAGCACAAAAAATATACCATTTATATTTCCAAACGTGCTCTTCGCTGGGTTGAAAAATTCATAAACCTTTACCAAAGACCGGTTACTGAAAGGTCCATCCAACCTTACAACAAATGGGTCTCGCTTGAGAATTGGCGCTTCCTGCAGCGACGACCAAGCTCGAAGAGGGCTCTTGAGGTGTGATACACACAAAAACAGCGCTCACCAAATAAATCATCCTAACATTATTATTAATATTATTATTATTTTACTTTCTATATTCATGTGTTTGTTCTTCCAGATACTAAGATAAAGGGTAAAACATGGGTAAAACCAACTTTAAATTAAGATTGAAACTATAGCACTTTCCAGTTATGGAGAGCGCGTCATACTTCCAGCCAGTTAAGAACAGCAAGCGACCGCGAAGACAACGAAAACTACTACGTCGCTTTGAAAACTCGCCTAGAGAATGCTTTCTGCTTGTGAAAGCAAAACTTCGGCAGATAAAAAAGCTGCAAATAGACCATGGTCTAAAGTCTAAGCCGATAAGCCACAAAAACCTTTTCTTAAAAAAAAACACTGCTTTAGATAACTTTGAGTGTGTAGGTACCTACTTATTTTAGCATCTATGCTCGGTAGGTGTCTCCAGTGACTAGCGGCAGCCACTGCATTGTCTTTTGATTGAATCAGGCCCGTCAGTGTGCATTTTTCACCAAATAAGGGCACAATGGCCGAGTCCTGGATATCTCCACAATCACACAGGGTTTTCTGTCTACGGCCAAGTAGCCCCATTTTTAAGGTTTGTTGTGCACCTTGTTCCTGCAGTCTTAAGTCTGTTGAGGGCTTTCCAAGTATTGTATGGTAGATGGTTGCCTGCTGGGAGTCTCTGCAGGTTCCATCCAATTACTACCATCCCTCCAGTCTCTCGCCTTTGTCCTTACCGATATTGCTGCTGCTTTATTCACCTAGTATTTCAGAGTTTCGTAGTAAAGGATACTATTTCTGGATAAATAATAAAACCAACTTTGCTTTAGATTATTTTAAGTAGATGAAGTTCCACGACCGGTTTCGCAAACAAACCGTTTGCATCATCTGCTTATACTCATCCCATCATAAAGCGCCTTGTCAGTTGGTAGTTGCTGCTGTCCCTTCAGTGGGCCGATGTTTGGGCGTGTAACCCGCAGGTAGAAGCTCCGCAACTACCACACACAACACTATTGATTTTCCCCGAGCTGTGCGCGTCTACGCCAGGATGCTGGACAGATTCATCTCGTATATCTATGTAACTAGTGCCTAGTAAATTACTCCCTGCTTGTCCAGGTGTATGACCCGGCGATTCATAGTTTGGTAGCTCGACGTTCTCACATTAAACACTTACCGTCTTGAATAAGATATCAAAAAGTTGTTTAAATTGGGAATGAACAGAATTAGAATTTTTATTAATTTCTATAGTCTCGAGAGCTGTTAAAGTCGGTCTTATAAAGTCTCGAGACTATAGAAATTCATAGTTAATTCCCTTTTAAAAAACTTTTTGATACCTAATCCATCTCCTCTCCTGACCATGAAACAATAATTCCTCTTTTTCATAATTTTTTTTTTAATTTTTAATCCAGTTCACAATCAGTTTTCTGTACTAAAGAGAAGGTTTAAGGCAGATTTTCGTTTAAATAAATCTAATGAATACGACCGTTCTGGTGTTATGCATTAGATTTGACCAAAACGGCAAAAACCAAGCAATCTTATTTTGATGACCAATATATATATATATCCTAAATTTTGAATGATTAGGTAGCATTTTCTTTGCACTTATTAAGGGCTGGTATTTTCAACGATAGCATAGCAATATTGTACTGAATGATAAAGACGCACTTATATATCAAACGTGTGGGTAGTTTTTTAGATTATAGTCACAAAATACGCTAACGTTGATAATGCGGGAAATAAATGAGGTTTTTTTCTACAAAATAAAAAACTATCAATTTTTTACGGAGGTACCTACATAATAAAATATTTTTTTGCATGGAAAAACAGACTGAAGTCTGAACCCGATTACATATTAAAATCCTTTAATGTTTCAGGAAAGGTCGGCAAGAGTTGCAGGGCTTATGTTCATTTGAGATTGGGTTTTTATATTGTAAGTTCACATGCGGCAGGTTTAAGCGCCAACTTATACGTGTCTGCTTGTGGGAATGCATTTAATATGAATCTTAAATGTAATATATCTTTGAAACTTAGATTATACAAGTTCTTTAGTGGAATCGAACCATAGCTCTTACGCTTTGAACGCTATATCAATCCCCCAACTGATCGGATAAATGTAAAATATTTTAACAGAATCGTTACAAGCACTTTTAAGTAGGCGATGAATATTTTAACATTGATCGTTGCCACGTGAATCCATTGTATAAGGCATCCTGATGCGATGCAGAAGTGTTGAAAACTCAATTCTAATTCAATGATATTCTAAGAAAGAGGTTCTCAAAGTTCTGTGAGGGTTTTTCCACTGACAGATGAACGACACAATGTTAATACAAGAATCACATTAAATGTTTACTTTATTTATTTCACAATTACATATAACCACAAAACACAATAATATTTATTATTTATATAATTATTTATATAAAATTTTACACCAGCTTGTGGCTCTCTCACCAGGGAAGCTTCTTCTGTCCTTCTGCATTATTTTGTTTTCCTTTTTTTATTCAAATTCAAATATAATGTTCCATTCCACCAAACAAACAAATTCATCTCGTTACAGTTCCGACTACGATATGCTAGGGGTCCGCCGTCCATGAAAATGAATATAGCAATGGGCAGTCCAAAAGATGTAGATCAGACATAGTACCTTTTTTTTCAATAGATTTGTGAAGAAGAATTCAATTCACCAAACCTATTCTGCCAGGCCAGAAACAGGTTTTAAAATCATAAATTTATAATTCATTATTGTTTATTTAAATGAACTATCAATTAGTAATTACCTAATTGCATTTGTTGAACCAGGGTCGAAGTTATGGTCAAATGACCCAGGCGGGGATCGAAACAACGTTATTCTATCCCAAACACGCTAAACTGATATAAACACCGAAACGAGAAATCATTCATTCTGACACCCTCGATGGGAATCGAACTCGAGCTGTCGGCCTGGAATACAAGCGTTCCACCAACTGACCAAAAGGTTTATCCAGCCTTACAGCAAATGGGTCTTGCTTGATAATTTGCGCTTTCCTTGACTTATAGGTTGGTATGAGGCTGACCACCCATACTGTAAAAAATGGCTCACTTTGCCAATGTCACCCCTGTGTCAGGAAAGGCCGGCAAAAGTTGTAGGGTTTATCTTCATTTGCGGTTTGGATTTTATTTGTAAGTACACATTCAGCATTTGTAAGCGCGAACTACACGGGTTTGTTTGTGGGCATGCATTTGATATGATCTTTAAATGTTAATATATCTTTGAAACGTAGATTATAGATTATAGAAAGCGACGACTATAATCTATAATAATCTATAATCTAAGTTGCAAAGATATATTCATTTAAAGCTCTCAGATGTATGCCCACAAACCAACAAGTGTAGTTCGCGCTTACAAATGCTGAATGTGTACTTACAAATAAAATCCAAACCTCAAATGAACATAAGCCCCACAACTTTTGCTGACCTTCCCTGAAACAGGGGTGACAAAGTGAACCATTTTTTACAGTATGGGTGGTCAGCCTCATACCAACCTATAAGTCACGATGAAGCTCGTAAAAAGTCCGGTCGATGGCTCAGTTGGTAGAATGCTTGCATTCCATGCCAGAGCAACGGTTTGATCCCCACCGAGGGTGTCAGAAATGATTTCCCGTTTCGATGTGTATTTCAAACCCAAAATAAATACCGGCAAGGTGTACTCAGCCTTCACAAGAAATGAGAACCAGCCTCCTCGGGAGTTGGGAAATCCCCACTTCAACTAAATTAGTTGGCGTAAGGGCGGTCCAATTACCCGTAAAAATAAGTAGGTAGGTCCCGAATCGCCACATGCGACCCCCTCGGGGGTTAACGCAGCCAAGAAGTTACACTACTTGCTTAGCTTAGTTCCGAGTTGCAAAGTATTGACCTATCTTGTTTTTTTCGGTTTTCATTAACGAACTAAAAAACGGTAAATAGTGTTTAACGGGTGAATTGAAGAGGTACAAAATAATCGGTAGGGGTTCACAAATCAAAATAATTTGAGCCCCTCTGTTCTAAGCATATACGAAGGCGCTTTCTAAGTTAATACATCCCAATTTTTAATCATGGAATTTCCCCTCGTGTCTGCAAAGTGCCAGCCCAACACATAACAGTGATCTCTTTAGAGTTACCTTTAGCCTTTTGACATTTGCGGCTACCTGCTTTAAATTCAAAACAAAGAGAGTAATGTATTACAACTAATTACAGCCATTTAAATCTAACCTACTTTGTTCTTCCTAAATCGTAAACATACGTATTTATTTATTGAATTTCAAAAAAATGTCCAGCATGTTTCAAAGCCAGAGAGCAAGAATTCAATCATCACCAAGAGTGTCAGAAATGATTTCAGTGTTTATTTTAAAGCTAAAATGTTCCTTGACTTATAGATTGCGGCTGACCCCCCATTCTGTAGAAAATGGTTCACGTTGCTAATGTCACCCTTGTTTCAGGGAAGGCCCGCAAGAGTTGTTAGTATTTGTAGTGTTTGTATTGTAAGTCAACATGCGGCTTGTTTAAGCGCGAATTTATACGTGTCTGCTTGTGAAAATGCATATAATGTGAATCCTTAATGTTACATATCTTTGCAACTTAGATTAGATAAAACCATAGTACCTACTGGCAAGGTTTACTCGGTGTTCAAAATGAATGAGCACTTGCTCTCCCGGGAGCAGGGAAGCGGTTGACGTAAAGACGGCCTTCTTATTAGTGAAGATAAATAGGTACCACTCTTCACATGCGACCTATGTGAGGATAAGTTTGTGTGGATTTTAGTGAATGTTAATTTATATGAAATTTCAATGAAGTATATATATTTTGTCACACTAAAAACCCCCCTGTCTTCGTATGCGACTTCTTGCCGCGTTGTTGGAGGGGCTGAATAAGGACAAGTTATTGAAACATACTGATTAACAGGCAATTCTGTACTTTATAACAAGTCGACTAATTGGTGGGAATGAGGCTAACTGCTGATGCTGTCAAAATTTTCTTCACTTTTATCAATGCCACCCCGGTTTCAGCGAAAGGCGTAGAACGCAAGCATTCTAACAGCTGAGCTACCGACTAAACAGACGTGTCAAAAATCACCATCAAGATGTTGTTGCAAGCAGGCCCGGATTAAGGGCGGTTCCAGCGATACGACCGAACCAGGGCCGCCACACCGAGGGGGCCAAAGAAAACTTTTTTTACCTATATTTTTTCAGTGTTTAGGTCTTTCTGGGCATTTGCAACCAAGGGCCCCCCGATTACAGACTAAATAGCAATTAGTTTAATTTAAATGCATTATAAATTACTACAAAAATATCTTTGGAGCTCAAGTCTTCTAACTCTTATGAGGCATACGTGTCCAAAGGCTAAAAATATGATATAGAAAACATTTCAACATTTTTTTCCGGAAAAAATATACATCTTTGGTGTTGTGCAAAAAATAGGAAGAAGAGGGGGGGGGGGGTAATTTTCCGGGAGGGCGGTGGGGAGGGGGGCATATAGGGGTCAATCCGGGCAGTAGGGTGCATACCGGCATCCGTAAATCAACAAACATCTAACTAAATCCACAATGAGACATCAGATGGACCTGCTATACAAAGAACATTGTATGATGGAGCAAAGCCAATAAAGTTACCATTTTCATCAAAACCTCAGTAGTAATTTGATAATATACTGGATGTTTAGTGGACTCTCCGCGATGCAACATCTACAAGACATGAATGACGCATATTCCTCGTGGAAAGCCGCGGGGGTTCGCCGGGGATCGTCCCCCGGGCCGCGGGGTGAGGGGGGCGGCGGCCGCGCCCCTTCCTGCAGGTCCTCAGCATGCCCGCCGACAACCCACCCCCCCCACCACTCGTCAGTTCTGCACCAGACGCCGGCGAGAGCGGACGGTCCGCGGCGCCGAGTGATCGATAACAGTGAAACGAACCTAACAGTGAATAACACCGGCAAGGCAGGCTTCATTTGTCACTAGGTGAGTCAAGACTCTATATTATATCTTGTACTCGAATGATGACTGTCGATAGAGTTAGTTTTAATGTTGAAGAAGCAATTTAACACTGTGTTCTTGTGTGTGGTGCGTTTTAGACAGAAATAGAGGGCAAAGGACACTAGAGGAGTGTAGGTATATAAGACTGCTTATCTGTAGGGTACAAACGGAGATAGGTAGTAAGGCAGGGATTTAACAATAACAACGCGTTCTTCTATGTAGTATGTTTCAGACATAAATAGAGGGCAGAGGGTGTTTATACCATTTGTCGGCAGGGTGCGAAAGGAGATATTGGAGTGTATCATTGTAAATATGACCACTTTGTTTTCGTCTGTTCTGTAGGTACTATCTGTAATCTAAGTTGAAAGATATATTGAAATTTTAGGCTCATATTTAACGCATGTCAACAGGAAGACACATATAACTTAACGCCCACACATGCTGCATGATTAAAAATAAACTAAACGTCACATGAGCATAAACCTTGCAACTCCTGCCGCCTTTACCTGAGTCAGGGGTGGCGTTGATAAAATATATATATTTGTAACTTAAATAATTGACTATATAGATAATGCAAGTTAGTGTAGAGTTAAACTTGAAATAAAACAGTGCATACATAGTTAATATTTAGCTCTGAATATAGCAGTCATTGCAGTGAAATCTTGGTTGCTATTTTAAAACCGAGCAGACGAGCCTTTGCAGCTTGCTAGGAATCACTGAGTATAGATATGAATCCTCTGCGGTTGCCTTCAAACCGACGCGAGCTCTTGTCGACCGTACCTACCTACATTTTCGCGTACATAAAATTGCTATAATATGTACCTACTTATGCTGATAACGCATATCATCAAGTAGGTACTTAATACGTCATCAACAGTTGCATTTTTCCTCTTTTTCTTTTTACCTTTCGATTCTGTAATTGGAATTCGAAAAAACTTAAGTAGGTACTCTATACCTTCAACGTCAGCTGCATTCTTCTTTTCGTTTTTCGTAGCTATCTTACCTTCATTAGGAGGTAGGTATATCCTGATGCTGTATAGGAATCCGACATTTTTTATTTGGAAATATAAGTCCAGTTCAACCGTCCATGAAGCAAACAGTCCAAACAACCATTGATCATTATAAAAGACGTAGATGACTTAGATTATAGATTATAGATAGATGACGTAGGTACGTACGTCTGTTTCTTCACATAGTGACAAACGGGCCATGTAAACACAAAAATAGGTAAACAACGAAAACAGGAAAGGAGGAAAAAGGATTGGTCCAGTCGATAGCTCAGTTGGTAGAGTGCTTGCATTCCACGCCGTGAGCTCGGGTTCGAATCCCACCGAGGGTGGGTGTCAGAAATGATTTCCCGTTTCGGTGTTTATTTCAAAAATCCAAAAAAAAATACCGACAAGTTTACTCAACCTTCACAAGGAGTACCAGCCCCCTCAGGGGTTGGAAAACTCCCACTTCAACTGAAGAGGCCGCCCCCCTTACCTGTAAAAATAAATAGGTTCCACTCGCCACATGCGAAACCCCTGCGGGGATAACGCGACAGGATGTTACCCTATATGTGTAGCTTAGTTGCGTTTTTTAAGATATTAGCGTTAGGTTAGATTAGATTAGATTAGCGTAATACGTCGAAAAGAGGCAATAACTATGACGGTTGCCTGGGAACGCATCATAACAAGACCTCGTTTGTATGAAGATGACGCCCTAGGGCGCTATTTTTTGTCACACAAAACGGCTCAAATGCTCCATCTATATATCTTATATTGTTCTATGCCTAAGGTCTTCAACCCGCGGCCCTCGGGCCTCATGTGGCCCGCCAGCTAATTTCTTGCGGCCCGCGGCCACCAGAGGCTAAAAAAATAGAATATCGCGCCCCGTGAAATATGCGATATTATATATACGAGTGATATACGACTCGCAATCGTCAGCATTTGCAATGCCACTCTTTCACACATATGAGTGCGTCTCGCTCGCTCGCCGCAGGAGTGAGTCCGCCCACGATGCACATCTGGAAGGTAGTCTGCGGGTTGCAACCACAAAAATGAAAACAAATATTGACAAACCTGTAAAAAATAAACAATGTCTTTAATCAACCAATAAAGATTAGTAAAATTTGAAATTATGTACATATGTATTTTATTTTATTGATAAAGTGGTAAAGTGTCGTGAAAAGTTGTGGCCCTTCGGACGATGTGTTATCGATGTTTGGCCCTTGCACTAAAAAAGGTTGAAGACCCCTGTTCTATGCAAACAACTTATTATTTTTCTTGATTTAGATCTTTCGATCTGTGATCCACGAGAAACTTCATATTATCATCTCCATGGATCCTGAGATGAGGACGTCCAGCTATCTGTTCACGTTAGAGGAGGTCTTCCAGCTGGGTGTAGACTGTAGACCTATCGGCATCTCATGGCAGACATGATCTCTCCAATTTACTAACATTACTGGTTAGTTGCTTATACCGACAAATATTTGTTTATGAGGAGGATTAGGAGACGAATGAGGAATCTGGGGGTATAAGAAAGAGAAATGGCTTCATGTGTAAGGGTTGGGATATACTGAATACACAATACCTTGTAGAGGCACGATCGCTACTCCTGAACAGATCTAACTCTAGATGGAATCGTACAGGTCTTGAAATAAAAAAAATATTGAAATACCTGGGTTTCCTTTATTTATTTAGATAAATCTTCGAAATCATTTCTAACAAAAGAAAAGCAAATTTTTAAAATTGGCAGATGGACAAATTATAGACAATAATGTGCTGCCAACTTCAAAAAATATTTATCGTTTTTTGGGGAAGAATATTTTTAAATACCTACTGACATAAAATATTAAATGGAGACGTCATCGTCGAACAATATAAATATTTTTTGTTTATAATAATATAATTAGTGCACGTAAACGGTAGCGAGTAGAAGATATTTAAGTAGTTGTTGATCATTTCGTAAGAACTCGTTAATGAGAATAATTTGTTATCACTTATCTGACGGTCCTCAGCGGTATCGCCTCCAATACCTAGCTATAATTATTTTCTAACCAGGTGATACACTCTAGGTATTTATAATGTTTACCGTCCAGAGTTCGAACAAATAAAAAATGTGACGTCACCTCGCTGTATTTCTTTCCCAAATCTTCTCTTACGTAGAAAAAGTTGTCCATATTTTTCGCTATTACTCCCCAACTAAGGCAACCCTTTGAAGCTCCGCGTAGGAGAAAAAGCTCATACTGAACATCGGTTCATGGGATGGTCACATGGTCTTTAATGAGGTATTTTCCCGGTTCTTTCCACATTGAATGTACCCTATAATATAATTACTAACTATAATCTAAGTTGCAAGGATATATTCATTCAAAGCTCTCAGATGTATGCCCACAAACAAACACGCGTAGTTCGCGCTTACAAATGCTGATTGTGTACTTACAAATAAAATCCAAACCTCAAATGAACATAAGCCGTGCAACTCTTGCCGACATTTCCTGAAACAGGGGTGACATTGGCAAAGTGAACCATTTTTTACAGTATGGGTGGTCAACCTCATACCAACCTATAAGTCAAGGAATACGAGTAATAAATAACATTTAAGTATAAAAAACAACAACAAAACCTTAAAAATAAATAATAATTAAATTAGCCCTAATAGCTAATTTAAAGGACCCTAGTCATCTAGACCTGTGACGTCATTCCGTAGAGGTAAATATGTAATTTCTCGACTCCATGAAGGAAATCGGTCAGCTCAAAGGGGGAACTACCTACGTGTATTTTTTACCTTTTACATCAATCTCAGGATCAGTCGAGACCTCCCTGCTGAGTTGCTTTTGGACTTCACCATCATCCTCTTGCGAAAGCAGTCCCTTGTAGTGCTAACCTCTTGTCTCTGCCGGTCGCCATTCTCTTGTACGATGAATGCCTTGTTGTGCTAGCCTTTTGTATCTGCTGGTCGCCATATTGAGATAGACAGGTTTGGCATCGAGTAAGATGGGTTGGAACTACAACATTTTTTGTATAAATTTCCCGATTTTGAAGCACACATAATGGAACAGATATTACAAACAAGCAAGGCATGCTGACTTGTACATATGCGGTATAGACACGTATAGCAGGGGCAGCAAATTACCTCGGTCTGCATTATATTAGCAGTGACGCCGCCATGTCGGCCTGTCTTTGCCACTTACACATGTTGGTCTGCTACACGCGTCTGCATCGTGGTCGATGCCACTTTACTTGTGCCAAACAATTTGCCAAAAGTGTATGCCTGAAGTGGAGAGATCTTGGCGTTTTTTTGGACAAAAGATAGAACAATTCATCCCAATTTATGTTAAGGTAACCTTGTCAAAAGCAATCGTAAACTCTTCTTTTCTTTCATGGGATAAAAAAGATACAAGAAGAGAAATCCACAAGAAATGCAAAATTAACTAGGAGTCCGACATCGACAAATTAAATTTAATTTTGTGATCTCCGCTTCTAGTTAATGTTGCATTCCCACCAAGAGTGTATGAAATGATTTCCCTTATCGATGTTTATGTCACATCCAAGAACAAAGTTGAAAAATAACCCGCAAGGCTTATCAGCTTTCACAAGAAATTAGGACCTGCCTTCTCGGGAGCACCTCCTTCCCTCATTTTAAGTGCAGTGCTTGGCGTAAGTCTGGCACCCTTAGCTATCAGAAGAAATATATTCCAGTCGCCACGCGTGACGCCTTCGACAATGCCGTTAGAAGTTGCACTGCTGCAACTTGACTGCGTAGTTACCTTTTGCGTCCTGCCTTTCCATATTCATCCATAGATACTTTTCAATGTACGATGATAGCCACAAATGCATGTTGCAAGCAACATTACCTATATTCAGTTGTGGGCATCATCTTATCTAAAGATGACAGATGACGGATAACAGATAACAGATGATCATCTTTATCTTATCGCAGATGATTTTCTGGCGTCATCTGTTATCTGTTATCTGTAGATAACTTTTTGGCTGAAAATTATCTTTTATCTAAAGATAATTTGAAATACGTTATCTACAGATAATAGATAATATAAACAGATAATAGATGATTGTCAAATTGCTCAATGAATTCCATGAAACGGCGCAAGGAGAAGAAAGGCAGATTATTTCACTTTGTTTGCCTTAAAAAAAAACCTTTCAGACGCCGCACCGACTCTAAAACTGATAATACAATGAAAACTGAATGTAAATACTGTTGTATAATAAATATACCATTTATATTTCGAATGTGCTCTTTGCTGAGTTGAAAAATTCATAAACCTTTACCAAAGATCGGTCACTGAAAGGTCCATCCAACCTTACAACAACTGGGTCTTGCTTGAGAATTGGCGCTTTCTACAGCAACGACCAAGCTCGCAGAGGGCTCTTGAGGTGTGATACACACAAAAACAGCGCTGACCAAATAAATCATCCTAACCTTTTTATTATTATTATTACTCTAGCATATATTTTTTTCCAGAATTCGTTTTGCTTTAAAGTTTGCTATTTAAAATATATTTTAGGAGGATGTCGCACATGGCGAGTGGAATATATTTATTTTTAGAGGCAAGCGAGCCAGTTTTACGCCAAGCACTTCAGTTAAAGTGTGGGTTCCCAGCTTCCAAGGGGGCTGGTACTCATTTCTTGTGAAGACTGAGTAGACCTTGCCAGTACATTTATTTTGGTGCTTGAAATAAACACTGAAACGAGAAATCATTTCTAGCACCCTCTGTGGGGTTCGAACCTGAGCTCACGGCATGGAATGCAAGCGCTCTACCAACTGAGCTATCGACGGAATGTAACAAATACCGAAATATAATAAATAACTGTAACTGTAATTCTATCACCTTTTGCTAGGGGTGGCCAGAGCTGCCTCCATTTTTTCCTATTCTGACATACCTCTTTCAATTCATTCATATCCATCACCTTTTTCATGCATTTTCTTTTTGAACGCTCACTTTGTGCATCTCATTCTTTCACAATCTCCTCCATCTGATCACTCCATACTTTTCTTGGTCGTCCTTTACCTACCTCTTTTTCCTTTCACACTTCCTCTGTATAGGTATATACTTTGTCAGTCTATCATCAGCAAATAAGATTAATATTTATTACATACTCGCTTGCGTATGCGTTTTATTCACGCTTATAAGTAATAATAATAATATTATTAATTAATTATGATGACCGGTCCTTAGTTCATAGTTAACAATTAGGACTCTGAATGGAAGGTTTTGGGTTCAAATCCCGGAGGAGCACAAGAAAATATAGCATTTATATTTTCAAAATTGCTGTTTGCTGGGTTGAAAAATTCATAAGCCTTTACCAAAAACCGGTCACTAAAGGTCTTACAGCCTTACAGCAACTGGATCTTGCTTGAGTATTGGCGCTTTGTAGTGACGAATAAGCTTGTTCACCTTTACTGCACTACAACAAGTGTCATAGACCCCTGGAGTCTCTAAAATCTTGGGAGTCTCCCACACAGGATTTCTTAAAAAAAAAATGACCGGTCACCAAAGGTACATCCAGCCCTACAGCAACTGGGTCTTGCTTAAGAGCAGTGTAGATCCCGTGCCATTTATTATGCCCTAAAATTAAACAGTAGGTACACGATGAACTTTTTAAAATGTCTCAAGTTTATTATTGTATTTTGCAATTAAATGACATAAAAACCAAGATATGATGTATTTTGAAGTTCGTTTTTTTTCTGTATGTGCACATGCAGCATGGGTTAATGCAAACTAACACCGGTCTGTCTGTGGGTGTATATTAAATATAGCTTTTAAACGACTTTGAATGCATTCCCACGAGCAGACACATATAAGTTCGCGAATATTTATACGTTAAAGGATGTTGAAACAAAGTTTTAAAGAATTTCTTTACTTATACATTGCTTGATTTGAGGCTGACCAACCATACTTACCACAATATTCGTATTGCTAATGTCAACCCTGTTTCAAGGAAGCTTGGCAAAAGTTAGGAGGCTTACGTTCACCTTAGATTCGGGTCTTTACTTTGTAAATTTGAGCGCGAACCAAAGCGTTAGATTTTGTTGGGTTTGTGTATTCACACAGTGAAAATTCATTTTAGATAGACTCTTGATAATGACCTGAGTATTGAAGGTCGAAAGTGCTTGAGGTAGAAAATATTATTGTGAAAATAAAACTACGTTTTAGAAAGAAGAAAAAAATATTAAAAAAAGAAATGAACTTCAACGTGTCTGCTCGTGGGAATGCATTTAATATAAATCTTAAATGTAATATATCTATGCAACTTAGAGTAAACATTATTATTTTGGAATGTTTTGCTTGTGGGCATGTATTCAATATGTACCTTATATCTTTTCTTTGAATAAAAGGTTGGAATGAGGCTTTAAAAATTTGGTTCACCTTTGACAATCCCACCCCGGTTTCACGTAAGGGTGTCAGGAGTCACAAGGTTTATATTCATGTAAGGTTTGATTTTCTTTTGTATATCGAATCGCGAACTTACACATGTCTGCTGTTGGCATGCATTGAGTAGGTATAAGCATTAAACGTCAATATATGTTTGCAACTTAGATTATAGGTATTATTATTATAAATGTATTCCCACTAGCAGGCTGAGCACCCATACTGTAAAAAAATGGTTCAGTTTGCCAATGCAGCCCCTATTTAAGGGAAAATCGGCAAGAGTTTCAGGGCTTATGTTCATTTGAGATATTGTTTTTATGTTGGAAGTGTGGACTTACAACATGCGGCATGTGTAAACGCGAACTTATACGTGTCAAGGATGAAGTTATACACACAAGATGCATGTGAACTTACAAAATAAGACCCTATTTGAAATTAGTAGGTATAAGCCCTGCAACTCTTGCCGATCTTTCCTGAAACAGAGTGACATTGGTAAAGTGAACCTATTCGTACATAAGGGGTGGTCAGCCTCATATCAACCTATTATTAAAAAAAAAATTATCTGTTTTCGTCATCTTTTTATCTAGATAATTTAGAGGCGATTATCTTTTTATCTAGATGATTTTTAGGGCCATCATCTTTATCTGTTATCTAAGATGATTTCACTGGACTTTTGGGAAATTATCTACAGATAATCTGTAGATGATTTTGAGCCGTTATCTGTTTATCTTATCTACAGATAAATTTTGGTTATCTGTGCCCACCTCTGCCTATATTGTACGTAGCTCTTGCATATGTTGTAATTCTGTTAAGTTTATAAGGGCGCTTCTGTAGGTAGCAGTTGTTAGACTTCCAAGCGCTTACATCACGGGGGGGGGGGGGGCACCCTTTCTCCCTCCGCCTACGTGGAAATCCTCCTCTTATCTGCGGAAACCCTCTCATGTAGTATAGTGGTAAAGGAGGCAATGGTTCGATCTCCATTGCCTACAAAATCTCTTTCCGCCCCGCTTTTACAGTCCGGTCGATATTTTTTCTTATCTCCGATTTCTGAGTTGTAGGCTTATCGCAAGAATAATAATTTGTTTTACCATAACAGAGTAGTTAACATTTAAAAATACATTTTTTCTTAAATTGTTATGTTTTTGTTTTCGGGATGCAGTCAGTACATACGTCTCCACTTCAGACTGCCCTTTAACATCTGTCTCCTCATTCATCACTATATTAGTGCACGCTCTACTAATGTTCAATAACCAATAAATACTTTTCTCAGTCTCGACGATCTGTGGTCTCGGCCTTCCATCTGCACACCCTTTTTATCAATCTTTCATCACCCATTCTTATTCACGCCAGCTATTCATCTCTCGAAAAAGCGGTAAGGCCCAAACTGAGATGGAAGGATGAAGTGGGGAGGGATTCCGCTCAGTTTGTACAGACAGATGGAGTTGGAGGTAGAAGTTTAAGGAGACTCAACCCAAGTAACCACTTTAGTCGTCCTACGTTGTGAAAATTGCCTTTAGGTCTAATAAGTCTCCTAGAAAGGTTAATGCTTTGCTATTCGGTCATATTAATGGCTTGAGAATAACTTATAAGTCCTAAAACCAACTGGTTATTATTGCATCATTATTGGTATCTAGAAGTTGCTGACAAGAGGTTAAATTAACGTTATTTTGACTTGTGTTTCAAGAGCTAATTGTCCGTGCATCTTAAGGTTGTCTTAGACTCCTGATTAGGTTCTAGAGAGGTTGACATATTTTGCTAAATGGAGAGCCAAAGAATAATTATTTAATATTATTACAACCATAAAGCTACGGAATGTTGAAATTGCTTTAGGTTGTATTAGGCTGTGTTCAAAAACCAAACTCCCGTTGTTTTTAAAAATATGTTTCTTATACTTTATGGCATTAGTTAAAAATTGACATCAATGAAAAAAATCACGCGTGGTAAATAATTTTGCATCTTAATTTTAAAGTTAGTTTTTTTATTATAACTTAAAAAATGACGCCACAAAAAAATATTTAAAAAAACTCGTTTTTTGTACAATTTTTTGCTCGCATTTTGTTGTTTTGTATTTTGGAAATATTATTTTTCTTTATAATTATAGAATTATATAAATTCTACTTTGTGGTGTGATTTTTAATAGAATAATGTGAATGGTTATTGAGATAATATGAAAAAACTGTTTTCAAGAATTAAATAAAATAATTAGTTTCAGTTTTTTCATATTATCGCAAAAACTGTTCACATTATTCTACTAAAAATTACACCACAAACAAGGATTTGTATCATTCTATAATTACAAAGAAAAAAAATATTTCCAAAATACAAAACAACAAAATGCGAGCAAAAAAATGTAAAACAAACGAGTTTTTTTAAATATTTTTTTGTGGCGTCATTTTTTAAGTTATATAAAAGTAATTAACTTTAAAATTAAGATAAATAATTATTTAACACGGGTGATTTTTTTCATTTATGTCACTCTTTAACTAAGGCCATAAAGTATAAGAAACATATTTTTAAAAACAACGGGATATTTTTTTTTGGACGGAGTCATAATACTTGTCTAGGCAAACAAATTAGGACTGCGTGGTAAGAATCCAAACCAATAGGTTATCTTTAGAAGCTACACGTATTTTATAATGCTTTATTATGGCATTCTCAAGAGCTGTTATTTTTCTACGGAATTTCAAAGCAATATCCGTTGTCTTGCAAGATGAACCGACACAGGGTGATACAAAAAAAACGGAATGGAAATTTTAAACGTACAGTCTGTATTTTTTTTTTACTAATAATGGATACATCAGTAAGTTTTAGTGCTTAAATCATCTATCAAAGTGAATCAAATAATTTGTATGCGCGTAAAGTAGGACTAAGAGCTAGATGTACGAAACCTTACCTCATTTACTACCAGGCAGAGACATGGTCAGGCTGGTAGTTTGCATCGAGTACATCATTTTTTCACTAGTCTGCCTTTTCCTATGCTGGAGCGTTTTGGAAGCGGCCTCTCTTTAAGGCGTGTTATAAAGCCAAATATGCCATTTTTGTTTCTTACACTTTATGATCTTAGCAAAATAGTTACAGTAATGAAAAAAATCAAGCATGTTTATTAATTTTTTATCTTAATTATGAAGCTTAAACAAAATATATAACGTAAGAATTGCCACAAAAAAGAAATATTTAAAAAAACGCGTTTTTTTTTACATTTTTAGCTTTTTTTTCGTGTGTGCTGTATTTTGGAATTTTTTTTTTGCTTTTTAATTACAGAACTATACATTGTTAAGGTTTGATACTCAACATTTTTTTTATAATGTCAATAGTTTTTGAGTAAATATGGAAAAACTTTGTTCTTTGATTTAATTAAAATTTAATTCATTAAGTAGTTTCAGTTTTTCCATATTTACTCAAAAACTATTGACATTATAAAAAAAATGTTGAGTACCAAACCTAAACAATGTATAGTTCTGTAATTAAAAAGCAAAAAAAAATTCCAAAATACAGCACACACGTAAAAAAAGGGTAAAAATGTAAAAAAAAACGCATTTTTTTAAATATTTTTTTGTGGTGGCAATTCTTAAGTTAAATATTTTGTTTAAGCTTTATAATTCGGATAAAAAATTAATAAACATGCTTGATTTTTTTCATTACTGTAACTATTTTGCTAAGACCATAAAGTGTAAGAAACAAAAACGGTAGATTTAGCTTTATAACACGCCTTCCCAAAAAATGGTGAAAACTACCTCATCGACTACCAGGCAGAAATATGTTTGGGAGGTGTCCGGCATCAAGTACATGCCTTTTCTGCAGATTTTGGTGATCCTACCCTGGAGCGTTCTGGATGCCGCCTCTTCAAAGAAGCCCAAAAAATGGTACAAACTACCTCATCGACTACTAGGCAGAGACTAGTAAGAAATGATGACCTACATTATTTACCTGCTTTTTGCATTAAAAAAAGTACTGCAAACCTGGAGAATTTTGAATGCGGCCATTTTTTTTAACAAATATATAAATCGATCTTTTGATATAAGTTGTATGAGTCATGAGAATAAAGAAAAAAAAATTATGCTACGTTCATTACTAGTAACAAGAAAATTAACATACCAAAAATTTGTATTTCTAACCCTTCTGGTTCAGGAGAAACGGGGGTAAAACGGTATTTGTTGCATATATTTTATAACTCAAAATCAAAGTACAATAATTGAAATTTGTGTACGTCAAAAATAAGAACATTAAATTTAAAACAATAATGGTCTCGTATATATTCTTTTTATCTGCTACAGTTTCACGGGAAATGAATTTTAAAGTTCAAAAAACTTTACGTCGAGTCCCGTTTTTGGTCAAAATCTGTCTTAAACGCCTCAGTACTTTATTTTAACACAAATTAAAATAAATATATCGTAAAAAAGATTAAACAAAGTATTTTAAAACTTCATTTTTACTCACTTACTTATAATAAAGGGTTGTATTATGTTGTATAATAATTATCTGTTCTGTCATAGTTAGAATGTTGAAAATAAGTATGTATATACATACTCGTACCTTCGTAGCGCGAGGGATATGCGTGTTATCGTCGATGTAGAATTTTGCACGGATGGGCGACGAGAGCAATCTTGTGAAACGTAAGAATTCCCCATGGCGCGTATCAGAAATTAAATGTACAGTGGACTGCACATGACTTTTTAGCATAAAATAAAGTTGTTTTGAGGTGATATTTAATTTTCCCAACAAAATGTTTAATTTGTATTTTGTATTTGTATTATTTTTCAACTTTTTTCGCTTCATACTTACCAATTCCTTTTGTGCTCCTCTTTTTACATCTCCTATCATTATTCTCGAGCACAGCTAATAGTATTATTAATGAAGGCAATCTGCTTAAGTAATTTTAGTTTTGCGGTATGATCATTTTCCTTGCCCTATAGATTGGTATGAGGCTGACCACCCTTACTGTAAAAGATGGTTCAATTTGACAATGTCAACCCTGTTTCATGGAAAATAGGCAAGAGTTGCAGGGCTTATGTTCACTTGAGATGGGTTCTTATATTCTAAGTTCACATGCGGCATGTGTAAGCGCGAACTTACACGTACTTTGTCGGTCTTATGGCCGCGGGAATCAAGACAAGTTATTTGGAACCGGATAACGCTGGTTCGAATCCCGCGACGATAACTTCGACCCTGGTTCAACAGATGCCGTTGCATGCACACAAGCTGCTTTCACATGAAGACAACTGGCCAGGCAAAATAGGTTGGTGGATTGCATTCCTTTCCACAAATCTATTTTTCTAAAAAAAAAAAAAAAGCTTGTTTGTGGGCATGCATTTGATATGAGTTTTGAATGTTTATATTTCACTGCAACTTAGATACTAGATTACTATAGACTAGGGGCGTTGCCCCTGGCTGCTACGCAGCCCAACCCCTTAACATTTGGTGAATGTGTATATTGCGCATAGTTTCCTCGCGTTAAAATTCGGAAAACATGTAAAATAAAAACATGCATCCTTTGTAAAAGAAAATCGACCACCCATAGTTTAAAAAATGGTTCACTTTGCAGATTTCAGCTGTGTTTCAGGGAAGATTGGCAAGAGTTGCAGGGCTTATATTCATTTGAGATTAGTTTTTTATTTTGTAAATCCACATGGGGCATTTGTAAGCGCGAACTTATACCTGTCTGCTTGTGGTAATGCATTTAATATGAATCGCGATTGGTATGTATCTTTGCAACTTAGATTATAGAACTTAACAAAATAATTTCCTTGACTAAAAGGTTAGTATGTGGCTGACCACCCATACTGTAAGAATGGTTTACCATGAAAATTTTATCTCGGTTTGAGGAAAAGTCGGTAAGAGTTGCAGGGCTTATGTTCATTTGAGATTAGTTTTTTATTTTGTAAATCCACATGGGGCATTTGTAAGCGCGAACTTATACCTGTCTGCTTGTGGGAATGCATTTAATATGAATCTCAAATGGTTTGTATCTTTGCAACTTAGATTATAGAACTAAACAAAATAATTTCCTTGACTAAAAGGTTAGTATGTGGCTGACCACCCATACTGTAAGCAATGGTTCACAATGCAAATTTTATCTCTGTTTGAGGAAAAGTCGGCAAGAGTTGCAGGGCTTATGTTCATTTGAGATTAGTTTTTTTATTTTGTAAGTCCACATGGGGCATTTGTAAGCGCGAACTTATACCTGTCTGCTTGTGGGAATGCATTTAATATGAATCTCAAATGGTATGTATCTTTGCAACTTAGATTATAGAACTAAACAAAATAATTTCCTTGACTAAAAGGTTAGTATGTGGCTGACCACCCATACTGTAAGCAATGGTTCACAATGCAAATTTTATCTCTGTTTGAGGAAAAGTCGGCAAGAGTTGCAGGGCTTATGTTCATTTGAGATTAGTTTTTTATTTTGTAAATCCACATGGGGCATTTGTAAGCGCGAACTTATACCTGTCTGCTTGTGGGAATGCATTTAATATGAATCTCAAATGGTATGTATCTTTGCAACTTAGATTATAGAACTAAACAAAATAATTTCCTTGACTAAAAGGTTAGTATGTGGCTGACCACCCATACTGTAAGCAATGGTTCACAATGCAAATTTTATCTCTGTTTGAGGAAAAGTCGGCAAGAGTTGCAGGGCTTATGTTAATTTGAGATTAGTTTTTTTTTTTTGTAAGTCCACATGGGGCATTTGTAAGCGCGAACTTATACCTGTCTGCTTGTGGGAATGCATTTAATATGAATCTCAAATGGTATGTATCTTTGCAACTTAGATTATAGAACTTAACAAAATAATTTCCTTGACTTATAGGTTAGTATGTGGCTGACCACCCATACTGTAAGAATGGTTTACCATGAAAATTTTATCTCGGTTTGAGGAAAAGTCGGTAAGAGTTGCAGGGCTTATGTTCATTTGAGATAAGTTTTTTATTTTGTAAATCCACATGGGGCATTTGTAAGCGCGAACTTATACCTGTCTGCTTGTGGGAATGCATTTAATATGAATCTCAAATGGTATGTATCTTTGCAACTTAGATTATAGAACTAAACAAAATAATTTCCTTGACTAAAAGGTTAGTATGTGGCTGACCACCCATACTGTAAGCAATGGTTCACAATGCAAATTTTATCTCTGTTTGAGGAAAAGTCGGCAAGAGTTGCAGGGCTTATGTTCATTTGAGATTAGTTTTTTATTTTGTAAGTCCACATGGGGCATTTGTAAGCGCGAACTTATACCTGTCTGCTTGTGGGAATGCATTTAATATGAATCTCAAATGGTATGTATCTTTGCAACTTAGATTATAGAACTAAACAAAATAATTTCCTTGACTAAAAGGTTAGTATGTGGCTGACCACCCATACTGTAAGCAATGGTTCACAATGCAAATTTTATCTCTGTTTGAGGAAAAGTCGGCAAGAGTTGCAGGGCTTATGTTCATTTGAGATTAGTTTTTTATTTTGTAAGTCCACATGGGGCATTTGTAAGCGCGAACTTATACCTGTCTGCTTGTGGGAATGCATTTAATATGAATCTCAAATGGTATGTATCTTTGCAACTTAGATTATAGAACTAAACAAAATAATTTCCTTGACTAAAAGGTTAGTATGTGGCTGACCACCCATACTGTAAGCAATGGTTCACAATGCAAATTTTATCTCTGTTTGAGGAAAAGTCGGCAAGAGTTGCAGGGCTTATGTTCATTTGAGATTAGTTTTTTTTTTTGTAAGTCCACATGGGGCATTTGTAAGCGCGAACTTATACCTGTCTGCTTGTGGGAATGCATTTAATATGAATCTCAAATGGTATGTATCTTTGCAACTTAGATTATAGAACTTAACAAAATAATTTCCTTGACTTATAGGTTAGTATGTGGCTGACCACCCATACTGTAAGAATGGTTTACCATGAAAATTTTATCTCGGTTTGAGGAAAAGTCGGTAAGAGTTGCAGGGCTTATGTTCATTTGAGATTAGTTTTTTATTTTGTAAATCCACATGGGGCATTTGTAAGCGCGAACTTATACCTGTCTGCTTGTGGGAATGCATTTAATATGAATCTCAAATGGTATGTATCTTTGCAACTTAGATTATAGAACTAAACAAAATAATTTCCTTGACTAAAAGGTTAGTATGTGGCTGACCACCCATACTGTAAGCAATGGTTCACAATGCAAATTTTATCTCTGTTTGAGGAAAAGTCGGCAAGAGTTGCAGGGCTTATGTTCATTTGAGTTTTTTTTTTTTTTATTATTTTGCAAGTCCACATTGGGCATTTGTAAGCGTGAACTTGTACCTGTCTGCGTGTGGGAATGCATTTAATATGAATCTTTAATGGTATGTATCTTTGCAACTTAGATTATGTAAAGAAATACACAAAATAATTTTCTTGACTTATAGGTTGGTATGAGGCTGACCACCCATACTTTAAAAAATGGTTTACTTTGCAAATTCACCTTTGTTTCAGGGAAGGTTGGCAAGAGTTGCAGGGCTTATGTTCATTTGGAATGGGCTGTTATGTTGTAAGTACACATGCAGCATATGTAAGCGGGAACTTATACATATCTGCTTGTGGGAATGCATTTAATATAAATCTTAAATGATATATATCTTTGCAGATTAGATTAGATTAGATTAGAACTTATACATGTCTGCTTGTAAGAATGCATGTAATATGAATCTCAAATGTTATATATCTTTGCAACTTAGATTACAGATTGAAATCCATTTTAATTTGGCTTTTTTTTTTTTTAGTTTGCATGAAATAAAAGAAAATGTAAAAAAAACTTTCACGTTTTGCCGCTAGATGTCAATATTGTTCCATACATTTTCAGTATGAACAAACAGATTTTTAGCTAAAAGTTTTCATACATTTGTAAACACACACGCGTAAGCTCGCGGCATTGCAGCATATATACAAAAATTAATTTTCCATAGGTCATGAATGTGTTTTATCTGCTGTGATGGCATTGGTTTTGAAAATCGAAACTCGACGACGAAAGACGACGACGAAGGGCAATATAATAAAGGATGGTCATTGAACCCTTCTGTATGCAAACTAGGACTTTGTAATGTGGGTAAACTTTTTAGTTATATTTTGAAAAAGTAATGACTGATTATTATTGGTATTTGCGGTGGCCGGGCCGGTTGCCTGGAACAATTTGCCCATCGGTGTTCGCGCGAACCAGCCTACCACCACCTTCAGAAAGGAACTGAAGACACTACTTTTCTCCAGAAGCCATGGCGCCCTTGACATGGTCCTGGACCATTAAATGGCGCTACAGGAAAGAAATCATCCATCATCATCATCATCATTTATAAAATTTTAAGAATCACAGCCTTTTTTCTAATTTTAACCCTTTGACTACCAAGAAAATTACGAAAACATTTTGTATGGAAAATTTTTCACTTTGTATGGTGGCTATACTTTTTATTCACTTTTTGGAAAAAATAATAATGACAATATATAGGTTATCATTATTGTTTTACGTTTGTGCTATTTTATTTTTTTATTAACCCTCTAAGTGCCGAGAATTTTTCCTTTATTTTTTTCTTTTAAATGGTAACTCCCTAAACCGAGATTATGATGAAGAAATGATTATGATTATTAGATAGCACTATTTTATAAATGGATTCACAAAAAAATTAAGACAAATCGTCGGAGCCGTTTATCAGAAAATCGCATTTTAAGTTTTCAGCTCTTTGGACGCCACATTGAATTTTCAAAAAAGTAAAAAATCTTTGATTGCAAATTAAAGTGATAAACTTGTTCTTTCTATCAAATCTAAAACAAATTTAAATATCTTGCATTTTAATAGGTTTTTCTAATATTTTCGATTTAAAATTTCAGGTCGTGTAAACGGTGCTTTATATTTATTTTTTCAAAAAAATTTTTTTTAATTTTGTAGAAATTTATATCCCCCTATAATATAAAATTCAACGGCCTCCCCATACAAAATAATTGTGCGTTAATGGCATTCAAACTGAAGAACTCCTGAACAGATGCACGTCATATTCACAACAAATATTGTTCAGGACTTGGGATGTGCTTCCTCATCATTAGTAGATTTTAAATTGTTGTTATTTAAATAAATAAACATGATCAATCACAACACCTTTTTATGTAAAACCTATGCGAGAAACAAAACTCATTTTGACATTCGAATTTCAAATAAATTGCCAGCACTTCAACATAGGCTTCAAAGTTGCCATCGTTGCCATTGCCAAGTCGATTCTTTTTCGGTTGAATTCCGTTGAGTACCTACCTACCTATATTTTTTATTCATTTCAAAATTATACTTCAACCAGTTATAACATGTATTTTTTAGAAATAATGACGATCGATTAGGTCAACTTTTTATATGAAACCATACTTTTTGCGGCATTTAATCTTTTTAACATTACAATATATAATCTAAGTTGCATAGATGCATTAACATTTATAATTCATATTCAATGCACGCCCCCATGGAGACACGAGTGAGTTCGCGCTTATCAATGCTGCATGTGTAATAACAAATAAAAATTTCAGCCTCTCATAACCATAAGCCCTGCAACTTTTGCCGACCTTTACAGAAACAGGGGGAACATTTGTTAAGTGAACCCATTTATGCGATATGGGTGGTAAGCCTCATCCTAACCTATAAGTCAAGGAATTTGAGTTTGAAACATCCTTAAACAACGGTTATCTTAATTTTTAATCTAAAGTTGCAAAAAAGAGTTTTGATGATTAAAATACAATGCACACCCACAAGCTGAGAAATAATTACAATCAATTAGGTCAACTTTTTATATGGAACCATACTTTTTGCGGCATTTAATCTTTTTAACATTACAATATATAATCTAAGTTGCATAGATGCATTAACATTTATAATTCATATTCAATGCACGCCCCCATGGAGACACGAGTGAGTTCGCGCTTATCAATGCTGCATGTGTAATAACAAATAAAAATTTCAGCCTCTCATAACCATACGCCCTGCAACTTTTGCCGACCTTTACAGAAACAGGGGGAATATTGATTTGTTAAGTGAACCCATTTATGCGATATGGGTGGTAAGCCTCATACTAACCTATAAGTCAAGGATTTGAGTTTGAAACATCCTTAAACAACGGTTATCTTAATTTATAATCAAAAGTTGCAAAAAAACTTATTTGATGATTCAAATTAAATGGACACCCATAAGCTGGCAAATGTCATTTCACGTTAACATACAATTGTGGCACTTATAATCTTTAATCTATAATCTAAGTTGCAAGGATATATTCATTTAAAGCTCTCAGATGTAAGCCCACAAACCAACAAGTGTAGTTCGCGCTTACAAATGCTGAATGTGTACTTACAAATAAAATCCAAACCTCAAATGAACATAAGCCCCACAACTTTTGCCGACCTTCCCTGAAACAGGGGTAACATTGGCAAAGTGAACCATTTTTTACAGTATGGGTGGTCAGCCTCATACCAACCTATAAGTCAAGGAATATGAATAAAAAATTACATTTAAATATATAAAAGAACAAAACCTTACAAATAAATCTATACAAAAAAAGTCAGAAATTTCCTATGCAAAAAATGTAGCAAATGAATACACCAACATTAAAAATCACCATTGCAGATTAGCCGCCACTTGATGTTTTTAATATTAGAATATAAATCTAAGTTGCAAAGATAAATTTTATAATTCATATTCAATGCATGCTTCCATGGAGACACGAGTGAGTTCCGCTTAGAAATGCTGCATGTGAACTTACAAATTAAAATTAAGGCCTCTAATGCACATAAGCTCTGCAACTTTTGCCGAACTTTTCAGAAACAGGGGGAACATTAGTTAAGTGAACCCATTTATGCGATATGGGTGGTAAGCCTCCTACTTACCCTGAAGTCAAGGAATTTGAGTTTGAAAAATCCTTAAACAACGGTAATCTTAATTTATAATCTAAAGTTTCAAAAAAGAGTTTTGATGATTAAAATACGATGCACACCCACAAGCTGGCAAATGTCATTTCACGCTAACATTTAATTGTGGCACTCGATGTTTTTAATTTTAGAATATAAATCTAAGTTGCACACATACATTTTATAATTCATATTCAATGCATGCCCCCAAGCAGACATGAGTGAGTTTGCGCTTACAAACGCTGCATGTGTAATTACAAATAAAAATTTCAGCCTCTCTTGACCATAAGCCCTGCAATTTTGCCGACCTTTTCAGAAACAGAGAAACATTCGTTCAGTGAACATTTTTTTAGGTATGGGAGGTCAGCCTCATACCTCATGCTTCATACAAGATACTCAGAACATGAAAGAACTAAATAACCCTTTTACCGCAATTTTTTTTCAAATTACTTCTTAAAGCATTTAATTACTATGAAGGAGGTGTGAGGAAAAATTATTGCGAAGCCAGACTTACACTGCCCGAAGGGCCTAGCAGACAACCGTGCGCAGCACGGTCAGTCTGCTAGTTGTCTATAATATTGTAGAACATTATATCTTTGTTAACCACTTAACTTTCGAAAAACTCACAATCGTTCGGTTTTTTTCATATGGCAACCCATAGACACAGATTAGTAAGAGTGTTGCCATAATTTATTTATTAAGTTAAAACTAATTAGTGGCAATTTTAAAAAATTAAGAAAAATTCTTGGAGCCCTTTTTGAGAAAAGTGCAATTTTATGTTTTTTTTGTATGTCAGCCATCTTGAATTTTCAAGTTGGTGTAATGTCATGCTATTAATACTTAATACATGTCCAAAAAAATTGATGTAGCCAAAGTTTGGTATCTCTAGGTCTTATACTTTGGAAAGTGACACACATACACACACACATATACACACACACACACACACACACACACACACACACATACAGATGGACGTTTTTGAAAGATAGTGTTTTTTGGCATGTCCTACACCAGGACAACTCATTTCCTTGAAAACCTCGAAAAAATTTTTCCACACCAAATCAAGACTTTCTTTATAGCCTTCAGCTATAGCAAGAAAGTAAAAAATAAAATGTAGCACTGGTTTTTGGATATATTGTATAATATGTAGATTAGACTCATCAAATGCCAAGTTTTCGAACTCGTACATTTTTGTAATTACCTGTAGCCCCGAAAAACTGAATATTTTTTCAATATTTCTACTTTTTTATTTTAATTTTTTGTTCTAGAATAAAATAATTTCCCCATTTTTAAAGATTATTACATTTTCAACAAAATTGGAAAAACAAGTTTTTTCATATTACGAATGAGTTTGAAGTTTCACGAGATAAAAAAAGATATTTTCAATGAATTTACCACTTTTAAAAACATTCTTAATATCTTGATTACGTTTCTCGAAGAGCGCATTTTACAAAAACATAGAATATTACATTCCAGTTTTAAAATTGTTATCAATAAAATAGAGAAATTTTAAGGTTTAAAACTTGGCATTCGCTGAATGTTATCATCTTGTAAAATATAATATGCCAAACCCGATACAACATGTAGTAGGTATTGCAAATATACAAAGATGAAGAAGACCGGATGACCGGTCCGTAGCTCAGTGGTAACACTGCGGACTCTGAATGGGAAGGTTGTGGGTTCGATTCCCGGCGGTGCACAAAAAATATGCCATTTATATTTTCAAATTTACTCTTCGCCGGGTTGAAAAATTCATAAAACCTTTACCAATGACCGGTCACCAAAGGTCCATCCAGCCTTACAGCAACTGGGTCTTGCTTGAGAATTGGCGCTTTGTAGCGACGACGATCTATAAATCTATAATCTAAGTTGCAAGGATATATTCATTTAAAGCTCTCAGATGTATGCCCACAAACCAACAAGTGTAGTTCGCGCTTACAAATGCTGAATGTGTACTTACAAATAAAATCCAAACCTCAAATGAACATAAGCCCCACAACTTTTGCGGACCTTCCCTGAAACAGGGGTGACATTGGCAAAGTGAACCATTTTATACAGTATGGGTGGTCAGCCTCATACCAACCTATAAGTCAAGGAATATGAATAATAAATTACATTTAAATATAAAAAAGAACAAAACCTTACAAAGAAATCTATTGAAAAAAAGTCAAAAATTTCCTATGCAAAAAATGTAGCAAATGAATACACCAACATTAGAAATCAACATTGCAGATTAGCCGCTACTTCTTCCTGTCCTTGCATACTTCTTTCATTTCACGATCAAGCTCGTAAAAAGGTCGATAGCTCAATTGGTAGAATGCTTGCATTCCACGCCGAGAGCAAGGGTTCGATCTCAAAGGCATACTCAGCCTTCACAAGAAATGAGAACCACCCAAGTAACCACTTTAGTCGTCCTAAGTTGTGAAAATTGTCTTTAGGTCTTATAAGGCTCATAAAAAGGTTAATGCTTTGCTATTTGGTCATATAAATGGCTTGAGGATAACTTATACGTCCAAAAACCAACTGGTTATTATTTCAACGTAGAAGTTGCTGACAAGAGGTTAAATTAACGTTATTGTGACTTAAGTTTCAAGAGCTTATAGTCCGATGATCTTAAGGTTGCCTAATATTCCTGATTACGTTCTAGAGAGGTTGGCATTTGCTAAAGTGAGAGCTAAAGGTTATCTTTTTAATATTGTTAGAACCATAAAGTAAAATAATGTTGAAATTGCTTTAGGTTGTATAAGACTTGTCTAGGCAAACAAATTAGGACTGCGTGGTAAGAACCTAAACCAATAGGTTGTCTTCAGGAGCTACAAGTATAATATTATAATGCTTTAAAAGGCATTCTCAACAGCTGTTGTTGTCTACGGAATTTCAAAGCAATACGTTGCCTAGTAAGATGAACCGACACAGGGTGATATCAAAGAAATTCAATGGAAATTTTAAACGTAAAGTCCGTAATTTTTTTTTACGAATTATCAATACACCGGTAAGTTTTTATTATTTTTTATGGTAGGTAGTTCGGTGAATGGTAAAGACTACAAAGCATCTTAAATATTACTATTATTATTCATTTATTGTATTATTATTAATTATATATTTCTATTATTATTAATTATTTATTTTCCTTGACTGATAGGTTGGTATGCGGCTGACCACCCATACTGTAAAAAATGGTTCACTTTGCCAATTTCACCCCTGTTTCAGGGAAGGTCAGCAAGAGTTGCAGAGATTATGTTCATTTGAGTTTTTTTTTATTGTAGGTCCACATGCGGCATGTGTAAGCGTGAAATTATGCGTGTCTGCTTGTGGGAATACATTTAATATGAATCTCAAATGATACATATCTTTGCAGCTAAGATTAAGATTTAGATTTTTAGATATATATATGTATATGATTTATTTTTTTGTTTTTTGGAAACATCGTTAAAATAAAGAAATAAATCATATTCCATGTCGTGAAATTTTTTATCTAAACATATATGTATATATTTAGATAATTTTTTTCACGACGTGGAATATGATTTTGTTTTTTGGAAACATCGTTTGATTTTTATTATTTAATAGGTGAATTTTCGGCCTCGCAAGGGAAGCCATCTTCGGACCTTTAGAGTTATAACGTTATAATAAAACTAAGTGTAAATATTATGTGCTGAATCTTTTCGGGGGTAGTCGGCTACTTCCGGTAGCGGTCGGGGGTCTTCGGCAATCTCCGCCATAGATTTCTTGCAGGACCGTCCGGCGTTGTCGGTCCACTCCGTCTGGAGCCGCTCCGGAGTGGTTCGGGCGTTCTCGGTAGCCTGGTATGTAGTGAAAGCTGTATCGCCGGTGGTGCCGAAGACCCCTGACCGCTACCGGAAGTAGCCGACTACCCCCGAAAAGATTCAGCATATAATATTTACACTTGGTTTTGTTATACTTAGTCTTATATATATTATATATATGGGGCTGTCCATATATAACGTCATTCGCATTAAGGGGGGGGGGGGGGGGGGAGTCTGGTCTGCAGATGATGGCAAATGATGTACGAGTACCAAAAGTGACGTTGTTCTTGTAAATACCAATTTCTACAAAATATACAAAATATTATGTAAGTTATATAATATTATTAATTATTAAGCTCATCCATTATTACAGCAAGAGGGGGGGGGGTCATTAGATAATGACTATAGGATGATTGTAAGGGGGGGGGGGGGGTCGAAAATCGGCCAAAATCGATGACGTAATTTATGGACGGCCCCTTTATATATTATATATATTATACTTGGTCTTAGCTAAATAGTTACAGTAATGAAAAAAATCAAGCATCTTAATTATAAAGCTTGAACAAAATATATAACTGAAGAATTGCCATCACAAAAAAATATTTAAAAAAACTCGTTTTTTTTACATTTTTGGCTTTTTTCGTGTGTGCTGTATTTTGGAATTTTGTTTTTGCTTTTAATTACAGAACTATACATTGTTTAGGTTCCGTACTTAACATTTTTTTTATAATGTCAATAGTTTTTGAGTAAATACGGAAAATAAAGAAAAAGTAATAATAACAACAGTAAACACAAACACTATTTTAAAGGAAATTTTAAACAATACAATAATGTATATTTTTTAAAACTTTAAAATAAAATACCTGCGAGTTAAAAAGACAAACTTGACGTAAAACGTAATCCAAAGTGTTTTTTTAACATTTGACTTTCAAGGGATTGAAAAAATGAACTTACTTTCAGAGGACCCTGTAGCTGTTTTTTTAGCACTCTTTCGATGAACAACACGTCCTGTCAGCAACAAAACTTAAGGTAACTAATGTTTCTTCGCAGTTATTGTCGCGACTGACAAATCTTTAAGAGCTCCTCGCAATAAGCTTAAAGCTGCGAAAATAGCCTTGTGGTTGTTAGTAGCTCCGCGAGATAACCTTTAGCTCTTTTTTTGGCAAAAAAGGTATATTTTAAAGCTTACTGGTAATTTCTTTATGGCAGCCATATTTTTTCAATGAAAAAAAACTAACTATCTTAATCAACAGAAATATTTTTATTTAATTATGCAAAATTAAATATGGTATCCTATGCGATTTAAAATACATGCCTTTTTGTATGAATATAAGTTTAATTTATAATGCAACTTACCACCAAACACTTAATCGAAAAAAATTATTAAAATTAAAATATTAAATTTTTTAAGTTACGAAAGGCCCGTCTCGTATACAGAACTATTATCCTAAAGTATCACGATAAAGTGCCATTCGCAGTATGTTTTACATTTCCCCTGCTTTCTTAAAGCCATTTATTATTTTGTTTGAAAACAACTCATACTTATCTATCCATTTTGAAACTTGGTAAGTCGGAATATGGCGCGCACGCGCCATTATAATATGTATTTCAATTCACGGCTGTGTAAAAAATCTTCCACAGAAACATCTCGTTCTCGCTCACCCGAGCGAGAGCGAGATGTTTCTCGGGTCCTCTCGCTCTCGCTCACCCGAGCGAGAGCGAGAGAACCCGAGTTGTAAGTTGTATACGAGTTACATCCAAGACTTATTTAGAACGTAAACGCTGTCTTGCTAGGTTATATTGAGGTAAAATTAAGGTTGCCGAAGTTATATTTGGGTTCTGCCGTAGCTCGTAGAGCGGTTCTGTATTTGAGCTATAGGTTTTGGGGTAGCTCTTCGCAAGGTTCTAAAACTGGGGCCCTTTTAGCACTCACGAGGTTAGTATAAGGTAAATATAACGTTATTGAGACTACTAAGACTTACGTGCCGATTTCCATACAAAGGTTGTGGGACCATTTTGTAACCTTTTTAAAACCTAAATGGTTACTTGGGCAGCCCCCCCGGGAGCTGGGAAACCCCCACTTCAACTGAAAGTGGTTGGTGTGAGGCCGGCCCCCTTACCTGTAAAAGTAAATAGGTCCCGAAGCGCCACATGCGACCCCTTCGGGGATAACGCAGGCAAGAAGTTACACTATATGTGTAGCTTAGTTGCGTTTTGCGTTTAAGAAGTATGGCTCATCTTTAAACCTGAGTTTTATGGATTTAAATTAAAAAAAAATAAACAATACAATAATGTATTTTTTCAAAGGGATTGAAAAATAAAAACTTACTTGCACTTTCAGAGGAGCCTGTAGCTGTTAGCACACTTTCCGTAAACACGTGATCCAAGCACCATCCACTAACACCATCAAAACATGCAAGCAACATTTTTTTCTTAGCGGCTACTTTCGCGGCTGATAAGTCTTGAAAAGCTCTTGGCAATAACCTTTAGCTCTTATTTAGGCACATTTTAAGAGATTCTAGCTGTTATAGTTCTAAAAAGGTTAATTTGAATGCTTACTAGTAATTTTCTTACGGCAGCCATATTTTTTCGTTAAAAAAAAATAACTATCTTAATCAATAGCAATATTTTAATTCAATAAGGCAAAATTTGAATAAGGTATGCTATGCGATTGTAAATACATGCCTTTTTGTATTAATATAAGTTTTATTTATAATGCAACTTACCACCAAACACCTGATTTACAAAAAATATATATATTAAAATCTAAATTTTTTTAAGTTACGAAAGGCCCGTCTCGTATACAGAACTATTATCCTAAAGTATCACGATAAAGTGCCATTCGCAGTATGTTTTACATTTCCCTGATTTCTTAAAGCCATTTATTATTTTGTTTGAATACAACTCATACTTATCTATCCATTTTGAAACTTGGTAAGACGCGCACGCGCCATTATAATATGTATTTCAATTCACGGCTGTGTAAAAAATCTTCCACAGGAACATCTCGCTCTAGAGCGAGATGTTTCTCGCTCACCCGAGCGAGAGCGAGAGAACCCGAGTTGCAAGTTGTGTAAGAGTTAAATCCAAGACTAATTTAGTACGTAAAAGCTGTCTTGCTAGGTTATATTGAGGTAAAATTAAGGTTGTCGAGGTTATATTTGAGTTCTGCCGTAGCTCTTCGAGCGGTTTTGTATTTGAGCTATAGGTTTTGGTGTAGCTCTCTGCAAGGTTCTAAAACTGGGGCCCTTTTAGCACTCACGAGGCCAGTATAAGGTTAATATAACGTTATTGAGACTATTAAGACTTACGTGCCGATTTCCATACAAAGGTTCTGGGACCATTTTGTAACCTTTTTAAAACCTAAATGGTTACTTGGGAATGTAACATATCTTTGCAAATTAGATTAGAAGGTCAAATTGGGCTTTAGCGTCATTGAAAAATAATTAATACTTTAAACTATCTCAAATTAGTTTAATAAATAGTATGAGGATGCATCCTGTACCCGTAGTACGAGTTTTATTCACAATAGGGTAGACCGAGGCGAATCGGATCACTTTTTCTTTGAGGTTGAGCAAATCATACTAAAGTGTTATATAATGCTATTTTTATTGATTAAATCGTAAGAAGTAACATTCAGCTATGAAATAAACATTTCAAAACTTAAATCATACATGTATACTCTTAATTAGCTATTAAAAACTAAAAAAAGAAAAATATCCGAATCGCCCCAATTTTCGGGGCGAATCGGATCCTACAAAACATGTGACAAAAATTTAAGTTTCTCAACACTTTACCTTTGGAATCAGCAAATAATTCACATATATGTACATATATATAGTCCTCTTTTCCCTCTCTTAGTTGGTAGAGTGCTTGCATTCTACCCCGTGAGCTCGGGCTCGAATCCCGCCGAGGGTGTCAGAAATGATTTCCCACTTCGGTGTTTATTTGAAACTCCATTATAAAATACCGGAAAGGTTTACTCAGCCTTCACAAGAAATGAGTACCAGCCCTCTCGAGAGCTGGGAAACCCCCACTTCAACTGAAGTGGTTGGCTTAAGGCCGGCCCCTTTACCTGTAAAAAAAATAGGTTCAACTCGCCACATGCGACTCCTTCGAGGATAACGCGACAAGAAGTTACACTATATGTGTAGCTTAGTTGTTTCCCCCCCCCATATCAGCACATTTTTCGTGGCATCATTTGTTGCAGGCAATGCACTGACTCAGCAGCCTTACGTAAGGTCAACTCTTTGTTCTGGACTTTATTTACAGCCTCTTTCATTTTTTCTTGAGACCATTCTGCGGCATCAGTCTTCCTTGTGTACGTGCAAACCATCTACAATGAAAGAAATATTAATCAATAACCTCAAGCATGTAATAAATCAGTTTAAAAGTGTGATCCGATTCGCCCCTGACGATATGATCCGATTAGCCCCATAATCAATACTTTTGAAATAAATATTTTACACGTTAACCTCTAAAATCATACTGAAAAGCGAAGTGGTTCTCTGATATGGACACCTTGCCCAACAATTTAAACCAACGTAGTTGAGGTTTTAACGCAAATCCGTAATATGACACAAAGAAATCGCAAGTACGAATTTTAGATGAGCGCCAAAATTGCAACACACACAATCGACCGGGTCGCTGATGAGCGGCGTCGAAACTGATTCACAAGGACAATCGAAATACTGCCTATGTCGGGAGGTGAGGGGTGAAATGACAGACGCAAAACGCTCGTTTAGTGGGTTCTATGTGAATACGATATTTGAATTATCAACAGATTTCTTATTTTGATCCGATTCGCCCTGTGATCCGATTCGCCTCGGTCTACCCTACTCGAAGAAGGTATTGAGTATTCGAGAAAAATGTATGTGAACTTGAAAAGCACCTCTGGCGAAACAAGTTTTGAAACTTTTTTTGCCAGAGGTGCTTTTCAAGTTCACATACATTTTTCTCGAATACTCGATACTTCGAGTATTGTGAAAAAAAACTCTTACTACGGGTACTGAAATCCCTGCTGTCTAAAATGCTTTACGTCCACCAGTGCATCGCCCAGTCAATCCACATCATCGTCTCGGTACAAGTAAAATCTTCTTTTGGTGCAGCCGATGGCGCAGTTATATCCATGGCCTTACAGTAATAATATAGACTATTACGGCTTATTGTCTTATAACCATAAAGAAATGAAGTTATTTTTAAGTTGTTGTAACTTGTAAGTATTTAAAGTGCATCCATCGTTTTGTTATTGTGGTCTCTGTGTATTATATTAATCACTCCAACCCAATGTTAGTTATCATTGCTGCACTAATGCAGAGGTTGTCTGTGGACTGAGTGTGTGGCTTTATCACAGGAAAAGCAACTGGTATTTATACCCAAGTATGTTTAAGTTTCACGTTGTAACAAAAACAAAAACAGCGCGTGCAGTGAGAGTTTTACTTTCCATACATTTTTAATACAACGCTATGGTTGAGTATAGTTTTATACGTGGTTTTGGCATGCAGGCTATAATATGATGTTTAAAGTCTCTACGACATCAACATACCCCAACTATCTACTTACCGAGAGTTGTCACCCATCTGTAGCACACATTAAGCAGCACAAACAATCGTTTGTCATACAACATTCTTGCGTGATATTTACCATTTCACGATAAAACCAGTCAGAGATATCTCGTCCACAGACAGCTCCATCACAGAAAAAGTTCTCTCCCAAAAATCTTTGTAATTACTGCAGTCTTAATTAATTGCCGTTTTCTGCGGACCATATCGCACGCTAATAAAGAGAAATAACTCGAAAATTGGGAAAATCGAGATTTTGTAATAAAACGCTAGAACAATGCGAGAAGAATAGGTAGAATGCGACAGCCGCTCAATTTGGACGAATAAGACCGAGATAAAACATCGGCCGCCTTTTTCATCCCATACAAGTTGTACTGGTTGTCTGAACTTCAAACGTGATTTCCCAACATTCTTGTTTTTTGAGTTATTGCTCTTTATTATTAAACGTGCGATATATTGTATGTAACCGAAATGTTACGTGAAATGAAATGTTTTGTTGACCGAACTGTCGTGTAACTGAAATGTCCGTAGCCGGTGTGCCTGTGGACGAGCTGTGTGTGACCGAAATGTCCGTAGCCGGTGTGCCTGTGAACGAGCTGTGTGTGACCGAAATGTCCGTAGCCGGTGTGCCTGTGAACGAGCTGTGTGTGACCGAAATGCTGTTGATCAAAAAGTCGTGTGGACGAATTGTCGTGTGACCGATTTGTCCACGGCCAATTTTTCTGCGGACCCTATATTTACAAATTAAAATGAATTTCTCTTCAACTCATTCTGGTCTGAATTGAATGATAGTATGGACACTATCGGGTGGTTTTAACAGGCCATACAACTCCTGCCACATTGGACACGACATTCTGCACGGGCGATTTGATGGCATAACCATCTCACGTGGAGGTGATGTGAACTAGCCATCGAGATTGTGTAATTTGACCGCGTTAGACTTTTTCTTGTGGAATTTCTTAAGTCACAGGTCTATGCGAATAAGCCACAAACCACAGCGGCCCTCAAAGCCAGCATAACACATACCATAGGTCAAATTCAGCCTTATTTATGCGCCAGAGTCATGAACAATTGGGCATTTCTGATACGCACAATCAAGAAAATCTAGGTGGGCATTTGAAGATGTTATGTATATTCCATACAATAATGGCATTGATGGCCTTTCAAACTTAAAATTAAAATAATCGAGGATATCTCACACACACATGGTGTTATTTAAATTTAAAGATAGGAAGTGATTAAGCACTATACCTACTTCATTATATAAGAGATGAAAACGTCAAAGTCTCTGTTGGGGCTTTAGCCACCCCTAACGGAATAGTAACAGATTCACTCTTAAAATATGCTGAATGAAACACACATGGCTAATACCTCGTGACTAAGCTACACATATAGTGTAACTTATTGCGGCTTTCTTACCGAAGAGGTCGCATGTGGCGAGTAGAACCTATTTATTTTATAGGTTGGGGGGCCACTTCAGTTGAAGTGGAGGTTTCCCAGCTCCCGAGGGAGCTGGTACTACTAATTTCTTGTGACGTCTGAGTAATACCGGCAAGTATTTTATTTTGGATTTGAATTAAACACCGAAACGGGAAATCATTTCTGACACCTTCGGTGGAATTGGAACCCGAGCTCTCGGTATGGAATGCAAGCACTCTACCAACTGAGCTATCGACCGGACCAGGTTTTTGTGTTCAGGGTTTTTTTGCATGCCACTCTGCCCAGAGGTGGAGGATTAAAATCCAAAACAGGGGAGATAAAGTGGGTTTTTAGGGCAGGTCTTTTTAGTAGAGGAGAAGGACTAGGTATTTGTTGACGATGCTTTCCATTCTTCTGTTGTCATATCATTTTATGGCTGAACAATTTCAAAACTTAATTTAAATCGGATATTTAACGAGCCGTTTAGAGTAAATAAATTAAATATCCGATTTAAATTAAGTTTTGAAATTGTTCAGTTTTAAAAATTAATATAATTGTCAAAATGTCAAACGACCGTAATTCTAACTTAAACCTAACTATATCATCTTAAGTTGCAGTACGTGCAAGAATGACACGCACGATCAGTGCTTTGTAGAAATTATTCAAAATTTAATGATTATTATGTGATAATCATTCAAATTATACAGGTGCTGGTATTACCAACAGGTACTCTTCTTACCAAGAATTTAATAACCAAGTAATGTGCCATCTTTGATTTACCTTACTTTGGCGTTTCGGAGAATTTTTTTATTCTTCTTATTACCATCTTGTAAAGACAGAGCCTTGTTTATCTGCCTTTGTTGTTTCCATCCTCTTGCGATTCAAATAGGACGAGACATCCATCTTCAAACGCTTCAAATCTTGGAAGTATGAAGTTCTCTGGGGCAACCACTTCTTCATTTCCCCAAGATGTTGCTAAAGAAAAGAGCTATGTCTAATCAAGTGCTTAAGAGTGTTCAACAAGATGAAAGACTATAGAATAATACACTTCCATTATAATAACTAAGGTTTGGCTGGGCCGCGGTCGGTTCAGGGTTAAACTTTGTCAAGGATTAGACGGGGGAGGTAAACAGGTCCTTCATTACCTGACTGCCGTATCAAAATATATCCCGGTTGTATGACGTCACAATTATTTGCCAATGGAATTTGTGCCGAGTTTTATTCTCATCTTTGTATTGTGGCACACTATCGACATATCAATAAGCCTTTGAGAAATCTGGTTTGGCATCTTACATGACGTGCTGCCAGATTGCCTTTTCCCTAGCTACTCAGTTATTTTTTGTCAGTGGAATTTGTGCACTTCGCAAAAAAAACGCAACTAAGCTACACATATAGTGTAACTTCCGAAAGAGCTGGTACTCATTTCTTGTGAAGGCTGAGTAAACCTTGCCGGTATATTTGGGGTTTGAAATAAACACCGAAACGGGTTATCATTTCTGACACCCTCGCCTCGGTGGGATTCGAACCCGAGCTCACGGCGTGGAATGCAAGCACTCTACCAACTGAGCTATCGACCGGACTTTCTACCTTGTTTTATGACTTCCTATCCTTGTTTTATGACACAGATCAACGTATAAACAGTCCTTGCCCTGCTGGAGAGATCTGGTTTGACCTCTGCACAACCTTCTTGAGCATCGAGTCAATATCTCACATGACGTGTGCGCCGTGGCGAGGTGCGGGCAGAACAAAGTCGACAGCAGTGCTCCCAACAATTAACGCGTACAATAACAGGCCAGAGTGTATAATACACAGTATAGGTAGTTACTGTAAATATAATACGAGTATATAGAGTGAAGACAAGAAGCAACAACAACCTTCCAGATGTAAAATGATTCGTATGGAAATAATGACGACAATCTAGAAATTTTACCAATACTCTGTTATGACGGCAATTATAAAAGGGTAATTGAAGAAAAGATTGTTTATTAAATGTGGCAGGAGTTTATTGCGTTTTTTTTTTATTTATCAAAAGTTCGACCCTGAATCTCACTGGTCTATCGATGGATAGAAGATGCTGAAGGCAAAATAGTAATGGTTCAACTATGATCGTCCATCCCTTATGGGGAGACCAATATTGATTTGAGTGCAAGATCTTTACTGGTTGGATCTTTATATATATTTGGATGACTTCTATTTCTTTCTTCTTTTGGGCGCCGTTTAGTGGCTCCAGCCACCCCAAGGGCGCCCACCGCTCACTCTCTTCTTGTGAAGATGGTGGTCTTCAGCTCCTTCCTGAAGCGCTCCTCGCTGGTTTCCGTCCTCAGCTTCAAAGGCAGCCGGTTCCAGCACAACGGTCCCGCCGAACTGAACGCCCTATCCCCAAAGCCCGTTCTGCTCCGTCGAGATGGCATTTTCAGCTTGTTGATAGCATCACTCTGCGCCGAGCGAAGAGTGCACCGCTTATCAAAAATCTCGTCAAGCTTACATAGTTCGGCTAAGTAAGAAGGGGCCGTTTGGGCCTTTGGCTTGGCTAGTCAGATATAAAATTTGCAGATGGTGAATATCATGTCGCAAGTCATGTGGCAGGGTATTCGAACCACAGAAAAACTTTCTGACATTGTCTGTGTCTCCATATATTTATCTCATCATATCAAACGCATGCCCACAAACAAATCTGTGCTTACAAACTAAAATCCAAACCTCAAATAAACGTAAACCCTGCAACTTTTGTCGACCTTCCCTGGACAAGGCGTGACATTGGCAAAGTGAACCATTTTTTACAGTATGGGTGGTCAGCCTCATACCAACCTATAAGTCAAGGAAAATTATGATAGAAAAAAGTGGAAAGGTGAATCAGTAGGTCTACAATTGAGCAGGAAGCTTGGAATTGCATTGAGAATCTGCACCCCGAGTATAAAGTATTGCGTTGCAAGAATATGAAATTTCTTCCTGTCTCCACGGATTGTTTAAAGACTATTTTTCCTCAATGTCCTAGTAAGGCAATGGCTTGATAAATATTATGTTTGTGTTATTCTGAAACGTGGGTAACCGCAGATGCCATTTTGTTTGTCGCACTAAGCAGTACCTACTCGCCAAGTACTCGCGTCTGCACTATAATTATTTATGTACGCGGCTGTTGCCAACAGGCCATCGAGGACAAACTGGGTGACGGAGGCGAGATGCACACTAGGCTCGTGGTTGCAAGGCACATAATTATAGGGCCGGCATTACTAACATTAAAATGTGTCTAATCAAGACCAAAATTCAAACAAATACACGTTTTCTTTACAGTACCCCGAGAATTTGCATAAATCTCACCTCGATTGCGTAAATCAAAAATATATCGACGGTTAAAAGGCATTACTAAATTATAAAGACATAAACTAAATTGTTTAGGAGAGCAGTTTAAAGTTTGACATTGCAGAAAAATTGCTTTTTTTATTTTTTATCATATCTTTAAAACCAAAACAGCTTTAAAATAAATAAAAATAAATAAACATTTTTTGGCATTCATATTAATGTGGTTTTACGATGTTTTTTTATTTCACTAGCGCTTTTAGGACAAAAATGGCCAAAATCTTGTCGGTTACACCAAAACCATACTTTGAAAACGTAGTTTTTTGCTTGGCCATAAACAACAAAACAATCATCGTAGAGCTATGGGAGTTAGCGTATTAGAAAGAGCTAAAAAATTTAAGTAGGATAGGATTCATAACTCATTTTTGACCAAAACGTCGCTTCATAACTCAATTTTAACCAAAACGTCGCCCTACTTCCTTTTAACCGTCGATATGGAATCTACGACGAATGATTTCGTTTTCACACATTTTTCGATCTACGTAATCAAGGTGAGTTTACGCAATGTCTTATACTAGGGGAACTGTTCATTTTGGACATCCCTCTTGTGATAAGACCAGCTGTTCTTCCATCTTTTGGGTGGTTGGCCTGTAGACGCTGGATTCGAGTTATCCTACTTCCATGTCTCCCGTCCACTGTGATGAAATACCTTCACTTACACCTCATCCACTCGTCGCTAAAAGGGCAACTCGTAGAACGACTGGCAATTATCCCTTTGCTGTTTCTTACCTAACTGCCCGTTTCTGGAATGATTTACCGGTATCTGGGTTCTCATCCAAATTTAACCTAGTACCTAAATGTTAAAACCAACATTGCCACTTCTTGTCAGTGTCTTAGAACAATGGCACAACCACAGATCAAAGATTCATAGATCTGCGGGCTGAACACAATACCCTGTGTCACTGTCCTCTTTTCTGTTTATGTTTAGAATCCTATTACTTTGAGTTATATAGGAGTTTTTAAGAATGTGAATAATTGAATTGCACCAAATCATCTTATGGCCCATCATCTTATGGTTCTAGAATGGACAGATCCATAACCGTCTGATGTCGCCTTCACTCTCAGCATTTGTCAATAAAAGTATATTTACGACGTTACAAAGTTCGAAATCACTCGAAGGTTGAAGCCTGTACACTGTACAGTGTGCAGTGTTGCAACAAGACATTAACGTGAAAAAAAGTGAAACTTTGTCAGTTTGTCAATGCTCACTTTATTTCCCGTTTTTCCTCAATGTCTCGTATTTCTCATCTTTAATATCTTACTTATACGTAAGAATATGTCATACATTATCCCGAGTATAAAACATTACGTCAACTCCCCTCGATCGCCTAAGTAGAAAAAAATTTAGAACACCCATACATTTTTTCTATTAACACTATCCAGTGGATTTGCAACTCCCTCGTGGTTATTACATATCTATAATCTAAGGTGCAATGACATTTAGGATTCATATTTAATGTATGCTCACAAGCAGACACGTACAAGTTCGCGCTTACGCATGTTGCATGTGTACTTTTAAATTTTAAAATCCAAATCTCAAATTCGATTTTTGACGACCTTCTCTGAAACAGGGGTGACTTTGGCAATGTGAAATATTTTTACAGTTAGGATAATCAGCCTCAAACCATTCTACAATTACGGAACAAAAATACTGAATTTCATTTTACAGGTATTTGTTTTCCTAACTTATAGATTGGTATGAGGCTGACCGACCACCCATGAAAAAATGTTCAATTATCGCTTTATAAAAAATAGTAGACGCCACCTCAAGGGCGCTTTATCGCTGAAAGTAGGTACATATTCTATGCAGTCTATTGGTTAGCGTTACGGAACCATAATCGAAAAGGTCATGGGCTTGAATCCTGGCGCTCCGCTGGGAATCGAATAGTTTTTATGTTATACTTAAGTCATTGCTAACCATAATATAATCAAGTATAATAACGTAAAAATTAAACACAGTTTTTCTGTTTTTTTTAATTTACACGAGATGATTTATTTCTCGAGCGCTTTTGATGTGTTCACACATCTTTAAAATTAATCTTGACAATGTCAATACACAAACCCTTAAACTTTTATACAATAAATGGTTAGCCATAGTAATCAAATGCATGTTTATTTTATATGTAGTTAAAGTCATATGGAATAATTACAGTTTTGATTATATAGTGCATCGATAAAACTCTGGCAAGCCAATGTGTATACAGAGAAATCAACACTTCGCACGTTTAATAATAAAGAGAAATAACTCGAAAATTGGGAAAATCGAGATTTTGTAATAAAACGCAAGAACACAATGCGAGAAAAATAGGTAGAATGCGACAGCCGTTCAATTTGGACGAATATGACCGAGATAAAACATCGGCCGCCTTTTTCATCCCATACAAGTTGTACTGGGTGTCTGAACTTCAAACGCGTTTTCCCAACATTCATGTTTTTTGAGTTATTGCTCTTTATTATTAAACGTGCGACTTACCTGTGTGAATTGGAAGTGTGTTTTATTTGCAACAATAGCTACAAAGTAGTCATTTCGGTGTGTTTTTATTACTCGGACTTATTCAGCCTTCTGTAACTGTAACACTGCCGCTTTTCCATTAGGGGTGGTCAGAACCTCTGCACTGTCCACTCCACGTATTCCTACCTGACATACTTTTTTTAGTTCATTCACATTTAAAAAATGTAATTTGTTGTGTATGTTTCTTGACTTATAGGTTGGTATGCGGCTGACCACCCATGCTGTAGAAAATGGTTCAATTTGCCAATGTCACCCCTGTTTTCAGGGAAGGTTGGCAAGAGTTGCAGGGTGTATGTCCATGTGAGATTGGGGTTTTTATATTGTAGGTCCACATGCGGCATGTTTAAGCGCGAACTTGCGCATGTCTGTTTGTGAAAGTGCAAATAATGGGAATCTTCAATGTTACAATAGGTATATATTTTGCAACTTAGATTAGATTAGACATATCCATCACTTTTTTCATACATTTCATTTTTGTACATTGCTTGTATATCCCATACCTTAACAATTTGACCAAGCCATTCCTTGTCTTCCCTTTCCCTCTCGCCTCCTTTATTTCCACTATAGATACTCTTTATCGAGTGTTCATTATCCATTCTTTTCAAATGTCCAAACCATCTCATTATATTAGTTTTTACCTTTGTCCTCACATCATCTTCACTTTTTAACCAATTCTATCCATACTCTATCTTTTAAGTTGTTTAACAAGGTAAACCAAGATATGGAGTAAAAAGGTTTTCATAAAGCCTGCCAACTGTGTAAAGATAAACAGTTTCAACACGTTAGTGTGGAAGATGATGATTACGATGATGAATCAGTTTGCTTTTTTGGTTGACGTCGTTTCGTGGCATTGTCTCTTCAAGGGCGCCCCAAAAGATTAAGTGAACAGTTCGGTCTTGAAACGTCTCTTAAAGTGACTGGTGTCGGCTGTAGGGGTGGCCGGTACCTCCGTAGATGCGTCTCTTTCATTTCTTCAATATTCATAACTTTCTTCATACACACTCTTCTCTTATTCTCACTCTGCATCTGCTCTTCCGCAATCTCGCCTACTCGGTCTATCCATTCCTTCCTCAGCCTTCCCTTTTCATCTGTACACTTTTTGTGTCTGTCTTTCGTCATCTATTCTTTTACGATGTCCGAAACATCTCGTAGCTACCTACTAGTGTTTAACACTTCTGATTCGTAAACGGAAAGTTGTGGGTTCGAATTCCGGCGGAGCACAAAAAAATACCATTTAAATTTTTTTAAATGTGCTCTTCGCTGGGTGAAAATTCATATACCTGTGCCAAAGACCGGTCACTATAGGTCCATCCAGCATTATAGCAACTGGGTCTTGCTTGAGAATTGACGCTTTCTACAGCGACGACCGAGCTCGCAGAGGGCTCTTGAGGTGTGATACACACAAAAACAGCGTTCACCAAATAAATAATCATCCTAATATTATTATTTTATCTCATCGTACCTACTAGTCGGAAGCGTTAACCACCAGACCACAGACCGGTCCAAGTTGTTCATATTGTTTACGAAACTGCTCACGATGGCCGCGTTGAAGAAGCCAAGAATGGTCTGAGGGGTGGGGGAGTTGGGAGGGGGGGGTCTGGCGTATCGGCCTTGGACCCAATAGCAAGCGCGCCGACCGACGATGACACTCCAACAATACGTAATCGGGCAGGCGACATCGCACACAGCTCATACCACATAGCGCATGATAAAGCACAGAGCTCACAGCACGGTGAAGTGTTATCAGCGCGAGCGGTGCGTTCTCTGGCAATAATAATATAATTGGACAATTTGTATACAGCGCCGTTTAGTGGCACTAGCCACCCCAAGGGCGCTTTTATGTGTTGAAGCTTCTGTTAAACAAATGTGTCTTAAGCAACTTCCTGAAACTGCCAACACTGGTCTCTGTTCTCAACTCCAGAGGTAGACTATTCCAATAGGATGGACCAGCCGAACTGCCCTGTCTCCGAAACCGGTTCTGTTCCGTCGAAGAGGCAGTTGAAGCCTGTTTACGGCGTCACTCTGTGCAGAACGAAGAGTGCATCGTTTACCACTCAATGTAGGCGTGTGCACGCTCATGATGAATCTGACGACTTTTTTGATAGGCTCCGTTTAGTGACGTTACAGAAATACAAAAGAGACCACCTAAAGGCATTCGAGATGTTAATTTGAATATTCATCACGGACTGGAGTCTCCTGAGCTGATACTCAATCGGCCACCACAGCATAGTTGTAGTGTCCAATCTATTTAGGAATCCCGTGCGTACCCTCTCCAGATTTCATGTGATTTGGAGTTCTACGACCACAGAGGTTGCAGTTAATGTTTTGAAACAGGGTTTAAGCTTCGTAGTGGTATATGGCTATTGATGTTGGTTTTGAACAAACCCGTTTCAAATCGGAATCACGCACTCTCATATCGTCGTGGAAAACATCATCTAACTACTTTATTCCAAGTGATGGGAAAAAACATGTATCGTTGAAGTACCATTGATAGAAGTGTCAGCAAAGTAATCAATGCTGTAACAGCTAATATGGAAGGTGCCATCACAAAAGTCGTCTTATCAGCTTTGTGTGCCTCGCAATACTACTCAATGTGGGCATGTGAACGCTCATGATAAATCTGTTTTGACTTTTTTCGCCATTTTGTGATGTGTTGGGCCATCCAGAAATACTAATTATGGCCAAACTGGCCATATCCTTTAGAGAGTTGCTCATCCTGCGATGCGAATTAGCCCCTTTGAGGAGGTCTTCCTCGAGGATGTGCTTGACGTGAGAGTCTGGTATTGTCCATTCTTTGTCATGCCGTACCTTTCCCATTGACATTGGCAAACATAAATATTCATATAGGAATAAATGGCCTAGTGCATTTCTTCCCAGAATGGAATTACATTTTAATTTAGTCGGTGTTATGACCGCGGGGATCAAGTCGGGTTATTTGGAACCGGATAACGTTGGTTCGTACCTCGCGACGATAACTTCGACCCTGGTTCAACAGATGCCGTTGCATGCACACAAGCTTCTTCTGCTTTCGCATGAAGACAACTGGCCAGGTAAAATAGGTTGATGGATTACATTCCATTCCACAAATCTATGTATTTAAAAAAAAATAAAAAATCTTAACTTTTTTAATTACTTCACTTTCCGAAAATTTTGTGTTCCTTGACTAATAATTTGGTATGAGGCTGACTCCCCATGTTGTAAATACTTGGTTTACTTTTGCCAATGCCACCCTGGTTTCAGGGAAAGGTGACAGCAGTTGCAATGTTTATGTTCATGTGAGGTTTGGTTTATTTGTATGTACACATCCAGCAAGTGTAAGCGCAACTTACATGTGCTTGCTTGTGGACATGCCTCAGCCTTGTAACAGCCTTTATTGTCAAAATATCTTTGCAACTTAGATTATACATATGTATCAATACAATGGAGTTGTGGAAAAAAACTCAAAAAAAAAAAAAAACTAAAATTAAAATTAAAATTTTGTTTGCCAAAAATGACTCTGCATTCAAAAACTTAAAAAATAATTGCTCTCCGGACATTTTATATGTAATATATTTTGTATCGGCGACGGAAATGGATTTATAAAGGCACTTTTGCGTCTTTTAGACAAGACGTGCAGCTGATATGGCCGCAACTCGTACCAGTTTTAATAGAAAAAAACATTCCATGTCGTTCTTTATTATATTGTTGGCATTACGCTCAAGTACGTATTCTTCAAAGCTAACACAGACGCAGATGTCAACATTTGTACACATATAGTCAATGTTTCACAATACCGTTACATCTTACACTTCTGATGCAGACATATAAAGATACCACCTAAACAACGATATCAGTGATAAGAGATGATGAAACCTTCGTCCATTGCATCTTTCACTCAAAGCTGTTTGAAAACCGCTTAGCCCTCGTCAACATCTTGTAAACGCAGAGCTCTGTTGTGCTAGCCGTCTATCTCTGTTGGTTGTTATTCTCTTGAGCTGCGAATAAGAGCATTCATAAGCCGCTTCAAATCCTGAAGTATGCAGTTTTTGTGCGAACTATCGTTCGTCTTTCCAAGATCTTTCCTTAGAAAGGTGCTATGTCTAATCAAGTGTCTTAATTTTACTTTGGTTTTCAGTTAAAAAATGTGACTTATAAGCAGTTTCCTTTCTTTTACATTCTGCAACACCTTTTTGGTAGATCAGGCTATCTATTGCCACTTCCTCGCAGTGCTTTTTGCGACTCAATCAATACCAACTCTGCCCAAATCGAAGAATATATTTCACTTTGTAGTATTATTTACTTTGTCACGTTCTTTGGTAATCACTGTGTTTGTGTGAATCACACTTCAAGAGCGAGCAAGTCGCTATACAAAGCGCTTATTCTCAAGCAAGACGCAGTTGCTTTCAGGTTGGATGGACCTTTGGAGCCCCTAGCGTCCAAAACTAGACTGCAGAGTACAGACCGGTCTACAAACGTAGATTAGTTCAGTGCAGAAATTGGCACGTGCTGTATTGCAATTTATTCATGATGCAATCCACTCGCACATGCGCAGACTGTGCGCGCTTGCTGAGGATGGCCGTGACACGGCATGTGCAAGCCGAGTTACTTGGCTGTACGCCAGGAGGACGCTAAAGAGGATGTCCCGGTCAAGAACTGGAGCCAACGTCTGAACTAAAAACAGAACTGACACAGGCAATCGTATGGATTCACTGTGTTTACTGTAGCTGTTCCTGTATCCAGCCGTCTTTCTGCTTCGGACGGTCAGTACCTCATGAAATGCGTCTTTACTTTTATTTGTCGTTGCATCTCCGTAACGTTCATCATTTTTTTCTATTTTTCTGTATATTCCAGTTATTTGTTATCTCGCTTATTAAGTCCATTTATCCTTTCTTAGATTTTCTCCATCCACAGTTATTTGTAGATATTGCATTTATCAAGACGTTTTGTCTTGTCGATAGCTCGTTTGGCAGTACGCTTGCGTTGAAAGCCAAATGGCGAGGGTTCGATTCTATTGAGAATTTTGTACTTGATCTCCTCGGGTAATTCCTTAATGCTGCGATCACGCAAGTGGTACATTTTTTTTAAATGTGGATTCCCTAAAGGTACATATAATTTGCATTGAATATTGTTTTGCTCATTATCATCATCAATGGCACAACAAAACCCGAGTTGGGTCGTGGCCTTATTGATCAACCGCTTCCAGCCTGTCCAACGCCTTCCTCCTCCACATCCCTTCAGTATGTCACCTTTCCATCCAGCCACACCTTAATCTGTGTCTTCCTACTGTCCTGCGTCCTTCTGGGTCCAACATCACAAGCGTCTTTTCCAAACTCCAATGGTCCATTGGATATACAACCCAGCCAATGTAGTCTGCTGACTTCTATTGACCGAACCACATCAACATCTTTGTTGAGGTCGTATGTATAGTGCAGAGGTGTATCTCAAACAAATATTCACGTCCTTTATTTGGAAGCAAATACGGCAGACAATGTTCATTTCGAATGTATTTGTTTAAAAAAATAATCAGGTCATCTCGCCATTGTCCTTTTGTCACAAATCTTTATCAAAGACATGATGACGTGACTAAAGACAGATTATGTTTGGATGCAAATATGGTAAGGGCACAGCTTCCCAACCTTTGGGTCGCGATCCGTCAAGTGGGTCAGACAGCGAGAGTGGATTTTAAAGTCTTATTTGTTTAAAATCGAAAGAAATTTTTTTTTACAATGACATGAGTATTTCAAAATTATAATTTGGAAAGAACAAAAACGATAAGACAAAAAAATGTATTTTTGTTATTATTATCTTATAAAAAATGGATTTTACAAAAGTATGGGGGTCGCGGGACGCCGTTCCACTGAGGCTGGCTAGAACCTCTACAGTCTTCTCCACCTATTCCTATCCTGAGATACTTATATCAATTATTCATTCATACCCATCACTTTTCTTGTGCATTTCCGTCTTTCACAGTCACTCTGAATATTCCATGCCTTCAAAATTTCACATATCTTATCAAGCCATTCCTTTCTCGGTATCCCCCTTTTCCTGCCTCTTACATTGCCTCTCTAGATACTCTGTTAAGCGTTAGATAATTTGTTAAGCGTTCTACGCCCATTCTTTCCAAATGACCAAATCATCTCATATTAGTTTGCACCTTTGTCTTCAAATCCTCTTGTGGATTACATTATATTATGGTCGTTATCCGATAATGTTTGGGAGCCTGTGATATAGGTGACTTTAAAACAATTATTTATCGTAAAACTGCTTATCCAGTCACCCATCCGAGTGATGGACGACGAACAGTCATCGAATTTCGCAATCAATTTCTTTTCAAACAAAAGATAACAATGCCTGCTGTAGAATCAGCATTTTTCGTACTTAGGTAAATGTGCAATGGATTTGGCACATTTCAAATCTTCTTGTTTTAGATCAATCTAGAACAAGAGGCTAAATGCCATATTCCCGAGGAAGCAATTCCTAAGAAATAACCACACACCCCCAGATGAAACTAACTTGACACATGTCCGTCCTGAATCCCCCTTCTCTCTCATACCCTCACGATGACACCCTGAACGACTGATTCCGTATATGGACCATTTAGTAATCATTAAGCCCCCTGATGATGCAAACGGTTTATTTGCGAAACCGGTCGTGAAACTCAATATACTCAATGTCATTTAAAACAAAGGTGGTTTTATTTTTTATCTAGAAAGATGAAAAATTACAATGTGAATAAACCTAGTTAAGGTTGAAATGGACCATCTTGGGAAAGAACGAAGGGATGCGGTGAGGAATAATTATGTAAGAGAAGAATGTGGCGTAAGAGAAAGTGGAGATAAATGGAAGTTTTATAAGATGATTTGGGAATATTGAGAGAATGAGTGACGAAAGACTGACGAAGAAAGTATACGTTGCAAGAATAGATGCAGAAAGGTATTAAATATGGATGGACCAAATTCCTGAAATAGCGAATAAATGGGATATCCAATTAGTCATAACAAAAGACAAGCAATTATAAAAAAAAACTTTTGATAAAATAAAAGAAGCACGCAAATAGAGAACAAATGACTGCTGATCTGCAATGTTGGCGGCTAGGGCTTGCAATTAATTCAATGTGAGCATTTTTTTAGCTCATAATTTAAATCTACATATCAGTATTTGTTTGTTCCTTGACTTTGTTGATACCATATTATGTTCTTTGATTGGTATGTGGCTGACTCCCCATGTAAAAACTTAATTCTTTTTTGCCAATGCCACCCCTCTCTCAGAAAAAGGTGGCAGGAGCTGCAAGATGTATGTTCATGTGAGGTGAATTTTATTTTGTAGGTTCACATGCAGCATGTGCAAGCGCAGACTTACACGTGTCTAGTATGTTAATAAATCTTTGCAACATAGATTATAGTCTAGAAAGGCAAGGTGGCTATTTTTAAGCAAGCAGATACCTTCCATTGTGTAGAATACATATAACATAATCGATTCTCAAATTGAACACTCTTGTCTTATCATATTTCCTGGTAAAGTCTTGAGGCCTTATCACATTTGCTGACGATGATTTCTGTGAAGCATTGCTGTATGACAAATTCCTGTGCAGATATCCATGTGTACTTATATTGATTCTTGTACACACAGCATTATATTATACTAACTTACATCATCGTCCACATCATTTTTGACATGAAATATTCGGTGAGTGTTGCCCATCGTTTTCAACCATCTATCAAATCAATTTCTTCTACCTTCCAACTTTTTTTGGGAATCTTGTGCAAAAGACTCTGGATTTCAGAGAATCTGACGCTTATTGAGGTGTTGGTGATGCGGCAGTCGATGCCTTGATCCTTTGTAGCAGGGCTGTTAGCTGCGCAGTGTTGTGTTGTGTTTCCTTTACTTTAAGACACTGAAAGGTAGTGGAGATTCATATTGGTTTTCAATAGGAAATTTCTGCTTGTGGGAATGCATTTAATGTAAATCTTAAATGATATATATGCTTGCAGCTTAGATTAGAATAGGACAGGGATACATTTTTGGGGAACACAGATACCGGGAACTCGTTTAATAAATGGGTAGTTTGGCAAAGGAATGAGTCGGTAAACACCTAGTTCCTATAGTTTTGATATCGACTGCATAGGTATGAATGTGAGCCGTTCTACGAGTTACCCTTGTTGGGATGAGAGGAGGAGGTATAAGTGAGGATATTTCATCAGAACAGACGCCGTTATTGTACCTATGGAAGAGACTAAGGACCTGTTGCACCAAACTCCAATCAGACAAAAATCAAAATTAAGTGTGATTACTCCCTTTCAAATCAAAAATTTGGTTGCATATACGTAAACCAGCTGATGTACATCATATTTCCTGTTCAAATTTCAATTTGATGTGCTATCAAATATTGATTGGAGGTTGGTGCAACATGCCCTAAGCATTGTAGCTTTTCTTCTGTGCTTGAGGGAATGTAGGTTGGCTGTGAGAGTAGGGTCATCGATTAGCTTCACTGCTCTTCAAGTTGATCACACAGTCTGCTTGGTATACCAGGCCAGAGATACTACCCTACGAACGTTTCACTCTTCGACTATTGTAAACTACTAGTTTCGGATCTACATATATTTTCTACCATGTTTTTTACCATGCGCTTGCACATGCTGCATGTGAACCTACAAAATAAACTTCACCTCACATGAACATACATCTTGCAGCTCCTGCCACCTTTTTCTGAAAGAGGGGTGGCATTGGCAAAAAAGAATTAAGTTTTTACATGGGGAGTCAGCCACATACCAATCAAAAAACATAATATGGTACCAACAAAGTCAAGGAACAAACAAATACTGATATGTAGATTTAAATTATGAGCTAAAAAAATGCTCACATGGAATTTATTGCAAGCCCTAGCCGCCAACATTGCAGATCAGCAGTCATTTGTTCTCTATTTGCGTGCTTCTTTTATTTTATCAAAAGATTTTTTTTATAATTGCTTGTCTTTTGTTATGACTGATTGGATATTCCATTTATTCGCTATTTCAGGAATTTGGTCCATCCATATTCCATACCTTTCTGCATCTATTCTTGCAACGTATACTTTCTTCGTCAGTCTTTCGTCACTCATTCTCTCAATATTCCCAAATCATCTTATAAAACTTCCTTTTATCTCCACTTTCTCTTACGCCACATTCTTCTCTTACATAATCATTGCTCACCGCATCCCTACGTTCTTTCCCAAGATGGTCCATTTCAACCTTTACTAGGTGTATTCACATTGTAATCTAATAGGTTCAACTCGCCACATGCGACCCCTTCGGGGATAACGCGGCAAGAAGTTACACTATATGTGTAGCTTAGTTGCGTTTTTTTTTTTGCGTTTGCGTTTGATGTAGAAAGATCTTTTCGAGAAAACTTTTCCGGTCGAAAGCTCAGTCGATAAAATACTCGTATTCCATGCCGAGGGTTGGGATTCAGTCCTCAACATGTGCATCAGAAATTATTTTCCGTTTCGGTGTTCAATGTAACAACAAAAATCAATGGAACCGGGCAACATCAATGCCTTAGTTCAAATCTTACAAAGTGTTGGTAGAAACGACTAAAAAGACAGTTTTTGTTTTAAGTAAACTGATTTAATTACGTTTTAATGACATATTACTTACATTTCATTACATGTCATTATTCCACGTGCCTATGACATAAAAAGTGTAAGAAAAATCGTCATTAACTTCTTCATGTATTTAGGGCAAATTAAGATGCAACGATAGCTCCAAAGAAAATGTAACGAAGCTGCACATAGTGCAACTTCTTACCGCGTTGTCCCTAAAAGGGGAAACATGTGGCGTGTGGAACCTACTTTTTTTTACACATAAGGGAGTCGTTCTCATGCTAAAACACTTAATTCTAAGAAGGGTGCACCCAGCTCCCGAGGGGCTAGTTCTCATTTCTTGTGAAGGCTGAGTAAACCTTGGTTTTTTTTTAAATTTAGGCTCGAAATATTCACCGAACCGGGAATTCATTTCAAACACGCTTGGTGTGGAATGGAATTGGTAGCCCTTTGGCATTTCAGGCAAGCATTTTACCAACGGAGCTATCGACCGGGCTCTGGGCAAGCTTTCAATATGAATCCAGATTGGTAATATGTTGATACGGCACACTTTTTTGTGCAGGCCCTGAATTTCGCCATCCGTCGAACTCCTTGACAAAACTTAACCCTACACGCTGATTGGCCGGCGTTCGGCAAGACACCGGCCGAGCCGAATTTACTGTAACAAAATTTATGTGTTTTATTGTAATAAAAAGGGAATAATTTGTCACAAGGTTGTCGGCCTGTTGGCCCGAAGACCGGTTCTGTTTGTAACTTGTACTGAAAAGAGAAAAAGAGAATAAAAACGAAAAAGAAAAACCTTCAACCAAGTCTTTTTGATTTTGAAGAGAGGGTATCAATGTATATCTTTGCAAGTTTGCAACACAGATTAACGACAGACAAAATTGTCCTGCCGATAGCATTTTTCAACTCAACCATAGTGTTTTACCCGATATCTATGGTCTTATCAAAGTTGCTTGTTATCTAGAACTCTCACTGAAGGCACCGTTTTACATTTCGCACATTTTTTGGGTAACTAACACAGTGCTTCGGTATTATAATCACTGTTTTTGAATTTTGGGCCCGAAAGTGTGAACCTGTCAGATGCTTAAAATATCCTGGATGGATCGAGGGAAAAGGCCGAAGCCCGTGAAAATACGAAAATTGATTGAAAGAATAATGAAAAATATTTTCTCTCACATCTCATAATACAGGGAAGAATTGACGGTCTCCAGATCGAAGTTGAGACAGTGTTTGAGCAGAATCACAAAATGCCTTGTTCGGAAAACAGTATCGAAGGTTCAAATTGCTAAAATGATCTCCAATATTCACAAGGCACCGGAAGAAGGAGCGAAAGACGTTCTTTTGAGAATCGCTGCGGCGCAAAGTTTTGTATACTTACTTTGGGTCGTGGTAAAACTGCGGACTCCAGCTTTTTGTAATCTTGGTGCATTGGCTTGATAAGGCTGCAGTTTCCCAGAATGGCAGATTGCAGCTGGTTCACTCTGATAGCAGCTGTTCTATCGAATTCTGTATCCGGAATACATATGTATGCATGTAGCTAAAAAATGGTGGTAGATGGGAAATGCAGGCGGCTGAGGCTTTAAAACATTTCCATGAATGTATTGTCTATTTTATGCACTGAAATGTATCTTATTTTTATTTCACTTATACGGTAAAAAATATACGTCACGAAACGGCTCTCTAAAGAAATCATCAACTCATCATCATCACCTATGCACAAATCTAGTTATGTACCAATCTTCCCATGTACCTACCTATGTATGAATGTACATATCTGCAGTATGGCATGTGTGGGCGAAGGTTTAAATAATAATAATAATAATACAGTATTTTTATAGCGCCTTTTCATGACTCTTGGTCATCCCAAAGGCGCTTGCTCATATGAGCGCGCGAACAGGTGGGTCTTCAACCCCTTTCTAAAAGTACTCTCCAGATCCATTTCGCGCAGGTCATCTGGGAGGCCGTTCCATATCGTTGGAGCAGCCACCTTGAAGGCTCGATCTCCAAAAACGGTCTTCTTTTTCCTTCTTGGAAACTCTAGCCGACTGCGACATGATGCTGCTGATCGCAGTGTTGCTGTTCTGCTGCTTAAAGTACATGATTATTGCTTACATGTGTACACATTGGTAAAGACAACCACTCTATACCCTAAATAGATTCAAATCTAGGGGTTTGTGAAAAGAATGAATCAAGATTCACCTTCAAAGTGAATGTGCAAGATAACACGCTAAGCTACTCAAAATTCTGCCCAAAATATCACAGCCATAAAAACGTTGTATACTTGGAATTTTTGATTAATCACTGTCAGCACTGCTTATAGAACGCGTATCGCCTACAGTGCCATACTCCTGCCGCACGATAATTGCCGCCACTCCGTCCAGGTACCCAGCTCTTCTCTTTGTCATTTGTCCCTCTGGGTCCGTAACCACATCTATTTCAGTCTCCGATAGTCCATCTATCCCCGTCTACTGACTGTTCTTAAATCGACCACGTTTTGTTAAAAAATTGTAGAGTTCAGCCTCGGAGTGCTGGACTGGTGAACGACAGCGTTGAGAGCGGTTGATGAATAATGATGATATGTAATTTACGTTTCTTCTTTTTGTTTTGTCCTGGTACTATTCGTTCATCTCCTTTATATTTATAAAATGTTACTTATATATTGACTGCATTCTCCCTTCTCCAGATCTTTAAAAAATAATCTAGTAAATATATAAATTGTTAGAACTGACGCAACTTGAAACATAATTTTGAATTCAAGATCCCAATTTCTATGCTAATAGTATTTATTTAACCTTATGCTGCTTTCTTTGTGTGTATGAAATACTCGATCCTGTCGTGCATTATCTTCTGTCTAGATTGGCAGTAAGTCTGTGACATGAGTGGTCTGTTTCAAATCAAGCATTACGTGGTATCGTAATACCAACACAGCCATCTTTACGAATGGCATCGTCGTGTAAGATAGATCGCAAGAAGGCCGCAGATAACGCTAAGTTATCACGGCTGGGTATTTGTTCAACACGATGGCGATCAGCGTAGATATTATGGTCTGCTGCTAAATAACTTATCGAGGTAAGATTGTGGAAGAAGGACTCAAAGACGCCGAACTGCTGAAGAAGCTACGCCAATGATTTGAATAATACAACAAATTGACTAGGTTGCTATGGGTATGGTATCTATAAAAATAGAGTAAATTCGTCAGGTTTGGTAACTAGGGTCCACAGCAACCAAACTAACCATTTTACCATGGGAGGGCAGCTTTCCAGGGTTTGTTGCCTTGATACATCAGAGTTGGAGTTTCCAGACTTTTCACCCATTCCTAAGATGAGCTTCTCAGAGTTATGTTGATGAAATTGATATTAGATGTTATGTACAGTAAAACCGCCCCGATAATCACAGATTCTCAGCAGGAAAACGTCACACTTGCCTACGGTCCTTAGCAACCAATTACAAAATATTTGTTTGCATTTTCCTGGCAACCTGGCCATGTCATTATTTTGTTTTTGGTCCATGGACTTTGTTCCGCGTCCATTTTCGCTAAAAGAAAAAAAAAATCTTATCCATCCTAGATTGGCATCAATTTAGTGAAAAGATTGTGCGCCTTTGAATACGGGATCACGTGATATAGCAATACCAACACATTCATTGCAAAAAGCGGCCTCAGAGTCTACCTCAAGTATAAAACTTTACGTTTTAACTACAACCGAAGAGTTTTATCTAAAATTATATGAAAACTTAACCCCTACGAAATGCATGGTAGATTTTAATTTAAAAAAAATTAGTATAAATGCCTAATTGCGTTATTGGAAAGTTTCACTGTAACTCTGTTGCTATTCTACTAGGGCTGGCCAGATCCTCTGCAGATTTGCCTCAGTTTGTTCCTATCTTTGTATACCTCTTTTAATTCATTAATATCCTTCACCCTTTTTGTACAGTTCCTTCTTTTATATAAGCTTTGTATATCACATTCTCTCACAGTTTTACCAATCTGATCCAGCCATACTTTCCGGGTCTTCCCTTTCCTCTTTTTACTTTCACAATTTCGCATTTGTAAAATCGTCTCGTCACAATCTTTTGTGCTGTCATCTTCCCATTCTTTTCAACCAATTGCTATTATCTAAATCTAAGTTGCAAAGATATATCTCATTTGAGATTCATATTAAATGCATTCCCACAAGCAGACACGCATAACTTTTCGCTAACACATGCCGCATGTGGACCTGCAATATAAAAAAAAAACAATCTGAAATGAACATAATAATAATAATAATATGCGTTTATTCCAGCTTAGTCATGTGGAGGGTGCAATACATGACCAGCCATAAAAAAAATAATACATCAATAGAAAAAACACATAGAATTTTACAAAAATGTAGAAACATGAAAATATATGAGAAAAAAGAGCAAACAAAATATATACTTAAAAACAGTGAAAGAAAAGAGAAATACATGGTCATTGTACATTAGAATATCAGGAACATATTAAACAGGGAAAAAAGGCTACGTAAGCTTCAAGTTCCTTGCCCAATGACGCCATATGCCCAACTCTATATGCCCAACATAAGCCCCTGCAACACTCGCCGACCTTACTAATAATAATAAACACGGAATTTATATAGCGCCTTTTATGACAATGTGTCACTACAAAGGCGCTTGTCCATATGATTGGACGAAGAGGTGAGTCTTGAGACTTCTTTTAAATTGCGTCTCCAAATCCAGTTCCCTCAGTGTGTCAGGAAAAGCATTCCAGGTCATTGGAGCGGCTGCCTTGAATGCCCTGTCTCCAAAATCAGTGTGGGGTCTTCTTGCTGGGACTTCCAGGCAGCTGCTTCTTGATGCAGCTGACCTCAGTGTTTGTCCACGCAAGGTTATAGTTGATGGTTATAAGTACGCAAGGTTATAGAGTTGACCTTCCCTGAAACAGGGGTGACATTGGCAAAGTATACCATCTTCTACAGATTATGATTGAGTATAACGTAGCGTTTTATAGTTGGAGTCGCCGACGTTGAAGTAGTGCACAAGAAGGCCGCAGATAACGCTCCGTTATCACGGCTGGGCTTTAGGTAAACAGCGATGGCGGTCGAGTGCCGATATTATGGAGCTCTGCTAAACAAGCCGTGCAGCCGCGCCACCGGTCCAGAGGACACCTTGAGCGGCGACTGGTCTATGACTTGTCATTACAAACAGCAGATGTGCTCCAAACAAATGAGTGTCATGTTGACACGAAAAGATTTAAAAATGGACATGGCAGATTCATTAACATAGACAGAGTTGTGACGCCACACGGCCGGGTAATTTCATACTGTTACGATTTTATTTCTTTTGTTATACATTTATATCTTATATATTGAAAATCAATAAACGGAATTAATAGTATTAGCAAATGTTTTTAGTAAAAATACCCAATTGGGCGAGATCTCGGAAATCTCGTAATCTCGCGAGACTGGCTTTACGGTCTCGTGAGATCTCGGCTAGGTCTAAAATCTCGCGAGATTGCATTCCCTACAACAGTTGTTAATCTGTGCTTATTGGTCTTTACGGCCAAATGCTTGCAGCGACTAATCGCCCTCCGCACCATTGCAGTACCTATATATTGGTACAAAGAGATCTTTATCGCATATTCCAGATCATTCTTCGATTTCTCGCTCACACCAGAACGCCGTTCTATGCACTACCCCCATCATGGATTACTCCCAGATGGTTCTACCCACACTATCGTACATGTATAGGTTCGTAACAATACAAATGTGACGTTTACGCAACGAGGAAAAAGTTCTAAATTCAAATTTGTCCCGAGTTCATCATATTTTTTTATCAGCAGGCAAACGTAAGATATCTTGATAAGGGTCCTGTTGTGGTCAATCGTAGCTGGATATTCCGGACGTTTCGCCCATAACTGCGATGGTCTTCTTCAGCTTGAATGCTATTAGAGATTACGGCAACAGTTCCCAGAAAGAAACTCTCCTGTGTCAACCGCCGACTGTGAGAGCCTACAACTTCCATTCAATTTTACCACAACAACGCGGCAAGCATACGTCACATTTTCCCGTCTTTTTTGTCACGACCTTATTACAGGTCTGCAAAGATGGCGATTAATCAATACCAGTTCAGAGCAGACAATCAATAACCTAGTTGGACGTATAGTGCATCTGTGCTGAGGACGGGGAAGAGGGTGGAGGGGCGCGTGGGTTCAGGTAGAAGGAGGGCCGGTCCTTCCGCACCCTCCAGCACACCCCACGCAGCAATGGCCGAAACGTCACGGACGACACAAAGGCGACAGATGGGAGAGATGCACGCTTCAAAATGTAAATCTACCTACATTTGTATTTAGATGGAGGTGAAAACCATCAGAAGAAAATATACAGTGTTAGATGATTTTTGTTGTTGTGAATCAAATTTCAAGAAATCTCTGTGAGCTATAGAAACCGCCATTTACACAAATGATGATGATGATGATGAGTTGATGATTTCTTTATAGCGCCGTTTCGTGATGTAGTCACTCCAAGGGCACTGCAAGATCCAGTTGCTGTTTAGCTGGATGGACCTCTGGTGAACTTTTGCAGCCGATACAACATATCTCTTAGCTACTCCCTTATCAATCCTTTGTTCCCTTGCCCCCCCTGTTTCAGAGAAGGGCAGCAAAAGTTGTAGGTGAACATTAATTTCATATGAACCTCAAACGTTACTGTAATATATTTTCAACTTGGATCATAGATATAACCCTGCCTGGTGACGACACTTTTCCTTCCAGATTTTTGTGTGCTGACCCCATCGTCTATCTTTGATACTGGCATGTTGATTTGTAAGCAGGATGAAGCCATGTGGGTTTGGGCTTGTATCCTTATAGTGCGCTGTTTGACCTTGAGCACATCTCTGGAATTGGGTTCATCGGACCACCCGGAGATTCCTTCTTTCCCTTCTTGGCCTTCAGAACGTTCAGACTGTTCAAGTGGACACTATAATCTGTAATCTGAGTTCCATAGTTATATTGGCATTTAATGCACTCCCTTAGGCAATATGACCAATTGATATTATCTTCTTTTTTTTGTATGTATGTATGTATGAAAGATGAAAAATATAGTGTGAAAAAATAAAAAACGGAAAAGGGGTCTGGTTTTAAAACTCAGGATTTCAAATATATTTCGGCGGGATGACATCGCAAGTGTAGGTGACTACAGTCTTTGGCAGCCATGAACAAAATATTGTTTAAAAAATTAAAATTAAAAATTAAAAACAAATTGCATAAGGTTACGGGACGAGTAAAATTTAATAATGTACGACCGGTTTCGGAAACAATGTTTCCATCGTCAGGTACAAAATATTACCTGACGATGGAAACATTGTTTCCGAAACCGGTCGTACATTATTAAATTTTACTCGTCCCGTAACCTTATACAATTTGTTTTTCATTTTTAATTTAAATTTTGAAAAAATGAAAGGTTACAAAGTGAATGCCTCATCAATTAATAATAATTAATGAAAATATTGTTTAGCTAATTCCTTAGAAAGTCGGCCTAATGACGTCATTCTTTTCCTGAGTATTACACATAGGGGCATGTGGCCAGTGAAACTTATTTTTTACAATAACCAATAACTACACGCGCCGGTTCAAGTGCCAGAACCTCTGAGAAGATCGAAGCGCCTGACTAACCGTTGATAATGCCCATCGAAGGCTATGGGCAAAACTGTTCGGAATAAAAACTAATCAGACCACGGCTGCACAGCCCGGAATAAAAGTTATTATGTCCACTAATTTATTTATTACATATATTTTTTAATCCCAAAGGTAATAATATCTCTTTGCATGGGCAGCACTTTAACACTGTCCTAAAAGACTTGTTTACTGGTTGGGTTGAGCGAACAGTGGTCCCAACTCCCAGGTCGTTAGCGACCCAGCGGCCATCCAGTCCCTTCACGCATGCGCAGACAAGCCCGGTTACCCCCGGCTTATATTCTCCGAGTACAACACCCAACGTGTACGTTTACGTCCAAATAAAGTTGACGCTAATGTCCCAAGTGGATCAAAAAGAAAAATCTCGAATAGCGTGTTTGAAAAAAAAACAGCGCTAGTTAGATTTCCATCGGGCCCCTGGAGGAGTAGTTACGCAACGCAAACGCAACTAAGCTACGCATATAGTCCAACCCGGCCGGGGACGACACAATTTGTCTATGTCTATTCACATGCGGACATTATTTGACCGGTCCGTAGTCCAGTGATAACACTTCGGACTCGTAAATGGAAGGTTGTGAGTTCGAATCCCGGTGGAGCATAAAAAATGTACCATTTACATATATTTTAAAATATGCTCTTCGCTGGGTTGAAAAATTCATAAAACCTTTACCAATGACCGGTCACCAAACGTCCATCCAGCCTTACAGCAACTAGGTCTTGCTTGAGAATCGGCGCTTTGTAGCGACGACGATCAAGCTCGTAAAAATGTCGATAGCTCAATCGGTAGAATGCTTGTATTCCATGCCGAGAGCAAAGGTTCGATCTCAAGGTTTACATCTAGCTTTCAGCAACTGGGTCTTCTACAGCGACGACCAAGCTCGCAGAGGGCTCTTGAGGTGTAGTACACACAAAAACAGCGCTCACTAAAGTAAATCATCCTTATATTATTATTATTGCATTATTGAGAGAGAAGTGAGAACTAAAATGACGCCCGCAGGAGGTGTCTTAGTTTCTCGTAAAACGCTGTGATCAAGTTTGAACGCGAAGTTTTGTACTTGGGGCGTGCAGGGAACATGACCCAAACGCAGCTGCGGAATACAACACTGCTGTAAGAGGAGACTGGCATGAGAGCGACGTGCATGCATGTATAACTGCATCTGCTGTAGGTAGGCGCACCAGGGCCACATGTGATGCCCCTTCTGTATCGGTGATTTTACCGGCCATGGACTTCTTTGTGCATGGTGTTACGAACTTGGGGTACGTGTGACTGGACATGCATACATAGAACAGTCTGGCAGTAGTATGATGATGGTAGTGTCACGAACTACGAAATAAAAGTAGGTACTTACGTACACCTATACATGAATAAGACAAAATTTGTATAGCGCCTTTTATGACAGTGTGTCACTACAGAGGCGCTTGTCCATATGATTGGACTAAGAGGTGAGTCTTGAGACGTCATTTAAATAGTCTCTCCAAATCCAGTTTCTTCAGTGAGGCGGGAATAGCATTCCAAGTCATTGGAGCGGCTGCCTTGAATGCCCTGCCTCCAAAAACAGTGTGGGGCCTTCTTGCAGGGATGTCAAGGCAGCTGCTTCTTGATGCAGCTGACCTGAGTGTTTGTCCGCGAGTCTGGTACTAGTATGATGATGAAAGTGTTACAAACTACGAAATAAAAGTACTTACGCGCACCTATACGTTATGTAGAGGGCTCTTGAGGTGTGATACACACAAAAACAGCGCTCACCAAATAAATCATCCTAATATTATTATTATTATACATGAGTAATCCATGATGATGGTAGTGCGTAGAATAACGTTCTGGTGTGAGCGAGAGATCGACATGATCTGGAATATGCAAGAAAGATCTCTGTTGCACCTATATAAGAGGGCTGCAATAGGGCAGCAGCCAGGTTTCCATTAAACATTGAGCCGTCAAGTTCGAAAGCCTGAGCTGGAAATCAATTGTTGTAAATTGTGTAAAATAAATTCTGTTTGAATAAATAATTGCAGTTTAATTAAAAGAGAACCCAAAAAAATCTTCAATCTTAACGATAAAAATGACATAGCGTTCGTTGGCAACCGCATCACTCGAGAATGATTTAACAGTTCAGTTTTTCTCACTCAAATGATGTTTTAAAGTTAGTGGATACAAATAATATGCCTAATCATTATGATATATTTTCAAATCGGATAAAAGCTGAAAGTTTTTTTTTGTTTTATGGAAATTTCGAAAAATTGACCGTTCTGTAGTCTAATGGTTAATGATACAGACGAGGTCGTGGGTGACGGATCTCAACAAAATTTTAATCCAATTTTCAAAAAATGCTCTTTTCTGGATTGAATATTTCATAGACTGCTCATACAGGGTCTATCCAGCCTTACAGCATTTTTAATAAGCGCTTTATATAACGACGTCCATACTCGTAGAAGGTTCTTGAGGTGCGATTTACAAAAAACAGCGCTGACGAAATAAATCATCCTAATATTTATTTTACTTTTATTACACATTTTTCCACTCCTACTGTCGAGAATATATGTGTCGCTCCATTGTTATTGCTTTCTACAAACTGTGTACACACGCAAACAATAAACCGATCGTGAAAACTTATTTTATTGTTAACCCTACGCACCTGTTTGCTTGTAATCCATCCATCCATCCCTTTTCTTCGCGATATGGGAATAGCGAAATCAGGCAACGAAAAGGAGAAGAGCATGCATGAAGAGAGTGATGATTGTCGTGCCAATGAACATAAACCCTGCAACTCTTGCTACCTTCCCTGAAACAGGGGTGACTTTGGCAAAGTGAACCATATTTTTACAGTATGGGTGGTCAGCCTCATACCAACCCATAAGTCAAGGAACAGTGCAAGGACAGAATTAAGAGAAGACACATCTGCGGAGGTACTGGACACCCTACAATAATGGCGTCTGGATACAATATCATCCTGTTTAATTCGAAACAAACGTCAATCGCCACATCCTTTCAGTGTGTCAAAACAAAGGCAATACAACACTACGCAACAAACAGTCCTGCTTCAAAGAATCAGGACATAAACTGCCACATTTCCAACACCCGGCACTTGACGAATGACTGTCATAGACCTTAGATTATCTGATATCTAGAGAATCTCCTGCACAGGATTTCTTTTAAAAAGTACAAGCTCCTAGATCTCACTCTTCTCTATCAATGCAATTCCGAGTCAGCTCTCGACTGAGTTGTGAGTTAGTCCAGTGTTGACTCTGCATAGCATTGATAGTGGCCTTGTTCATTAATGTGATGTCACACGATGAACAAAGGTGACACTCTATGACTCCACCTTGAAAATATACGGAAACCAAGACAGCGCCTCTAGAGATAGTTCTAGTGTCCATACATTTTGGTTAGACTCTATGGTTGAGTTTAAACGTAAAGGGAGGGCACTTGGCAGCAATGCTATAATTCTCTTTGACGACATATTAGTACCAAGGTGTGGAATACTATAATCTAAGTTGCAAATACGTATATATTTAAGATTCGTCGGGGATTTGTCGGGGTTATAGCCGCGGGGGCCAAGAGGGCTGATCTTTCTAGCGTGTTTCGAATGGAACAACGTTGGTTCGATCCCCGCTTGGGTCACTTGACTTTAACTTTGACCCTGGTTCAACAGATGTTATTGGGTAATTATTATTTAATAATTCATTAATAATAAACAATAATGAATTATTAAATGATGATATTAATACCTGTTTCTGGCCAGGCAGAATAGGTTGGTGAATTGCATTCCTCTTCACAAATCTATTTTTAAAAAAAAAAAAAAAAAAACATATTTAGTGCATGCGCACAAGCCGACACGTGTAATTTCGCGCTTACACATGATTTTTGTATGTGTACGAAATAAAAACCCGAATCTCATATTAGCATAACCTTTGCAACTCTTGACACCCTTTCCAGAACACCGGTGACATTGGCAAAGTGAACCAATTTTTACATTATGTGTAGTGTGATGTATATTCAGTGTTGCAGCAACGTATAATTCAAGGAACAATTCAATCTTAAATCTAAGCTGCAAATATACATTCACAAAAGTCTCACTTGAGCGCGTGTAAGCTCATGTTCCTCAAATCTGATCAAACCATACTTTACTTCCATCCTTTTCCTTTCACTCTGTATACTCACTTTTTTAGTCCTCCATTCTTTCTAGATGTCTAAACCATATCATCACATTCTTGTGCACCTTTACATTCACATCTTCTTTCTGATTGCATTTCTCTAAATGTATAATCTTATCTGACTATATTTTTCTCTTGTTATAGATCATCGATCCGTTGCTTCGTAAGTCGTTCCTTCTTGTTAGACTGAGAACCAACTATTCTTCCATCTTCTTGGTGATCTACCTCTTGAATGCTGCTGCTGTAAATAGGTATTTAGTGATTTTGTTAAATTATTATCGAAGCCACTTTAATCACGATGACGTATTGGTTCCACGACAATTCGGTCACAGATTACTCGTTAGTCAGTCATGGACAACTAAGTCACATGACAGTTCGTCCACATTGTTGTGATTTTAGTTGGGTTCTTTTAATCAAACTAAAATTTATTTATTTTTCAAGAATATTTTAGATCTAAGGTATGTCTATTGCGGAACTCCCTCCTGTGATGCAGAAGGCCAGCTGCTCTTCCATCTCTTGGGTGGTCGGCCTGATGGACGCTGGCCGTCTGGCATTTCATGTGCAGCGACTCGCATCAACCTATTTCCATTCATGCGGTCTGCATGGTCCCTCCAGAACCGTCTCGTCTTCCACAACAAATTCTGGGTCCACTTGTGTATTTTACTGGCCACGGAAACTTTAAAGCCAAACTACACCAGCTTGGTATCCCATCCATCGTATCAGCAGAGTGCCCTTGCGGCGCCAGCTCCCAGGACGTGCCTCACATATTATGGTACTGTCCATTGCGACACTCTGATCGGGTTGCGCTCCTTGCTGCAGTACGGCCGGCCATTGGCCCAGTCGGTTACGCAGACTTTGTTGCTACAAAATCAAATTTCTCCGCTTTTGAGCGATTTTGCGCTTCATTTTGCCAAGCTGCATCCGCAGCGGATTCACAGTAATCCTGTCCTTAGATTTAAATTATTATTTCGTATTATGTGTATTATTATTCACGCTACTCGTGATCTAGCAACAATCCCACAAGGAGTGCCACCCGAGGTATGCTATTAGCTTCAGTAACATCGAACCATTTACTTTTAGAGTCATGGGCACGCCTCTGACCTAGAGGTTCTTGTTTTATCGTGCCGTTGCTTTCACTTCACGGGAAGGCCTTTCGCCACTTGAGAAAATATATAGCTTTGCATGAGCGTCCATGTGCTGTGGGTCCTTCTGACACATACATACAGGACGGGTACGAGGAGGGTTTGAGCATTTGTGTATTTTACATACCAATGACTTGCCCGTGTAACCCGGCCGGATGACATCACACTTTTTATCCACGTCATTTGTGCCGACTCGGCAGCCATCCAATATCATAATATACCATTCTCTGGGCCACCAGACCGCACCAACACACTCTCACACCCTGTGGGTACTCACAGCATGTGGTGGCTCACACACACATATATAATACGCCTTTGTGCGCCTCCTACCCACAGACTACTCGTGTCTTGTATTACACCAGCCAGCAGCTGGAGTCTGTATCTCTGAACCACGCCCTTAGTCGACAATGGCATGACCCAAACTGGGGTTAGGTGTTTAAATTATTATTACGTTCCACTGACAACAAAATTATGACGTCACACGACGGACTTCTAGGGAAAAAACAAAATTAATAATCTGTTGTTGAGGAATAACGACCCTAGTCGCATAGGGTTGTGATGTTTTTTTCTTATCTAATCGTTTCTAGTTTGATTCGATCTGCAAAATTCGTTCAACACTCAACCACTTCTTCTGTTCCAATTCAAGGAATGGTTTCCAGAATTTAAATCCATCTTCTTCTTCATTCCTCCCTATCTGATACAATCCTGTTGGGCTGGTCGTAGGAGGAACAGCACATATCTGTAAATACATCTTGTAGGAACTTTCGGCGTGGTTGTCCCCCCCGATCATCCCCTCATTAATGGTTCTGTGTTCTATCCATCTTGCATGCCTTTTGGACAGGGCTTTGAGCAGGTGCCTTCCTCATTTGATTCTTTGGAGAACCTCATCAATCGTTATGAGGTTCTTCCAGGAATTTTCAAAAAGTCTTCTGTAGGACCACATCTCGAAAGGTTCCAGATAATTGTCTTTCTGAAAGGCACCAATTAAGCTTCACCACCAATTACGAAGACTATTTTCAAGATTAAACCACACAGGTACAAAGAATCAGTCCAAAATATCAATATCTTGATCTTTTAACAATGCTTTTAACCCTTAATATAGTAGGTACCTACCTTCTTCACCAAATGTGCTACACAGCTACACTGATGTGTACAATGTTCTCAAGAATGTTATAAAAGACCCATCGTGAAAAGAAATACCCTTCGAGGACGCTCAGTTAGGGTCTTACAAAGAACTACACCCTATGTACCCCACTGTAGCGTTTACCAAAAAAATGTATGGAAACTAAAGCAGCGTCTCTAAAAAGCGTTTCATCTTTCGTGCATTTTTGGTTAACCCAATAATTTGAGTTTCAATGTTACGTTTTACATTCGTACTTCGGAACTGTTCCCTCCACATCGCCTCCTTAGTCCAATACGGTAGAAAAGTGTATGATATAGATATACCTTTATACCTACATTGTATAGACAACAACAAAAACAGCTGGGGTAGCCATAGTGACAGAAGAAGTGTAACTTTGTCGTCAACTCGTTTAGGGTGGACAGAAATATGCAGAATGATGTCGGCTTCTTTCGATATCCGCATATTTAATCTAAGCTGCAAATATTAACATTTATATTTGACTAGCCTTCCTACACGTGCTGCGTACGCCATCACATTTTTTCCTACTCTTGTTGACAATTAAGACTATCTTAAAAGATGATACGGACTAACAATTAATAGACAAAAATATAAATGGAACATTATAAAATGTATTAATTTTTGTGTTGAGCTATTCTAAATATTCTTACACCTCACAATTTTCTTTATCTTCAAATTTCAACTCTCATTTGTATGCAGTTTAGTATGATGCTATTAGATGCGCTCTCACAAGTAGACACGTTCAAGATCGCGCGTAGGTATACACGAACTGAATTTCTGAAATTTACTAAGTATTTTGTTGAAGAAAAAAGAAGTAATACACATTCCGAGTTATTCACAGCATGAGCTGCCCTCTGCGTCCGACTCCAGTGAAGAATGCATGCACGTTTAATCCTTAGCTGATCCATGGATCATCATTTTTGTTTGAAAGATCACGTTAGGTGGCGGCCGAGCCATGGATTTGCTGTGTGTGAACAACACCGATTGATTTTAGCAGTTTGAAGCACCATCCTTTAGCTGCCATCACTGTACTGTAACTGTAACTCTGTCGCCATTCCGCTAGGGGTGGCCAGAGCCTCTGCAGAGTTGCCTCCATTTTTTCCTATCCTGACATACCTCTTTCAATTCCTTCATATTCATCACCTTTTTCATGCATTTTCTTCGTTTACGCTCACTTTGTATATCCCATTCTTTCACAATCTCCTCAATCTGATCACTCCATACTTTTCTCGGTCGTCCCTTCCCTCTTTTTCCTTTCACACTTTCTTTGTTTACAAACTTTGTCAGTCTGTCATCATTCATTCTTTCCACATGCCCAAACCATCTCATCACATTCTTTTGTACTTTAACTTTCACATTCTCTTTCAAATTACATTATTTTTTTACCCATTCATTCCTAACTCTATCCCTCAAAGTTTTTCCTGTCATACTTCTCAAATGCTTCATTTCCCCCGTACATACTTTACTCATTTCGCTATCATTCACTGTCCATGCTTCACTTCCATACATCAAAGTCGGTAACAATATGCCATTGTGTACCGCCATTCTCAGATCCATCGTCAATCGCTTGTTCTTTGCTATTCTTCCTATTGCACCGACCACTTGCTTTCCCTTGCACACCCTATTCTCAAGTTCTCTTGTCATCTTTCCATTCGTTCAGTTTTGTATTATGTCATGTATAGGTATATATGCATGATCTTAACAAAATCCAAAAGTTGGATGCATCTCCTCCTCTGCCTGCCTGTCATTATCCTTTGTACGCTCGACCTTTTTATCATCAGAATTCTGTAACATAACGTAGCTTCATTATACGAGTGTTGGAAACAGGATGGTTCGCCCGCCTCTTACGGCTTCACTGCTGCACCTACATGGTTACCTATTGTAGGTACATGGCCGGGTACATCTGGCATGCGCAGATGTTCGTTGTTGGAGAGCGCTCGTGTATTGGATATGGCACATCCGCTGGGGACGTCTGCACAAGCAGGAGGGGCAGGAGAGGGGCCAGGAGGGGAGGGGAGGGGACTCGAGGGGCCAGGAGGGGACTGGAAGAGCAAAAGGGGCCAGAAGGGGGCTGGAGGACCGCGCCCAAGTCCCCAAGCTAACGCAGACATCTCATGACGACCAACAGACGCCATATTGTATTATACTATATCACATTGTCTGCGTAGTGGAACAATTACTGTCTTGCTATCCTAAGCAAACCGGTCCGTTGTCTAATGGTAAATCGGAAGGTCGTGGATTTAATTCCCAAAGGAGCATAAAAAATGCCGATTTCATTTTCGAAATACGCTCTTCGCTGGGTTGAAAAATTCAAATGCCTTTACCGAAGACCTGGATCCAAGTCCAGCCTGCTCATTAGCCCAGGCAAATTAGCATTTCAATCAAAAATAATTCGCATACAGCTGAATTTTTATATATGTAGGTCTTCAACGTCAGATCGACAACTTCAATAATAATATATTATGGTTCCACGACAAATCAGTCATGGACAGCCCGTCCACAGACAGCTCGGCCATGGACAAAGCGGTCACACGACAGTTCATCCACATGAAATTTCGGTCACACTTCTGACACATAGGTACATACAGGACGGTTATGGGGAGGGTTTGAGCATCTAATAATCTAATCTAATCTAAGCTGCAAAGATATATATCATTTAAGATTTATATTAAATGCATTTCCACAAGCAGACATGTATAATTTCGCGCTAACACATGCCGCATGTGGACCTACAATATAAAAACCCAATCTCGAATGAACATAAGCTCTGCAACTCTTGCCGTCCTTCCCTGAAACAGGGGAGACATTGGCAAAGTGAACCATTTTTTACAGTATGGGTGGTCAGCCGCATACCAACCTATAAGTCAAGGAACAAAGCATACTACGAGCATACTACGTGTAAAGTTCGTCCACATGACATTTCGGACACATACAATATAGACCGGTCAACATAGGTCCGTGTAGCCTAATCTTGGCTCTTGCTTGAGAATTGGCGCTTTCTACAGCCACAAACAAGCTGTATAAAGACCACAGAAAACTGCAGTAATTACAAAGGTTTTCTAGAGATCAACTGTTATGTGATGGAACTGTCAGTGGGCCAATATTGTATGAAATGCCGTCGACCGAAAAGACTTGTGGACCAGCTTTCGTGTCACCGATTTGTCAATGGACGAGCTATCTGTGTAAGAGTCATCAGCCATAATATATTATAAGTATTGTCAAGTGACGTATGCATAATATGCAGTCGTTGTCTGCCCTCTGCGTCCGACTCCAGTGAAGAATGCATGACCTTGCGTCACCTTCTCCCGCCTCCTCAACCACAAGTAATCAAGACACAATGGCCTCGACACAAAATTTGAATTTAGAACTTTTTTCTCGGCGGGCAAACGTCACAGGTCTATGTGACTGAATGATTAGAAAATAATCACAAAATTGTTAGTTTGACATTTCCCTAGCAACCCGGCCTGTGAAGTCACAACTCTGTGTCGAGTCTGAGTTGCTTGACATATTTTAAGGCTTATACTCAATGCACGTCCACAGGCAGACACGTATCAGTCCATATTATAATAAAAAAAATATTAGGATCATTTATTTGGTGAGCGTTGTTTTTGTGTGAATCACACCTCAAGACACATCTATAAGCTTGGTCGTCGCTACAGAAAGTGCCAATTTTCATGCAAGATCCAGCTGCTGTGAGGCTGGATGGACCTTTGTAGACCGGTGTTTGATAAAAGTCGCAGGAAGACTGAGACCTGAGATTCTTCAGTGAAACAGGGGTGGCATTCCTTTATTTGCATTTTTTTCCAAAACAAGTTAAATCTTTTGAATCAGATGCTTTTGCTTCCTAGTATGAATGTTAAATTTTAAAACTCCTGTCTCACAAACTTAAAACACTCAGTTTAAAGTTGTAAACTCAACCATAGCGTTTTATTTTTTGTTCAACTCTACTCGTATGTTTGAGTTTAAATCGAAAGCCTTAATTTTTGGGGACTGTTACCGTCTGCACCCTAAAATTCTCTTATCCTTGGACCTTCCTGTGTCTGCATACAGTTTGAGTGCGTCATATACCTACATACATAATGACGTAAGTGTTAAGGCTGTCAGTGGCGCAGGGTCTCAATTACACGATTCTCGTCAGCTTCCCGTTTTGATATTTCACAAAAAACGTTCATTTAAATAGTCAATTATAAATTCTTCAAGCACACGAGCTAAAGGTTTATAGTTACATATTAGCTGTTATACATATAAAAAAACTAAAATTAAATTAGGCTGATTTATTTGGTGAGCGCTGTTTTGTGTGTATCACACCTCAAGAGCCCTCTGCGAACTTGGTCGTCGCTGTAGAAAGCGCCAATTCTCAAGCAAGACCCAGTTGTTGTAAGGCTGGATGGACCTTTTATGACCGGTCTTTGGTAAAGGTTTATGAATTTTTCAACCCAGCGAAGAGCAAATTTGAAAATATAAATGGTATATTTTTTGTGCTCCGCCGGGATTCGAACCCACGACCTTCCAGTTACGAGTCCGAAGTGTTACCACCACATGTACGATTATATGAATTATTGACTTAATATGAAGGGTTCGAAAATATTTTAACGCAAATAAATAGATGCAATATTCGTTTCAACCTACCTCAACACCAATCGTCCATAGTTAAAAAGAGAACAATAATATGCTCCCTGTGTGACTTCAGAGAGATGCTAGAAAATATCTAAGAAGTTGAGATTACTAAACATCATCTCTGCGTGGGCATGGTGCGCACGCGTTTTAATTGTTTTTGTCAGTAAATTTGTTAATTTTGTAAGAAAAAATGTATCACTATAAAACATAAAGGCATGTGTAATTATTGGGCATCAAAACACTCTGTAAAGAAACAAGAAGACATGGTATTTTAAGGCCACTATTGTATTTAATAGGTCTTTGTTCTAACATTTGTGTCTTCTACTATGCTTCAATGCCTTAAACTAGTTTCAGATCAATTATATTTTTTATAAATGGTTTTTGATGAACTGCAAATGTCCAGCTATTTTTCTAAAAATAATGAGTAATTTTTTCCTTGGAATCGTCATGCTGATGGCTTTTTTCCTTAATCGGGTTAACTTCTGATAAAATTCACTCTACATCACTGGAGTCTACATTCGAGTAGATTACTGCCACAATCCTTGCTCTCTTCTGGCTCAGCTGCGTTTTGCAAGCATATTATGAAAAGTTGTGGCTCGACAACGGGATCACTTATCCTAAGGTACAATCGCATCCATAATCTGTACTATTAGTATAAAATGTCCTTTGAAGACACTAAAGGTCTTTGCCTTCCTTCCATTAGGTGGTAGTCTGCTCCAATCGACACCCATATCCCACAAACCGGAAAGCACGGTCCCCAAAATCATTGCGTCACATGCAGCTGGACCAAGTCAACCACCCGATCCCCGATCTCAACTGGGGAGAATATGTCAGCCAAATATGAAGGAGCCTCACCATTTACAGCTTTGTAAACCATCAGACAAACAAAGTAGACCACCCTCTACGTAAAACGAACCCAATGCAGTTTCTTTAACAATCAAGTAATGTGAGTAAATTTGGACATCCCGAGTATGAGTCTTGCTGCTGAATTGAGCACTAATAGATGCGGTAAAAGAAAAATTATATTATCATTACAAAGCTACTAAAAGTCCGTTGAGTCTGTAAGCCCTGATCCCATGCTGGTAGATGAATCCAGGGCTGTCAGAAATAGCAGTGGGGTTTGTTACAGTAGCGTCCCGCACCCCAGATCTGTCAGTCGCTACCCCCATCCCTAGCAACCATCGCTCTACCTACTATTACCCCACACTACCACTTTCACATCATCAACCTATTCTCTACACCCACATGTGAATAGTACCTATAGATTAAAGAAGCAATGCCAGAAATCTAGATTTTTTTAGAAATGATACATACCTATAAATGGTAACATCGATCAGTATGATAAATATAGATGGCATATGTCAGTTCATTTCAATGACATTTAAATAGATTAGTACGAGGCTGAACACCCGAGTTGCAGGGTTTTTTACGTGCTTGCCATGTTTTATTGCTTGCTTCAAATACGTCGTCTGTTTTAATGAAATATCCTCACCTATATCTCCTCCTCTCGCCACAACAAGAGAGACTCGTAGAACGACTCATTCATCCCTTGGTAGTTGACATCAGAACTATGAGAACTTGGTGTTTTCACGACTCACTCCATTTCCAAACTGTCCGTTTATGGAACGAATTACCAGTATCAGCTGTGTTCCCCACCCTAATTTAATCTTGTTTTATTCAAAACGAATATCAATCGCCACGTCCTTGCAGTGTCTCAAAACAAAAGTAACACAACGCAACATTACACAGCTAACAGCCCTGTTGATCGACTAACTCTGCAGCACTGCCAAGTTTTTTAGAAACTCAAATTCTTTGAAATCTGGAGAGCCAGTTACATGTAGCAAGCAGGTTGGGCAGATGTGTACGTGTACTTCGACATCTGTCTCTGTGGGCCGGATCACCGCGGCCTGCGTGCTGTTGGCGGGGGAGGGGACCTAGCAACCCGGCTCGCCTCCTGCCTTGCGTCCTCCTCGGCTGCGGCTGCCGGCTGCTGTTATTGATTGCTTTCCTTCCCGCCTTCCTCCCACGCCGCCCCTCCCTGGAACAGCGCGTCTGCATCTGACCCGGCTATAACCTACGTGTCACAACACATGACATGACATTCCAGTTTGCAACTAATTGTCCAAAACAACATCTTGGTTCAAATTTGATGCATTTTATGTTTCTTTAATGTGTCTTTGCAACTCAGATAATAGATTATCATAATATAATTGTAGTCCTTTGACTAAAACGTAGTATGAGGTTGACACTCATGCTGTATGCAGTTGTTCAATTTAACCAATGCCACCCCGTTTTCAGGGAAAGGCGGCGAACCTATTTAGTTTCACAGGTAGGTGGGCAGTGTTACACGAACCACTTAATTTGAGGTGAGAATTTCTCTGCTCCAAGCGGGGCACACCACCTTAATTTTCATTTTGGGCTTGAAAGAAACACCGACCCAGGAAATCATTTATGACACACTTGGTGAGGATCAAACCCTAGCCCTCTGGCATGAAATGCAAAATTCTACCAACCTAGCTATCATTCAGATTTCACATTTCGGTGTTTACGTCTCTCGAGTCATAATACCGGCAATATTTGCTCAATACCGACAAGTACCTACCTACCTACCTACTGGCTGCCTGACCTGTAAAAGTTAATAGGTTCCACACAGCAATAAACAGTCCATCCTGAAATGGGAAAAATGTGACGTCACCCAGTAAGGTTGCAAGGAAAATAACTGAGTTAATATTTTGTTAAATAAGTTATGAATGTCGAGGAGATGAAAGAAGTGTGCGAGTACAGAACAAAGTGGAAACACGTCTGCGGTGGTACTGGCCACCCCTAGCGGAATGGCGGCTAGATACAAGTACAGGTGTGTATAGACGTTGGACTATAGAGCATGCCTAAGAATCTTCCATACAAACGATATTGACCACAAGCTTCCTTATTCTACAAGTAGATAATGCTTTATTGGTTCTTGTCCACAATAATAGTAGGAAACTACTATTTGGTATTACCGATATTCCCTTGACAGCAAAAATAGCGCCCACAGATGACGCTTTCGTAGCGTGGGGCACGCGTGGGGTCGTAAATTTTTAACCGTTGCATCCGTTGGATGCTGTTTTGTGGTGGTTTTGTGTTTTTGGCTGTTTTCACCGGCGTAAAATAGGGTAATTGCAATGGTGAGCAATATGGTTGAAAACGATATTTTTGTGTAGATTATAAGTCAAGGATCTCAACTATATTTTTTTAAGTGGTAAAATTGGGCTTTTCATTTTTAATTTTGTAAAATAAAATGCCGACAAATCGAGTCCAATTCAAACGCGACGCTATTGGCTGGAGCTCGTGTGACGTCATTGGATCCAAGTGGCGTGAGTGACGTGTGTTTGTAGTATTAGAAAGCCGGCTGTCAGTGTAAAAATACGTGCTATTATCAAGCTTCCGAGATCCGACAAACTTAATATAAACTCACAACAAACCTTGAAAAATGTCTTCGAAGTATCATAAATATTGTGTAGTTCCGATGTGTACAAATACGTCACGTGCAACACCGGATAAAAAGTTTTTGCGGATGCCCCGCGATCCAGCTATCCACAAAAAATGGTGTCTTGTGATGAAGCGAGACAAACTTCTGTCTTCCAAATCTACCCGCTTCATTTGCGAAGACCATTTTAATGTAAGTTATAGTATTTTGTTGTTATTTAATTGCATACCTATTTATAAAATATGTTATTTCTACATGCCTTCGTAAATAAATCACGTGGCTCAAGAAATGGCATGTGAAAACGCTGTCAAACGTGTCAAAATTTAAATCGATTTGTTTTTGACAAATTGATTAGAAACTCATAGTTTTTTTTGTCAGTAATGATCAAAAACATCCTCAAATATTGTTTGATTCCGTAATTTATAAGAAACAAGTGTTAACATAGCAAAGTTTTTGTACTTGTTTCTTTAGGAAGGCAGCAATGGACTGGAATGTAAATATAATATTTTCTCATCGGCCAAAGGTCACAGGTCTATGGGACTAGACCCCTTAGCAACCTATAATAAAATATAAGCTTGCCTTTGCCATGACAACCCGGCTGTGTGACATCACAACTTTTTTATCCTAGAAGTTTGTGTGCATACTTAATAATAATATATTGTCATGTACTAACGTGCCTAACCTACCTTTTTACTTTTTGTTGTAGTAGTTGTGTGAACTACATGCTCTCATATTATGTTATTTATATTTTTACAGCTCCAGGACGACTTGGAGAACTTTATGATGGGCAGATTGATGGGAAGCAATATGCGCCTGAAGAAAGGAGTTTTGCCGCACAAATTTGAGTGCCAAAAAGCTAAAAAGACTGTGGATAGGAAAACCGGCGAGATTAGAAAAAGAAAAATGCTAGTGATGGAACTTTTAAGAGAAGCAAGTCTGAACGCTACAAACTCTGAAGCATCCACATCAGTTGATGTGGATGCTTCCGCATCCGTTGATGTGGATGCTTCCGCATCCGTTGATGTGGATGCTGTGGAGCAGTCAACGCATCTGACTTCTGCTCCATTGGATAAAGCAGTGCAGGTGAATATGGTACCCACCTACAGGAGCAAAGCAACCAACACCTTGAATGTGAGACCCCCGACCACTCACAGTAGCTGCTCACCGATCAAGGGGAAACCTGTGGAATCTCCTCTGGAAAAATTGAATGTGGAAGCTGTCTATTCATCTTCCAGTTCAGACCCTGAAGATAGTGATTCTGATCTTTTTGTGGACTATGGTAGTGGCTCGGATTTTGAAGACAACAATATGGAAATGGACGCGCTTAACGTTGAGATGAAAAGAGGTTATATTTTGCTTGTGCAACGCCAACCTCAACTGTATTTAGGCATTCCAAAAGAAATGTACCATGTATTGGCTATTCTGCAAGATACAGTTTGTGCACCTATTATAGATATAATGATTTGCCTAAAGAAAATTAGGTTGAATTTTTCATATAAAGTAATAGGTGCACATTTTGGAATGTCAGATTCCTCTATATGTCGCATTTTTAAGAAAACGATTCCCATTTTATCAGGGGTACTCAAAGAGTTGATTATATGGCCATCTGCAAAACTCGTAAGGTTGGAATTGCCCATTGCATTTCGAGCTCGATATAGGAACGTCCGTTCCATTATTGATTGTCTTGAAATTCAAATTGAGAAACCAGGCAACTCGCTGCACCAATCATTAACGTGGTCTGAATACAAGGCCTGTAATACGGTAAAATATCTAATTTCTTGCACTCCAGATGGTCTCATTAATTTCTTATCATGTGGGTATGGAGGCCGAGCAACCGACTCTACTATTGCTCAGGACTGTGGCTATTTCGACAACATCGCCACAGGAACATGGGTGATGGCAGATCGGGGGTTTAAGAATATTTCCCATATTTTAGAGGAAAAGGGTGCTCACCTTGTTCGCCCTCCAAGCGTGCTGCAGAAAAGTACCCTTAGCCAAAACGAAGTTAAGGAAGCAAAGCGAATTGCCGCTTTACGTATTCACGTAGAACGTGTGATAAGCAGAGTGAGAGAATTTCATATGCTCACTATGCATTCAACTATCGACCACAACCTCGTGAATCGCTTGGATGAAATTATTGTGATTGCTTGTGGTCTGATCAACTTGCAAAAATCATTGATCAAAGTTTAGAAGGGTTAGCCACCCTTAGACATTACTTTTAAAATTCAATTTTTATTTTCAGTACTTATATTTAACCTTTATGCTTGTGAGCTTATGACTGATATTACTTTTTAAATCTCAAGTGTTTTTATTTACCTTGGTCGCTTTTATCTATTTTACACCATTCAACTCTTCATTTCACTTGTATGACTGATATTCTTTTTAAATCTCAATGTGTTTTTATTTACCTTGATAGCTTTTATCAAATTTTTACTATTCAACTCTTCATTTCACTTGTGTGACTGAGATTATTTTTGAAATCTCATGTGTTTTTATTTAACTTGGTGGCTTTTATCAAATTTTTACTATCAACTCTTCATTTCACTTGTATGACTGAGATTATTTTTTAAATCTCATGTGTTTTTATTTAACTTGGTGGCTTTAATCTATTTTTTACCATTCAACTCTTCATTTCACTTGTATGACTGATATTCTTTTTAAATCTCATGTGTTTTTATTTACCTTGATAGCTTTTACCTAATTTTTTACCATTCTACACTTCATTTCACTTGTATGACTGATATTATTTTTAAATCTCATGTGTTTTTATTTACCTTTATTTCTTCTATCAAATTTTTACTATTCAACTCTACATTTCACTTGTATGTCTGAGATTATTTTTTAAATCTCATGTGTTTTTATTTAACTTGGTGGCTTTTATCTATTTTTTGCCATTCAACTCTTCATTTCACTTGTATGACTGATATTCTTTTTAAATCTCAATGTGTTTTAATTTATCTTGATAGCTTTTATCTAATTTTTACTATTCAATTCTTCATTTCACATGTTGCTTACTAAGTTACATTTACTATCTAATCTAATCTAATACTATTCTGGTCAATTTTTCTGAATCTCACTTTACATCTGTTGCAACATGTACATAATGAGTATTAATGTTTGTATTAATAATGGAAAGCCTTTTTTATTAATAAAATACACTTCAATCAACAACTTCTTTATTTTTATTAGAAAAACCAACAGAAAGATGATACATTTAATAAGAACATATGAAAAACTCCAATACCAGGTATTGTTAAGTAGTGCATTTTTACATTATAATCTAAATGGTAAAGATACACATGACTTTATGATTCATATTAAATACATTTCTATAAGCAGGCATATTGTGTTAGTTAACGTTTACATAATATGCTGCATGTTCATTAACAAAATAAAGACCCAAATCTAAACTGAATGCACAAGCCCTTAAACTTGACGCTCTTCCCTGGAACAGAGGTAATATTGGCAAGTGAACCTTTTGTTAACAAAGTAGTTATCACATATATCAAATATAAAAAAGTAGTTAAGAAACAGCAGTTATAAAATACATAAATAACTATACTTTAAAATTGTTAGACTTTGGTAAATATGCATTAAAACACCTTATAGCTATACTTTTCAAAGTACCCACAGTGTAATACATAAAGTCTAATGTAGTCTATAAATATTTAAAAATATAAATGGTAAAACATTGTTTTAATTTTTTTTGTTGCTCGAATATTTTCGCCTAATGAGGCACCTTCAAGAGCAGAATGAACAAAAAAAAATAATAAAGTGAATTAAAACAATGTTTTACCATTTATATTTTTAAATATTTATAAAAATGGACTTTCACTGTGTTAACAGATCAACACTAAAAAATATTAATGTAGTCTAGGTTGAAAATATACATAAACATTTAAAGTTCCTATTAAATACACACCCACAAACAGACAAGTGTAAGTTCTCGCTTACAAATGCTGCATGTGTACTTACAATTCAAAAACCATATAAATGAATACTCAAATGAACAAAATCCCAGCAACTTTTGCCGTCCTTTTATTGGCAAAGTGAACCATTTTTTACAGCAAGGGTGTTCAGCGTCATACCAACCTATAAGTCAAGGGATACAAACAATAAATAACATTCTCAAGTATATAATTATTCAGAATGTTGAGAGAATAAGAACAAGAATAGCAGATCAACATTACAGATAAAAATTAATTCATATAAAATAAAACATTTATTGAAATAATCTAAAAAATAATGTTTTAGTCCAAAATTCACATGCTTTTTCCATTAAATCTAAACAATAATTTTCATCATACTCCACAGTGCATTCAACGGTCTCACAACTCTTTTCAAAATCCGGTTTGGCAACACAGAATATTCCTCTTTTCTTTTTTGTAAAATGCATTTGCATTTGGATTTGTGCAAAGAACTTTGGAGTGGGTTTGTCTTTGACAAAATATTTCTCCATCCATTTTTCGGTGCTTGGACATTTTATCTCAAGTACATATTCTTGAGATACTCCATCAGGAGAAGCTCCAAAAAATGGATAATGCTTGGATAGCAATAATCCACATTTTTTCAGATCGGGAAATTGCTTTTTGATTTTTTTGAAAACCAACTCTTCCAGTTTTCGGCCACGTGTCACAGCTGCCGTCTCAAAAATTTTTCCTCCCAACAGCTGCTCCACAAGAGAGCCATCAGGAGTGTGACAGCGTGACGCTTCATGGATCTTGGATGCTGTGATTCTCCCATACCTCAACTCGTACCAAAGAGTGCAATCAGCCTGCTCCAGAGTTTCCTTGGCTGCCTCGTTGCACGCCTCAACACTCATTCTATTTTCACAGTATGTTTGAAATTGCTGAGGGGTCGTGCCTATTCCATCGTCTATAAATTCCTCCATTAATCTATGGATGCTAAGGGATTCTATAGGATTGCCCTCCTTAAAATACTTCATAAGGAGGACATCCTTGACGTCAGCTTCCTTCGTTGCTTTAACGACGGATGCCAAAAACTTTCCGTTACTCGAAGGCCCAGCTGTGAAAGTTTTAAGTTCTCCTAAATCCCTACATTTTATGAATTTCACAGCTGAGCCTATCTCTGCCATCTTTGACCGCTTCCAGTAACATTTCACTTCTGTCTTTGCTGGCTCTTCGCTGCGACGATGCACCCATGACAGAAAGGCTACTGCATGCTTGCAACCTCCTGTAAGAGAGTAAAAATAAAAAAATGTTTCATTTTGATTAATACAGATGCAAATAATGTAGACCTCTGCTTTAATACTTTATATATTGATGAATTAACAAAAAATATTCACTTATTTTGTTGACATAAATTTTAAGTAAAAATTGGAATATTTTTTCACAAAATATTGTTTTCTTTAGAAAAATAATGAAATTAAAAAGAAAAAATATTTGCAGTCAGCAAGGCCATAATGTTGGCCAATGGATTGATATGAGTCTGACCGCCCACACTATAAAATATGTTTCACTTTGCCAATGTCGCCCGTTTCAGGGAAGGTCGGCACCAGTAGCAGGATGTATGTTCGTTTGAAGATTGGATTTTAATTTGTAAGTAGGTACACATGCAGAATTCGTAAGCGCGAACTTACACGTGTCCGTTTGTGGGCATGAATCTTAAATGTTAACATATCTTTGCATCTTAGATTACAGATAGCAATTATTTGGTGAGCCGAGCCTGCTAATTAGATCTCTTACATTTTATTGCTTTTACAAAGGAATCATGACACCTCGTGAATCTAATATTCATTACTGACCTTGAGATGCTGGACAATCTTCACAGACACATGATTCAACAGTGCCTTGTTCCTCATCGGTGATCAAGGTTACCGCGTATGCTTTTGTACGGACTTTGTGTTCTGGTGTTATACGGGCCTTAACAGTGCAAATGGCTCCATCGCGTTTCACTTGCACATAGCCAATGGCATTGTCTCCGTAACTTTCTCTCGAAGATCTAAAAACAAACAAACGGAATAAGGGTTAGGTTATATTGCAAGTGCACAACCCTTGACTGGTGTAAAGTAAGGTTATGTGATTAAAAACAACTTTTAATGATGTAATAAAGGAAGTAAGCTTTATAAACAATTAATTTAGCCTTTATATTAAGATTTAGAAGCTATGACATGGCAGTATTGCAATTTGAATAAGTAAGGTTACAGAATTTGTAAAGGAAAGATGTTTGCATGAAAACGTATAATATCTGGAGAATTTATGAATCTAAATGAACTTTGACACATAAACAGAACTATTTTTCTTACCTTGAAGCTTTTACTCCACGTAATTCTGAACTTATGAAGTCCATGTTCTTGGAGAAATACACATACATCATCATAGCATCGACCTCCGGTAAATTGTCAGATTGAGCCTTTTCAAAGCCCTTTTCAGTCATCTTTGATGATTACACCAATTCAATTATACTTTATACACGGCACAACTAACTTTAAAGTGCAAATAATAGTTGAAATTGATGAAAATAGATATACTCGTCAAATGTAAACAAATCCGCCATACAAAAATACACACGACTGAATGACAGCTGAGCCGAATGAGATCCATCGACGCACATCCGCCCAAATGCAAAAAATGGGCCGTTTAACCGGAAATGGAAAAATGACGAATTTAAAAGCGCCCTAATTCAAAAAATACGCATTATTAAAAAAAAAAAAAAACGGGAGACTATTTTTATAACTTAAATCTATCAATTTACGAAAGAAAAAAAAAGTGTGAAATTACCCTATTGTGCAAAAAGTTAGTTGAAAATAAAACAATATTTGGTGCGTGAAAATGGTGTATCGGTGTTCGGTAAATGGTTGCGATGCGGATGGCAGTAAGTAAATATATATTTTAAATCAAACTTTCTTAAATCAAACTTTAGAAAAACATAAATATGTTGAAAACTGTTTTGTTTGCAGAGGACTTCAAAATGCACAAGTTTCCCTCACCCATCGAAAATCCCGAAAGGTTTCAGGCTTGGGTGCGTGCAATTAACGGCGATATTGAAAAAATGGAGCCTTGTGCAGTTTTTTCAGCCAAAAAAATATGCTCAAGGCATTTCGAAGAGAAATTCATCAGGGCACAGTCGAAGAAATTGTTCCCTCATGCAATACCTACGCTTTTCGTCAAAAGTAAGCTAACTTTTTTTACCATTCTTACACTTGTGCAACCTGTCTATTTTTATAATCAAGGCAACCAGACCCGCCTTCTTCAAACCACTTTATTGGGAGTGGCGTTTCTCCCCTGACAAATAATAAGTTCTTAGTTCTTGTGAAGGCTTCAAAAATTTCCCAATTACATCTGAGAATTGAAGAATACAGCGAAACTGCTCAGATTGAAATGGGCAATGGACGCACAGTTGATTTGAAACCTTAAGCCCAATTTATACTGGGTCAGGTTATACTCCCAACTTATAATCAATTTATACTCCCTCGGGAGCTGAGAAAACCCCGCTTCAACTGAAGTGGTTGGTGTAAGGCCGGCCCCCTTACCTGTAAAAATAAATAGGTCCCGAATCACCACAAGCGACCCCTTCGGGGACAACGCAGGCTAGAAGTTACACTATATGTGTAGCTTAGTTGCGTTTTTTTTTTTTAGTTGCTGTTGTCAGTCCACTGCCGAGTCAGTACTGACCTAGCACTGCCATTGTGTAAATTGATTCAAGTATGTACTGAGGCGACAGTTACTGTCGCGACAGTAACTGACTTCAATATTGCCGCTTGATATTTTTCAACAGCAGCGACTGTCGCTACAGTAAGTGACTGTCGCTACAGTAAGTGACTGTCGCTACAGTAAGCGACTCGCTACAGTAACTGACTTCAATATTGCTGTTTGATATTTTGCGGCGTCAGTCGTTATCCGCACCTCTTGCGCCAGTGCAACCGATGCCGTGTAAATGCTGGAGTCAGTCGCTGTAGTGTAACCACGCCGCGTCGCACCGAATAAAAAAATGATGCGAAAACTGAGCGACGCTGAAAATTTAAAGATCATACATCTTAACCGCGAAAATGAATGCAAAGAGCTTGATAAAAACATAAGCAAATAGTCTAAGTTTTTTGGCGTCATTCTCAAAACAAGTTTGTATTCCCAAGGATCTTCAATTCTCAGCTGGGTTAACAACAGAGCAGAACCTCCAGTTTTATCTCTGTCATCTATCCATTTTCTTACCCAAATTCGTTCAAGAGTTGCAGGGCTCATGTCCATTTGAGAATTGGGTTTTTATATTGTAGGTCCACATGCGGCATATGTGTGAGCGCGAAATTATGCGTGTCTGTAACTGTAACTGTAACTCTGTCGCCATTCCGCTAGGGGTGGCCAGAGCCTCTGCAGAGTTGCCTCCATTTTTTCCATTTTTCCCCGTGTCTGCTTGTGGGATTGCATTTAATATGAATCTCAAATGATACATATCCTTGCAGCTTAGATTTAGATCACATATGTAAATTTTCTCAACAAATTATTAACTTAGATTTTTTTATGTTTTCGAGAATTCATTTTGCCGCACTGAAATTAAGAGCCCTACATACCCTAAATCTGCCGTTTTTGTTTCTTACACTTTATGGTCTTAGAAAAAGAGTGACAGTAATGAAAAAAATCAAGCATGTTTATTAATTTTTTATCTTAATTATAAAGTTTGAACAAAATATATAACTTAAGAATTGCCACCACAAAAAAATATTTAAAAAAATACGTATTTTTCACTTCTGTAGCTACTTTCTCGTGTGTGCTATGTTTTGGAAATATTTTTTTTCTTTTTGTTTATAGAACTATACATTGTTTAGTGTAGTATCGGAACAGTTTTTTTATAATGTCAATAGTTTTTGAGTAAATGTGGAAAAACTGTGTTCTTCGATTTAATTTAAATTTAATTCATCAAGTAGTTTCAGTTTTTCCATATTTACTCAAAAACTATTGACATTATAAAAAAACTGTTCCAATACTACACTAAACAATGTATAGTTCTATACATAAAAAGAAAAAAAATGTATCCAAAACATAGTACACACGAGAAAGTAGCTACAGAAGTGAAAAAAACGTATTTTTCTAAATATTTTTTTGTGGTCGCAATTTTTAAGTTATATATTTTGTTTAAACTTTATAATTAAGATAAAAAATTAATAAACATGCTTGATTTTTTTCATTACTGTCACTCTTTTGCTAAAACCATAAAGTGTAAGATACAAAAACGACAAATTTAGGGTATGTAGGGCTCTTAAAAAAAGTGTGTGCATCCTACGAAATATCCTCGACTACTGATGAAATACTGACTGCATGTAAATATAGAGTTTTTGGGTCAATTTTTCGAGCCAGTTTTCGGCACCAGTATTGACGACAGCTACTGACCCAGTATAAATCGGCCTTTATTTCATATTTTAAGTTTTGCTATGTAAATTATGGCAATGACGGTTTGCCAAATGTGGCTCGCTTGCTATGTTTTTAGGCATCTTAATGCGTTCACCACGCGTTCACGTTCACAACAACACACCGGGTTCACTTCACTTCTGTCAATGACACTTTTGCAGCAGGGTTGCCAACTGCTTGTGATGTCACCACACCAAATAAGTTGCATACCATCTCTTAAGGCTTCGTCAACCAGGAATCAGGGCTTCCTGGGGGATTCAATGCCAGTAATTGACGCTAATAAAAGAAGTCAGCTGAGTCATCATCATCAGCATCCTTTCAGAAACTTGATGCTTAATTGTAATGGCTGATCCACACGTTTGCGACAAGTGCCTTGCAGCAAGCGCTTGGAAAACCAGACAGGGTTATCCACACGCTTGTGCGTGCGTCAGTGTGTTTCGAATAAACAATGAAAAGAGAGAAACTAAAAGAAACAAATAATTTGGCAAAGACGATGGTGGATGATCAAAATTCATAGAAACCGTACCGTACCAGAATGCGCGCGCACAAGTATGTGGGTGCCTGGCATGCGCATGCGCGAATTCCCTTTGACTTGCGTCAAAAAACCGACACTGGTCGGATCGGCGACAAGCCAAGCCAAACGGCCTTCCACACGCTTGGCTTGTAATGGCTTGGCAAGCATGTGGATGCCCCATTAGAGGCGTCATGGTCACATGGGACTTATTACTTCTGTTGCCAGTTTGATTTTTTGCATCGTCTGGTGGTTAACTTAATACTATAGTATAATATAATGGTATTAAGTTAACCACCTGATGATGCAAATGGATGTTTGCGAAACCGGTTGTGGTATAAAATAAATACTCAAGTAATCGAAAAAAAAGCTGTTTTTCTTATATTTTTTTATGTACCTATTGCATTTTCTTTCAGATACCAATGTTGAGTTAAATGACCCTTTGGCTTCAACTTCCAAAGTTATTATTCCATCATATGCTTGTAAGTACCTTGAACTCTTAAATCTATTTATTTCTTAAGGACACATTTTTAGTAAATTGTATTTGTTTAAAGCATTTCAAGATCTTATAACTGTTTCAAATAAGAGAAAGCAGTCAGCATCAGGAGAAGCTACAAGAGACGAAATCGACTCATCATCTACTGATGAAGATGTAGAAGGTATGCTTATTTATTTGGTATTCTATTTCGGATTCCTAATCCATTTCTATTATTATGATTTGATCAAATTTTCTAGACTCATGTTATATTTTTCTATCTATAATAGATCATGTTTTTCTATTTTCAGGTAGATTTTTTAAAAGTATTTGTAAAACCTGCTGTTTGTTCAAATATCTTATGTGTAAAATATTCTTTCAATCATGTCTTATTTTCAGAAACTCGGCCGCGATTTCGCAAAGTATACATGCGTCAGCCAAAACGTACTCCTATCATTGTTTCAAAAGATGAAAAAGGTAAGAATTCATGTTGATTACTCTATTACAAAAATACTCAAGGTTGTTGCAGGAAGATGGGAAAAATGCAACGTATTCCCAACCAGTTTACACCAACGCGCGTCCACGAAGACAACGAAAACCGCCATGGCGCTTTGCAAACTCGCCTTGAAGATGCTTTCTGCTCGTGAAAGCGAAACGTCGGCAGATGTGGGAGCTGCAAATAGAACATGGTCAAACCTTAAAGAACATAAAAACAATTTTTTTAAATTATTATTTCATTAAAGTATTTTTTACATACACGGATTATTGACAGTCTTCTAACTTTATTCTCGTGAGTAGAAAAAAATTGAAAGTAACATTTTTAAGATTTTAAAAACATAATTTAGAAGTCTGCTACAAACGGAATATCTCAAAAATCTAATTTAAATCTAAGCTGCAAGGATATGCATCATTTGAGATTCATATTAAATGCATTCCCACAAGCAGACACACATAATTTCGCGTTTGTTCATAAATTCTTCTTTCATCCTGACCAAAAATTCCTTCAAAATAATTCATCCATCTCTTGGTTAGGGGTTTTTTTTATTTCCTTTATTCTTCATAATAATTGTAATATTGAGAGGTTCTAAAGTTTTCAATTGGAGAGTTATTAATAACTGAGATCTCATGGGATTTTGTTTATTGTGCAAAACAAATTATACAATTAATTTGTGTACTTTTAGAAAACATTGCTGGAACATCAAATAGTGAGGATTTGGACGTTTCGTTGCAAGGAAGTCTTTGGGTAACACCACCAGGTAAGCTTATAATCATTTTTGGACATGCTTTAATTCCTATCCCATTTTGGTGTTTATTTATCAAACCCCATTATAAAATACCGCCTTCACAAGAAATAAGTACCAGCCCCTTCGGGAGCTGGGAAACCCCCACTTCAACTGAAGTGGTTGGTGTAAGGCCGGCCCCTTACCTATAAAAATAAATAGGTTCAACTTGCCACATGCAACCCCTTCGGGGATAACGCGGCAAGAAGTACACTATATGTGTAGCTTAGTTGTGTTTGCGTTTTATCATTCCATAGTATGTTATTAAGCAAGTTTATATATCAGCAGCTACAAAGCAACTAGGCTTCATCGGGGTTATGGCCGAGGGGGCCAAGAGGGCTGATCTTTCAAGCGTGTTTCGAATGGACAACGTTGGTTCGATCCCCGCTTGGGTCATTTGACTATAACTTTGACCCTTGTTCAACAGATGATATTGGGTAATTATTATTTAATAATTCATTAAAAATAAACAATAATAAATTATGAAATGATGATATTAATACCTGTTTCTGGCCAGGGAGAATAGGTTGGTGAATTGCATTCCTCTTCACAAATCTATTTTTTAAAAATATATAAATAAATAACTCAAATGCAACAAAGCTGCTTATTTAGTGCAACTTCTGACTGCGTTGGCCCCAAAGAGTATTTACACTTTTTGAATAATAGACGAACGGTTAACCTCAATTGCCATGCAGAGAGGGTACTTCTTGAAATATGTACTTCTCCCGGAACGGTTTGTCTCGTACCCTAAAAGTGTAATTAATGTTGAAAGAATAGAAAATAGGTCAAACGACTGTAAATTCACTTAAAATTTGCCAAAACATTTATTTTTACAGGCTAGGGGGACAGTGTGTTTTAAAACAATAAAAAAATTCATGAATAATAATTCATTAGATTTTGTAGGGTTTGTGTATTCACACAGTGAAAATTCATTTTATTTAAAATCAAATTATTTTTTATTAAACATTGTTTTATTTTCACAATAATATTTTAAATCTCGAGTACTTTCGACCTTCAATATTCAGGTCATTATCAAGAGTGATGTATATAAAATTAAAATTATTAAGTCTTGATATGTCACTCTTGATAATGACCTGAATATTGAAGGTCGAAAGTACTCGAGATTTAAAATATTATTGTGAAAATAAAACAACGTTTAATAAAAAATAATTTGATTTTAAATAATAATTCAATTTTAAAAAGTAATAATTTCAATTTTAAGGTCCAGTTCGCATTGTAGTAGAAAGTTCAGACCCATTAAAGAGGAAAGGCGTTTCTAAACGTATGTATTGAACACAAAATATTCATTATAAGTTATTGGTGAAATTAATTTTACTTAAACTTCACTTTTGGTTTCAGGATTATTCTCGAATGATCAGCCAGAAGGTAAACTTACAAAACTTGAGTGCAGCATGAGATTTGTTTGCTTCACATTTATTATAATTTGTTGCTTTACTTCTTTTAGGTTTTTTATCTACAGTCGGTGTGACTCAAGTGGCACATCTCACACCGAAAGCCAAGAAACTCTACAAGCATGCACAAAACATGAAACTAAAAGCATATAAACATAAAAAAAGAGCTTCTTCGTTTAAAGAACGGCTTGCAGCAGCTAAAAAAGTACTTTTGAGAGGAAATATTGATTTGTTAACGAAACAAATGACAACGGCTGCAAAGCTATTTACTGCTATGCAGTTTTCTCAAACCCCAAAAAAACCACGAGGCCGACGCTTCACCTTGGATGAAAAAGTGCTAGCGCTTGCCCTGTACAAATATAGCCCGAAGGCGTACAGAATGCTGTATAGATTATTCACGCTGCCTGCCGCTAAGACACTTTGTCATTTGTTACAAAGAATCCAATTAAGCCCTGGGGTTAACAATCTCATATTTGAGAATTTGACCGAAGTTGTCAAAAGCTTGAAATGCAGCAAGTGCTGCAATCTCATTTTTGACGAAATGAGTATAACTCCTCATTTAAAATACAATGAGAAAAAAGATCTTATTGAAGGGTTTGAGGACTTTGGATACAGGCGATCCAACAATTTTGCAGACCATGTGCTCGTATTCATGGTCACAGGAATAGCCAAACCCTTCAAGCAGCCCATTGCCTACATTTTCAATAAGGGGGGTTGTAAGAAACCTGATTTAATGTGCTTAGTGAAGCAAATGATAGATGCTGTGAGTCGCACAGGTTTGGGAATTATATTGTCAGGACTGTTGTGACTTTCCTTGAAGAATGGATAATATATATTTTTTTTATACATTGCAGGTCTTCGAGTATGCTCCACAATTTGTGACCAGAGTGCCGTCAACGAAAGTGCCATACGGCAATTGGTGGATGACACAAAAGGATCGTATTTAAGAGAAGCAAAGGAATGGAATGGCGGATTTTTTGAAATAAATGGGGAAAAAATTTGGCCCTTATTTGATCCTCCTCATCTGATGAAGGGGATCAGAAATAATCTGTTAACGAAGAACCTAGAGTTTGAAGATGAGAATCATATTAAAAAAACTGCTAAGTGGGAGCACGTTGAAAAATTGTATTTTATAGATGTGGGTGCAGCAAAAGCCCGAGTTCTGCCGAGACTTACGGACCTTCATGTCATACCTGGGCGCATACCCAAGATGAGGGTTAAATACTGCACACAAGTGTTTAGTCACCGTGTTGCAGCTCTGATGTTTTTGTTAGCAAGTGAGTACTTTTTTTTAAATAAGTATGATCAGTAGTTAAGGAATTCCCTAGTATATTGGAGTGCATGGAAGTGAAAATGAGTTTTCGGAATGAATAGAATGAAATTGTGTATGAAAGTAAAGAGAATGAATACATTTCATTCTTCATTCTCTATCAATTCATTATCAACTGTCAAAGTTTGGTAGTACTTATTGAAAGGCCCTATTATATTGGTATCGGTACATTGGTTTTATCTTGTATACTAGCAAAACATCCGGAAGAATTCAAAAATGCAAAATTTAAGAAATTTTAATTATTAACATTTATTTTTCAGAGACTTCCCTTCTGCCAACTGAAGCCGAGGATACAGCTGACTTGCTCCTTTTTTTTGACAAGCTCTTTGATTCCGTGAATTACGGAGGTCAACGGGAAAATAAGGAATTTCGCTGTCCTGTAAGAAAAGATTCTTTCCATCATGAATTCTGGCTTGAAGCATTGGCGACATTAAGCTCCATGGAGTACAAAGGAGGAAGAAAAAAGATCCCTTGCTTGTATAACTGGGTAAATACAATCAGGGGATTTAGGGAAATCATAGAATTTCTTTTTAATTCAGGGTTTAAACAAGTTTTCTTGAGAAGATTTAATCAAGATCCTCTCGAAAACTTTTTTGGATCCATTCGCAGCCAAGGGTGTAGAAATGTAACGCCCAGTGTCACTGATTTTGAGGGAAGTTATAAAACGTTACTTGTTAATAACTTAATCTCTATCAGGTCAGTGGGAATGAACTGTGAGGATCAGAAAGGTGATTGTTTGCAGACACTTCGTTCCTTTTTGCTTAGCGAACCTAGTGGCGTAAGTCAAGTATCTGATTCTGGATCAAGTAGAGATGTCGCATCATTAGATTGTACTTTCAGACGTGAAGATACACCTTTACAAAAAAATGCAGCAGATTTTGTTGCTGGCTTTGTTGCAAAAAAATTAAAGCAGCGAATTTGTAAGAGCTGTAAAAATTGTTCCCTAGACATTTTAGACACCTCAACTGATGCACATGGTGTCATTAAGGCTAGGGAGTATCACCCCGGCAAAAAATGGTTAATGTATCCATCTCAGAAGCTATCTGAGGCTTATGGAGATATTAATCATTTAATTCATATGTTCTTACAAAGTAATTGCCATAAAAGAAATATTAAAAAAGAAATTTCTAATTTAATTTATACTCTCATTGATTTTAGCTTTTTGACGTGTGATAAACACAAAACTTTAATTATTTCCGAGCTAATTACTATAATGGTGAGAATAGTAGTACACAGGTGGTGCAAAGAGGTTTCTAATGTTCTAATTGGAAAAGATAGCCGGGTGGATGGAGATGATGTAATTAAAAAGTCTGCCTTAGAAAGATATAAGAAATTTGCAAAAAACAAAAAATTTCACAAATAATCAAAATGTATGATCAGAAATAAACAAAGTAATGGCTTTTGTTACCACATGCGAAATGCTAATACAGCTCCAGTTATTATTCCTATTTCACTGAAGTTTCTCAATTTCTTAGTATTCTAAATATATCCTTGCGTAAAAGTTTTTTTTGATTATTTAAATGAATTCTTCATGTGCTTTTCTATTTCTTGTTGTTAGTTAAATCTTGTGGCAATTTTTTATGTATGAACACTTGATTTTTTTTAATTCTTAAATAATGCAATCCGAGCATTTTTTTTTGGCGAGCTGACATCGGTGTTTCTGTCCTTACCAACTGTTATCAAAATCTTTGTACGCTTTTACCCGACGCAATATTGTCTATGCCAATTCATGCAAAGCCCTCATTGTTATTTTACTTCCACCTGCATACTATCACCTTTTTGATTCTTAAAATTTTGTCCTTGCTTCTGTCCTTTGTATTCATTACTAAATTCACATGCATTATCACGGGAAAAAAATGCTGTCAATTTTTTGTATGTCTAATAAGCTTACCATTTGTAAATATTTTTTGTATACTTTCATTTAACAAATTCAAGTTATTCATTAAACCCAAATAGCATTATTCCGCAATATTTCATAAGTTTGTGTTCATTTTGACAGAATTCAAATAACTTCTAATTGTTTTGGAAACAGGTAATCTGTAAATTATTCAATTTTTTTATTTTATTCTGACTGTAACAGATTTTTAAAATAAAGTAAACATAATGGGCATTATGGACAAAACCCAGAACACTGTTTTGGACTTATTCGCTCGAATAATTCATTAGATTTGTCTTTACACTACTTTTAAACTACTAACAGGCAGTACCGGCGTTAGGGTTGGGCGCGGTCGGGCGACCGCCCAGGGCGCCAGGTATGAAGGGGCGCCGCAGGCGCCCCTTTATATTTTTTAGTAATTTTGAAATTTTTGGGGCATTAAAACTCGAAAATATTTATTTTTCGTAAACAGTAAAAATTGGACCTGTAAAGTAATTGTTAGATACATCTTAGAGAAATGAAAAAAATGATTGAATATATTTTTTATTGTGTTATTGCTAGGTATGTTTCTTTTTACTTTTTACTTTAAAAAGGTACATATTTATTTCACGACCTTGTTTTTTATTTCGTTAAATGTTTTAATCATGAATGACTGAAATTATTTTAAGGAAGATGATTTAAGAAATGGACTATCAAAGAAGTATGATTGGGAAAAAAACAAAGTGACAGGGTGAGGAATGATCTTGTTAGAGAAGAATGTGGTGTAAGAGAAAGTGTGAAATTGAAGATTAAAAGAAGTTTGCTAAGATGGTTCGGGCATAGAATGAGTGATGAAATAAAGTATATGTTGCAAGAATAGATGGATGTCGTGGTAGAGGAAGACCGAGAAAGGTATAGAGGGATAAAATTTTTGAAATAGCGAATAAATGGGATTTCCAGAGTCATAATAAAAGGAGGGTTTGTATGAAAAAGGTTATGACTCTGGATGAAATAAAAGAAGTATGCAAGGACAGGAAGAAGTGGCAGCTAATCTGCAATGATGATTTGTAATGTTGGTTTATTAATTTGTTACATTTTTTGGATAGGAAATTATTGACTTTTTTGTATATATTTCTTTTTAAGGTTTTGTTCTTTTCTTATACTTAAGCGTTATTTATTATTTGTATTCCTTGACTTATAGGTTAGTATGAGGCTGACCACTCATACTGTAAAAAATGGTTCACTTTGCCAATGTCACCCCTGTGTTAGGGAAGGTCGGCAAAAGTTGTAGCGCTTATGTTCATTTGAGATTTGGATTTTATTTATAAGTGCACAATCAGCATTTGTAAGCGCGAACTACACGTGTTTGTTCGTGGGCATTAGAATGGTTACAACGATTATTTTATTTTGTTTTTCCGATTGCCGCCTCCTAAAATGTGCCAATTGACTAAAAAAAAATATTCACGGAGTTTCAGGATCATAAAATAACGGGAAAGCGAGGCTCATCGACGTTATATTTGAGAAAATAGCCCATTTTTAATTTAAAAATGATAGATTTTTCAAATAAAATAAAAACCTTTTATTTTCTAAGCCTTCATTTCAATAAAATGGGAAGATTATCTTGACGTTTTATTCTTGCAATTATTTTTTATAGAACTGTTAGTTTTGAAGATATTATTTTATGTAGACTTGACACATTCCTAATCGGCCTGCTTAGAAAAATGAAACAACGATTTTTAAATACTTTTTTTCAGTTTCCCCTCTCATAATATTATGTGCCAATTGATTAAAAATGAGATATGTAAAGTATTAAGGATAATACATAAGTCTAAAAAAAATCCTCTGCTCTCATTATCTTTTAATTTGAACATTAAAAAGATTTAAACTGTTTTCAAAAGAAGGATATAGGAGTAAAGAAAAACAAATACGTTTAGTAAAAAGAATACAAATATGTAAATGTATATTTATATAGTTGTAATTTAATTAAAACATGCAGGTAACATGCAGTAATTGAGCATTTATGGGGTAACACCTTTGACAAAGGAATCTGGAAAAAATTTACGACATTCAGCTACAACGCGCAATAAAGATTGTCGATGCTCTTCATTTTTCGTAGTGCAAGAGTTGAAATCTTGAATTAATTTCACACCCTTTCCGCAGTGTCATTAACTACCCTTAAATAATTTTCGAATTTTTTGAGTTTTAAGTAATTAAATTTTTTAGACCATTCATTGGGATCAGACTGTTAAATCTATATTAATTTAAATCGCTTAAGAAAGTTCAATGTTTCATACGTAATTCAACTTCTTTGTTTAATAAATATTCTAGATGTTCAAGTAAGACCTTTGCTTTTACCATCCTATATGTAGTTATTTTGATCTTTAAGGGCCATAAATTTTCGGCATTTCTCGGCTATGTTTTTATAACATTGCTTGCCACAGATTCGTCAAAAAATGCAAATGCGACTTGTTCTGGATTTAGATACCATAAATGATTAATAAATTGTAACATTTTTTTATCGAGGGGGGGGGGGCCTTAAAAAATCTCGCCCAGGGCGCTGGTAGTGCTAAAACCGGCACTGCTAACAGGTCAATGTTTAAGATGATGCCCACCTCTGCTATTGCACTTATAAGAACGCAACACAACTAAATATGTTAAATTATTATGTGTAATCTCTAAATATCACAAAAAATACACATTAATACTGATATTCATTTCGGAAAATATTTATGTGAATTTACCTTTAAATCTTTTTTTTTTGCATTTTACAATGTAATGCGCTTTACATAAAATGCGCTTTACATCAAACTCAAATATTGTATTTGATCACTTCTTAAAATAATTTTAATTTTATTTGACCCTAGCAAGATTGATTAGAAGATAAGCTTAGGTAATGTTAATTAAAATTTGTTTTCTGTTAGTTTTTGATGTCCTTACATGTTATAATTTGTTGATTTTTAAAATATTATTTGCTGTGTATGTTCCTTGACTTATAGGTTGGTATGCGGCTGACCACCCATGCTGTAGAAAATGGTTCACTCTGCCAATGTCACCCTTGTTTCAGGGAAGGTCGGCTGGAGTTGCAGGGTGTGTGTTCATCTGAGATTCGGGTTTTTATATTGTAGGACTACATGTGGCATGTTTTAGCGCAAACTTGAACAGGTCTGTTTTGTGAAAATGCATATAGTGTGAGTCTCTAATGTTACTTATATTTTGCAACGTAGATTAGATTAGATAATGTCATAGTCACTTTTGGTAAATTATGAAACTATTGTGAAAATTTAAAGATAATCGTAGGCGCTGTTTTTGAGCAAATCGCATTTGAAATTTTCAGCTTTTCGGAAGCCATCTTGAATCTGGTGAAAAATGTTGCATCATCAATTCAAGTTTATAATTTTTTCCTTCTATTACACCTCAAACGAATGTAAATATTAAGGCCCGGTAGTTTCACATTTTAAGCGGTTCACACGGTCACGAATCGTCGAAAAAAATCCGTTGGATTACGCTTCAAACCGGCCAAACACTCTTTCGAAGTGCTCACAGTCAATAAACGCGCCACCCATCGCTCCGACAGCTTCCTGAAATGCATGAAAAAGGTGATGGATATGAATGAATCAAAATAGGTATGTAAGGATAGGAAAAAATGGAGGCAGCTCTGCAGAGGCTCTGGCCACCCCTAGCGGAATGGCGACAGAGTTACAGTTACATTTCTATGTTCTTCATTACTCTATTCCAAAACACATGATTTAATGTAAAAATTTGGTTTGCTGTATTATTTAAGAATGTATATTTATGGAAACTTGTATATTTTATTTGAATAGAAAAATAAAATTAAAACAAAAAAAAATCTTTTATTTCACATGACCTCACCATTAATGTTTCCCGTAATATAAAAAATATATAGAGATACATTTTGGGTAGAAGTGATATTATACATTCCATAATATTATCAAAAGCTTCCATATATTTCTTATAGGTGGCTAAGATTCTGGCATTCCCCTTTTTTTTATTCAGTGGGATCTCTATAAACCTATAATACTCTGTGCTATAGAGGATTCCAACTCCCTTGAAAAGACACCGCCCCAGCGACTTCTACAAGTATTAAACATCACGTAAAAACACCGTTCAACAAAAATGTACACATTTAAAAACGCTCGCGAGAGGCACTGTCTAAGTTTCCACACATTTTTTGGTAAACGCTACGCTTGAGTTTTATACCGATGTCTGTTTTGGTTTTTGTGCGTCCTTTGCTCTCTCGCAGACATGGCAACAAAGATGGCCGACTGCTGTCACAGCAACGACATCTGGATGGGTTGATTCACATAATAATATAACTCGTATTGTATGTTTACGAAAGCGAATTATGTTTATTGTTATTGAAATTCCTAAGCTCACAACTTACACTTGAATTCAAACCATTACTTTAATTATTAAAGCGTTATTTTGACGCCTAGGCATGAGCATAACTAGGAAGGGGATAAAAAAACCTAAGTAATCCAAAACCGTTATTAAATTGTATTGCAATTACTAAATTACCATTATTCGATCATGGCTTGCCCAATTTTCCAAAACCTGCCCCCCCCCCCCCCGATTTGATCCTGCGTACGCCCTTGCACCTAGGTATGTTTATAATGGGTAAGTATCGTTTTAATGCATGGCATTTCATAGATAACTTTTAGTTCCGAAAATGGGGTCTAATCTAAATCTTAGTTGCAAAGATATATATCATTTGAGATTCATATTAAATGCATTCCCACTAGCAGGCATGTATAAGTTTGCGCTAACACATGCCGCATGTAGACCTACAATATAAAAACCCAATCTCAAATGAACATAAGCCCTGCAACTCTTGCCGACCTTCCCTGATACAGGGGCAAAAATGTAAAATATTTGTCTATAAACAACACGCGCCTACACCTTAAAATTATTCATGTGTAAGAGCGAACTTATACGTGTCTGCCTGTTCTGCGTACCTGGCGCATCAATCTTTCTCCTAGTGTTTTTGTGTCATCTTTGCAAATTCTGAATAACTCTAACAGAATGTAAACCTCATTTCAGTGTGTAGCATAGTCCATAATTGAATTATTTCAGGATATTCCCAATTTCAAGGAAGAAAATCCTTTAAAAATGTGAAGAGTTCACCGGATAATTGTAATCAAATTCTTTGTTTCCAGTTCCTTGACTAATAGGTTGTTATGAGTCTGAATAAGGCATAAGTTTTGCCTAACTATAACAACTTGTACTTCTTTCGAACTTTACCACTAAACTTGATATCCATAGCAACATAAATAATTAATTGGCCATATTATTATTATATCTGTAAGGCTGTTTGTTGTCCTATTATAATAAAAAAATAATACCTCCCTCTACCATCTCATCAAATTTTATTTTGGAATTACCCTAATAGACCCTAAAAAAGTGAGTAGTCATTAGATTGGTAGAAATAATTTGACCGAAGTAGTTAACTATTGTTTCCCTATTTCCAGATAACATGGCATCTCCCTCCATGGTGCAGCGTTCTGGAGACACGCTGATTGTCCGCAGCGTCGTCAGCGGAAACCGGCTTTTCGTTGACGGAACAGAAGACAACGAAGGTCCCGACTCTCGACCAGAATCCCCACCAACTGTGGAACTCATGCCCGAAGACTTTGTTCATCCAACGGGCGAAGACGGCGAAGCAGAATATGATCCACAACTTCCGCAGTGCAAGATCAAGAGAAATTACAACTGCTGTCACTGCAATTACTTCACGCAGAACCCTAGACACTACCTAACACATCTGCGAGATGTCCATCTAGAAAAAGTGAAGATTTATGACTGTCCACATTGTTTATACGCATCAAGACACTTTCAGAAACTGCTCCGACACATGAAAATGGTACACGGAACCAGTAAACCTACAGAATCAACAAGTTTACCAAAAGCTAAGAGCCTTGAAGCTTTGCCAATCAGTGAATCAACAGACTACAACATGGACGGAGTAGAATTCCCGAATCGCATTGAATTCTCTCCCCCGGAAGTTGTCGAACCCGTCGAGGTTGTGCCACCCATTAAATCTTCAAGTCCCGTCAACTGTCCTTCGTGTCCTTTTGTAACAAAGAGCCGTCACCTCCTCGCCAGACACGAACGGAAAGAGCACGTCAAAAGTCGGTACTTTCCATGCTCCAAGTGTAACTACGTAACTCACATTAAAGCGCGGTTCACCAAGCATGTGAAATATCACTCAATGCCGATGATTAAGTGTGAAGTTTGTGATTTTCGGACTCCATACAAGTGGAACTTGGATCGGCATATGAAGAACCATGGAGGGAATGGTTTGTTTTGTTGTTCGGCTTGTAATTTCACTGCGGATATCAAGCAGAGTCTCACAGTGCATGAGATGAATCATCATAATCCCCCGGTGGGGCAAGGAGCCAGTGGGGCAGCTGGAGGGGCAGGTCCTGGGACAGGGCAGCAGCGGAGGAGGAACAAAGTGGGCGCCAGTGACTCTCTTCTCCCTCCTCTGGCCCCGCCGCCTGTCCCTAATCTCGGCTTACAGGACAATGCGAGCTCTGGGGATTCCTACCAAGTAAATGATTTGTTTACTTTTCTTATCTATAATTTATAATGTAAGTTTTAAACTACAGAGCTATTTGTCAACGTTTGAGGTGTAAACTCCATACCAACAATCAAGCAGGCACATGTATGTTTGCATTTACTCATGCTAACCCTCTAAAGATAAATTTGAATACCCGTGTGTAACTTGTATATTTTGTAACTCAATATTTTTTAATGGCAAAAAAGTTGTGATGTTACACGGCTGGGTTGCTGTGGAGAAAGCCAATTCATATTTTGTTATTGGTTGCTTAAAAAGTTACATTGTAGAAAAGAAATAATCAAACTTCTTATTGCTCAAGTGCTTTATTTCCATCATGTATATCTATAATCTAAGTTGCAAGGATATATTCATTCAAAGCTCTCAGATGTATGCCCACAAACAAACACGTGTAGTTCGCGCTTACAAATGCTGATTGTGTACTTACAAATAAAATTCAAACCTCAAATGAACATAAGCCCCACAACTTTTGCCGACCTTCCCTGAAACAGGGTATACCTTCCTGATTTTACTCTTACTTGCAGTCCATACTTCACATCTATACATCAATGTTAGACACAAATTTATATTCATCATGTGTTTAAATTTCAGAGTGATACGGACGACATGGTGATAGCAGAAAATGACAACGATAAACTATCGGAAGACGTGAGCACTCCCAAAACAATGCATTTCCAAAACTTCATTCACAACGATGAATCAGCAAACATGAACAGTGCGAGCTTCCAATCTCCTAACACTGACACCGAGTACAAACCAAACTGGCTCAGCGAAATGCTGCAACGAGAGGAGCAAAACAAGCTGTTGCGCATGAAGAAACCAGCTAGACCCATTCCTAACCTCATTCCGTTACAGGTTCAATCCCCTCAAGCAAAACCTGGCATGACACCTCTCAATCTGAGTGTGATGTCTAAAGGAAGCTTAGAAAGCAACGAGAGCAAGTATTTACACACATCTGAGAGAACAAATGACAGCAATCAATACAACGAAGACAGCGCGGATCAAGCAAATTTTGAGAATTTCTCAATGAGGGGAAGCGATGAATCGCAACATTCAACGCAGGTGTCGAAAGTTGTGTTTAAAAAGAAGAACGCTTCGTTTTTTGATAAACTTAAAGAGAAGTTGATGACTACAACGGCTGAGAGTGGAAACTTAATGTGTAAGGAATGCGGACATGTTTCTAAATGCTTGTCGGAGTATTCAGCTCATGAGAAAGTCTGCTCAAACACGGAATCCAAATCTAATCACAGCAGTTTCTTGTCTGCTGGTTCAGGATCAACTAGATGCCAGCATTGTAGGCACAGATGTAAATCAAGCTCTGATCTCGTCATTCACATGCAGTCATGTCCTCTAATCGGGAAGAACAGAGACTCACCCGTCGAAGCCTATAAAACTGACAAAATTGTAGTTCCTATTCAACCTGGATCCGAAGAAGAAGCGTCAGTTGACGATCCACAAGTAAGACATCCAATGGAAAACGTTGTCTTTGTCTGGAACTCAATGTTTAATCAATCGGATTCACCAACGTTTGATAACCAGAACAGTCAAAATGAAATGGACCTTTCAACAAACTCCAATGATAATCAAAACATCAACAATAACTTCATGTCTTCAACACCTCACAACCTTGAAAATGGACAATCTACATCAAATGCGTCATCTGGTAAAAAAGTTTTCAAATGTCCACATTGCTCATTCTGGGCGACAACTGCTTCCAGGTTTCATGTACATATAGTGGGACATTTGAACAAGAAACCTTTTGAATGCTCCTTGTGTACATACAGATCTAACTGGCGATGGGACATAACTAAACACATTCGGCTCAAGTCAGTTCGTGACCCGGAACATGCAAAAGCACGTGTCCTGATGACAGATGAAACAGGCAGAAGGAATTACAGTAAATATCTTAAATACTTTACGCTGATGCAAGTCGCAGAACCGGATGATGCGGGTACAGGAAAAAAGAGCAAAGAAACCCACGGGAATTGGCCAAAATCTTTCTCCTACACGTCGGATAACTCTTCCAACTTTGGGAAAGATCTGACGTCACCTTCTCCAACAAATCTATATCAAGAAAGACAAGAACATCTTGAAATGAGGCCACCGTCTTCAATAGATTTTTCAAAACCCGATGAGAGTGATTTTAACATGAATGATGAAAGCTTAGATAACAAGAAATCTAAAAAATCAATGTGGAAATGCAAGAAATGCAGCTTCAGGTAATAACCAACTTTTGAATTACTAAATTTATGTATAAAAACAATGTTTTCATAGTAGTTTTTTGGAAAAATGGAAAAAAAGGTAAACACAAAAAATGCCATTGATTGTCGACGCATTAACTATTATCTTTCATAATTAATTTAAGACATAGAATTAACTTAATACATAGAAATGACACATTTTTTATTTTTTATCTGCAAGTTTTTATTCAGGTTGAAACGGATTAATATATGAAGACTGCAGGGGAAGAACAAGGAATGTAATTCTTGTGATTCTCGATGATAACAAAACCATCAAGTGGTCCCTGGTCGAAACTTTATAGAACTCCATTTTCTAATCTAATCTAATCTAAGTTGCAAAGATATGTTACATTGGAGATTCACATTACATGCATTCTCACAACCAGACACGTACAAGTTCGCGCTTGCACATGCCTCATGTGAACCTACAACATAAAAACCAAATCTCAAATGGACATACACCCTGCAACTCTTGCCGTCCTTCCCTGAGACAGGGGTGACATTGGCAAAGTGAACCATTTTTACAGCATGGGTGGTCAGCCGCATACCAACCTATAAGTCAAGGAACACACACACACGACAAATTACATTTTATACATCACTAAATAATAATATCCAAATACAAAATATCCATTTACAAATAAAAACAAATTCCAATTTTATAAACCCTAGCCGCCAACATTACAGATCAACCGCCATTTCTTTCTGTCCTTACATACTTCTTTCATTTCCTCCAGAGTCATAATTTTCTTTATACAGGCTCTTCTTTTATTAATTTAATAAATTCATGAAAAGCACTGTTTTAATCTTATTTACTTTTTCATGTTGAAGTTTTTTCATTAATTTATTAAATAACAATAAAAAAGTGGTCTCTGCTCACAAAAAGGCTGGGAACAGCTGATGTAATGCATTCTTTTGAAGTAACACCATTTTACAACAACTCGGCTAACCTTAGTTCCTCAGCCTTTCTCAGTCCACTCCTGGAAGTAGACCTCCTCAATCTTCTCCATGTTTGTCTATCGGCTGCTGTGTTCAGCCGTCCTCGGCACGCAGTTCCCTTGATATCGTCCAGCCACCTCAGTTGACTCAGCTAACACTACTCATTAAAAAATGAGCTGGCATTAATCTTTTGTAAAACTTTCAGGCATTCCAGTAAAGAAGCACTACTGATCCACGTGAGGAAACACTCCAAATCCAATTCATCCCGTCAGGAAGACAAGATGGCGGTCTCGGAGACGGCTGGAGTTAGTACAAGTGCAGATAGTGGGGGGGGAATAGCTTATCGGTGTGGGCACTGTAACCAGGTATCCAATTGGAAGCATGTTATCCAGGTATCTACTATCATCTTACTAACACATTAATCCCATAATATCAACTACATAGAGTTGTAATATAAGTGGAGAGATACTAGCTTACGGCATTGTAATATCCTATGAGACAAAGCTATCAGACAGACCTGTCAAACAACACAAAATATTTGATAATCGCTTGAAATCCTACGCTTTCTCCATATTGTGTTTTGACACCCAATAATTACATATGCCATTATGTTTTATAATAATGTATTTTTTCTTTTAAAATTGTCAAATTCACTGACCAAAACAATTACAATAGTTTTCGCGCTGAGAAGTAATATTAGTAATGCCAACATTACAGAGATAAAAACTCCAACATCTGTCGTGCTTGCCTGTTGGCAATGAGATCAAACTTGGATAATTTTTGCTTTCTTTCTAACTAAGGGTGATTTGTGTTGAGGAAGGCTGAAACGGATATAGCATCTATTTGCATTTAAATAGTTTTGGCTCCACCACATTATAGCTCTATGCTTAACTACATCTCATAATGGTTGCATCAGGGAGTATATTTTGAAGGCAGGGACGTCGCACATTTGTCGTTGTTTTATATTATAGTAAAAAATAATGTAATCTAGAAGAGATGTTGACCATCTGCCTAATCTGGGCTTCGGCAGATTGCTGAAAAGCAGCTCACGATTAAATGGAAGGTATATGGGGCATTTATGGATCCCAAGAACGCCTTAGAGTCAGTAGATAGAAGTATGATGTGGTGTATATTAAAGAAGTGTGATGTAAATGAAACACTTATGAATGCAATATGTGCCATCTACAAAAATAGTAGAGCATGTGTAGGAGTAGATGGAGAATACAGTGAATATTTTAATGTGTATAAGGGTGTGAAACAGGGCTACATAATGAGTCCTTGGTTTTTCAATATAATCATGGACCATTGCGTAAAAGAAGCAAATCTGAAGAGTACGGTATTCGGGTTGCAGAGCAGAAAGCTGCAGTTTTGATGAAGTAGTCTCAAATGCTGATTCACCTGAAAAGCTGCAGGCTATTATCGCTTCGTTGTCATTGTAGCAAACGTCTTCAGGAAACAAACTTGTGTGGCAATCGAGCATGAACTAACTCTCTCATATAACTATCTAATATCTCAATTTTCGGGGTAATAAGTTAATAAAAGTCATTTTATGTTTTAAAACTATTTTTCACTATATACCTACAACTAAATAAACTAACTGACTAACCTATAATATTGGGGAAATGTAGCTCTATTAGATAATATAAAATGGTAAAAACCTGCATGATTGACTGAATGGAAATATTATAAAGATGGCTAAGGTTAATTATGATATTGTAACTATAACTGTGGCTCTGGCTGCTTTACACTAATACTGGAGGACTAGGTTGAGTAGTTGTGAGGCCAACTGACATTGAATACGACTCCAATTAAACGTTGATAAATTTCGCCTAACAGTTCATCAAATCTGTTTAAAATTTAATATATAATTTCTAACTGACATAATCCAAGGGATTGCTTGACTTATAGGCTGAATGGGACTGACTGCTCAGACTGTAAAAATAGTTCACTTTTACCAATATCACCCCTGTTTCCAGGAGAGTAGGCAAGAGTAACAGGGCTTATGTTCATTCAATATTTTGTAAATAAGTATGCATGAAGCGTGCAAACTTACATCTGTCTGCTTGAGGATGTGCATTAAATATGAAACTTAAATTATAGATAGGAATGGTCTTGACTACAGAGTATAATTTTTACAGTATGGAAGGATCACAAAATAAAAAATAAAATAATACTTTGATTTTATTGATTGTAAAGGCATTAACTTTGTAATCGTTCATCTTAAGTAATCTAAAACAAAGTGGTTTTTCTTTTTATCTCTTAATACTTTGATTTTTCTTTTCCAGCGTCATTGCAGACTTAAGCACAACGGAGACGTAAAAGTGATCGTCGGAGAAAAAGAAAAACCTGTTCAGGACGACCAGGTCTGCGTAAACGGAAGATGCGGCAAATGTCCGTTTACATCTCCAGACAAGAACATTTTAGACGCCCACTTCAAGCAGCATGCTCCGCGTCCAGACTCTATATTCAAATGTTTCATGTGCCCGTTCTTCGTGAAAAATGAATTGGAGTTGATTCAGCATCTACCGCTTCATGGAGTCAACGAACCAGAGCAGTACATCGCCAACTTGCTAGAGTCTTCCAAACCTGTGCAGCAACAGCCGGAGAATGTCCTCATGAAGAGATATAAGTGCACAAAATGCCCTTATGTAAGTAACAGTAAATCGCAGTTCATATACCATGAACAGTTTCACGGAACAGACGCACCTTATAAATGCGACGTCTGCAATTATCAAGTGAGTAAAAGACATCTTCTGCACCAGCATATGAAAGTCCATGGAATCAGTTCTTCGGAGAAATATATAGTGGCTGTGACAGCTATGATGGAGAACGCAGAAAGAGCCGCAAAGTTTGCGATGGAAGAAATTGAAACGGACTTTCCGTTGTTATGGGTTTCCTTTGAAGGAGAGTACAAAAAGATGCACCAATGTGGTTACTGCCCGTATGTCAACACGCGTAAATCAAATATAGAAGATCATATGAATATGCACAAGATACACCTTGATCCGCACGTCGCTGTAGAACATGTGCATCGTTGTTCGCAGTGCAGTTACGTGTGCAGCAACGCCGGTACTTATCTAGCACATATCAAAGTACACCGAGACGGTTACGTTAGGGTGTTGAGCCACGTAGATCTGACCAAATCTGATGAACAACAAATAGCTGAGTTTAAAACCCAAGCAATCAATGAAGAAAATATGATATCGTTCGATGAATCAAACAATACGTCGGAAATTGTAAGTGAAACAAACGTAACATCTAATACAGACTTTTCTTTTACAGAAAACATGTCAGCACAAGAGGGATCTGCCCTGAATGAAAATAAACTCATTTCAAGTGATGCTAACAAGCCAGCAGAAAAAAAACTCTATTTCTGTCCAAATTGTCCGGCCAGATTTTTGTTTGAAAAGGAGCTACATATACATTGTAAGTTTCACACTATCCGTTTGCCGTATCAGTGCCAAGTTTGTTCGTATACTGCGCGTCAACACGCTCATCTGCTAGCTCATAGAGGTGTGCATTCAGAAGATTACCAAATAAAGACAAAGGATCTTCAAGAATATCATGGTACTCATCCAGAGCATGCACAGCCTAAGATTGTTGTTGTAGTTGCAGGATTAAATGTTTCTGAACCTGTGTGGGTTGTAGTGGCTGGAGGGACTCCCCCACAACCTGAGTTTGAGTACGGTGAACCTATGGATGAATGCTCCATAGATGATGCAAATTCAAAGATCCCTAAGCAACACGTTTGCAACCAATGCCCTGCCAAGTTTTTTAAAAACACTGGACTGCAATATCATTTAAAGCTACACGGAGGCGACGGTCATTTCAAGTGTAAGCAATGCAATTATGCAGTGAAAACCATCGGGAATCTTGTTAAGCATGAGATAGTTCACGAGAATCACAAGATGACCTCGCAATTTGGTTCAAATGAAGACTTGTTGAAAACTGTGCCGTTATCCGGCACGGATCTTTTTCAACACAAAGCGGAAGCAGAAAAGAGAGCGCTTTCTGAAAAGTTTATTACTCGTCCCAATGAGCACTTTCCTCCTGTTCTGCAAGCTGACCCGCAGTTCGGATTACTGATGCATGGCAACCCAGACTTTATATACCCGACTTACATGAAAAATGGTCGCCAAAAAGAAAAGAGATACAAATGCCATAAATGCCCGTCAGCTTTCGAAAAACGTGAACAGTATAAAGTGCATTTATCTCTTCATGGTTCAAAACAGAGGTACAAGTGTGAAATTTGTGATTATTCTGTTAAGTATTACGCAAATTATGTACAGCATATGAGGAAACATCAGATGAATGCTGATGCACACGCAGCAAGAAACGAAGATAATTCCCCAATGGAAAATCTTTCCCAAGACACCAATACCACTCCAGCTTCCAGCAATAATATTAAACTAGCCGTCAAAAGCTTACCCAGATATTTACACCGTGATTCGTCCAGATTATCCGCGAGTGATCAACAGACTTTAAAACTTTTGAACCGTCGACGTTCTAGCACAGCCAGTAACAAAGATCCCACAGAAGAGAAAAAGATCTTCAGGTGTACGTACTGTCCTTACAACAACCAACGTCGTGACGCTTTAGACAACCACATGCGGAGACACACTTCCCTCTCAGGAACAAATACAAACTTTACGTGTGCGTACTGTGACTATTCAGCCCCTCAATCTCAATTCTTAAGAGATCATTTGAAAATACATTTTACGCCGCAAAAGCATCTTGCGCCCGAGTATTACGCAAACTTTGATGGCTTGTCGGTGTACGTCAGTAAAATAGATGACGCGGAAAAACCAAAGGAAGAAGCAAAGTGCATCTTTAAAGCTACAGACGATGATGATGTGAAGTTGGATTTGAGTCCAAAAGAAATAAACAAAATTTATGTCATTCCAAATACAGGAGAAAGAGTTGAGCGCTGAATTAAAATCATTTGTGTACCTTAAAATGTAAATAATACTTAGTTAGTTTAAATTGGGAGTATCTGCTGAATTGTTGACATTTCTAAGCTTCATATTCCACCAAGCTAAAATATAAAATAATATCTTTTAGTGACAACAGCATCAAATACCAACCAATGTACTCTTAAATCCTAAAGCAGAAATTCAACCTAGGAACCTTTTTGAATTCATGCAACATGAGATTCCATTTAGCATAAGCTTAAATTAAAATTAGCAACATTATTAAATTAAGCCAGTGTCAAATCTCATCTTACATAAATTTAAATTCAAAATTGGAACATTTTCAAACTTACCTACTCGCTCCCTCAGTTCTTGTTTATCGTATACGCCAATCTTGTCAAATATGACTTTTTCATGCAGTTGTCTTATGAATCAAATTCTACACAATCTGAGCTAAGAAAAACCGTTAAACTCGATAATGTGAGAGTTCTTTTAAATATTTTTTAAATAAATTTCTTGTTTTCATAAGACACATTGGTCCAGTACACATGCAAACATTGCTCATGTAAAATTTTCTCAATGGCGTTTACGATAAACAAGAACTGAGGCAGCGTACTGTCAAGTCTCATCTTACATAAATTTAAATTCAAAATTGGAACATTTTCAAACTTACCTACTGTCAAGTCTCATCCATCTATTAAAATACTTAAAATCAAAATAAGAATATTTTTGATTTTATTTTTAAATAAATACCCTGCAAGGTGAGCGCAAATCACATCCTTTGTTTTACACAATGTCTAAATGGAAGTAAAGCTTAGGAATGCTTATAATGACGGCTGTATGTTAATTTTATTTAGTTTTTACAATGTTTAGCCATGTGTTAAAAAATATAAATAAAATAAGAATGCCATTATATTATTTGAGTCGTATAAAACCAAAGGGGCAATTTAAGATTTTTTTGAAAAAATTGATAAATGCAAAGAAGTACAGAGAATGTCCATTTCGGCAGTACCATATATTGATCTCAAATGTTGTTTAACACGTTCGCGGACGAAACGGTTATAGCCGCTCTATGAGCTTGTCTAGGACTGGACGAAACAGTAATAGCCGTTGTGATAAAACGTTATTACTAGGGACGAAACGGCTATTTCTGTTAGAACTTGCATACATGTAGCATCCGTGCGTCCCTACAGAAATCCAAAGAACACGGCAATAGCCGTTTCGTCCCTGGATGTCAAAAAAAATTAATAAATAAATAAATTATAATAAAAATACAACTTGAGATGATTAAATAATTGTGTTTTTTCTAGCCTACTTCACATTTCGTGTGTCCGCGAACGTGTTAAAAAACCTGTCCGGTGGATAGCTTAGTTAGTAGAATGCTCGAAAGGTTTGATCCCCACCAAGGATGTGTTTATTGCAAATCTAAAATAAAATACCAGCAATATGTAAGCCTCATTCTCGTTTCTTAAATGAGAACCAGCCCCCTGGGAGCCAGGTTACTCTCACATCAACTGAACATCAAATGGTTGAAGGCCAGCCCCCTACCTGTAAAAAATAATAGGTTTCATGCGCCACATGTGTCCCCTTCGCAGCCAATGTGGTAAGAAGATACACTTATGTTTACTAAAAAAATCCTAGATTTCTGTCTTTGGTTCTTTAAGATGATATAACCTTATAGCGTTAGGGTTTGGTAAAAACTTATAGTAAAAGAAACCGGTCTCTAATATACATTGATTGTATATAACAAAGATTGATATGAGTCGTTTGGTACCAAAGGGGCATTCCGTATGTATGCAAGTAGATAAAGTGTAGCGTACGTTGCACATCTACTATATTTTATGATCTGTTTATCTAATCTAATCTATGGCTTCAACTAGTTCTTTTAAAGTAGATGAAATTCATCTGCCTAAACTAAAATCAGTCATTTATTAACGTAAAATCATGGTGTATGTAAAAAGGTGAGAAATCGCAAAGGCGATCATTATTGCCTGTGTATCACTCAATCATAATTAGCTGCACGAACACCGTACGCAGCGCCCGAGCGAAAAGGGAAACAGCTGAGCTTTGTTATTAGAGGGATACATATGGATAGAAGGGCAAGCACCCAAAACTGTCAGTGTACACACCTTATATCCACCTTGCCTAAAACAAGTCATTTTTACCTTTTACATACTTATTTTGTTTATTTAATAATAAGTATTAAAAATGTAAGTGTGCCAATTTTATAATAAAAATCCAAAGCCATCTAAGTTACCAACCATCTATTAGTTTATTTTTTTCCATTACCCAGCCATCTGTTGGAAAAGCGTACAACAAAATGTATAGTTCCTATCTAACATACAATAATACTTTTGTATACCATTTTCTTAAAAATGTATTTTGATAAAAAAAAAAAACTGCTATCTTGTGGATGAAATCAACAATATTCAAATTTTGTATGAAAATTAAGTTCTTTTTTGACAGATGGTAGTAGTGTTGATAAATATGTTTTGTATCCACCTTAAATTAATGTTGTTATAAGTAAAAAAAAAAAGCTTCACAAATGTATTTAAATGAAAAGCCCATATTTTTAGTATTAAATAATACAAATTCACAGTCAAAATCTTTTTTATTTATTTAAAAAATGGAATATAACATCACAAAATTACACTAAAAATGCTCATCAAATTAGTAAATTTTACATTAAAATTTGGCGTTTAAGTATATGGCGAAGTTTTGCAAGTTTAATTTTATGAGATTTGCGTCGTATTTTGAAGTAGTTTTTTCTTCAAAAAATTCAGCTTCATTGTTTGACGCAAACCAGACTTTTCTACAAAACCAATTTGCATCATTTACATACAAAATTATGCTTGTCTATCATTTTTCTCGAATGTCAAGTGTAAAAATAAGAAATATCATTATTTAATTGATGGCACAATAATAAAATTGACAAAAATGACATACATAAAATGATTTGACATCACGGAGCTGGGTTGCTAGGGTAAAGGTTAATTAATATTTTATTGGTTGCTAACGAGCATGGATCAAAATAAAAGAAGTAGACGGAGTATGTCAGTTTCTTCCCATACTAATAAACGTGCCATAGAATGCAAAAAGGTAGACAATAAAAGAAGAGACTAGATAGCAGTGTCATATGTCAAAAAAAAGACAAAACAGCAACAATTTTTATTGATAGTTCTTATATACTTCACCTTATTAGCACTGCTCCATCTATTTCTTTATTTTAATCAATGCTAAGGATCCTAGTCACATAGACGTGTGACGTTTGCCTACCAAGATAATTCAAATTTGAGCCTCAGTGGGATTCCATTGGTTGAAAAGACTTTCAAAACAACTGATTGACAATAAAGTGAACAACTTTTTTATAATCACAAATGATCAAACATACAGGGCTCTATTTCATCTTTAAGACATTTTCAGCATATCTATAAAAATCTAAGATTACATTCTTCTTACAAGATTAATTATCTTGGATTATATTTGTAGATAACTTGTCGATCTCTTCCAGATTAGATAATATATTGTTTAAATAAATACCATTCCCCAAGGCGAGTTTCAAACTGTTAAACTCGTATTTAGGTATCAAAATTTATATAATTAAGTACCTACCTTATATGTAAAACTAACTATTTATACATATTTCTTATATGTTGTGATCACATTATTACAATAAATTTATGTTAACAAATCATTGAATATGTTGTTTTTTTTGTTCTATAAATTCATGACAAATTTTATGGACAATTTTAAGGTTTAAGCTGGAATTAAATTTGAAAAATTAAAATTAACTTCATTGTTAGGTAATTAAACTTTTTGGATAAAAAAAAAAACCGCTATAGAAGAACTAATTCTCAATATTTCGTTGGTGATGTTATTAAAAATCAGTTCATCCTCAGTCATTGTGCAGAGAGGGTGCAAGCAAGCAAGCAAGCAACTAAGCTACACATATAGTGTAACTTCTTGCCGCGTTATCCCCGAAGGGGTCACATGTGGCGAGTTGAACCTATTTATTTTTACAGGTAAGAGGGCCGGCCTTACGCCAACCACTTCAATTGAAGTGGTGTTTTCCCAGCTCCCGAGAGAGCTGGTACTCATTTCTTGTGAAGGCTGAGTAAACCTTGCCGGCATTATTATTTTTGGGGTTTGAAATAAACACCGAAACGGGAAATCATTTCTGACACCCTCGCGCTCGGTGGGATTCGAACCCGAGCTCACGGCATGGAATGCAAGCACTCTACCAACTGAGCTATCGACCGGTACGTAGTGCCTCCTGAAGATTTTGATTACGTCATCAATGAAACATTGAGAATTATGTAAGTCCTCGCATAACGATTCGTCTAATATCCAAAAAGTTTAATTACCTAACAGTGAAGTTATTTATATAATTTGTAAATATTTGTGCCAAAGTGTATCACTCTTCATTCCGATAAATTGTACATGTTTATAAAATAGTATTTCAAAATAAAACTTTTGAAAAAAGACATATAATTAATAAAAAAATAATGGTAATTATGCATTCAAAAGAATATTATAAATGGAATTATGTTTAAATCAGTCTTAAAGTTTTTTTTAAAAAAGGAAATATACATGGGCATATAAAAAATCATCATACTTATAAAGCAGTCGTATTTTAGGAGTCAAAAAAATATATACAAAAAAAACAGAAAAGATTTATGGAATGGAGATAAAAGAGAAGAGTACTCTTGCTTAAAGACCTTGATTATAATAAATTATAAAATTAGGATGATTTATTTGGTGAGCGCTGTTTTTGTGTGAATTACACTTCAAGAGCCCTCTGCGAGCTTGGTCATCGCTATATAATGCGATAATTCTCATGCTAGAACCAGTTTCTGTAAAGGAGGATGGACATTCGATGACTGGTATACGGTAACGGCAGACAATTTTTTCAACCCAGCAAAGAGAAAATTTAAAAATTAAATTAAATTTGCTGAATCAGACCCACTACCTTTCGCTAACAGAATCTGATGCAGTTAACACTAAACTATGGACCGGTCCAATTAATTAGTCATTATTTTGGGTACAAAATAGAAAGATAATAATTATTAAAATATATTTCATCAGGTTTGGTCCAATCTCGCAGGGGCAACCCTCCATGATAAGGGTTCTTTTCAAAATTCTTGATACGTACCAAATTTGTAGCATTGGCGTGATCCAATAATGTTTCCAAATCTTTCACAGATTCCTCATATGTGTAAGAAGTAAGAAGCAAAGGAATGTTAGACTTCAAAAGCATTGGTAAAGATGGCTGCCAAGTGTCATCATAAGATTGGTGAAATTCATGAAATCCACAGTTGAAGACAGCAACAAAATCTGCCGATAGATTCTTGTTATTTCTTACACATTCCGAGTAAAGGCATTTTTTATACAGGTGCTCCATTTGCACATTTTTTTGTTGACAACTGTTGCAGAAAGATGTGTGTGGCATATTTGGAGGAATGTCTACCTCAGGGCCGACGAATATCAGCTTGATTTGTGTCAACTTTTTGAACCAATGGAATAACAGCTCACAAATTTCCCTTGAAGAAAAATGTTGAAAATTAACTTACAGAAATGAGCATTCATTCTACACTCAAGCAAATCAAAGCTGCTAGGAAAAAATTCTAAAGAAATCAAGGAGGATCTAAAGAGGTGAGAAATCTTGTAAAAAGCACAATTGCCATCATTGACTGCTTGCGTGTCCCGCGATTATAGTTCACCGTACCAACACTACCCGCATTATAGCGTATTGGCATAGTCATGGCATAGTCATTTTGCATGCAAGCTCCATTCATACCAATCACGTTCCTCATCCGTCTTTCATAAATTTCATTAACAATCTATAACCTAAGTTACAAAGATATATTAACATTTAAGACTCATATTAATAATAATAATAATAATATGCGTTTATTCCAGCTTGGTCATGTGGATTAAATGCTTAAAGATTTTAAATTATGATTATGGTCATAAGACATTTTATGGAATGAAAAAAAATGGATTTTACTGACCGTGCAAAAGAGAAGAACGATTTTCTCTACGTTTCGTCGGAGTCATATCCGACGTCCTCAGGAGGCGTGTGTCTTCTACAAAGAAGAACCACGAACATCGGATATGACTCTAATGAAACGTAGAGAAAATTGTTCTTCTCTTTTGCACGGTCAGTGAAATCCGTTTGTTTTTCATTTCATATTAAATGCATTTCCACAAGCAGACACATGTAAATTGCCCTACAAATGCTGCATGTGTACTCACAAATTAAAATCCAAACCTCAAATGAACATAAACCCTACAGCTTTTGCCAACCTTCCCTGGAACCGGGGTGACATTGGCAAAGTGAAACATTTTTTATAGTAAGAGTGGTCAGCTTAATACCAATCAGTTAAAAATAAGTTTTTCGTAAATGAAATAATTATTACATGATTTAAATGGGAAGTATATGGAACAAAGATTGATTACTGATGACACGTGAAGATGCCAACACTATGTTAGTGAAACCGGTGATGGAAAAAAAATCAGCAGGAAGTAATCCAAAAAATAAGTTGGTTTTATTTCTATGTATTAAGATGAAGGATGACAAAGTTGAATAGAGGGTTTAGGCTTTATCGGCCGGTGATTGGCACTAGAGAGTTGCTTTCCGGGATTTGTTGACGTGGTCTATGGAGCTGGAGCTTCCGGACATTGGTCCATATCTGCGATGAGCTTCTTTAGCGTGATGTTTTATCAACATCACATCGTCCCGCTGAAAAAGCTCGTCACAGATACGGGCAAAACAACCGGAGCTCAATCTCAGATAGACTCATCTCATCTTAGTTACAAAGATATGTAACATTGGGGATTCACATTACATGCATTCTCACAAGCAGACATGTACAAGTTTGCGCTTGCACATGCCGCATGTTAACATACAACATAAAAATCAAATCTCAAATGGACATACACCCTGCAACTCCTACCGACCTTCCCTGAAACAGGGGTGACATTGGCAAAGTGAACCATTTTCTACAGCATGGGTGGTCAGCTGCATACCAACCTATAAGTCAAGGAACATACAAAACAAATAACATTATAAACATATAATAATATGGATAAGTATTAAAAACAAATACAAAATTCTAAAAAATTTGAGAAACCCCAGACCACGGCAAAATATTTCGAAAAGCAACTCTCCAGTGTCGATGACAACGTTGAAACAATAAATTAAATGTCAAAAAAAGCTTACCAAGTAAAATGTTTCCATTCATAAACAGCTCCAACAATATGGAAAACCAATTCTTCCTTCTGCACATATGAACTATCAGCACCAGCAATGAGTTTCAGAGTATATGCTATAGTGAACATGTGAGACAGTCTCTCTTTATCCTTTAGCGTTGGCAGTTCATCATCACACAGCTTAGAGTCCACGGAAAATAATGTGCTATTGTCAAAATCCAACTGACTCAAGATAGGTCCATCAAGCTCTGGGATATCTGCTCCTTCTAATAAGAAAAACATTTTTTTAAAGTATTGTTTTTTTGAAAGAGTGCACTCTATGGCGTCATTTTCATACAAACGAGCTCTTTTTATAATCAGTTTCCAGACAACCGACATGTTAATGTCTCTTTTTGATGTATGATGTTAATGTGATAAACAGTGGAACCTCTCTTAACGAGCACCTCTCATAACGAGCAAAAAATAGTGATAAAATTGCTCCCTTAACGATCGAAAGACGCATAAGGAGCTTATGAGAACTTGTGAAGTTGGATCGTATTTCACATAAAGAAGTTATGAAGGAGAGTTTGTTAGTGGAGGAAGAGGAAGTAGCAGAGCAACAATCTTCTGACGCAATAAGAGAAATGCTGAAATCATGGGAAACTGTTTCATCGTACATTCAATGATAGTGCTGCGTCACATTTTCACTAAATTTTAAAGAGTCGGCTAGAACAAATGTCTCTAGACAGCTTTCTAGTAAAAATAATTAATTATTTGTCATAAATCAATAAAACATAAGCTAGTTTCGATTTTTAATTATGCTTTTATCCAGGTTGTTATGATCATTAACAATTTATAAGCACGTAATTTCATTTGAATACACATTATGATTTTTTTTTTTTTTTGCATGGAACGCATTATCGTGTTTTGCATTGATTTATAAGGGAAAATTTGTTTTGCTTAACCTTCCCTTCCCTGTGAAGTGTAAGTAGTACACACTTAATAGGCATCGGCGGATGATTTTTTATGTTTTTAGCATTTAAATACTAATGATTGTCATTTACATCTTCATTAGGCATCAATTATATGTAATTAAAGCGATTAGCTATTAATATACATCATTTACCGATCATAAATCTGACTTTTATGAGCGTGTAGTCACTACACAGCACCGTTGCGCGTGTAATTTTTTTAGCACAGAAAGGGGAAGGTTAACAAGAAGTGTTTCACATAACGAGTGAGACTCCGGAACGAATTATGCTCGTTATGAGAGGTTCCACTGTATATCATTTTATTTTTGTTTACCTATTATTGTGTTTATAACAAGTTTGTTACTATGGGAAGAAACAGACGAACACCATCTATGTCTTTTACATTGATCGATGGCCTTAACACATGCCGCATGTGTACTTACAAGATGAAAACACTTCATCTCAAAGTAGCATTAACCCTACAAGTGTCGTTATTCCCAGAAACAATGTCAAAGTGAACCATTGTGTACAGTAAGGCAAGGAAATGATCAATGATTGATACTAACCATATAAGCGACTACAATAATACTTATACTGCAACTGAATCTGGGAACATATCTTCATATGAAGCTCCCTATGCAAGTTTTTATGTTCTGTTGAACAGTAACTGACAGCTGGACAAAACTGACAGTCAAATAGCATGGCTGCGGCCGCGCTCCGGCAGAAAGCGCAAACCCGTGGAAACATCCACAGCTGGTGCTCCGACGGCAAAAGCTGCCTAAACAAACCATTCTCTAAAACCATTTTTACTCGCAATCGACATTGCAACCAATCAGCATTCCCATTTTCAAAACAATTATTCAATGATTCTTTCTTTTTAAAATCGCTAATAATCTTGCATAAACTTTTGTGGGAGGGCCAATGATGTTTTTGATGTTTGACGGAACAGTATCTGTATGCGTTACAGCCTTTACATGATTTTAAATTGTTGTTTTTTATCTTGCATACGTGACAGATTGTTGCATAGTAAAATTCATTGTAGAGATCAAAAGGCATATTTTCCATTTATATAGAATTGGATGTACAAAGATAATCTTAAGTTATAAAAATATCGGTTGTAAAAAAATTAAATTGAAATTATGCAGTTTCTTTCTAATTTGAAAAAAAAATTGACAGAGCTGTCATTTTGTTCGTAGTACTAAAAATATATATATCCATGACGGTAGGTTTAATTTTTTCGGGAAATCGTGATTTTCTAAATAAAATACATATTTTTAAATATATAAAATTATGTTTGAAATACAAAAAAATATAGGTATAAATATTTGAAGAGCCTTTCATTGTTAATTCATTAGATTCAGATATATTTTTTCCATTTCTTTTGCTTTTATAAATGCAGATATTATTGTATTTTTAAAGAAAATCACATAAAAAAAGAACTATTCATACAATTATATATATATTTTTTATTGATTTTAATTCAAAATCGTAACTGGAATATATTTTGTAGTTTTAAAAAAATCCAATCTCGATCCTTTGTTTAGTTCGTAATCGGTATTCATCTCTTTATTTTTGTTTATGGAAAACGAAACTCCATTTTATTAGAAATTAGACAGTTGAAGTACTGAGAGAATCGCATTTATTTAGTAGGCATTGAGCAATTTAAACCTTAAAAATGTTAAGATTAACTAGGAAAATCATCACTTGAGGGTTGCTCCGTCTTTAGAAAAAAATGGACCAATCTCCTCCAGATTCTATATCATCAAATTGCAATGGCGAAACATCGGAAAATACATCGTCTGATTGTCAGACAAACACAACTTTATGTGTTGAAAATGAAACGATAGTCAACGATTTCGATGATGAGGCCCATCTGAAAAGTTGTTCATCAGACGAACCCATATTGCCTTTGCAATGTGAAAAGGTCCTGAAGAGCGCGTTGCGGCATCAGGCCAAGCGGAGGCGGAAAAAGAACTTCAGCTCTTCACGGCATCTGCCAAGGATCATAGTTAAGCCCCTTCCTCCTCAACCGCCAGATAGGAGTAACGACTACATCATATCTCACGACTCCTCAAAGATCTGCGTGAAGGCTCCGACCATGCGGGAAGTTCTAGCATCCATTCCAGGCTTTAGCATCAAACAAAGAAAGAGATACGGCAAGAAACTGTCCACAGCTGCTCAGTTACAACAGACAAAAGAAGGCTGCATTGATCTGGAAACTCCGGACTCAATATTTGTCAACACAAACCTTAGAGCACTTTTGAACGAACACACTTTCTCATTACTGCCTTCTTTATATCAATATAAACTTGGACAACTCTTACCGAGCCTGGACAAACTTGGTTCTGATGGCCGATTGAATTCTTCCAGCTTGAATAACGAGTTTTTTGCTAGAGCGTGCTTGGAATGGCAAGACAGCCTCTCTGAAGGGGAATTCACCCCGGAAAACCAACAAAAACTCAAAACAGAAGCCGAGAAAGAAAAGAGCAAGCTCGATCCGTGGAAGTTGAAGCATTTCGAACCGATCTGGGGAGAGAAACATGAAGCAAATGCGTGCTACGATCTTCAAAGACCGTCGTTAAAGACAACTATTAAGTTGAGGCCAACGGCTTCGATTACAAGCAGCAGTACGGTTGTACATCGAAAACATGGGAAATCTTCAGATGTCCCTAAAAGGCTGCGAACTGTAGGAGCTGTTACAAGAGCGTGCTCTCGGGTTGAAACAGACCTGACGGATATCAAACTTCTGGGACCCATTCCAGACTTACTTCCACTGAAAAATAAGTCTAGTCGGTTGCACTCTCAATACGTAGACTCTATACCTGCTTCATACACAGATTCCTTGTCTCCAAGTGGCTGTCTTCCTTCTACTTCTCATTACGTTGATCCGTCCTCTCCAGCTGTTTTCAACAGCACACCTGCTGAAAGCTATCAAAGACATTTACCAGAAGAAACCAACCAAGCTATAGATCCACTCTTACTACCTGACAACACTTTCAGCCATGAAAGTGAATTCAAACATGCCGAGTCTAAAGAAGAATTAATCATTCCAGTTGTGTCCATAGATGACCCTGTTCCATTGCCTTCTAATTGTAGAGAATTAACTCCTGTAGATGAATCCAAAAACTCACTGGAGAGCATAACGGATTTCTTCAAAACGCAAAACGTGAATTTGGATACACAAAACTTTTCTCCGTGTTTGTCCGACTCGGAAAGCAAGCAAGATTTTGTTCAAGAGAATTCAATAGATAAACAAAGTGAAGAACAAATTGTAACTAATTATGTGTTGGATAATAGATTAGAGGAAACCTTTGATTTGTTGAGTAAGAAGCGATCAAATAGTGAATTAGAACTTTCTCTTAATACAAAGAAAGTAAAATCTAGCGATGAAGGCATACTAGAAAAAGAAGATACAATTCTACAGCAAGAAGAACCAGTCTCTCACATAACATATGAAACCAAAATGAACACATTAGAAGCGGAAACCCACCAATATGAAAGTATGGACACATCTCTAGATAACAGATTAAAATGTGAGTTTGACAGCTTTGACAACATGGACCAAGAACCAAAAAGCATACCTCTGTATTCAGAAATAGACGAAAATGACAAAACACATTCTGAACATCACTTTTTACAAAGCGAATCAAAAGAAGAGAGTGAAAGCAGCGATCATTCGTTACTCAAAGATGAAATCTACACCAATTCAAAGGATTCTCCTGGGCGCACTTTTTCTACAGAGTATGATCGGTTAACGCAGCATTCAATAAACATTGATGAAGATGAGAAATGTTTGGCGGCAGATTCATTTCAAGATGATTGTGCCAACATAAGCTTGGACGAGTATCAATCTATCCATTGCACATTACCTGGAGGTTCTCAGTACCATGAGAGCATACATTCTGATCTCTTCAGTGGGGTGATGCAAATTCAGCCGAGTACCCTCATCCTGCAGCAGCATGAAGCTAACCTGGAATCAGGCGATTACCCGCACAATCTCGGGGAAGATGACAACTCGCAGCCTTCTCCTGGGAGACTGCACAATAAGGACCTGGGTCTGGACACTGATGACCGCTTTAATGATGCGGAGTCTTTTGTCCTTGAATCAGGAGCGATTTCTAAGATTAATGGTGAGTTCTACTCTCTTCTTTTTCAATAATTTTGGGGCTGATTTTGCCTCTGTCCTGAATGCACTTCATCCATTTTCTTCCCCCTGTTTCCGTCATACATTTGATCATCTTGTTTGAGGTATTACCACTCTTTCAGTCTGTTCTTGCCTGAACTTTCTTCATCAATCTGCTATGAAATCTTCATCCCTCTCCTTGAGAGAAGCGCAAAGAAATTAGACTTTTCTTTGTTGCTACTAGTAAACAATTAACCTGATCATGTTGTGGCTAGACGATAAAAATAATGTAAAAAAAATTATAGTACCTTTTCATGACTCTTGGTCATCCCAAAGGTACTTGCTTATATGAGTTAACAAGCAGGTGGGTCTTCAACCTCTTTAAATGTACTCTCCAGATTATCTCCGCAGGTCATTTGTGAGGTTGTTCCATGTTGTTGGAGCAGCCACCTTCAAGGGTTTATCTCCAAAAATTATGTATTTTTTCTGTTAGAAAATTATACGACTGCGGCATGATGCTGTTGATCATAATGTTGCCATCCTCTTGCTTTTGGTAGCAGAAGCTATGTTGGAGCTTTGAGTTAACATACTTTCACTCATGCAATCTAGATGGTCCAGTTATGATTTATCTTAGATATATTCTATTCACAACTTATTTTTCAGAATCCCTATGTCTTGACCACAAAGAAGAGTTGTGCCAAGAGTCATGCAATCAACACACCATGACAATCTATGCTTCAAATGATACAGGTAGCTACTTAAATCATAATTGTATTATCGAGAAAAACTCCCATATTCCCCAATCCTACTCACACTTTCTTTAGGCCTCACTATAACTAAGATTGTTTTTTTTTGTTAGATTGATAGTTGAAAAGACCAGTAATAAAGAAAAGAACAGTACATGTATCGATAGTTTTTGATCTCATTTTGTGTAAAGATATTTTTCACTACCACCACCAGTCTCCAATGGCACTCATTTCATATATCTTGTTCTATTTGTAGACGCTGTCAAGGAGGAAGCAGATGCAGGCGTGCTAGGAGTGGGTCTTCACCTGATAGATGGTGTACCACAAACCGGCTCTATAGCCATGGCTCTGGTCACTAATCCGCACACTGCCAATGTACAGGTAAAAAACAAGTGTTTGTATTTGACTCAAAACATTATGCGTGACGGATGATCTATTTTTTAGCGGGCAAACGTCACAGGTATATGTAATAAAGGTCCTTAGCAACTTATATTTGACCATTTTTTTATTCTTGTGGTAAATGTTACAGATTTGTAAACGGAAGGTTGCGAGTTTGATCCTTCGCAGAGCACACAAAATAATTATTGTTTAATTTTCAAAATCGGCTGTTCGCTTGATTGAAAAGTTTGTTTGCGCTTACCAAAGATCCACCCAGCCTTAGAGCAACTGGGATTTATTTGGTGAGCACTGTTTTTGGATCAATCATTCCTCTAGAGCCATCTACATGCTAGGTCTAAAATCTAAATCTAAGCTGCAAAGATATGTATCATTTGAGATTCATATTAAATGCATTCCCACAAGCAGACACGCATAATTTCGCGCTTACACATGCCGCATGTGGACCTACAATATAAAAAACCCAATCTCAAATGAACATAAGCCCTGCAACTCTTGCCGACCTTCCCTGAAGCAGGGGTGACATTGGCAAAAGAAACCATTTTTTACTGTATGGGTGGTCAGCCGCATACCAACCTATCAGTCAAGGAATTGGGTCATAAATAATAATCAGTGCTAATATCTCAAGCAAGACCCAACTATTGTACCTAAGGCTGGTTTGACCTGTCAGGACCGGTCTTTGTTAAAGGTAGATTAGTTTTTTTAATCCAGCAACATCATATTTAATTTTTTTTTGTGCCCTACCACTTATTTTATCAATACTTTTTTTTTTCAGTCTTCCGCTTCTATGATTAATTTTGACATTCCCCTTGTACACCCTTTTTGTCAGTTTTTCGTCCATACTTACTGAATAGATCTAGACCAGGGGTGCCCATACTTTTTCTTGAGGAGATTGACTTAGCAAAAATTTATGAATACGAGATCGACATTTTACTTAACTGTTTAGCCCAGGGGTGAACATTCTTTTTTGTTATACTTTTGCCCAGAAAAATTCTGTTGACGGGGGGGAGGGAGGGGGGTGGGGATTTTTCGATATCCTCGGCGATCGACTTCAAACCCCTTCGCGATCGACCGGTCGATCGCGTTCGACCGTTTGGGCACCTCTGATCTAGACCAAATAACTTTTCTAATTCATAAAATCACATTGTTTTCCCCTTTTCTCTTACAGGTAATTCCAATGCAAGAAGACCTGGAGGTCCGACTGCAGGAGGGCAACTTTCCCATGCAGCAGTGGGACGTCAAATCAGAAAACAGCGAAAACCTCTGGGGCGGTAACCCCGTAAACAGCACCAACAGCATGCCATACCCGACCAGCAACCACAGCAACTCGGGCAATGACCCGTCGGGGTTTAGCAAGCATCACACGGGACAGGTGAAGCTTGAATTGGAAGTCACGCTGACACCGGTGGAAGGAATGGCTGAATGCACTGCAAACAGCTGTGATCCTGTCTCAACAAGTGTCCTCCCTCCCACAACAATCGTCTGCGTGTCGTCTGCGTCCCAGGGCACCCCAGCTGCCTTGCCGCTGGAAGGAAGCAGCAGCTTTTCTGGGCATACGGTGGTGGCTTCTTCGTCATCCGTTCCATACCTTGCTGTGACGAGTAGTGCTCCTTTGAGGGCTCTTCCCGTGATCAGTAAACCCAAAGCGAAGCTGTCCAATAAGGAAATGCCTGCTGTCAACAACAGGTACAATCATAATCAATAATTTCACTCATTTGTTGTATCTGACATTTATATTCACAGCAGGAAGGAGGTTTCAATGGAAAGTTTTTGTCATTGAAACACTGGTTCAAAGATTAAGTTATCTTTGTTAAGAATTGAACCACGTAGTTTCTGATCAATGGTGTGTGACAATACCAAAGGGCTTTTAAAGACTTTGACAGACTTTTTTTTTATTTATTTTTTTTATTAGGAAGACCAACAGTGTTAAAAAATAGGATTAGAAACAACAGTAGACACAATAAGCCAATAAGAGGTCCTCACGTATAAAGACAATTTAAATTAAACAAAGGAGAAGAGTATTACAAGTGATTATACTTTTTTTTGACTTATAGGTTTTTTATATAGGTATATTTATATAGGTTTTTTTCTTATAGGTATTTCCTTGACTTATAGGTTGGTATGAGGCTGACCACCCATACTGTAAAAAATGGTTCACTTTGCTAATGTCACCCCTGTTTCAGGGAAGGTCGGCAAAAGTTGTGGGGCTTATGTTCATTTGAGGTTTGGATTTTATTTGTAAGTACACATTCAGCATTTGTAAGCGCGAACTACACTTGTTGGTTTGTAAGCATACATCTGAGAGCTTTAAATGAATAAATCCTTGCAACTTAGATTATAGATTATACAAAATTAAAAAAATAAAAACAATAGAAAGAAAATAAAAACTAAAAATAGTAATGGGAGACATAATTAAACAAAGTTGAAAGACAATAAAAAAATAAAAATAAATAAAGTAAAAATAGAAATGAGAGATACAACCTAGGATACAAAGAAATTCTGCGTCATCCGCTGTCTTACCAACGTTGGTTTAGAATTGAAGAGGTCAAAATCAAAATGATCTGCGTTATGATTAAAACTGTCACTTGTACGCCACATAAATGCATTTTGTCTATAGTAAGTGTGGGAAAAAGGTAAGTTTATTGGACAGGGATTTCTAAGTGGTTTAACAGGTACGTTAATATTTATCAGGGAGAGGAGATCTGGACAGTCATAACAAAATTTATTTATCATAACAAAAGATTTACTCCATAAAACCCAGTGGTAGGAGACTAAAGCTGCGATGTGTTGGAAAGGGATTTGCAAGTTCTGGGAGTAACCAACTTGTGATGAGGGGTGATAGAAGGGGAAAGGTGGAGGCAACTCCTCAAGGAGGCCAAGACCCACACTTATAGTTAGAGAGTTATAGTAGGGAGGCTTGGAAAGGATTGGTAGAGGCTCAAAGAAAGCAGAAATAGTGTGAAAGAATGTGAAATAAACTTTATTCATAATTCAAAGCTTATTCATAATTCACAGCTTATTAATAATTCTCAGAAACTTAATTCATAATTCACAAAAAACTTATTCATAATTCACAGCTTTTCCAGTCATTCATATAACGCAATACAAAGAAATAATATAAAATGCAAATCTAAATATACAATAATGCCCTTTTTTTTACTGCCCGGGTTGTCTATGGTTTGGAATAGGATCGCTGGACAGACTGTGTGAAAGCTTTCATATATTTCCATAACCTACTAGACTTCCGATTCAGCGCCAGATTGAAAAAACTAGAGACCAACTGAACAGAAGTTGAAAGGCTCTAACAATATTTGTAAATACAGTGGTTGTCTTTTCAGGCACAATGCATTCTGTCCGGATTGTCTATGTATTACCTGACAAGTTGTGTGAAAGCTTTCATACATCTCTACAAAACTGACTTCCGACCCGGTGCCGGATTGAAAAAAACATAGACAAGCCTGGCAGATTGGTGGCAGAACGCCTCTAGATCAGGCCTGTCCAACATGCGATCGTGTATGCTTTTCATCCGGCCCGCGACGACATCAATAGTTATTGCGCAATAAGTTCAATCATCTATCTAAGGGAGCCTACCCCCTCCTGCCCCCTCTAGAGTGAAATGGCTGTCATAATACCTCATAGCTAGGGACTGGAAAGTAGTGGTGTTATTTTTTAGGAAATTCGCGTTATTTTTTTGTGAAATTCGCGTTATTTTTGATCAAAAACAGGGAAATTCGCGTTATTTTTCATGATAAACGGGGAGATTTGGTGTAATTTTTAGGGTTGATAAGATCAAAATAAAGGTTTATATAATAACAAAACAAAATATATTACTAATATTTACAATTTATTATGTAAACCACAATATGCACCTTCAAAAACAATGAATAAACAACATCTGAATCAATACGAGTATCTGCAACCGAAGATGGTGGAAGTACCCACCGAAAACGTTTTTGCAATAAAAAATACTCAAGTGGTACAAAACAATGTTTTTTAATTTTAGTTTCTTAATTTTTTTTTTATTTTTTTTTAAATAATCCTTTTTTACAAAAAAAACCATTGATTGAAAAAAGTATTAATATTTCAATGACACTCCGAATACCCTGCAAATATCCTTTTAAAATATTTAATTTTTGTGCATTTAGTCTCTAGATGAGGGTTATCTCATTTTTCAAGGGATGTTCAAGTTGTGCTCTTGGCTAATCCAGCAGCAGCTTCACTCCTTGATGTATTTTCCTTCATTGATGTCACGATTCAAGTCTGCTTGGATGATCCAGCACAGTTCTGCTTATCATTATTTTTTTTAATAAAATAGATTTGTGAATAGGAATGCAATTCACCAACCTACTCTGCCTGGCCAGATACAGGTATAAATATCATTAATTAATAATTCATTATTGTTTATTTTAATGAATTATTCATTTTTAATTACCCAATTACATCTGTTGAACCAGGGTCAAATTTATGGTCAAATGACCCAGGTGGGGATCGAACCCCGCGTCTAGCGTTCTAGCGTGTTTAAACGTTGAAAGAGACCAATTTTCCTGTGCTTTGCACCTTGCAAAGGGCTTTCGCAGGATTTTTTTCTTTCCCACAAAATCGTTGCGTTGCAAAAGCGATACATGACAACTTTTTCGCACAATTTCTACCAAAAGTACAAAAATTCGCGATATTTGCGTAAAACCTGAAATTTCGCGTTATTCGCGTAAAAACATCAAAATTCGCGAATAAATTCGTTTTATCGCGATCGCGAAATTTTCCAGTCCCTACTCATAGCAAATTTATACATACCTTAGAGATAAAGCAATTTTGAAATTAATGTTATAAATTTTTTAAACGTCATCCAGGAGTCGTGCGGTCAGCAGCAAACCCCCACCGGGGGCAGTGAACCTTGAGCGCAGCTACCAGATCTGCCAGGCCGTCATCCAGAGCAGCCCCAACAGGGACCAGCTGCGCTGCCAGTTGAAGCCTCCGCCCTCGCTGCTGGGCGGGCGCGGGGTACCGGGAGCCCCCAGGCGCTTCACACCGCCGCCCAGGCCCCCGCCTCCCCCGCCACCACCCCCGGTCATGCTGAGGCACGTGTTCAACCAGGGGATACCAGTGAATATGGCGGTGCTGCCGCATCCAGAGGTGAACTGCTGTTTTATTTGTTTACATTCAGTACATAGTGTCATTTTATCTTTATATTCAACTTCATTAAATTGTACAGGAGTAAGGGTATATATGAAGACTAGCATTATCGAAGCAGCTTCAGAAGCGATTGGAATGATAAGAATTAATCTCAGCCCACCTACAAAACCCATACCTTGGTTTTCTGAAGATGTTAAAGAAAAAGGTTATTCAAGAATCTAGCATATCTGACATACAGAAACAACCCTTCTCCCGATGAATACCAGAAGTACAAAATCATAGGAAATAGAGTCAATGCTGAAATTATTAAATTTAAGCGAGACTTTTTGATGAACTTCTCTAAAGACATGAAGCACGACTTGTACGAAGCTTAGAGTAAAGTATGGAAGATGCTCAAAAAATAAAGTAACCCCCAAGTCTGGGATCCAGAAAATGTTTCTTAAAGGTCAAAAATGACTTACGACCCCAGCAGAAAAGCACAGAGAGGAATTGTGGAGACAAGAACTTGGCGGCAGTCCTTGGAGGTGCTCTTGAAAGCACGAACACTACATAGTCTAACCTACCCACATGGAAACCCTCAACAGACTAACAGTCATAACACACTAGATGCATTCTGCCTGGTTTTCCTGCTTGTTGTTCCTATCTGTCGCTGGGTTGGATCCATATGTCCGCAAATCCATAGACAATCGGAGCAAAATGCATTGTGTCTGAAAGGGCCATGAGGGGGGGGGGGGTGACTAGGTGCAAAAGCAACCAGCGGACTTCCTGGAGAGGGGGGCGTGAGCTGTGACTGTAGGGGGTGCAGAATGATGTCAACTTGCTGCAGTGCCTGCTGATGCAGGCCTAAGTGTAATGAGGAAGATATGAAAATGGCAATCAATAAGGCGATATCAGTCACTGGAGTAGCTACTGGAGTACCAAGGTCTAATATCCAGACCCAAGTTAGTTAGTAAGCTCATGAAGTAAGGCATTCAGCTGTACCAGTCATGAAAAGTCTCTCATCTTCTTTTATCTCATGTGAATATGTAATATTTCAGAGTGTGGATAACCGCAGTGGAGGTATGGGCCAGTACATCCTGGTGCAGAGGACCACGGGTGTGGCCCCGAGGGCTTCCAGTGCTCCCCCAGCCAACAACCCCAACATGGTAAGCCGCCATATTCTTCTTGTAAAGCCGTGTCAGATCGCCCCAATGTCGACAATCACGTGCGAGAATGTCTCTCTCATCTTTAAATAGGTCTTCTACTGTTCTTATTACCGTCTAACTTTGTATGTTACAGAGCCATGAGATCTGCTTCCTTCCAACGCCTCGTTTTCCCCAATCTTTCCTCGGAGGATTCCGTATTTTTCCCCTCTAAGAACATGTCCCAAGTGTGACACGTTTCTGACTCTGATACTTGTCAGCAATTGCAGTTCTAGTGAAACAACAATTATTGTCATTTTTACTTGCTCCATGACATGGCAGGAAAGATTAATAATTATAATAATTGGACAATTTTATAGTGCCGTTTAATGGCACTAGCCACCCCAAGGATGCTTTTATGTGTTGTAGCTTCTTCTGAACAGATGTGTGTAAGCAACAGCCTGAAGCTGTCAACATCGGTCTCTGTTCTCTATTCTAGAGGTAGACCAGAAAAGTGGACGAGAAACCTGAACATAACGTGACATGAATGCGTTTAGAAGGAGCAAATCTCTGATCACATAATAGAGGAATGCTCCTTCTATGGTTTGTATGGAGGGCTGAGGGCCCTCAATGCTTTGACGGATGAAACTAGAAAATGGCTACGCGGCATAACATTTCCAGTCTAGCGCACCTCCTCAACCATACTTTGCTTTTTACTTTACTTTCTCTGGCTCACAAGCCTTGAAGTCTCAAGACTCTCTTTGTTGTGCTGCTTCTCTCTATGGTCCCCTGACTCCCAGAACTTCGGTGTTGGCTTCAATATTGTCTGCCCACCGCATCCTGGAACATTCAAGTGGTTTAACATTGGAATGGGCCATATCCATAAATAAATAAAAATGTGACTTTGTCAACAGATACAGATGTGCGTCAACAACACCTCCAACAAGCTACAGTGCCGCCCGGCCAGCGCAGCAGACTCCCAACGCCCTTGCGACACATTGGTGGGTCCCCCTCCTCCGTTAAGTCCCAGCCCGGGCACCCAGGCAGTCTCCAGGCGCGCCCCTGGGGGACCATGCCTCCCAGCGGCAGCCCACCTTCCCCCTGCGACGGAGCCCTGTGCCTGTGACCTCAGGGCCATGATAGTCTGCAAGAAGTGCGGCGTGTTCTGTCACGATGATTGCATAGGTCCTTCTAAACTGTGCGTCACATGTCTCATTAGATAGAATATGAGTTTGTTGCTTGTAAAGTGTTTTGTCTTTACAAATATACCTAAGAAGCATGTTTTTTATTTCTCAAGTTGTCAGGAGCATGATTATAAATACGTCAAGTTCTCGGAAGCATGTTTTTTAAGATTTGAAGTTCTCAGAAGCATTTTTAATTTTGTTTCTCTAGTTCTCAGGTCCATGTTTGTAAAGACAGTTCTCCAGAGGATGTGTGCAAGAAATGTGGTATTTTCTATAACAATGATTGTATAGGTCGTTCTAAGATGTATGTATTAATGTGTCTCTTTAGAAAGGGCATGAGTTTATTTTGTTGTAAATTGTTTGTAATGAACTCAAGATCTCAAATAAGTTTGAAAAATTTCTGGTTAGAACTTCAGGTTTTCAGGGACATGTTTGTAAAGATTTTATGTTCTTGGGAACATATTTGTGAAATCTTCTGTTTGTGAAAGTTCTGAGGAACATGTATTTAAAGCCTCATGTTCTAAGGACCAGACACTTAACAATTAACATTTCTATTTCTCATTATGTTTTCTTTCTTTGATTTACAATTATTGCAAACAACATTGTAAATACCATATTTTTTTAAATAATTATTTAGTGTAAGGATTTAAATCAAACACTGTTTTATATTTTCACTTTTATGATTGAAGATCGAAAACTTTAGTAAAATTAAAGAATAAATAATTATAAAAGTGAAAATATAAAACAGTGTTTGATTTAAATCCTTAAACTAAATAATTATTGAATATGAATTTTCACAGTGTTAGTACACAAAGGATACAAAATACCATATTTTTTTATTAGTCTTTTTTGTTTTCAAATATAAATACACAGGGAGGAACACTCCACAGAGGCAAGGGTAGCTTGAGATGCATTTTACTTTAAATTTTATGATTCAAAATTCAAAATATTGTTTCAATCCAAATTGTTCTTTCTAACATTATTTTTTCTAATTTTCTTATAATTGTTTCTTTTGTGTAGAAAAAACAAATGACCATATATTTTGTCTTGTATTGCCTCTGTGCTGTGAACACTCCTGCTTCATGTTTATTTCACTTTTGTTTATTTTTCATGCACAATTTCATTACAAACAACAATATTATAAATACCTACATTGATGAATACTTAGTTTTTTTGTTGCTTAGGCTAAAACACATTCACAATTTCTTGGTCAATGAGGACCCATTTATCAATGGACTCGGAACGGATGTTCCATTTCACCTCAAGGGTTAACGTCGCAGGTCTACGTCCTTAGCAACCCAGCCAGATGACGTCACATTTTTTGTTGATATCATTTATGTTGACTCCATTGCCAGATACACAGTCTGTTTTAATAACCATTCTCATAATTTTGTTCTTTTTAGTGGATTTTTTAATTTTGATTCTGAAGACTGGAATTGTAACAAAAAAAGCTGTTAGTGTGTGACTTATGCTCCCCGCTAGGTTGCTGCGGTAACATTGCTTCTCAGGTTGCAATGGAATGTAGTTTTTTAATCTGTTCAGATGTCAATTTTCATCCGTTTTCGTGGTTGCTGTGCCCATAGACAATCTGTGACGCATTGGAAAACCAGAACCTTCCGAGTCCATAATTATATTTTCATTTCGTACCATTGAGTTATAATATAGTGGAGTCAAAACTATTTTGACCCAAGTAGACACTATCACTGTTATTCACACGCAGCAAATCCACGGCTTATCCACTACTGAAAGTGGAAATCCCATACAAAAAAATGCTGATCCATGAATTAGCTGTGGATCAGCTGTTGTCATGAATAACGCTGCCTATCTTTTTCAAGAGAGTAATGGTACTCAGAGTCTTGATGCTTTGTCAACAGGCAAAAGATAGTTGTTCATTTTTTTTCTGCGTTGTTTCTGTGCGTAAATCCTGCACACTCATTTCAATTTTTATAGTCAGTGAATTTGTGAATTTTGAAAGAAAAATGATGCAATTATAAAAATAACGGCATGTGTAATTATTAAATGTCGAAACACAAGATGGAGAAAGCAAGAAAACATAGGTTTCACATGATTGTTAAGTATTCTGTGGTGTTTGACAGCACCGTGGTGACAGGTCCGGTTGACAGATGAGTCTCATAGAATGTATCAATGCCGTAAGCTAGTTTCTTCTCCACCAAAATTGTTACTCAATGTTTAATACACTTAATCTATATTTTTATTTATTTATTTAATTATAGTTGTTAACACTGTGATTTGCCTAAAAACATGACTTAAATAATATATTTTCTTATATCTAAATAAGTACATTTTCCTGTATAATAATTTTCCGGTTCCTTTTCTTACATGTAAGCCACTTCAACTGCTGAAAGTGTCCTGCAACACCAGCTGAAAAATATCACATTATTTCAATTAAGATTTTCACCCTTCACCGGTTGCTCCTGTGTAAAAAAAAACACCCATTGTTTTTCACAGAACTCTCCAATACAAAGACATCTCATTTTTTTCTTAAAGCTTAATAAAATGTAATATTTTCTAATTCTTGTATCCAGATCATGAACAAAATCAGTGTGAAAGGACGCCCCTCAGAAATTTAATGTGATGGGAGTAACCATCGTCATCATCATTAGCCTCCTCGAGGAGTTGCCTCCAGCTTTCCCTCTCCATCACCTCTCGTGGCCAATTGGTCACACCCAGATGATACCATTTTATTATGAGAGTGACAGCAATATGAAATTGGGTGTTTTTTTTGGCACATCAAATCCGAACAAAAGCACCAAAAGGTTGTGGCCGAGCGAGGCTTAAATTACTCAAAAAATTCAAAGGAACAATTCATTTCTCAACATATACATCATCTGCATTTATCTAAGTTGCATTATAAGGGTTCTGCATTGTGAAATTCTTCGACATTGTTTTTAACGGTTGATTAAATCCCGTGTTTCAAATATATGTAGCATAGCGACATTATACTGAATGAAAATGGCAAACATATTAGAATCGTGCAGTGTTAGTTATTTTTTGTTTAATTTAAAGTCAGATAAGCTGTCTTTGTAACAACACACTGTTAAGTATTTAGTTGCTATCATTAAATTATAAAATCAAAACAAAATCAGCTGGATAAATATTTATTTTTCAAATAACTATTAGTAACTTCTCGCCGCGTTCTCCCCAAAGGGGTGGCATGTGGCAAGTGGATCCTATTTATTTTAAGGGGGTCGGCTTTACGCCAACCACTTTAGTTTAAGTGGGGGTTTCCCAGCACTCTCGCTTGCTGGTACTCATTTTTTGTGAAGGCTGAGCAAACCCAGCCGGTATTTTATTTTGTGTTAGAAATAAACACTGAAACGGGAAATCAGTTTTGACACTCTCTCTCCATGGAATGCAAGCACTACCAACTGAGCTATCGGCCGGACTGAAATTTGTACTAGAAAGGATAAAAGAAAAACAGCTTTGTTTTCGATTATGTGAGTATTTATTTTTATACCACAACCGGTTTCGCAAACATCCGTTTGCATCGTCATCCGCTCGCATCTCGTTTTCGTCATCTTCGTCATCCGTTTGCATCATCAGGTGGATGACACCTGACGATGCAAACGGATGTTTGCGAAACCGGTTGTGGTATAAAAATAAATACTCACGTAATCGAAAACAAAGCTATTTTTCTTTTATCTTACAAAGTTAATGCCTCTACAATCAATAAAATTTGTATTAGAATTTTGTTTTTATCAAATATCAGTGTCCAACTCCCATATTCAATAATTCTATTAACACTTCTCTTATGCCTCACTAGCACTATGATTGGTTTTTATTTATACAAAATACATATAAATAAAAACCTTTCTATGCACCAGTGTGGCCTTAGGGAAGTGTTATTATGATTGGTGAATGTGGGGGATAATCTATTGCCAATCAATTTACAAAGATTCCAAATATTATGCTTTCTTTCATGATCATGTAAGATTTAAATAAAATAATACACCAAGCAATAGTCTCTCACATACAGCCAATTATGTATATAATTCCTATCTGCGATAAATTGACTTTGCCAAAATGTTGGCTAGATGAATATTTTATGTAGTTTGCACATTCTTCGCACAATTTTTGGCGCAGATGGCAGAGTTACCTTCAAACTTGATGGGCATGCACATATGCTTACCACACTAACTACATGTCTTATGATATACATCCATGCCGACAATATTTGTGATCTAGCAACAATTCCACAAGGAGTGTCTGAGGTATGCTATTAGTTTCAGTAACATCAAACTACCTTCTTTTAGAGTCATGGGCACGCCTCTGATCTAGAGGTTCTTGTTTTGCCATACCGTTGCTTTTAACTTCACAAGAAGGCCTTCCGTCACTTCTGCCCTGCTAATTGCAAACGCAGTAATCGACATTTTGAGATGCTCACTTTTTTGCAAAAATGGCATCTCCTGGGCTTAATATATACATACAAAAATAATTTCCTTGTTTGTTTTTATTAGAACTAAGTATGTGTTTTATTTGAGAAAAAACGCAGTACTAACACAGGATCTGCAGCATTCGTTTATCTCCAAACTGTCATTTTGCAAGTACTGCGCTTGCAGTTAGCAGGGCAGACTTATGAAAATATAAATCTTTGTATGAGCGTCCATGTGATGTGGGTCCTTCCGACACATAGATACAGGACGTGTACGAGGAGAGTGTGAGCATGTCCATGTCCATATGTATGAAAATGATCATTTCATCAACATTTTTGTAAAGTTAAATTATCAAAAATATGAAACTATTTGACTTATATGTTCAAATGTATCGACTCAAATTTCTGCCCAGTGATGGAAACAAAATAAGATTGAATAATTTGTGGGAATCTATGTTAGTATAATAGTTAAAAGGCTTGCCTATTTTCTTTGTAAAATTAACTATTTATGTGTAAATACAAAATATATAAGATCTTAAATGATAAGCTGTGTTCTGATACGTTGTAGACTTAAAAAAAACATTGTAGTTTGTCTATGACAGTGATGTATAATAAAAACTAGATATAAACATTTAGGATCTAATGAAAAATGCAATAAATCGTACTATTGTTTCACTTTAATTTATTATATTTGTTTAGATAGTTTATGTATTGCTTTAACACACAATATTGTACTAATTATTATAAGATTGTTTCACATTTTTTTGTATCTTTTCTTATTTTACTTGTTCCTTTCTCATTTTTCTTGTTTGTAATAATCGCATCTCCAAATCTAGAGTGCCACAAATCAAAGATCAGTTTGAAGTTTCTTGCAGGCGTGTAAATTAAACACAATATGGCGCTACATATACCTACTTTTTATTTTATTACCTAACCTTCTTAGAGTTACAGCAGTTAATCAACACGTAGCCCGTACGGAATATTATCAAATGACATATTTAATTCAAAACACTATATTTCTTACATGTGGCACCCTAGATCTGGGGATATGATATAATGGTGGAGGATTTTTCCCATTTTAAAAATGCAGGTTCATTTTGCATCCAAAATTTCCTTAAAATGGCTCTTACAGTATTTAAGAAAAAAGCCACGTTTGACAAAAAAATGTGACATCACACAGTCAAGTTGCTAGGGAAAAAGTTAATGAATATTTTGTGATAAGTTGCTAAAAACCCTAGTCACATGGACCTGTGACGTTTACGAGATCTGTTTTCGAAATTTGTGCCGAATTCATTGCCATGAAACAGACCAAGTCATTCCACTGTGTTTTAGCGAACAGCCTTCATTAATATTTCTATGTTATTATAATATCAAAATAAAAATAGTTACTACAATAAAAAAATAAAAGATTTGGGACAGATTTTCTCCATAATTGTCCGTTGAATAACTGTTCTCAAAATTTTGTTTCAGTTTGTTGAAAAATTGAGCCTAGGTATTAAAGACTTTGTTTCATTGTACTATATTCTAATGCAAAAATATTATAATTTGTTTTGTTAAATCTTCTTCCATGTAAGCCCCTGAATCTGATTCTCTTTATATTTTGAAGATAGTTATTTACGTAAGGTCACTAGTTTAATATTTTTTTACTTTCACGTTTGTAGTTAGACGTATGAAATAATTATAGTGGATATATTACATTACGACTTTGACTGAAACCTTATTTAAATGTCCTTCAATCTGCATTTCTTTAGCTGCCATACTCTTCCATGTATTCACCAAACTTCACAAAACACTTGCACTTTTTTTGTCATACAGGGAGAGGCCTATAATATATAATCTGAGTTCATAAGCAAGGTGGATATAATATAAGGTGTGTAAACTGACTGTTTTTGTTGATTATACTTTCTGTCTCTCCTCCAGAGGGTGCTGGGGTTGTCATTAGAACAAGTTTATTGGTTGGCAAATTCCGTGTGCCCATTGGTTTACACCATAATTACAAAAAGCAGCTGTTTCTCCTTGTTGCTCAGGGGTGACACGTGACAAACCATGATTGTGGGATACGCAGGCAATCAACTATCAACCTTGTTGATCAGACATGTCAATATTTGATATTCATACCCCATGCTTGCACATAAGGCTTATATTTAGTGCACACCCACAAGCAGACACATGTAAGTTTGCACTTAAACACGCTGCATGTGTATTTACAAAACAAACCAAACCTCACACAAACATTAACCTTGCAACTCCTGCCGGCTTTCCCTGAAACCTGGGTGGCATTGTCAAAAGTGAACCAAGCTGGGGTCAGCGTCATACCAACCTATTTTCAAGTATAACGAAGAGAAGTTGTGTCCACCGTTTAAGGAATAGGAGATACACAATAGCTTCGCAAGGCAAACTCCATTACAGTCAAACAATGTCATTAAGTCAGAAATTCTATTTAGGAAACAAATGCACTTATTCCTGTATGACGACATAGGAATAATTATACCTATTTATGCAAATGCATGATTAACTCTTTGCTGCCCTTTGGCTTCATTCATAGAGCAGCTATTCTGAATTTATGACTTCACACATTCTAAATTAATTAGCCCATATTATCTTAATTGTTATACTCAGAAAATTTTAATGTGAAGTGGATAGCCTTAGACTAAATATATATATATAAATTACGTGTAATGGTAAATTATCTATATTATTACCATACAATGTTATCTTGATAAATTTGTATCCATAATGATATTAAACAAATTTAAGAATGTAAATTTGTTTTAATCCTACTGTTTATAATTTCTGGGTACCAAAGGTGCGAAGAATCCTCCCAACGTCTTTGAAAGGAACGACTCTGCTGTATTTATGGCATAATAAAAGACGGGAACCATTAATAAATAGGAAAGACACAGATGGCCATAATGGCAAACATACCATGGAACCGAATAATAGGTAAACGACGAAAAAGTGAGACACAAGATATTAATGTTATAATGTCCAATAGACATAAACATGGCAGTTGTTTGGAGACTGAAACTGACAAGACCTCATTTGTATAAAGATGACACCCTGGGGCCCTCTTTTTGTCACAAAAATCGAGTCAGATAATAATATCTATAATCTAAGTTGCAAAGATATATTCATTTAAAGCTCTCAGATGTATGCCCACAAACCAACAAGTGTAGTTCGCGCTTACAAATGCTGAATGTGTACTTACAAATAAAATCCAAACCTCAAATGAACATAAGCCCCACAACTTTTGCCGACCTTCCCTGAAACAGGGGTGACATTGGCAAAGTGAACCATTTTTTACAGTATGGGTGGTCAGCCTCATACCAACCTATAAGTCAAGGAATATGAATAATAAATTACATTTAAATATAAAAAAGAACAAAACCTTACAAAGAAATCTATACAAAAAAAGTCAAAAATTTCCTATGCAAAAAATGTAGCAAATGAATACACCAACATTAGAAATCAACATTGCAGATTAGCCGCCACTTCTTCCTGTCCTTGCATACTTCTTTCATTTCATCCAGAGTCATAACCTTTTTCATACAAGTCCTCCTTTTATTATGACTCTGGATATCCCATTCATTCGCTATTTCAGAGATTTGATCCTTCCATACTTTTCTCGGTCTTCCTCTACCACGACATCCATCTATTCTAGCAACATATACTTTCTTCGTCAATCTTTCATCACTCATTCTCTCCAAGTGCCCGAACCATCTTAACATACTTCTTTTAATCTTCACTTTCACACTTTCCCTTACACCACATTCTTCTCTTACAAAATCATTCCTCACCCTGTCACTTCGTTTTTTCCCAATCATACTTCTTAGATAGTCCATTTCTACTGTATGGACTTTACTAATTTCCCTTTCACTCACCGTCCAGGCTTCACTTCCATACATCAAGGTTGGCACTAGTATACCACCGTGCACCGCCAATCTAACATTTTTTGAGAGATTTTGGTTCCTGGCGATGCAAGCGGTCGCACCCAGTACACACCTGCCTTTCATTATTCTTCTTTCAAATTCACCGGCCATTCTTCCATCTTTTTCAAACTTACATCCCAAATATACAAACTCATTTACAACATCAACATTCATTCCATTAATTTTAAATTCATAATTCATATTTTCATCATCTCTTTCAAAAATCAAAACTTTCGTCTTTCTTGCATTCAACTTCAAATTATTACCTTTCAAAGCTTCGTTCAATCTAGAGAGCATCATTTGCAATTCCACTGCTGAATCAGATACAAGGACTGCATCATCCGCATACAGTAGAACGCTTACTTTGTTCTCTCCTATCATTAATCCACAATCATCAAGTCTAGCATCTCGAACACACTTGTCCATGACTATGTTAAATAGCCATGGGCTCATCACACATCCTTGCCTTACACCCTTAAAAACTTCAAACCATTCACTATACTCACCATCAATACGAATGCAGGCCATACTATTCTCATAGTTCGCATGCACCGCATTGAGTAGAGCTCCATTCACTCCGTATGCTTTCAAAACATCCCACAACATACCTCTGTCCACTGAGTCAAAAGCCTTTTCCAGATCCACAAAGGCCGTGAATAGTTTCCCCCTCACCGACAATTGTTTTTCAACAAGTTGTCGTAGAGTGAAAATCTGATCAACACAGCCTCTACCGGCCATAAAGCCGGACTGTATATCGGAAACCCTTTTGCTAGTAGTCAGAATCACATTTTTTATAATCACCTTACAGAAGACTTTTCCTGGTATACTGAGTAGACTGATTGGTCTGAAGTTCTGACAGTCTTTTTTGTCCCCTTTACCTTTGTAAATGGGAACAATGACTGCCTTCCTCCAATCCATCGGTACTACTCCTGCATTCACACAAAGCTTACATAATTCAAACATCCAATCTATCACACATTCACCTCCTGCTTTCAACATTTCACCATTTATACCATCAAACCCAGCAGACTTCCCATTCTTCAGACGTGAAATAGACACTTTCATTTCTTCTTTCAAAATCTTCAATTCATTCTCTTCATCTGTCTGTTCATAAATTCTTCTTTCACCCTGGCCAAAAATTTCTTGAAAATAGTTTTTCCATCTCTTGCATACTTCTTCATTCTCCCATACCATCTCACCGGCAGCACTTTTGACTCCCGGAGTGGTCAATGCAGAAGATTTATTTCTATCCGCATTGATCCACCTCCAAAATTCCTTCTTACTGTCGGTGAAACTTTTGTTTATCCTTTCATCAATCTTTCTTTGTTCATTTAGATGCTCCATCTAAATATTTTATTTTGATCAATTACGGGAACATATCATTGATGAAAATGTATCTATTGTAACCATGGATTTATAGAACTGGATGGGTTAAGAAATCAATCCTTTGCGAATTAGAAATACGCTACCCCACTCATCACACAAAAATCCGAATTCAGTCTATCGGTAACCTTCCAACTGTGAACAGGTGTGTTACCTAATTGGAAAAAAAATACATATAAATGCCAAACTGGGTATTTTCTAAACGTGCCAACAAATGAGAGTAAATGCGTTAAAGAACATGGAATAATATTTCACTTTAATCACTATTCTATATGATTACGTTGATAAACTTTATTTTTCGTTTGTCGAAATATTTTGTTCGCGAAAGTGACAGCCATTTCTAGAACTAGTGATGTTCAAATATATAGGTACTTGCTTCTTCAAGTATGTAACTTCTATGCTCGCGGTAATAGATACCTACTTGTGGAAATCATCCCGTACACAATGAGGTGGGAACATTTTTGAATTCGGAATTTATCAGATATCTTCATACTTGCAACAACACTACTAACAAATCTGTTACCATAGTGATTTCACGTGTTTCCTTGGTGATTTGTAAATAGATTGAAGACGGAGTAGAGACACGTTGCTTACATAGAAAATGAGAAAAGCATTTCAGATGTCGTGAGCGAGACAGCATTATAAACAGTGTATGGTGTCAAAGACGGTGAATCATGTTGATTGGTAGGTACTAAATCACATGTACGACCCCTCCATTTAATACTTCCTCCATTATTGTAACCCCAGGTCACACCAGTGAATGGACCATTAGAAACTGGATAAGATAATTGTATTGACGGATCCAGAGCACAGGGCAGTGGGAAGACTTGGAGCAAGTTGGCTGGACAGAGTGGTGGCAGGCTGTCATGCGGTGTGAGTATAGAACTTTGACACGTAACACGTTTGACACGTGTTGTACCGGCAGCGGTTAATTAAGAACGCCAAGACCTATTCTGTGTTGTTGTGCCACTGCTGATAACTGTAACTCTGTCGCCATTCCGCTAGGGGTGGCCAGAGCCTCTGCAGAGCTGCCTCCATTTCTTCCTATCCTTACATACCTCTTTCAATTCATTCATATCCATCACCTTTTTCATGGATTTTCTTCTTTTACGCTCGCTTTGTACATCACATTCTTTCACAATCTCCTCAATCTGATCACTCCATACTTTTCTCTGTTGTCCCTTACCTCTTTTTCCTTTCACACTACCTCCAGTCTGAGTTATACACTTTCTTAACTTCTAGTTGAAATTAACAAAGTTCAGTGTGGATTTGAGGTTTTCTTGGGCCTCCAAGCAGAGGAAGAAAATAGCTGTAACGGTTGGAACACCCTGCCACATGAAGTGTGAGATGATAGTTACCATCTGCAGGGCAAAGAATCATACCCTCCTATTTTATATCTCCGGCTAGGCAAGCCACGCTCTTGCAGGATCCTGTATTCGAATCGAAATTGACGTCACCCAAAAGTGGATAGCACCATGAGGGAAGGAATTCACAGTTGAATCTTTAGCATCTTCGGTCCGTAGACTATTCAGATTCAGGGTCGAAACTCTTGACAATAAATTCATATAACTTCAATAAATTATCTTTTTTTTAAATTAATCCCTTGACTTTAGCTTGACTTGACAATAGCTTTAGTATGAAACATTGTGTAAATTCTCCTACATCGCATAAGTAAATAGAAAAGATGTATGAAAAGCAAATCACTTAAAAGGGGTGCTGTTGCATCTTACATACATTTCTGTTTACATGATGGTGGAGAATTTGTTTTATAGGAGGGAATTTATGAAGAGATTTGGGGTGTAGTGCAAGCGGAGAGAAATAAGTAAAACACATAATTGAGGTTGAAAAATATAATATAAGATATTGTAAAACAAAAACCATTGTATAGTTACAAGTTGATCCAAGTGACGGGTGCCTAGTTGGTATTAAAATTATCATTATTGGACTAAGTTAACCGTACTGCACCCATTTCACCGAGAACATAATTCATTATTAATCAAGCATGTGATTCTGGAGTTTTAAGTGTTGCACAGCCTAAACGAATAATTGGAATGGAGCTGACACATATGACATAGACAAATAAGTTGTGATGTCACCCCGTCACGTAGCTGGGGAGAAAGCAAGCTAATATTTTGAGTCATACAGAATCAAAGACTGCAATTAAGGATTTTTGATTGTAGAGGTAGAAACTTTAGTCATCTTTCATCATGACATTGTTTAATTTCTATCTAAAAACAAAATTATATGGAAATACAGAAAATCACATTTCCCACATTAGCTTATTTTTGAAAAAAATCCTAATTGTCATTTTTTATTCTATACAACTCTTTGTTATTGATTGCTAAGAACCAGGGATGTTATGAATATCCATATCCAGATCCGAAACTATCGGATATCTTTATCCATAGCCGAAACTGATAAAAAAAGTTTCAGATAATATTGAATAATGTAATAGTAAATGTAATGTTTTTGCATTATTAATCCAATCCTTTGGACCGGTCCGTAGTCCAGTGGCAACACTTCGGACTCGTAAATGGAAGGTTGTGGATTCGGATCCCGGCGGAGCACAAAAAATATACCATTGTTATTTCGAATGTGCTCTTCGCTGAGTTGAAAAATTCATAAACCTTTACCAAAGACCGGTCACTGAAAGGTCCATCCAACCTTACAACAACTGGGTCTTGCTTGAGAATTGGCGCTTTCTACAGCGACGACCAAGCTCGCAGAGGGCTCTTGAGGTGTGATACACACAAAAACAGCGCTCACCAAATGAATCATCCTAATATTATTATTTTAATAGCAATAACCACTTCCATTGCTGATTAGATAACCAAATAATGGCCTAGAAATAAATTCATACAATGTATTTCCTTATTTGTTGTTAAAATACAACATCTGTAACCGTAACTAGTGGATATCCAAAACAATATTCTTCCCATAACCGTATCTGTATCTGAAATGTGATATCCATGACATCCCTAATAAGAACCCTAGCCACATAGACCTGTGACATTTGCCCCCCAAGAAAAAGATCAGATTTGACTCCATTAAATACGTAAGAGTATAAAAGTGTCACATGCGTTGTGGAGGAGAGAGGCGGCTACTGGTGCGCGCAGGGCAGAGGTGTGCCCCCGTGCCCATGATCATCATCATCACTAGCGTACGCCTCCTCCCGGGACTGCTTCTCATGCGGAGAGTACTCCACAAGGTCCACCTCCTCCACGTGATCCCCGATGGGCATAACAAACGGCGGACGCGGCGGCAGGATTTTCTCTAAGAACTGCAAATGTTCCTCCGACTGGAAATGATTATCAGGGAAAGTGACTTGGAATTTGATGTAAAGATTTCCCTTCTCAAACGGGTTCTTATATTGAGGCATGCCTTCGTTGGGAATCCCCTTGATGTCCCCGGGTTTGATGACTTGTCCCGGCGGCCACTTTACAAGCAGTTCCCTGCCGTCTAGATGCTTCACAGTTAACGACAATCCACACAGAGCTTCTGTCAGGGTGATTGTATGTGACATGATGAGATCGTCTCCCGAGCGCTGGAAAACTTCGTGTTTCTTCTGCTGCAACACGATAATAACATCTCCGGTTTCCATGTCAGGTTGCTGGTCTCCTTCGCCTCGGAAATAAATCTTCTGATTCTCGCGCATACCTTTATCTATATGAACTTCCAGGATCTTAACTTCGTTGAAGACTTTTCTTCCCTGGCAGTGCGTACAACGATCCTTCTCGTTAATAACCTTCCCCTGACCGAGGCACTCATTGCACCGCGACTGCAGCTGCTGGGTCATATTGGGACCGAGAGAGCGGTAGGTTATCTTTGTGCCTCTGCCCTTGCAGTCCCGACAAGGCATAATAGCCCCCGCTTTGCCGCCTTTACCGTCACATGCAGCACAGATCACATTCTTGCTGAGTTCCAAACGACTGGTTTTCCCGTTGTACATGTCTTGAAGGGAGACTTTCAAGGTGTGAACCGTGTCTTCCCCGCGCTTCCGTCGCATGCTGTGTCCTCCCATTCCTCCCATAAACAAGCCATCTCCAAATAGATGAGAAAACAAATCCCCCGGGGAGAACATGCCCTCGTGACCTCCGCCTCCCTCTTGCATTCCCTTCAGGCCATGTCTGTCGTATATCTGGCGCTTCTTTGGATCGGAGAGGACTTCATAAGCGTACGATATCTCCTTGAACTTATCCCCCGCCTCTGGGTTTTTGTCAGGGTGAAATTCTTTAGCTAACTTCCGGTAGTTCTGAAAAATAATCGAAATATTATAACCAAGTAGAACAAAGACTTTCCAAGAAAATAATCACATTCTATCGAACAAAATTCATAAAATATACGTAACAAATAAATCTTTGATTTTTACAACATGCTCCTAATTTTCGAGTGGTTGTAAAAGACAAGCTTTGATGTAGTAAAAAGTTCCATTAGAAATCATGACGAATGCCAAATGTGGCGAAACAAGTACATAAAATTAACGCATCCAAGGGCAACAAAACCCGATTAAATTGTTGAAATATGAAATTCATGGTTAATAATTGAACGTGAAGCGGAAAATGAGATGAACCAACCTTTTTAATTTCATTATCGCTCGCGTTTCTACTCACACCGAGCAAATCATATAACTTGTCGTCCGCCATTTTAACTGAGAAGAATGATTTGGTGCTGTAGCAAGGTTGTTATAGAATCCTTGAAAATGAAGATTCTAGATTTAATCCCAACAGGCAAAATGAAATTCAACTAAAAACTAATTTTCCACAATGAAAAATCACTTTTTATCTACAATCTTCAAATAAAGAAAAAAAAATAAGCAGTAGTGCCAAAATCTTGTATCTAAAATGTACAATTTACTAGAATATACATTTTAAAAAATCTGATATCTAGTAATCTTGGAAATAGTAAAAAAATGTTGAAGTGTACAGCATTGCAAAAAAAATCTACAAAAAATGTACCTACCAAAAAATGGTGTACACCTCCCTAGTAAGTTGAGTCGTATAAAGCGAAGGAATGAAGTGTCGGATAACAGAATTCACATTTATAGGAACGGTAAAATATTGCTAACATGCAAAAATCTGAAAAAAACTTCACACAGTTAAGATAAATAAGATGGAGCAGCTGCTCTGAGAGAGTTAAATACCATAACACACATTTTACCTTCCACTCACTCTGGGACACATAGCTAGTAAAAACGCTGCAATAGAGGTGTTACGTGATTAGTTTTGTGTCCTCCAAAAAGGATCCTTGCTGCGGCATTGAAATCAGCTTGAAACCTAGACGATTGTTCATTCGGGAGGCTAATCTTTAGATTACCAACGCATTCACAGTTGTTGCTGCATCAACAGGTAGGCAGCTGCGAATACGTGTTTTATATATGCCTCAGATGGAAAAAAACTTGAGCCTAAAATCCCTAGTATTTGCTTTTTCATGGAGAGTGCCTCATCTCGGTGAAACCCTTAAGAATTTTAGAGATTTTTGTGGTTCACAATTATGTGTCAAATAAATATTTGTCAATCTAATACACCGGCCGGTCCGATCGATGGCTCAGTTGGCAGAGTGCTTGCATTCCATGCCGTAAGCTCGGGTTGGAATCCCACCAAGGGTGTCGAAAATGATTACCCGTTTCAGTGTTTAAGCCCCAAAATAAAGTACCGGCAAGGTTTATTCAGCCTTCACAAAAACTGAGTACTAGCCCTCTCGGGAGCTGGGAAACCCCCATTCAACTGAAGTGATTGGTGTAAAACCAGCCCCCTTACCTGTAAAAATAAATAGGTTCAACTCGCCACATGCAACTCCTTCAGAGAAAATGTGGCAAGAAGTTACACCATATGTGTAGCTTAGTTGCGTATGAATGTTTCAAAATGAAAATTAAGAAAATAAATCTTATATACGTCACTTCAATTTGGGTGTTTTGTAATACCCAGATCAACTTGAATGGGAGCTGTCAAACCTGAAAGACTTTTAAAAGAAGAAGAAAGTTTGTACAAGCTGTCAGATTTTCAATGTCATAATCGTCGGCCAAATTATTTACTTTTAATAAAGAACCTTCTACACAAAATAAATAATCCAAAAAAGTAATTTCTTTATTTTCCAGGATGATGACATCAATAATGAGCAAAAGAGTTTTGGGGTTTCTTCAAGAACCCGTAAAAAATAATGTCCCAACTTTGGCGCATCGTTTCGGAAAAAAACAAATTAGTCAATCGACAGCAAGCCGTGGTGAGACCGTCTTATTTTATTCTTTTAATATTGTGGAAATACAAAGGTTCTGCGTGGGAGCTAAATCATGTCAGTCAGATAAGGTGGAGCCAAGCCATTGATGGCTCTATATACCATCAGACAAACACGGTAGACCACCCTCTCCGGGAAACGAAGTCAATGTAGTTTTTTTAACAGCGGAGTGATGTGAGCGAATATGTATACCCCGAATATAAGCCTTGCTGCCGAATTCCACACAGATTGAAAGTGATTGAACTGCTTCTTTGGCTGACCACTACAGAGCGTTGAGCAATAATCGATCCGAGACATCACAAACGCCCACCAGGGTCTTAAAACCGCACCTGACGGTAGACACTTTTTAATTGCCTTTAAGTGAAAAAAAGGAAGAAAGATTGTGGCATCTATTTGCCTTTCAAATGTCAAGTTCCGATCCAGTAAGACTCCTAGAAGTCTCACAGAATCAGAAGGCTGGAAAATAATGAATGAGTATATTCATAATATACCACATATACCAAAGATGAATCATTTTTGATTTCAGCGTCCGTGAAGAGGTTCTACAAGAAGACCGGTGTGCTGTACGGGGATGACGGGAAATACGAGATCAGCCTGGATCAGCGGAAACTCAAAACCCCAGCTGGGAAGCAGTTCCAGGTGGACAGTGAGCCCCTGGCCTTGTCCGTGGCCATGGAGTGGGATAGTCAGAGGGAGACCATACAGCGGAGCTCCATGCACTTGGTATCTAAATTATTTTTCTTCTTCTTGATTGAGGCCTTTTGATCTGTGATTCATGAAAATATTCAAATCAGCTCATGGATCCTGAGATGAGGGCGTCCAGCTATCTTTCCCAGCTCATGGATCCTGAGATGAGGGCGTCCAGCTATCTTTCCACCTTTACTGGGCCTTGAACTACTTGACAAACTTTGAGCTGCATGGCTCTTCACTTTATCCCTCTATCTTTATTTTTTAAGAAATCCTGTGCGGGAGACTCTCTAGATTTCAGAGACTAGGGGTCTATGACACTTGTTGTAGTGCCGCAGAGGTGGTCTGGGCCTCCCCTCTCTTCTTCTACCTCGCCGGCCATTATTCTTGTGGCAATCTGTGTGTTTGGCATTCTGTGAATATGTCCAGCCCACCCTAACCTTTAGTTTTATAAAGGTTGGTTTTTTTTTAATACATTTGAGTGTAATTGATCATTTGTATCATTTTAGAACACCTGATGATGCAAGCAGTATGTTTGCAAAACTTTGTAAATTGTAAATGTAACCATGTCACCATTCCGCTAGGAGTAGCCAGAGCTCATGCAGAGTGGCCTCTATTTATTCCTTGATCCTTGCAAGGATTTGCACCTCTTTCAATTCAATACCTGTTTCCTATCGAAGGTTAAAAGGCAATAGGGCATAAGCGACATAAACTAAATTGTTCAGGAGAGCAGTTTAAAGTTTGAGATTGAAGAAAAATGGCATAACTTTTTTATTTTTTACCATATCGTTAAAATCAAAACAGCTCCACAATTAAAAAAAAAAGAAAGTCATTTATTGGCATTCCTATTAATGTGGGTTTACGATTTTTTATGTCACAAGCGCCTTTAGAACAAAAAAAGCCAAAATCTTGTCGGTTACACCAAAACCATACTTTGAAAACGCAGTTGTTTGCTTGGGCATGAACAAAAAAATATATAAAGGTATCATAGAGCTATGGGAGTTAGCGCATTAGAAAGAGCTGAGAATTTTAAGTAGGATAGGATTCATAACTCATTTTTGACCAAAACGTCGCTTATTACTACTTCCTTTTAACCGTCGATATTCTTCTTTCTTTAAAATTTACTCTTTATTTCCCATTCTTTCATTATTTCACCAATCTCATCAAGATCATACTTTTCTCGCAAAACCAATATCCAATTATACTCAAACGTAGCCTTCTGTGAACTTGAACGTTGCTATAGAAAGCGCGAATTCTTTAGTTTTGCATTTGCTTAACATCCACAAAAAAAACAATATTTATTCTTCATATAATTATTAATATATTGGTCAAAAAGTGGAAAGCACTTAATTGATTGTTTTGGAAGTCATAACGTAATAACGGCGTCTATTCTCCTTGACTGATAGGTTGGTATGAGGCTGACCACCCGTGCTGTAAAAATCGGTTCACTTTTGCCAATGCCACCCCGGTTCAGGGAACGGCGGCAGGAGTTGCAAAGTTTATGTTCATGTGAGGTTTTGCTTATTTGTATGCACACATGCAGAATGTGCAGGCGCGAACCTACATGTGCCTGTCTGTGGGTATGCATTTAATATTGAGCCTTAAATGTTAGCATATCTTTGCAGCTTAGATTATAGATAGATTATAGATAGATTCAAATTATATTTTTACAATAAAAATATAAAATAATTATCAAGTAGTTTTTGTCTTTTCTTGTAACAAATTTCAGAGGTATCGACATTCGACGAACACTACCGCGCAGCACATCTCTAGCGATGGCGTAAACAAAACTGACGCAATAAACGACAAACGTCAAATATTTAAGTTCTTCAAATATTTAAAACGATTTAAAATGTGCAATGCGGGTGCAATTCATTACTTTAACGAAAAAAAATAATACCATGATCCTTATACTCCTTATTTTGACTGTTATTTTTACACGGTAAAACATAAAAATAAGGCATTTTGATAAAAACCGGGAGCAGTTGCTAGTAGAGCGGTCTTAACGTGACTGCTTTGCGCAAAAATACGGATTTTCGACCATGATTGCTTTGATCATATCGGATTTACCAAGGGAACGCCCACATGCCATCCCTATGATTATGACTCTGGATATCCCATACTCCATTCGCTATTTCTAAAATTTGGTCCATCCATACCTTTCTCGGTCTTCCTCTTCCACGACATCCATCCATTCTCGCAGCATATACTTTCTTCGTCAGTCTTTCCTCATTCATTCTCTCCAAATGTCCAAACCATCTAAGTATACTTCTTTTAATCTTTACTTTCACACTTTCTCTTATCTCAACAATAATTGAAATATGAGATATTAGTTTAGCATAGCAGTAAATCTATAATCTATAATGGTGTTAATATATATTTTTATACATTTCAGACCACCTTGTGCAGTACAGTCATAGACAACCCAAACCATTTGAATAAGTTTGATATGGTGAACTATTTAGTGAACTACGTGTCCACAGACGCAGTGCTCTTTCAAACACATGTAAGTATTGTGTCTCTATGAAGTTTGTGCACTTTCAGTGTGTCTACTCTGTATGCGAAACTTGTAAAATTAATACAATTGATCAAAACTGATCTGTAATCTAAGTTGCGAAAATATATTGACATTTAATGCTTATATTCAATACGCTCACAGGTAGATACGTGAAAGTTTCCCTTACACATGCTACATGTTGACTGACAAAAAAAAACAAACCTCACATGAATATACACCTTGCAACTCCTGCTGCCTTTCGTGGAATCCGGGGTGGCATTGGCAAAAGTGAACCAAGTTTGTACAGCATTGGGGTCAGCTTCATACCAACCGATTGGTTAAGAAACCCGTAATGAATTCAGTGAAAATAAATACTTTCTTTTAAAACATAAAAACATATCTACTTAAGTTTTTTCAATTCAGTTTATTTTTATAACTTTTAAAAGTATTAAAAAAGTAACTTGATTTTTCTGTATCTTTTTAAATAAATGAGATTCGCTTGCCACATGCGACCACTTTAGGAACAAAACAGTAAGAAGTTGCACCACATGTACAGCTTGATTGCGTTTTTTTGCACTGTTATCCGCCTTTCTTATTTGAGTGGGTCTAATAAATATTGGTCTTCTGAATTGTTTTGAAAATAATGTCTGAAATAAATGTAAATTTCTGTTACAGGAGGATGATGCCTTGTACGATCTTCAGAAGAAAGAATGGGATCCTCTGATCCAGTGGTTCTGCGACAGATTCCAAGTAGACATGAGGAAAACTAGAGACATATGTCCTCCGTTGGTAACTGAAGAAACCAAAGCCGTACTCTCAAAACATTTCTGTTCTTATGACTTTGCCGCTGTAAATGGTGAGTATCATTTCAAAAAGTTCATCCAGTCTTACAGAAAAATGGGCATTTGTCCCAAGACAATGCGTTAAACAAGGCTTTCTCAGGTCTGGTACTTTTGTCTCTGCTGGTCGCCATCCTCTTGTAAAGGCAGTGCTTTGTTGTGCTAGCCACCATCCTCTTGTAAAGGCAGTGCCTTGTGCCAGCCATCTGTCTGTGTTGTTTTCCATCCTCTTGAGCTGCGAATAGGAAGAGGCATCCATAAACCGCTTCAAAACCTGGTACTATGAAGTTGTTTGGTGACCTTGAAGTACTTTTCATATAGAATCAAAAATGCACTTTTATGTACCGTAGTGTATAGAAGAATAGATTACTATATTAAAATTGTATCCGACCTTAGCAGCAGACTCTTCTACACTAAAGAGGCATGAACTTAAAAGAAATTGTTGTCGCTCGCAAGGGCGTACCCAGGATCAAATCTAGGGGGGGGCAGATTTTGGAAATATCGTCAACGGGGGGGGGGGGGGGGGTTGAGGGGGTTTAGGGTAGGGACACCATTTTCTCTAGGGGGGGATTGGATTACTTAGGTTAATTTCTCTCTTCCAGAAGATTATAGGAACATGAGGTTTGGGTTTTTATGTTCACATGTGGCATGCATCAAGTTCAAATGCGGCATGTGTAAGCTTATTAACTTACATGTGTGTCTTTCCAACTTAGATTACAGATGATTTTTTGCGATGCATCAACAAATGGCGTCGAAGCTCAATGTTTCGTAAAAGGTACTTATGATATTGCATGGTTTGTGAATTTTGTTTTATTAATTTTTCAGGTTTTACATATGGAGTTGACACCCTAAAATCAGTGATTCTGATGCTGGCATGTGTAGAGCGGCACTTGACTCCAGAGAGAGCCGTGTATCTGTCCAGATTAGAGGAAGAATATCAGGTGACAGCGCTGATTTCCATATTCTCATTTATCATGAAACTTTCAAACCTGTTGTGATGACTTCAATTTTCATAGAAAAGTCTGTGGATGAAATAGAGGTGGACCAAATAGAAGACATATTGAAATGTAGCATACCCAGGAGTCTATTTTGGAGAGATCATGTCTCAAGAATGAGCCTTCGTAGCTATGCAAAGAGTTGCCAGTGCCCAGTGGATAGATAGCAGCACCACGTCCCATGAGCTTATATGATTTTTTTGTGTTAGATCAAAATATTTAAATCAACAAAAAGATGAAGAACATCAATGGAATATTGAAAATTTGAGGTATATATGTGATGTCATCTGACCGGGCTAAAGACAGTACAGAGTGTCATGCCAATACAATATTGTGTAGGTAGTTTGAAAAGCCACTAAAGAGCACCATACTGCATCTAGCATTACCGCTATGGGCTCATAGTGCTAATAATAATCTATAATCTATGTTGCAAAGATATATTACATTTGAAATTCACATTTAATGCATTCCCACAAGCAGACACTTTTAAGTTCGCGCTTAAACATGCTGTACGTAGACTTACAATATAAAAACCCAATCTCAAATGAACATTAGCCCTGCAACTCTTGCTGAAACCTTCCCTGAAACAGGGGTGACATTGGAAAAATGAACCATAAAAATGTGAACTATAAAAATTCCTGAATATTAGCAATCCATTTTTTATTTACAATGCGTGACGTCACGTATCCGAGGGATGTTTTGAATTTTAGGAGTCCATTTTTTGTTCACATTATTACCTGTATCAACTCCTAAAAATGGCTCGCCTCTTAGTGTTTCTGATCTCAATTCAAACTCACATTTTGAATGATTGATATTTTTATTTTCCAGTCAGGATTTTGGGGCCGCGTGGAATGGGCGCATGACCTAAGCCAGCAAGACCTCCAGGCCCGCCTCTCATCCGCTGTTCTGTTTGTTCATTTCAATTCCGGCGCAGTTTCCCAGAAGAAAACCAAGCTGGATAAATAAACGCTGTACAATAGGAAATACAATAAAAACACTCAATAGCTGTACCTGTGTTTTATTTTGTTATCAAGATACCTTTGAAACTATGTATTGATAAATATTATAGTGGAGTAGAAACAGGCTTATGGCAATGAAGCGTTGTATGATGCATAAATGTCAGCCAATTCTGTCAAATTATTTAACACAACAGTGGTGTATGCAAAATAAAAAAATGAAACATTTTAGCACATTTTCCCTAAAGTGGTCGCTTTGTTTTCACAGGTAAGGTGGCCGGCTTTACCCCAACTCCCGAGGGTGCTGGTTCTCATTTCTAGCATAGGCTGAATAAAAATAGTCCATATTTTTAGTTTGGGTTTGAATATACTGAAATGGAAAGCATTTCTGACAGCCTCAGTGGGGATTGAACCCTAGCCTTCTGGCAACATAAGCATTCTACCAACTAAGCTATGGACTGGATGTAGACATGCAAAATAAGAAACCATTTTTATCATAAAATTCTTGATAAAATATATTTATTATGTATGCTGTATATGGTAGAAGAATATCTGTGATGAGTAGGTAGGTACATTTGTTTTTATCATTAAAATTATGAGGTTCGTATGTGAATTGACACACACAACATTTTGTTATCACCAACACCCTAGGTTACTAGGGAAAAGGCAAACTAATATTTTGTCATATTATGTGACTGGATGACAGTCCCATATACATAAGACTGTCGTTTGCTTGCCGAGAAAAAAATCCGAATTCAATGAAAACATGAGATGTTTAGGATGGCCAATGTTGCGAGATATATTTTTACATCTTTGTTTGGAGTGTGGTCACTCTAGGAGCATTTTTGTTCTCTTTCTAACTAAGTCAAACCTGTATTAGTGTAAGCTGAAAATTATTTAGCGTATACTTGCGTTTAAACAATTTCTAGTCCACTACATCACACGTCAATGATTTTTAGCCATCGCCATATTTCTTTCTATACTCTAGATACCTCTGAAAGTCTTTTTTAGTCTTACACAGAGTGTTTAAATTCTTAGGATGTTCGTTGAGGGAATGAAGTGCTTCCAATCGCGTTTGTAAGGTTTTTAAAGAGTGCGCCAACACTCGAGGCACTAGGATGATGTCTTCTGAGGTGTAACCCTTAGAGAATAGGTAATCCAGGACGTCTTGAATCTGTAAAGAGAAAGGAGTTGATAAAATTTTATTAGATACATGAAGTCATGACCAAAACTCTCTCAACAACTTTGAAAGTAAATTTCTCCGCACTTTTATGGCCCAATAAAGGATGAGAACATTTGGCGAAGAACTATAAGACCTGTACCAAGACGTTGATGTGGTCCGGTCAATAAAAGACTGCATTGGCTGGGTTACATCCAGCAAATGGACCATCGGAGCCTGGAAAAGATGGTATTGCAAAGGGACACAGGACAGTGAGAAAACCCGGTGTCAAATTGAGTGGCGCCAGATTGATGTGCAGTAGGAGTATGGGACTACAGCAGAAAGGCATTGAACGGGCAGCGGTGGTTGCAGTTGATCAAGGAGACCAAGACGCACCCCGGGTTGTTGTGCCATTGATGATGATGATGACGTTAACAATGTAAAAGAAGTATGTAAGGACAGAGTAAAATGTAGACATATCGGCCACCCCTAGTGTAATAACAGTAAATTTAACTGTAACACTACTGCCATTCCACTGAGGGTGGCCAGAGCATCTGCAGAATTGCATCCACACCTTTCTATGCTTGGATACCTCTTTCAACTCATTCATGAAAACAAACATGGGGATTAAAGATAGATTTAAGAAAAGTGAATAAGACCCCTACAGGTACAATCCAGTAAGAAATGTCACTATAGGTACACCTATATAGGTACACCTCACTCTAGGTTGCAGATAAGCTTACTTTGGAAGCCCTGACTGTGTGGATGGCTGGGATTCTGGCAGCCATCTCTTCCACCACATCCAAGGAGCAGTTCAGCTTCTCTGCCAGATAATTCAGGACAGAGTCATTCTTCCCGAGGAGTTTGTTTGTTGTAGATGTCAGGTTGATGGATCTGAAAAGACGGAAATTGTGATTGAATAAACAAATAGGAATGGCGACTTCTAGAACACAATGACGGAAATGGTGATTAAATAAACAAATAGGAATGGCGACTTCTAGAACACAATGACGGAAATGGTGATTGAATAAACAAATAGGAATGGCGACTTCTAGAACACAATGACGGAAATTGTGGTTGAATAAATAAATAGGAATGGCGACTTCTAGAACACAACAGTGTTTGCTTTCTTTCAGATTTTTTACATTAAAGCATTGATCAATGAAATACATGTAGACCAGTGGTTCCCAACCTGGGGGTGATTTGCGCTGTTAGAAAGTTCCCTGAAACGCGTGCCTACTACTTTGACAAAACTTTTAGATACCTACCCATTTTTCTCCAAAACACGGTATTCTAAATCTAAATCTAAGCTGCAAAGATATGTATCATTTGAGATTCATATTAAATGCATTCCCACAAGCAGACATGCATAATTTCGCTCTTACACATGCTGCATGTGGACCTACAATATAAAAACCCCAATCTCAAATGAACATAAGCCCTGCAACTCTTGCCGACCTTCCCTGAAGCAGGGGTGACATTATAATAATAATAATATCAGGCTAATTTATTTTAAATTGCAAATGATAAGAGAGCGCCGTTTTTGTGTGTGTCACACCTCAAGGGCCCTCTCCGATCATGGATAAGACTTTCTAAAAAGGTATGTCTTGAGTGCTCCGCGAAATACATCCATAGATTCGGAGATCTTCACTCCGGGTGGCAGTCTGTTCCACTCCATCGGACCCGCAACACGGAAAGCGCGGTCTCCGAAATTTGTACGAATCTGACATTGGCAAAGTGAACCATTTTTTACAGTATTAAAGTCTGTTTTTATAATTCTATAAACAATGTCTTATCTTTAATGGCGCTACAGCCTAATTTGATCCCTGAACTCCTTCAATCTCTGCTCCCAACTCCGCCTGTCCAGTTTGCTTGTAAAAACTGAGCCGCATCCCTACATTTCATTCTGGGCCTCTCATTCATTTACTTCCTCTCGCATGGCTGGTCATCACTCTCTTGGGAATCCGTGTGCCTGGCACCGGACCATAATTCTAATTTAAAATCATTGAATTGAAAAATATTTTGGCTTGCATACTTTTCCATAGTGTCCGCAGTGCATTTCACCATCCAAGGCATTAACGGCTTTCTCCCGATGTCTTCAAACAGCTTTAATCTGGATATTATTCTGCTTGTGTGGTACTTCAGGACCCAGATGTCATTCATGATACTCTGTGGGGATAACTCTTTCTCTAAAAAACACAAAAGAAAACAAACCTAATGGTTAATATTTTGATAATTTATTAATGAAGTACAGTGGAACCTCTCTTAATGAGCACCTCTCATAACAAGTAATTTGCATAACGAGCAAAAATAAAGGGAAAAAATTGCTCCCTTAATGAGCAAAATTTCGCATAACGAGCTTATGAAGTTGGATGGTATTTCACAGCAAGAAGTTATGAAGGAGAGTTTATTAGTGGAGGAAGAGGAAGTAGCAGAGCAACAATCTTCTGACGCAATAAGAGAAATTCTGAAAGCATGGGAAACTGTTTCATCGTACATGCAATGATAGTGCTGTGTCACATTTTCACTAAATTTTAAAGAGTAGGCTAGAACAAATGTCTCTAGACAGCTTTCTAGTAAAAAAAATTAATTATTTGCTATAAATCAATAAACAATAACCTGCCTAGCAGTGGCCATACAAGCCGGTTCCTATCGGCTTCCCTTTTAAAATGATGTAACAAAGTAATTAAAAAATATCGGCACAAAGTAAACAAATACATTTAAAACCAAAGAAACAATAAGTATTTTTTCCCCATTGAAACCATGCAGTCTACTTTATTATCATTTTTGCCTCATTTTAAACGGGAAACCGATGGGAATCGGCTTGTATGGCACCCTTTGCCACTGCTGCCTAGTTTCGATTTTTAAATATGTTTTTATCCAGGTTGTTACGATCATTAACAATTGGTAAGCACGTAATTTTATTTTAATAAACGTTAAGAAAAAAAAAACGCATTATCGTGTTTTACATTGATTTATATGGGAAAAATTGTTTTGCATAACGAATGTGTTTCACATAACGAGCGAGATTCTGGAACGAATTATGCTCATTATGAGAGGTTCCACTGTATTTGTGAGCTCTGAGAGTGTCCAATCGGCGATAAAAAGGTGATGGAGCAGGTGGCAACTCCTCAAGCAGGCCAAGACTCACACAGGGTTGTAGCGCCAATCATGATGATATGCAAGCTAAATTGAAATGTACAAAGTATGGCTTCAGCTAATACTTCGAGGGAAGAGAATGACCTACTAGGGCAGTGCTTTTAGTTCGGCTGGTCCATCCTGCTAAAGCAGTCTGCCTCTGTAGCTGAGAACAGGAAGCAATTTTGGCAGTTTCAGGAGGTTGCTTAAGACACATTTCATCATCCCAGTGCTTGTTTGACTTTTCTACCATATGATTCAAAGATAAACTTTCAATGAAATTGTCTTAAGAGCGCTCTCAAAAATTTGTAATTTTAAAATTCATATTCGTTTAGTTCGTATATTATATGCCACAGCGGCGCGCTCCGCGCCAGCTCTCCCGTTCGTCGGTAGTATTTGAAGGTACGTGCATTAACTTATAATATCTGTGGACTAGAAATTATTTTAACCAAAAAAGACATATAGATATATGTGTCAACTTACTTACGAAAATGGTCATAAGTTATAAAAATAACAAAGAACTTCACAGTTGCATTTCCATGTGTACAAAAAACTCGGCACAACGAAAAAAAAATCTTGAATGTTGGTACCATTTCAAATAACGGCTGCCCACTAGACCGGAATTAACTAGAGTTGACAGATAAAACACGTTATAAATATTGTGATGGCCAAAATTCGTGTCAATATGTCATATTTTCAAGTTGTATATCCATATTTTAACTTTATCACTCATTTCATTATAACCACTGCAACGTGTGACAGGAGAGAAACGCAAGTGGTAGCATGTCGCTGCCTTAGTTCTTGTTTGCCGTATAGACCATTAAGCTAATTTTACATTAGCAATGTTTGCATGTGTACTGGTCCAATGTGTCTTATGAAAACAGGAAATTGATATCAAAAATATTTAAAACAACTCTCACATTATCGAATTTTACGTTTTTTCTTAGCTCAGATTGTGTAGAATTTGATTCTTAAGACATTAAAAAGTCATATTTGACAGAATTGGTCTATATGGCAAACAATAACTGGGGGAGCGAAATATGTATCAAATCAGCAGGTTATTTTCCGCTCCTGTATGTAATAACTCATGGGTAGCTATGTCCCACATTTTTTCAACGCCATTTTTAATGCAATGCAGATAGGCTCAACCTTTTCAATCGTTGTATACATCACAAATACTTCATATTTCAAAAGAGGAAAGAGCGATACTAAAAATGTATTTGATTGTATGGGTAGACTGAGATGTGAATAAAAGATGAAATATTTATTAACTTCCTTACTTTTATTTTATCAAAGAAATAATAGTTTCAAAATTTATATTTTTAGTAATAATAATATCAGGATGATTTATTTTGCGAGCGCTGTTTTGTGTAAATCACATCCCAAGAGCCCTCAGCGAGCTTGGTCGTCGCTAAAGAAAGCGTCGATTCTCAATCAAGACCAAGTTGCTGTAGGGCTGGATGAACTTGAAAAGGCTGGCGACGGATCTTGGTAATGGTTTGTGTACTTCCACTATTAATTCATTTGAACTTTGAAAAACATGTAAATAAAAAAAAACAAGTTTTTAGTTACTCGTAAGCGTAACTACATATGTTATGGATATGTAAAGGTTCCAAGGAATTTTCTGAAAATAGTGGTCTATATAGTGCATACACGCAGTATTTCTTAGTAAATATTTAGTTTTTCACATACTGTAAAATCGCATTTCCTTTCTCGCAATTTCGCTTTCTTGAAGACTAGAATTATTTTTTTGCGTATGATCCGTAGGATGAAGAATGTCGGCCGATTATTTCTAAAATAGTAATGATAAATTTCTAAGTAAAGTATCGAAGTCTTAATCTAAATTAAAGTTGCAAAGATATATATCATTTCAGATTCATATTAAATGCATTCCCACAAGCACACACATAGAAGTTGAACATAAGCCCTGCAACTTTTGCCGACCTTCCCAGAAGCAGGGGGGACATTAGCAAAGTGAACCATCTTTGTACAGTATGGGTGGTCAGCTTCATACCAACCTATAAGTCAAGGAATGTATTATTAAGAAATTGTTGATTGCAAAAAATTATATTTTTGTAAAAATGTAACATGGAAAATCGTAAAATGTACTCGTTTCGAAAATGTTGCATATCACTTGCCGACGAATCAAAAGTTTTTTATGAGAGAGTTTTAGCTAAAAAAAAAAAGTGACGCAGGTCCGTCCTCTATGAGCGTTGGCGCTCGACTAAGGTTTTCGCCGCGAATCTCGCATTTAAAAGCCATTTGTAAAATAATAATAAAAAATAGATCTTATGAAAAAAAAAAATTGAAAAAAATTTAAACTAAGCTCAAGATTATATTGTTTTATATTTGAAAATAATTGGGCACAAATAACCATTTTTTGAGATTTTATTCGAAGATACAATGTACACTTTTTTGTCAGTTTTTGCTTCTAGATTTTTTTTTTTAAATCAGTTTTTGTCTTCTCAATCACATTTTAAATCACACCACCAACTAAAACAGGATATTAAGTGTATTTGTAATTTTTTTTTCAGATTTCAAAATACCACCAATTTACAGAAAAACTGGTTCAAAAATTGTATGTTTTCCACTTATCGCAAGAAGGTGTTCGTAATTTTTATTTTTTCAAGTAATAAAAGCGTTTATAGACATATATTATTTGATGCATATTGCAAATGAAATGTTTAACTAACACTTAAAGTTATCAAAATTTTATATTTGTGCATATTTATTGAAAAAAAACCACGTCAAAAACTGTGTTTTCGAGAAATTTCCTAGCACCCTCTTAAGAATCACATTCTACATAATCCGAGATAAGAAAAAAACAAAAACACAATAATATTTTTAAAATCAATTTCCAGTTTTCATAAGACACATTGGTCCAGTACACATACAAATATTGTTTATGCGAAATAACCTCTGATGGGACGATTTGTATGATAGAAGCTTCAACAAATAAAGCCTTTGGAGTGGCTACTTTTATAGCTTGCTATCTCCCAATATGAGACTGCTGGGGCTGGTTGTCGTAACAAGGATTAAAATGATAATAAACCAACCTAATAAAACAGCAAGGGAATTTTGAAGTCGATCAAAAGGCACGCTGTATACAAACAATCTCTTAGCTATGTATTTTGATAATTCTACGGGCTCCACCTGAAATAAGTAATAATTAAGTTTCAATGCGAGAAAAATCTGCAAAATGTAGAATAAGTATGCAGTCTAGTGGTTAGAATGAGCATTGGTCAGTAGCTCAGGGGTTAACTCTATATTCATATCGGAAGGTTTGAGTTTTATTCCCAGCGGAGCAAAAAAAAATTACATTTAATTTTCAGAATATTATGCTAAATTTCAGTAAGGCTGGGTTGAAAAATTCATATGTCTATAGTCTTAACCACAAGACCAGTCCCCAAAGGTTCATTCAGCCTTACAGCAACTGAGTCTTACCTGTGTGATTGGCACTTTCTTTAGCAACAATTAAGCTGGTAGAAGGCTCTTGAGGTGTGATTCACAAATAAACAGCGCTCCCCAAATAGATAAACGCAACTAAGCTACACATATAGTGTAACTTCTTGCCTACGTTATCCCCGAAGGGTTCGCATGTGGCGCTTCGGGACCTATTTATTTTTACAGGTAAGGGGGCCGGCCTCACACCAACCACTTTCAGTGAAGTGGGGGTCTCCCAGCTCCCGGGGGGGCTGGTTCTCATTTCTTGTGAAGGCTGAGTAAACTTTTGAGATCGAACCCTTGCTCTCGGCATGGAATGCAAGCATTCTACCAATTGAGCTATCAACCTTTTTACGAGCTTGATCGTCGTCGCTACAAAGCGCCAATTCTCAAGCAAGACCCAGTTGCTGTAAGGCTGGATGGACCTTTGGTGACCGGTCATTGGTAAAGGTTTTATGAATTTTTCAACCCGGCGAAGAGCAAATTTGAAAATATAAATGGTATATTTTTTGTGCTCCGCCGGGAATCGAACCCACAACCTTCCCATTCAGAGTCCGCAGTGTTACCACTGAGCTACGGACCGGTCGATCGTTCGACCGGTAGATCATCCTAATATTTATTTATAAGTTTTAATAGGCCAGGCAGGGATTTGGGCAGTAGCACCATTGGAAAACGAGAGAGAATTTTCCACTTAAAATAATGAGCTTGGAACATTTTTTTAATTTGAAACATTTTTCTCGGCGAGCAAACTCAGCCTTGTGTAGGACTGCAGTCCTAAGCAACCAGAATAAAAATAAATACCTTTTCCCTAGCAACTCAGTTGGGTGACGAGACAAAAGTGTCTATGTCAATTCATGTGCGGACCCCGTTGTATTAAAAAATGTTTTAGATACATGTTTATTTATTCCAAAAGAATTTTCTTAATATACTTAAAAAATATACAATTATCTTAAGAAATAACAAACAAAATTAAACATTAAATAAAGTTTTAAACTTTCACTTTCATGGTCAGTGTTCAATGGTATAGTTTTTCTCGGGTTAGACCATGTTCTACTTGCAGTTATTATATCTGCTGACGTTTCATTCCCTCGAGTGAGGAACATTATCAAGGCTCGTAGCGACGGGGGACCTTTATCCTCCGGTTACTCTTGGCAACTGGCTGGCTGCTGGTGCTCTTCTCATCTCTGTCATTATGTATCTTCGTTGTGATTGGTGGGGTGGATGCGTTAAAGGGTGGCTGCGCATGCGCAGGGGTACACACAGGCGTGCGTACAAATACATAACTGCAAGTAGAACATGGTCTAACCCGAGAAAAACTATACCAAAATTAAACATTGTTTTAAACCACTTTAAATGAGTAAATTACATATCATTTATGATAGCTTACACTGTTAAGCTATTATTCTTATAGTTACCTTCTGTTTTAGATGCCTCACCTTTAATTGTCGGCTCAGATAATAGAGCCGGTTCTTCTCAGGGACGATGGCCTCGTCTTGTTTTATGTGGTGTATCACATTCTGCAATCTCTTTACGCTGACTTGTAGAAATGGGATCCCATGGTCTAATGTACGCAGACTCATTTCAGACAGTAATTTTAGTTTTTCACGCAATTTACCTGAAAAATATGATAAAGCTGTAGGGCTTCCCTTGACTTAAAGGTAACAAACAGATGGTTCACTTGGCCAATTTGGGAAAGGCGGCAAAGCTTCCATCATTAAAAACAACATAGATAGCTTACGTCTGTTTTTCCCATAGTTATAAGCGTCCCATCTATAATCTAAATTGCAAATTTAATGCATGCCCACAAGAAGGCACATTTAAGTTCACGCTTACACATGATACAATATAAAACCCAATCTCAAATGAACATAAGCCCGGCAACTCTTGCCGACCTTCCCTGGAACAGGGGTGACATTGGCAAAGTGAACCATTTTTTTACAGTATGGGTGGTCAGCCTCATACCAACCTATAAGTCGAGGAATACAAACAATTAATTGCATTAAAGATTTTAAATTATGATTACGGTCGTTAGACATTTTATAGAATGAAAAAAAAAAAGATTTTACTGATCGTGCAAAAGAGAAGAACGATTTTCTCTACGTTTCGTCGGAGTCATATCCGACGTCCTCAGGAGACACGTCTCCTGAGGACGTTGGAAATGACTCCGACGAAACGTAGAGAAAATCGTTCTTCTCTTTTGCACGGTCAGTAAAATCCGTTTTTTATTTTCATTTTATACAATTTATTGCAGTTTAGTATTTAAAGCAAATAATCACTAAACAATAAATTATAATCTACGAAAGACAAAACACGGACGAATAGATAATATTAACACGCTGTACTACCTATGTCTGTTTTAAACATCCATTTATTTTCAGTGACAGCTCTATTAGATATCTTATATTGTGAACATATTTCAAAAACTTTTTGGACATTTTGAAACGGCAACTTTTTGATTCTGCTTTTCGATACATTTTCTATGATTAATTTAGATCCTTCTCTTTTAAGACAACTCTCAGCTTCATTTTCTTTGCCTTTTAATTTTTCTGTTTTATTTTTAACTATTGGACTACAAAAATCTCTGTTCCAAAATTTATTTGATGTGTTTATATTCGAATTTTGAAAAACGTAAGGATAATGAAATTGTGGGAAATATTTGAAATTTATAATTTTCACATTATTTAAGCTGATTAAAGAACTAAATAAATACAATTTAGAAATGGCTTTCGACATTTTTATACTTGGCATTTGAAAATAGTAAGGTGCAAACATAACCCGATATAACCTAAAATTACTTAATTTTGACAAGTTTTGAAAGATTTTCTTCTTCTTCATTTTGGAGGCTCCCGCGTAGGTCAAGAGAGCCAGTGTCAAGTTGATCCGAATATGGAAAGATGATACGTATCTTTTTAATTCCTGTAGATTTTTATACCTACCATTCCATGATTTATGATAAAAAAAATGAAGAATGCCATTGCAATTACAACTTCTGATGTGTCTTGGCCTCTTAAATCAACAGTTACCCGAGCTGTCTGTCTTATGCTTTTCTCCTTCAGTCCCATACTCCTATCCCACAACGGCCAAAACAGTCTACTATCACTTGGTACAATTTTGCTCTGGGTTTTATGTTGCTATTTGGATTTGTCTCCAAATAAAACAGATTTTTTTTTGTATTTCAGCCTGATTTAAATCTAGACTCTCTGTTAAGAAAACAAAAGATCAACTGAATGTTGCAGTTTATTTTTTATGTTAATATGAGGTTTTTTTTTTTTTTGTAGGTACACATCACACAGTATGAAGTGCAAAATTATAAGTTCTACTTGTGGGAATGCATTAAATATGAATCTTAAATGCACCGGATTTTTTTTATAAATCCTCATGTTCGGTGTTCCCTTGAATAAACCAACAGTTTTAGCCTACCTCACTTCAAGTGATAGTTTGTCTACATGCACATCCGAAAGCACGTTCCACAAAATTAATATTATGTCTGAACCAAGTCAACAACAGATTTATAAAAAAAATAAAGCTCTTATTTCAGATAAATAATTATATTTCTAAAGCAAGAATACAAAATAGGTATAGTCATGACAGTCCTTAATCATACATAAAATGAAGTCCTTCAAAGTAACAGTAATTAATATTTAAACAAATAAAAAAACATTCAGTTATTCAATGACATGGCTTCATTTAATTTCTTATTTGTACAATACCATTTTATAATCAATTTCAATACCCAATACGACAAAATACTAAATGATTGTTTTAATGGACAGTTAAAAAAATCACATTACAGCGATAAACTTTAGAGATTCAAATATTCTGTACATGCATAGTAAAATAATCAATTTTGTCTTCATTTCTTTCGCGATTTGTGAGTTTGGTTTCCCGTGTTGTTGTTTTTTTACAATTGACATTACATTGAACAAAACCATTGTCAAATGGAAATTGTACGCCAAGTATAAAGCATGACATTCAAATTTGATTATAGTGTTTTACCAAAAACGTATGGAAATCATTGAACATAAAAGATATCCAAGAGATTGATTTCCAGGATCTATTGGAGCTGGAGCTTCCAGATGTTTCACCCATGTATGCGATGGACTTCTTTAATGTAATGTTGATGAAACTGTTACATCACATCATCACGCAGAAGAATCCCATCGCAATAAGGGCAAAATGTCTGGAAGCTTCAGCTCCGATAGACCATGGCAACAATCCCAAAAAGCAACTCTTCAGGGTCAACCGCTGATCATGAAAGCCTTAAGCTTCTTTTATGTAATATAGATGGCGTTTACCTGTTTTTTTACCATATTAATGAATATGCCCTGCAATCGGTACCTATACAATGAAAATGAGGCTTCAAATATCAGCGTCATATGTCAAAAGAGACATAAAATAATAACCATTTTTGATTAATGTTCTTGTTGACGGTTGCTTAGAAACTGAATGTAAAAATAACTTGCTAAGGCGGTTTGATGCTCAATTAATTTATGTTATTTTGATTTATGTTGAAAACTAAAACTCTCTCAAAAGGTGCTGTGATAGTTTCCATACGCTTTTGATTAATGCTAGGTTTGAGTTGAAATGTAAACTTTTATACTTGAGCTGCTGTTTGCAATCCATACTCCATAAAATACATGACATGCACACATACATAATATGTATAAAAAGATGAAAACATACCTATTTATAGATATTTTACATTGTTAGTAAATGATAGAAACCCACGTGTAATTTTCATTTAAAATTATATCTCTTAAAGTAAAACATTTGAGATTTTTTCCCCGAAATTCAACAGTGAGTGTGGCACCAAAATATGAGCTTTAAATGAATGATAATCCCCTGTAACGAGTTCATTCAGTTACAGCAAGAATGTTGAAAAAAATTGACAGAAAATACATAAAGAATACTTTAAGTGCCATCTATGTATAGATTTATACGGATCATACTAAACTTGGTGAAAATCAGAACTACAGTCAGCTATCGTGTAAAATGAAAATTTTCATAAATAGTTGTGAAGTTGAAGTTGATGGAGTATTTTGTTTTGAGCAAAAAATAATAACAGCGCCGCCCTCCTTAATTGTCACCTATGTTTAGTTTAATCCATAAAGCACTCTGTATTGTACAATAACAGAAATATGTAATAAGATGTATGTATTTCTAAAAAACATACAATTAGAAACAAGAAGGTCACATTTGATTTTTTTCTGGAGGTTAACTGTACAGGTCTACATAAAAAGGCTCCTTAGCTATCAATAACAAAATATAAGTTAGCCTTTACCATAGCAACTTGGTTGTGTGAAACCCCAACTTCGTTGTCTATGGAATTTATAACTCACTAACGTCAAATATAAAATAAAGTAAATATACATACTAACATTAAGGAAATACAGTTAAGAAATTCTGAGATTCAATAATGGCTTGTCTAAAGACAGTAAAAACAAACATTAATACAAACAGCCAAATTATAAAAGAGTTTACACTTAGCCTGTATAAAGGGGTTAAGATAAAAATGGATAAGCCAATAAGGTTCGAGAGATTGTTGAGTAGTCACTTTTTTTGGGGCGCCCTAGGAGTCACAATGTCACGAAACACCGCTAAGACAACAATTCAACTTATTCATCATTTTATGTTTAAACTCAACCATAGTGTTTATGAAAATTGAAAACAAAAATATGAAACATTATGCAATTTATTTTACTTGCCGTACTTGAATAAATAGCTGAAAATATGTAAATCAATGTGCGATGTCAATATTTTTAAATATAGTTACATCTGTTGCTCAAGCCTTTTTTAATTTGAATCCCTTCAATGGAGTCGGCACATTCCCAATTCCGCTTTATTGGATGACTGATTATTGGATGAATAATTAATTTTATTTCACAACATTGCAAAATATACATTCAGTGAAATCCGATGACAGATGTGACAAATACAGTATATAGCAGGGGTGCCCATACTTTTTCTTAAGAAGATCGACCTAGCTAAAATTTATGAATAGGAGATAGACATTTTAGGTGTACTAAGCTACACGTATAGTGTAACTTCTTGCCACGTTATCCTTGAAGTGGTCGCATGTGGCGAGTTGAACCTATTTATGTTTACAGGTAAGGGGGCCGGCCTTACGCCAACCACTTCAGTTGAAGTGGGGGTTGCCCAGCTCCCGGAAGGGCTGGTACTCATTTCTTGTGAAGGCTGAGTAAACCTTGCCGGTATTTAATTTTGGGGTTTGAAATAAACACCGAAACGGGAAATCATTTCTGACCCCCTTGGTGGGATTCGAACCCGAGCTCACGGCATGGAATGCAAGCACTCTACCAACTGAGCTATCTACCAAATATAACTCATAATTCAAAATGCATAAATATTTGTTAAGAAAAAAATTACATTGAGTGCAGAATGTCAAGTCTGTATCTGTATTTTTAATCTCTAACATTACAAAAATAAATAATAGCGCGAACTTATACGTGTCTGCTTTTGGGAATACATGTAATATGAATCTCAAATGATATATATCTTTGCAACTTAGATTTAGACATCACCAGAGCGGTGGTGGCCAGATTGCAAACTAAACCATCAAACAATCACAAGTGCCTAGCAACCTGACCAAGTGACGTCACATTTTTTCCCTGATTGAAATGTGCAGACTCCATTGATACAATAAAATGATGATTAAAAATTTATCATTTTCATATTCTTATGAGTATTTTAAATTAATTTAATTGTAAAATATACTTTTTTTGTACGCATCTAAACATGAAAAAATCTATATCCTAAAATAAAAAATAATAAAAAATCACTTTATGGCTTTTACAACAATATTGTATATTTGCAATATACATGCAACTCTGCAGAGGCTGCGGCCACCCCTAGTGGGATGGCAGCAGAGCAGTAGTTACAGTTGTATTTTATTTACATTAATATAATGCAATCATTACGTATGTGTGTCAATGTATGTATTTTTTTCAAATATTGTACGAGACATGTTTTTAAAATAAGAACCTTTTTGAAATTGGAATACCGCAGTGCTGTGATGGATGAAATTGCGAGGACAAAATAATGAAACGGCTGTGTTGCTAGGACAAAACAAACAAATATTTTACTATTGGTTGCTTAAGACCGTAGTCCCATACAACTGTAACATTTGCCCGACAAGAAAAGTTCTACATTCAAATTTGTGTTGAGTCCATTTTCATTATTTTTTTAGTGAAATTCAATCATTGTAGTTAGATCATTGATCAATATAAAAGACCTAGATGGCGTATGTCAGTTTCATTCCGTAGTAACACATGTGTCATGAAGCACGAAAATAGGTATACAATGAAAAAGATATGACTGTCCTACCTCAAAGAAGACACAAAAAATAACAAGGATCCTTTTTGACAATTTTCCTTGACGGTTGCCTAGAAACGGATTAAAACAATACCCCATTTGTATTAGGATGATACCCAAGGGTGTACTCTTTTTGGCTCGCCAAAGGGCTCTGATGCTCCACCTATTCCTTTAATATTGATCAATGGTTTAGGCATAAAATTTTACACTTTGGTACTGTAGAATTTATAAATGAGAAGCCGTACTTACTTTATGAACACGTCTCGTATTTCTAATAATCATTTTGTACATATAAATGAAAATATATCCTTACTTTAATAAATGCTATGATAGACATAAGTATTATCATATAAATGCTCGTACTACCTAAGACACAGTATAGAGTAACACATAAAATTAATGATAAATTGCAGCACAGTAAACATAATCCCTTAGGGCTAAAGTATTCAAAGATACTGTCACAGTTTGGAGTAGCAAACACTTAAATTTCATACTAAATTTCAATACTGTAATCCACTGCCATGTCTCGTCGAGCTATGTTCTGTCGATAAGCCTTCAAAACAACCATTACGCTCTGCCCTCACTGCTGTCAACAAAGTCATAGTGCCCAAAAGAGCGAACACATCAAATTTTGCAGACAGGAGCTTTGCGGTGGCCGGGCCGGTTGCCTGGAACAATTTGCCTGTCGGTGTTCGTGCCAACCAGCCTACCACCACCTTCAGAAAGGGACTGAAGACAGTGCTTTTCTCCAGAAGCCATGGCGCCACAGGAAAGAAATCATCCATCATCATCACTCTACAAAATGACTGACTTTAATTTTACTTTACTTCAACTACAAAACATTGTGTGAATGCCAAGGCAGTCAAGGCAGAACTGGAGAAGAGTAGTTGCTTCCACACGGGTCCCAGCCCTCAGCAATGAGGAATAGGATGAAGAAGAAGAGCTAAAATAGATAAAATGTATGAAAACTAAATCACTCACTGAGGTGTTATTGTATCTTCCATACATTTTTCTATTTACGGAATCAAAGGGAATTCACGCAATGTTTTATACTCGAGAAACTTGTTCACACATTAAAATTGATAAATATTTTGGACATTAGACAAATCTTTGTAGGACTTACATTATTCTCGATGTCTCGTTGGTGTCTTAGCCAAGGTCTTCAGGACACACTCTTGTTGTATGTCGTCTAGAATAATGTAAGTTTTCCTACGGCGGTTCATCTAATATCCAAAATATTAATTAATTTGAACTTGTTAACATGTCCAAAGACTATAACTCCAATTAAAATTCAATCTTTAATTTCACCAATGAAATTTATCTCTTAAAATTCTGTAAAAAAACATGGCTAACAATAAGTCCAAGTTAATTGTTAAAACAGTAGATAAGGCCATTGAAATTTTGTTTGAAAGTTTAAGCTTTCTTTAATCTCAAACAGATGGCAGCGTAATCCATAAAAATAAAAAATAGTCCCCCTTGAAAGGTACTTCACAATCTATTATCCTTAAAACTATATTAAATGATATAAATTTATAATCAGATCAGTTTCCAGAAGCTGCTATAAAAAATAAATGTAAAAGTGTCATCACATAAGTTGAATACTAAAAAATAATCACAAGTAATTTTTCATTGTCCATACAGATCGTTATAGCTTTTTAGAAGGCGTCAGCACACAGAAGTGGGCTCGCCTTCCAAAGTACATGCTACTGTATCCAGCTTATGCGCCAGATGCATCTTATTGCATTGTGGATCCATTTCTAAAGCGATAATCACTTGATCCCTATATTTGTTTACGTAAATATACAATTCCTTTAGAGCCGATATAGTGTCAAACTCATCGACTTGCTGTACCGAAAGCTGTTGCATTGACGTGTTCATCTCTTGATCAGTGATCTGCGGAAGATTGGAAACGGCTTGGTAAAACTGGTGGACCATGTCGCGATACACGGGAATGTCCTTAGCGAAGAGGAGTTTGTTTGATGGGGAATCTTTGCATAGACGGTGTTCGCTCATGGAACAAGCGTCCATGAAGGTTTGTGCAATCACAGACAGGCACGAATCTACAGTCATTGTTTTGTTAATGTCAAAGATGTAGTCAGGGTTTTTCACTAGGTTTACCCAGAATCGCAGAGGAAGACTGTTGGACTTCCACGCATGGACCACTTCGGGGTTTGCGATGCCGTGCATTCTGGCAGCTTCGTCAAACAGATCAAATAACCATTTAACAGCTGGAGGTAGGATTTCGTTCACTCGTAAAATTGTGCTGAAAAAGTCATCTACGAATTTGTTGATTGTGCCTTTTGTTGAGAGGAGTCTTGTGAGGAATATTTCAGGGATAGCTTTGTGGATGTGTTCCGAGGTTTTATTTGGGAATAAATGATACTCCATGGGTTTTACTAAGTGGAAGATATGAGTGTTTGTATCGGTATCCAAATCTCCGTTGATGATTCTGAGATGTGAATTGGAGCAATACATCTCCGTGCAGTTTCTGCAAGGCTGCTTGTAGCCTTGGTTAAAGCTATCGTTCTGTCGAGGAATGAGGGACATTATCGCTGATTCTTTAACTCCATAATGCGCTAAAGAATTCAACTTCTTCCATCCGTTCACAGTCTTAGTGGTCAGATCTTCGTCTTGCAAGATCAAATGTCCGCCTCTACCGTGACGCCATTCGAGATCAACCTCATGGACGGAGGGTCGCATTGAGAACGGAGTGTTTTTACAAAGTGCATCCAGGATCTTAGACTTCACTTGTGAAATTGTATCGCAATCGAGTACTTTACATTGAACTTTTTCATCTAAATCGTCTTGCAAAATATGTAGGGTTACAGTACTATGGTCTATCTGTTCTTTGAGTAGCCTTTCTTCAGAGAGGCAATAGCGAGCTTCGTGAGTAATGGCATCGACCAATCCTTTTTCAACTTGATGTTTGATGGCTTTGAAAAGCAAGAACAATGAGGAACCTGCGTAGTCTTTGAGGTAATAGTACATGCAGAGTGCCATCCAATTGGTCAACATCTTTTCCACAACGCTTTCAGTTCGACGCAGCATCAACTGAGGATGCTTGGTGCAGACAGACTTATCAATCAATCTCAAAAGCAGACATTTCAATATATCGGTTGCGTATTCCATCTTTCCCATCAGGACAACCATTAATAGCGACGCAACATTAACTTTATCACGAATATTGAAAGACTTTTGTGCTTCAAGGGTATCAATGAAAGATAGCAGAAAATATTTATTGTTGATCAGCTGTTCGAATTGTAGCATTGCAGCGTCGTAGTTTGTGCGTGGACCATTGATGTGGGATTTCTGAATGTTTAAAATAGGATGGTCTGACACTCCAGGAAAGAAAACGTTCATCACATAATTCACATGATCCAACGTAGGAATACCAGAGTTTTCAAGATCAGCTGCCAAATCAGACATGTCCGTTTGAAGCTCAGCAAAAGCCTGCTTACATTCCAGTCGTACATTACTCTCAAGAGTATCCATTTGTATCTGTATCCTCTTGTATTCCCGTTCTGCTTTTGTACTCTTCCGTCGATACACTACCAGAACAATCATAAATATGACTACAAGAAAGAATGTTCCGGCTGCGATTCCAGCAATGGCTTCCGGAGGAAAGTTGTAATTCTTCATCACTTCGTAACGCAAGTAACCAAGAGGGAATTTCAAAGATTTTCCTATCCTTATAACCACAAGAGGGAGGTTGACTTCTTTTATTTGTATTCCGTTTTCATCTGTGTTGGCAGGTTGCATTTCAGGAGGAGTGCAAACTAGTTGAGTCATGGTGAGGCTTGTCAAGTTGCAAGAACGTATTCCAATTGTGACGGAGACATCAGATTCATCGCTTGCTCTGTTCAAGTTCTCCCCTTCTATGACCAAAGTATCTCCTTTGTAAGATTTTATTTTATTGGGAAAAGTGTACACTTGCGGATCTTCTACATAAACCATTTGGGTTCGGAGGGAATGAAAATACTTTTCCAAGTCTTGCATTGATTCTACTGCGTCCATAACAAAACCAATCTTCATAACAACTTGTGATTTGACTAAAGGAACTTTTCCTGTTGTCTGTATCATGATTTCTTTGTATTTCAGAGTAACAGCTGGACTCGGGCATTCCATTTGATTGGAATTGAGAACAGTGCAAACCGTTCGGTTGATAGATTTCATATCGCTCGAATGAAAGACGTTCATTTCAGGTTTTTGGATTGTATCTAAGTTTGTACCATGGATTGTAATCATTCTGCCACCGGATACAAAGCTTTTCAAGGGTTTTATTTCCATTATTGTTGGATCTACCGTGTAGTTGAAGAGGTTTCCATATAATGTCCGGTTTGCGTTATCAATTGAGATTGTTAGGGTCTGTATTACTCTTGGTGATGTGCTTTTAGATGTCACACATATCAGTCTGCTGTTGGATGTTTGTGTACTATTCACTTGACAAGGAAGTTCATCGAGGTACGCAGAAATCCGAGACCCAATGTTAAGATGTTGTCCCGCAATAGCTAATTGCGTTCCGCCCGAAACAGGCCCCAAAGACGGATAAATTCCTTGAATTTTAATATCCTTGTAACTGAATAACACTGATGATTCAGTATAACCAGCATCGTTCCCGACAACAACCGGAGCTACAATGGATCCGTTTGAAGCGCCAGTCTTACAAGTGATGCTCACAGACACTTCAAAGTCTACAATTTCACACGGAACTTCTCCGATTCTAACTTTGCCCATCACTTCCTCTTCCTTCAAGCCTAGATTGCTTCCTTCGATGGTTACCAATGTACCACCTTCGATAGGTCCACTTAGAGGTTTGATCATGTCAATGCGAGGTTTAGGGCATTCTGCGACCGGTGGTTCTAAGCAAGATTCACTGTACGAGCAAGAATTGCCGCACCATGTGCACTGGTACATGCTGTTTCTTGTGATACATAAAGAGCAATCTGCATGTTCCCGATGCGAGCCTAAGATTTCACATTTGTAGAGAGTAATGTTGACTGTATCAATGTAATGCTTGTGATTCCAGACAATCCTTACGCTCACGTTGTATTCTCCCACGTTTTCTTCATAAGAGTAAGTTGTCTTATCGCAGACTATGTAGTGATTTGTGTCGACTCTTGCTGGAACAATCATCTTGGCAACTTCAATGGTCACAACACATTGGAAGCCAGTGTGACCGGCTTGCAAATGAGGTAAATTATCAACTATCAGCTCTAGTTCTTTTGGGACGTTGTTGGGAAGTAAGATGGGTGTGGGATAGTGGCGGATTCGAGGACAATGACTGCCTCCATGACTCAGAAGTTTGTTAGGGTTATTCTCTCCGCTTATGACTGTTCTTTGACACACAGAAGAATTGTGCGTGCACTTGTTATCGTATATACACCAGTTGCAAGCCCATTGACTAGTCACACACTGCATACAAGTCATATGAACCGAGCAGTCAAAGAAGGAAAAACTCCTCGAGACAAAATCTTTGTTGGTTTCTGAAGAGTGCACGGATAAAGGGACAAATATGTGATCTTGCGCCCCGGGGATATTCGGGCGTTGGCTCACAGAGGGGGTGGGGCAAGCAAGACCCGTAGCGGTCACGGCAGCTTCTATTGGTAGAGCAGATCCAAACACACATTTGTACTTTGCTCCGGCTGGCAGTTCAGGAAGAGTACGGATGGTAAGCTGCACCGTCGCCATCTCGTATATTGGAATCTTGTCGGGAGAAACTTGTTCAAAGTCTATGCACTGTTGGCCTGTATACTGAGACAGCCAACGGGGAGCACTCTGTGTTCCTTTCTGACATGCGCTCTGTACCGTGCAACGCTTCTCTAAAGAGCACCAGCCGCAGTAAGGATCATTGGATTCTAGGCAAGCAGAACAGTTGGTGTGACTGGAACAATGTTCTACGGCAATTGAGAATATTGTGTGTTTGGAGAGGACATATAGGCTATTTCTGGCAGGGGAAAAAGCTGAATCTGGGAGGATAGGGTAACCGGCACTCAAAGTAATCTCACTGTACTCGACAGTCTTGTATTTGGAGAGGACAGCTTTCTTTAAAGTTCCATTTTTGGTGCCGAGAAATCCAATGGTGTGTGCTCCAGTTTCTCCTACAGTTACAGACGTGATGAGGGTGTTGTTAAAGCTGATGACCGCCGTGCTCGTGATGGGGAATGTTCCACTGATCTTGAGTCCCACCTCGCAGAAGTTGAGGATATTCCCCGTTGAACCGGCGCTGGGACATTTCCCGTCCGATATCATTCCTGACACGTAGCCCATGTTTCTAGATTTAGCACTTCCATTGAAACACATGTGGATGTTCTCATCAAACTTGGCTTCAATGTCGGCTAAAGAGAATATGCACACGGCGGAACTAGGAAATGGATCATTTGTGATTCCGCGTGATGGACTAAACGCGGTGACCAAAACAGCATCATGTAGTTCAATTCCCATTTCGGCAGCGAGGTTAGCTCCTGCAAAAGCGACCTTCGCATCTTGGATGAGATTGTAATTCATTGGATCTTTCTTCCCTGGAACAGGCACTCCGCACTGCAGCGTAACTTCCGTATAGCTGTTGTAATTATCGTCATTTACGCACGTACGAGCCAAACGAGAAACGTAGCCTTGTTCTTCATTTCCCGGCAAGTAAGATTGTTTCTGAATTATCACAAAGTATGCGTAGTCACTTGAATTGAAACCATACACATATTGCACTAAGAAATTGTCTCGATATTTCACGTCAATTTGAATGAAAGACTGTTTGGAAAAGGACTGCTCGGCAACGTCCAGAGTCAGCAAGTTTCTGCTGGCTATCGCAGGCACATCATGGCGGTATTCCCCGTTATTAGTGAACGTTGTCCCGACATACAATACATTTGTTCTCTCCCAGGTGTTGTAGCGTTCAGGTCCAATAAAACCAAACGTGGAAGCTTCTTCGCTGTTAGCGGCAACACTCACAGCTACAAATTCAGGTTGGGCTGATATATCAGATAGGAAAAACTTTTTGCAGGCTCCTTGTGCGACGGAACCACAGACAATCAGTTGTTTGGACTCGGTGTCTATAATCAGGAGTTTGTTTATGTTGTCTGTGAGGCTGGTTTGGCTATCTGGTTCAGAGCAGCCGCTAGCGTGGCACATGGGGTTGTCTAGAACAGGTCCTGTTGTGTATTCATGCTCTATGTGCAAGTCAGGCGACAACTGCATTAACAAATTCGCTGCTCCGCCATAGACTCGTCCGCTTGCTTTATCCAGCGCCATATGAGTGAAGCGGATGGTTTTATTTAAAGTAGGAGGATACCTCCCGATGATGTTTTGAGCGTGCACTCCGGTTAAAACCAGGAGCAAAACAACCCCGGCAACCCTTGCCTTTTCAGCCATCATTATTCCATTGCTTATTTTCAATGCAATCGGTGAATTGGATACAATAATGATGCTTGCATGGTGTATTCTGAATTCTCAACCCATTGCGTTGATGAAATAGTCCATTTTTTCACTGATTTCACACATCGTTTACAAATATTGGAGGCACTCACACGAATATGAAATCACCAACTACAACAAAAAACCATCTTGAAAATCTTCGTAAAGATGGATGTCAAACAAGAGATTTTGTAAAAGAGGGAGATGGAAGTGTTATCTCAGCGCATTTCTAAACATTTCTTTCAGTCCATTTTTGTATTTTTAATTGAGTAATACTTGCACCAACGCTATATTTTGAGTTATTTGTAGACTTTCAATTAATTAAATGTTTTTTTTTATTAATTTGAATCAATTTTATCCTATTACTTCCAATTGTTTGTTTGACTCTAAAGCTGATAAAAATATCTTTGTCTCATTTCAAATAATCACTTTTTTGTTTTGTAGTGTTTACCAACTTGTAAAATATTTTTTTTAAATAGAAGCAACTAACTCTCCAATTTGCTAGCCAACTACGGTTTTTAAGGTAGGTTTTTTTTGTAGGCTAGAAACGTGTATGACATTTAGGCAAGCATCGGCTTGTAGAAAATAAAAGAAGAAAACTAACCATCTGGCTTTTCGCGACGCCCAAAATGTTTTTAATTTTAATCGCGATTTTTTGTGTTTAATGTGTGAAATAAAGGTAATCAAACATTATTCGTATTTTAAAAATGCCAATTTAGTTCCACAATACTCATTTTATCATCATAGGAATGCTACTCATGTTAACACGAGTGAGTTTTTTTGCACTGTCTCCTTTACCAACAAGAGATTTGAATTCACTGTTTTTACAGTTTTTACTTCAAATATGAATAAAATTATATTGTAATTTTATGTTTAAATGAAAAATCTACTTATTTTTACCATTTTTAGGTGATCATTCTTTAAATTTACTGACATAAATGTATTTTTTATTGTGAAGGTATTTTTCATCTTTGTTTCTTCAGAGTTTTAGATAATAGTGCTGTAGGATGATGGGCCCCCCAGTTGCGGGGGTCTCAGGGGACCCCCTAACACAAATGAACACCTACAGAAGCTATGTGACGATGCTTGCTGATCCAGTCGCCAAAGATGAGATCAAGCTAAAGGCGGCACAGGAACTGAGCGAAAATTTTGAGGTTTGAAAATGTTTTTGTTTGCCAATTGGTAATTTTATGAAACCCCTTTGCAGACATGGGCGAAACGTTCGCAATGTGCTCCAGCTCCGATAGACCACGGCAGCAGATCCCGAAAAGCAAGTATCCGCTGCCATTATAAAACTATTTTTTTTATCTAGATCTTTCATTCTGTGGTTCGTAAAAAGCTTCATATTGGCTCATGTGTCCTGAAATAAGGACGTCTGGCTATACCTTTTAGGAGGTCTTCCGTCGGGGCGTTGACCTTATTTGCGTCTCATTATCTTACATCTACAATTTGTTTGAGTCTTTCATGGCTCATTCTGAAGACCTGATCTCACCATAACCGCCTCTTGGATCTGCTCCATCTCATTATATCCTCTACTTCATATGCTTTTTGTCATTTTCATCATTGTAACAAACTTTTTTGGTCACTCAACCATCATCAGAGATGTGTATTAAAATGTTTTAACATATGCCTGATGTTGGTCAAACGACCGAATGTTTTCACATAAATTCTCTCAATAAATCTTTGTTGTTTTTCAGGTCATCATCAACTCGGCGCAGTACCCTCAATTTCTGGATCACTCGCTCAAAATATTTTTAAAGATCCTTCAAGACGGAGAACCGCACTTCATATCCGAGTACAACATCCAGCAAGTCAGGAAACTCATCCTGGAGATTATCCACAGGCTTCCCATCAGTGAGACGCTGCGGCCTTATGTCAAGAATATCCTGATCTTGATGTTGAAGTTGATGGAGATAGAGAATGAGGAGAATGTGCTGGTGTGTTTGAAAATTTTCATGGAAATGCATAAAACGTATCGGCCTGCATATAATCCAGAAGTTGATGTAAGTATGCTAGTATTGTTTGTTTTTATCAATATTTGCTTAAACAATGGATGTCAGTAAAAGTCAGCAGGCTGTGTTGGCTGAGGTGTGTACAGCAAATATACCTTCAGAGGCTGGAAAGTATTATTGGGGTGCTATGCGTTTTCCCTAAATCCTTCCCTGTAGGATGGATAATGTAATATATTCTTTTTTATTGATTGTAGACTTAGCACTTGAAATAATCGAAATTAACAAATTAAAAAATTCACCTAATACCATAATCTATAATCTAAGTTGCAAGGATATATTCATTCAAAGCTCTCAGATGTATGCCCACAAACAAACACGTGTAGTTCGCGCTTACAAATGCTGATTGTGTACTTACAAATAAAATTCAAACCTCAAATGAACATAAGCCCCACAACTTTTGCCAACCTTCCCTGAAACAGGGGTGACACTGGCAAAGTGAACCATTTTTTACAGTATGGGTGGTCAGCCTCATACCAACCTATAAGTCAAGGAATATGAATAATAAATTACATTTAAATATAAAAAATAACAAAACCTTAAAAAGAAATCCATACAAAAAAAGTCAAAAATTTCTTACACTTATAAATAATATGTTAGTACCCAATCCATCCCCCCTGTTGACCATATTCCCAAGGAAGCTAAACGATCCAGATGACGCAAGCTCCACACATGGCCGTCCTGCCCCCCCTCCCTCCCTCATACCCTCACACAATGACACCCTCTAAGATTGATTCCGTTCTACACCATTTAGTATTAATTTATCCACCTGATGATGCGAACGGATGTTTGCGAAACCGGTTGTGGTATTAAATAAAATACTCATAGTAATCGAATACGAAGTGGTTTTTCTTTTTATCTCTTAATATATTCTTTGTTGCAAAGATATATTAACAATTAGAATTCTCATTTAATGCATGGGCTTATAGTGAACGCAAACGCAACTAAGCTACACATATAGTGTAACTTCTTGCCGCGTTATCCCCGAAGGGGTTGCATGTGGCGAGTGGAAACTATTTATTTTTACAGGTAAGGGGGCCGGTCTTACGCCAACCACTTCGGTTGAAGATAGTTGCTGCATGTGTATTCACAAAATGAAACCCAAATCTCAAATGAATATAAACTCTCTTATCAAATGTATTCAAGCGTTGTTAATTGTATTCATCATTAATCTGCAGTCAACCACTGTTAGAGCTACAGGTTCATAATCGAAAGGTGGTGGGTTTGATTCCGGATTTTGAGAGCACATCAAAATAATATGGTTTATGGTAAATGCCCTCATGGTTGGTTGCATTCAAAGGTTTAAATAAAGTCTCCTCTCTGTCTTATGGTGCTTCTGTAAATAGTAAGGAATTTTAACCAAGGCAAAAAAAGATGTCTTAAATCAATTTTACCCATACAAATAATTGATATTTTATCTTTTTCAGATCCACAAGTTTCTGCAATGGGTGAAGGGTATATACTCGGACTTGCCGAATCATCTCCCCAAGATCTTTGAGCCGCGGTCCACTCTGCGGGTCAAGGATCTCTCCGAAGTAAACATTGAGCAGCTTCTGTTGGAGACCTACACCGTCACTCCAATCCACACGGAGAAGAAGCTGGTGGACGGGACGGTTGTCACAGTGAGTATTTCGATACAAACACAAAAGGGTCTATAATGGTTTATGAGTGTATTTTAGTATGCTGTTCAAACAGATACGCGAATGCTCGCAGCATTGCAGCATATATACAAAATTTTATTCTCTATACATTGGGAGTGTGTGTCATCTGCTATGGAGGCATTGATTTTGAAAATCGGAATCTCCAAGTAATTGACGACCACGTAGGACAATATAATCATACTAATACTTTCCTAAAGCCTCACTAGTGCTTACAATGGTGTTCATTTATGTGCATAAATGACTCTAATCTTTATAAAAATGAAATGTGGTTAGTTGATAATGGCATCAGTTGAGAGTGTCTACTTAAATCGTTTTGGCTGTTTTTAATCTCTTAATTACATTTGTAATCTAGGAAAGGTAAGTGAATATGAAAAAAAGGTAAATTATCAAAAAAGACTTTTAAATTTGTGAAAAGCTGAACGTTGTTGTTTAATGGAAATTTTAAATCTCTAATATATCTTTATTATAATGATTGTGTGATGTTTGATGTCGATCAGATCTCAATATTTGTTTTCCGTAAAAAATGTATGGAAGAACCTGGCTGATAATCACTAGCCAAAAAAGTACTTTGTATATATTTTCAGTACAACCTCATCCCGCGGTCAGTCCTCTCGCTGAAAGTGTTGCAAGAGCTCCCCATCATTGTGGTTCTGATGTACCAGCTGTACAAGCAGAATGTCCACCAGGAAGTGGGGAACTTCATTCCTCTCATCATGGAAACCATCACGCTGCAGCCCACACCCACTCACAGGTGAGTCCGTCTTTTTTATTACTATAATATTGTGTTGTGACTGTAAGTCAAGGAATCAAGGAAAAGTCAAAGAATATTTTGTAGAATGTTCATTATAAATAATAGTTTTTATTTTTATTTTTTATAAAAAAAAGTAGATTTATGGAAAGGAATGCAATCCACCAACCTATTTTGCCTGGCCAGTTGTCTTCATGCGAAAGCAGAAGCTTGTGTGCATGCAACGGCATCTGTTTAACCAGGGTCGAAGTTATCGTCGCGGGATTCGAACCAACGTTATCCGGTTCCAAATAACCTGACTTGATCTCCGCGGCTATAACACTGACTGTATGTGGTATTCCGGTATTCACGGTGTGTGGTACAACTGAGTTGTATGTGGTATTCCAGGCAATCGGCCACATTCAACAAGGAGGTCTTTGTTGACTTCATCGGGGCGCAGATCAAGACTCTGGCCTTCCTGGCGTACATCATCCGTGTGTACCAGGAGATAGTGGCGAGCCACGCTGCCCTCATGGTGAAGGGCATCATCGGCCTGCTGACCCTCTGCCCGCCTGAGGTGGCGCACTCCAGGAAGGAGCTCATCGTGGCCACCAGACACATTCTGGCTACAGACCTGAGGATAAGTATGAAACATTGACTTATGATATTTGTCGACTAGAAATTATTTTAACGAAAATAGACAATGTATATCTGTTTCAACCTACTTACGAAAATGGTCAATATATCTGTTTCAACCTACTTACGAAAGGCTTTGAATAGAACAGGATTAAATTGGGGCGGGAACACAGATACCGGTAACTAGTTCCATCAACGGGCAGTTTGGCAATGGAATAAGTTCTCATAGTTTTGATGTTGACTACCAACTACTGGTATTTGACGTGAATGTTTTAATATTGTTATGCACTTACCTACGCATCCTACAGTTGCACAAGTACCTACATGTGACTGTACACACATACATAGAACAGTCTGGCACTAGTACAGGTACAATAGTGTCTAGTATATGCTTGTGGAACAGCGCTCTGGTATTGGAATCATCTACTTTATTCAGGAATGTTCGAGAACCGTCCGTGTGAACAAGTATAAATATGGGCGGCAAACGTGTGCAGGGCAGAGTGTCCGATAAGATATTGAGCTGTAAAGTTCGAAAGTCAGAGCTGAAAATCAATTGTTGTAATTTGTGAACTACATCGTGTAAAATAAATTCTGTGAAAATAAATAATTTAATTAAAATAGAACCCAGTAAAGACCCAACAATATTTTCAGAATTTGTCCCCTACATGGAGCGTCTGTTTGATGAAGAAGTCCTGCTGGGCGGGGGATGGACTGTGCACGAGTCTCTGCGGCCCATTGCCTACTCCACCCTGGCTGATCTGGTCCACCACGTGCGCCAGCATTTGCTCTTACCAGACCTCGCTAGAGCTGCACATCTGTTCTCTAAGAATGTGCACGATGAGTCGCTGCCTACCAGGTGAGATAACCATTTATGGATGGTGTATGAGTTCCTGGGGCCCATTGCCTACTCCACCCTGGCAGATCTGGTCCACCACGTGCGCCAGCATTTGCTCTTACCAGACCTCGCTAGAGCTGCACATCTGTTCTCTAAGAATGTGCACGATGAGTCGCTGCCTACCAGGTGAGATAACCATTTATGGATGGTGTATGAGTTCCTGGGGCCCATTGCCTACTCCACCCTGGCAGATCTGGTCCACCACGTGCGCCAGCATTTGCTCTTACCAGACCTCGCTAGAGCTGCACATCTGTTCTCTAAGAATGTGCACGATGAGTCGCTGCCTACCAGGTGAGATAACCATTTATGGATGGTGTATGAGTTCCTGAGGGATTTGCCTACTGCACCCTGGCTGATCTGGTCCACCACGTGCTCTAGCAAATTACTCGTAGACTTGGCGAGGGCCGCACATCTGTTCTCTAAAGGTGCTATTCTTAGACATTTTGGTTGTCCGTTGAGCCCACGCTAGAGAATGCAAAATCCGGATTTTTTTGAAATCCGAATTTTCCAATTTTCCTTTGATTAAAATCCGGATAAACCGGATAATCCGGATTTTTCTAAGTTTTAAGGTGATTTGATAAATTGAAATAAAACAGAATTTAAAATCTGCATTTATTCAGACACGACAAATAAAATCAACTAAAATAATCAACAAAACTTTGGGTATCAGTCATCTTTCCCTTATATAGGTAAATTAGTTAACTAACATAGTCATAAACTGAACATAACATAAAATCAAATGCAACAAAACGTATTATTCATCCTCAAATTAAATTTGCCGTTGTCAAACAATGGTCGGTTAGAAATTTTCACACAAGATAACATTAATTTAGTGACATTAATTTATAGTTTATGACATTAATTTAGTACATATTAATCAGTCTTATTTAGAAAATGAGATCTTAAAAACATGAAAGCGTCAAGTGTCTCATCGTTTAGACGTGATCTTATTTTATTACAGAACATTCCAGCTGTAGAAAAAGCTCTTTCAGACTCAACACTGGTTGGCGGTATGGAAAGCAACCCGTCGCGCCCGCGGCACGCGCACGTCTCGCGTTGCTCGGTTTATTGCCTTATATGGGCATAAACAGAGCCAATCACGGATTTCGCGCCAAATTCGCTCAAACAAAGTACCTACAGCCTATAGCTAATCCTACCAATTCAAATATTGTTCGAATTTGCTTATTAGAGTAGGTAATCGAACTACTTAGAATGAAAATTTGTGGATAAATATAAAATATTATGCATTGAACTCAATTTTGGCTAAAATCCGAAGAAACCGGATTTGAGTTGTAAAAACCGGATTTAAAAAAACTCCAGAAAATCCGGATTTTTCAGTTATTTTCGAATTTCGAAGAATCCGGATTGCAATCTCTAGCCCACGCTTTGACAAACTAATAATATCTGTGCTAGAAGTCTCATCACCACGGTTATTCTTACCTACCGAATATCGGTAATATTTGTATAAAGACCTGTCAATCCAAGATGGCGGCAAGTGAACAGCTGATGAATGAATGAATCTGTCTACCAGGGTGTCTATTCACGATAGGGGATAGAGAAGACTCATCTCGATTTTCCCCGAAAAAGGAATAAAGGTATTGTGCCTCACAATACCATTTATTGCTTTTTCTGGTAAAATCGAAATGAATCTACTCTATCCCCTATCGTGAATACACACCCAGGTAAGATGAAGAAAAGCATGTGTTAGTGCAAAATTATATGTGTCTGTTTGTGAGAATGTGTTTAATATGATTCTTAAATGTAATATATCTTTGCATTTAAATTATAGATGGAAAGACACAAGACAACTAGAAATGACAAGTTCCGACCTGGCCCAAGGTGGAGGGGAGAGTAGGAATGTCTGTACTTTGTCTGTCAAGTTTCTGCCGGTTGCGCCCGGCAGCAGGTAAAGTGTTTTGTTACATACCTCATTTTTAAAACATCCATTTTTCAGCATCCAGACCATGTCGTGCAAGCTGCTCCTCAACCTGGTGGACTGCATCAGGCAGTGCTCCGAGACGGAGGCAGCAGCCGCCAGCAGTAGCAGCAGTGTGGCAGTGGCAGGCTCTGCTCCTCCCATGCAGGGTAGGCAGCTGCTGCTTAGGATCCTGGAGGTCTTTGTGCTCAAGTTCAAGACCATCTCCAAGCTGCAGCTGCCCATACTCATAGCCAAGTGGTGAGCCTAAGTTTAGAGCCTAAGTTTAAGAGCCAATATAGTTCTTTTCTTTTGAAAGTGTGTCATTTTACTTTGGTATGAGCCCGTCCCTTTTACGACAAATCAGTCCAAGATAACTCATCCACAGAGAGGTCGTCCATTGACAAATCGGTCACACGACCAAAATGAAAGGGAGAGCATCAAAATAATGTAGAAATGTGCATTTGTTTACAGCAAAGCCACTAGTAACGTCTTCCCCGTGGCCGGAGCGACACCCGGCCAGGGCAGCACCCCCGGCTCGCAGACCCCTAGCGCCACGCCTGGCACGGCCACAGACATCAAGGTGGAGGAGGAGCGGCCCACGCAGGAGACCATCGATGTCTTTGCCAGCACCAAGCAAGAGGAAAAGTCCAAGTTTGGCTTTCCATCGTCGCAGGTCAACAATTACAATGTGGCCGACTACAGGACCCTGGTGAAGACATTGGTCTGGGGGGTGAAGACTATAACGTGGGGGTGCGCTTCGTGCAAGGTAATCAAATCCATGATTTTCAACTTGGTGTTATATTTTTTAGAAAATTTAAATAGAATTAATAAACAGAGTTGTGATTCACTGTTAATGAAGTGGGTAATTGGGTTATAATGGGGGAGTTTGACCTACCATTAAAACTCTTATTATGTTTCTATAGATGTCTGGAGTCCATATTATGAGAGAAACAATCACTTTTTCCCTTTTATGTGGTTTTTTAGTCTATTCCTGGGTCTTTGATTTGCACTTTTTTACACTTTAGGCACTTTTCTACTCTATGGTCGCTTTTTCCCCATTTCCTGTTTCCCTATTTCCAGTTCCCCCATATACCGGTGGCCATTTGTCATAAAGCTCATAATACACCAGGTAGGGGTTACCTGGACTCCAGACATCTATAGAAACATAATAAGAGTTTTAATGGTAGGTAAAACTCCCCCATTATGTGTTCTGAGAGATGTCTGGAGTCCATATTATGAGAGATCTGTCTATTATCTCCTGGTGACCGGGGACGTCTTTATTTGATATGAACTGGTTGAAATAGGGAGGGATCTTCTGGAGCTGTATGTTTCAACATCTCTTTCTGATAGTATTTTCTGAAAGTGTTTTCTATTGGGTAGTTCTCCAGCCAATTAAGTGATGCGACCGCTGAACGTGTGCTGCCGGGAGTGGCCTCTACTCCTGCTGATTTTAGCGTGTTCTTTACCCCTCCTCCTATGATTGTTCTTGTAGCTGCCTTCACTTGTCCTCGGGTGCTGATGAACAGGTTATAAATATTTTGTCCTGATCTCCTTTCGCGTGATAGTTCAATCAGCTTCCTTATCCAGAAGACTGGGTTGACGTTGTGTTCCTTGGATTCCAGAAGTGTATCTGTTTTTGATCCAACAAATGGAATTAACACAATTGATGTGCCTTCGTCTAGAATGTTTCCTTCTGTGATATTTAGCAAGGTCAGATCGTGTACTCTTCTTCCTGAGGATAACAGAAGTAAGATTGCTGTTCTACACGCAACTTCATAGAGAGAATCTGAACGAGGAGTGTTCCTGACTAGCCAGTCTTTCACTACTTGCACTAATCTGCGGATTCCACACAGGGGACTTAGGAGGGTTGATCCTTACCATTGCTATGGCTTTTAATGTATGTTTCACTAGGAAATCTGAGCTGAGATTCTTCTCCATCATTGGGTTGCAGAAGGTTACGATGGCTGACTTGTGTACCAGTATAGTCCTGTATGACAGTTTTTTGTTAATGAACAGTTGCGCTAGATACCTTGCCAATTGATTAGGAGATGATGTGTTGGGATGGGTATTTTTTGCCAGTATCCAGCGGCACAATCTTTGCCAAGCAGGTTTATATGTGTTGAGTGTGGAAGCTCGCCATCCTGACAGGATCAGTCTTTTCTCTTCCGCGTTTTGAAAGATTGCGCATGAGTCTGTGGAGTCTCTGGATACGTAAGTTGAAGTCATGTGTGCCGTCGTGGATGCGAACAGGTCTATATCTGGTACTCCGAAATGATTGAAAATGGCCTTCGTTGCTGTTGATAAAAGATGCCACTCTGGAGGGGATCTTCCTCTTGATAGGTGATCCGCGTCTCCGTTGTATCTTCCCGGTAGGTACTGCGCTGTTAGCGAGATTTCCCATTGGCCTGCCAGAGTCAACAGATCTCGGGTAAGATTTAGGAGTGTTTTGGATCTGGTGCCCCCTTCCTTGCGGATGTAGGCGACTACTGTCTTGTTGTCTGATTGTACCAGAATTTCGGAGCCAGAAAGGTCGTGCGCTGTGCGTTGCAGGGTTGTGAAAACAGCGAACAACTCTTTTCGTTTGGAGTGCCGCTTCTTTTGTTTGAACGGTCCATTGTCCTGACAGCATCAAGTCGTCCAGAGTTGCTCCCCAAGCTTAGTCTGACGCATCTGTTGTCAAGAAACGTTCGCAGGTTTCCCTGTGGATGGAACTTGATTCGTTCGCATTCCCTATCCCCCACTCTATTACTTGTAAGCTGTCCTCGGTCATTTGTCATGACCTTCTTGGTGACAGGTGCTTCAGTGGCCTGCTGGCTATCTGCAATTGTCTGCAGTGGAGGCGACCATGAAGCTGGCAAAGTTTAGTCTTCCTAGGAGACTTTCCGCCAGTTTTAAGGACCATTTTCGAGAAGTCAGTATTGCTCGAAGTGAGTGGCACAATGCCTCTTGCTTCCGGTAAGAAAGACCTTTTTGGTGACAGGTGCTTCAGTGGCCTGCTCGCTATCTGCAATTGTCTGCAGTGGAGGCGACCATGAAGCTGGCAAAGTTTAGTCTTCCTAGGAGACTTTCCGCCAGTTTTAAGGACCATTTTCGAGAAGTCAGTATTGCTCGAAGTGAGTGGCACAATGCCTCTTGCTTCCGGTAAGAAAGACCTTCTTGGTGACAGGTGCTTCAGTGGCCTGCTCGCTATCTGCAATTGTCTGCAGTGGAGGCGACCATGAAGCTGGCAAAGTTTAGTCTTCCTAGGAGACTTTCCGCCAGTTTTAAGGACCATTTTTGAGAAGTCAGTATTGCTCGAAGTGAGTGGCACAATGCCTCTTGCTTCCGGTAAGAAAGGAATTTGCAATTGTTATGCGTGTCCCAAACGATTCCCAAGTACTCTAATTGTTGAGTGGGGAAGAGCACTGACTTCTGGAGATTTACATACCACCCCAGAGATTGTAGGATATCTACTGCTAGATGCGATTGCCGACGAAGATCGTCCTTGGATTGGTTCGCAAGGAGGAAGTCGTCGAGATAAACGATTGTCCGGATATCTCGTCGCAGCAGTAAGTAGTTGGGCTACCCAATTTGTGAGGGTTGCAAACATTCTGGGGGCAGATGAAAGGCCAAAGATGCGATTGCCGACAAAGATCGTCCTTGGATTGGTTCGCAAGGAGGAAGTCGTCGAGATAAACGATTGTCCGGATATCTCGTCGCAGCAGTAAGTAGTTGGGCTACCCAATTTGTGAGGGTTGAAAACACTCTGGGGGCAGATGAAAGGCCAAAGATGCGATTGCCGACAAAGATCGTCCTTGGATTGGTTCACAAGGAGGAAGTCGTCGAGATAAACGATTGTCCGGATATCTCGTCGCAGCAGTAAGTAGTTGGGCTACCCAATTTGTGAGGGTTGAAAACATTCTGGGGGCAGATGAAAGGCCAAAGATGCGATTGTCGACAAAGATCGTCCTTGGATTGGTTCGCAAGGAGGAAGTCGTCGAGATAAACGATTGTCCGGATATCTCGTCGCAGCCGAAAGTAGTTGGGCTACCCAATTTGTGAGGGTTGCAAACATTCTGGGTGCAGATGAAAGGCCAAAGGGCAGACTTGTCATCTGAAGTAATTCTCCTCGATAGACCAGTCGCAAAAATCTCCGATGTGCTATTGGGAGATGAAAGTAAGCTTGCGATAGGTCTATTTTCGACAACCAATCGTTTGGCTGCAGAAACTCTGACACTTTGTAGTGGCTTATGAGTTTGAACGGAGCCGGGTCTAGGAAGAAGTTTTAACGATTTCAGGTTGAAAATCATTCTCGGGGAATCGTCCGATTTGAGTGTTAGGAACATTTTTGATAAGAAACTCTGACACTTTGTAGTGGCTTATGAGTTTGAACGGAGCCGGGTCTAGGAAGAAGTTTTAACGATTTTGGTTGAAAATCATTCTCGGGGAATCGTCCGATTTGAGTGTTAGGAACATTTTTGATAAGAAACTCTGACACTTTGTAGTGGCTTATGAGTTTGAACGGAGCCGGGTCTAGGAAGAAGTTTTAACGATTTTGGTTGAAAATCATTCTCGGGGAATCGTCCGATTTGAGTGTTAGGAACATTTTTGATAAGAAGCTGGGAGATGACTCCGCTGCCTCTATAACTCCGGATTCGGTCATTTTCTTTATTTGAGAGTCCATTGCGGGTGAAGGACTCGTCTGGTATAGCATTAAGTGGCTCCCTCTGGGAAACCAGATAATCTATCCTTGGGTCCAAGACAATCCTAAGCCGTTTCTGATGCCGCGGCGGTGAACCTGATTCCGAAGTGTCATATCCGCATTTTTACATCCACACATTGAGATATATACTATAGAGTCGCAACCATCATACAATCAGGAAAAAAATGTCAAGCCGAAGTCCGTTGGAAACGTTTTAATGCAGATGCAAGGAGACAATCAGTTTTTATCCAGCTTCTGCATCGAATAACGCGCACTGTACTCTCAGGTTAAAACGAGATAGCAATAATTTTAGCAAACACATGGCAGACTTCAAACACGACAAAAAGGGCTGGATGTCATAATTCTCTGATATAAAATTCCCCTACAGTAATACTATTAAAAATGAATGTCAGATTAAAATGAAATGTAACTTTAGTCCTTTACTTTTAAAAATAATATGAGCAAGTCTTCAACCAGCAACCCGGCAGTATACAACCTTATTGTCGGTGTCAAATGTGTAACATTAATTAAAATATATTTAAGAAAAAAATATTTTTTTCAAAAATAAATTGTTTGAATAATTAATCTGTGCTAGTATGTTGTGTTTTTTTTTCATTTGTGCATGTTGTATAATTGATCAAGTTCACAAACAATGGTGTTTGAAAACTCCAATCACAATATTTAGACATTTATGGCAATATGTATTACCACCTGTCACGTCCGTTCGCTGTGTAAGTCTGCGTGAGACTGACGAGCCTCAAAATCGGGTTTTTCTCGAGTACGACTTTTGACTTACTACAGGGTGCTACGTGTTTCGAGCAACGTTACGTCTCTAGTATATATACCTCAATGCATCCACATCACCTGAATCCTGTGAGATTTCGGCGGGAGGTGGCCCTTTTTTGTTCACAACTCATAACACTGATTTTGATGTTATCTAAAGTAAAAACTCCGTTAAAATAACGAAAAACGTTTTTCGTAAATGCGTGGCATACCCACAAAAATACATTATATTTTTGTAGGTATGCCACGCTTATACACTTTTAAACACCACAATTTCGCCTGTTTTAGTTTTTAATTGTTCACAGGGACACAAGATGGTAAAATAACACTCTTTTTTAAATGTTTTTGCCCAGGAATATTGTCAATTCACTCAAATTTTCGAAGGTGAATTCAACTGACATGTGACCACAAGGGAAAAATGACGCTTTATGACAAATGGCCACCGGTATATGGGGGAACTGGAAATAGGGAAACAGGAAATGGGGAAAAAGCGACCATAGAGTAGAAAAGTGCCTAAAGTGTAAAAAAGTGCAAATCAAAGACCCAGGAATAGACTAAAAAACCACATAAAAGGGAAAAAGTGATTGTTTCTCTCATAATATGGACTCCAGACATCTCTCAGAACACATAATAGCTATACGAGCTATTGTTGTGAAGGAAATAAAGGTTAGTTTTGAATATGAGCTAATGACGTTTACATCCTTTACGAACAAACTATGTTGTAGAGAAGAATAGGTTTCTTAACATTTTGTTTCAATTTTGTCTGACATCATCGGAAGATGCATCTTTTTGATGCACAAACTAAAATGACAGAAGAGTAAATACCCGAGATGCCAGATGACCAGCATCTATCAGGCCGATCATGATTTATTGGTCTTACTTATATGTGTTAGGTTAAGGTTGAAATTACGGTCGTTTGACATATGTAAATTAATAATAAATACACAGTCAAAATTTATTCATTGGATATTAGACGAACCGTTATAAGAGAACTTACATTATTCTCGCCGTTTCGTTAGCTAGCAACGTAGCTAACGTCTTCAGGAGACACCCTCTCTGCACGACGACTGAGGATGAACTGATTTTTTCTATAACACTTGTCACAAATCACGGCATACCTTGGAGCGAAGGTAGTAATTATGACTAGGTTTGTCATGAATATTAACACTTTTATTCTGTTTCCAGTCCACATCGCCAGATGGCGCTATGTTATCCTTACTTTTATGTATTAATTTCCCTGTTGTCAGTTTGACGGTCAGACGTCCCAGAAGCAGTTCCAGGCGCGGGAGACGCTGGTTTTCATCCGGCTGGTGCGCTGGGGCCTGCAGTCTCTGGACATCTACACGCTGCAGACCAGCCTGCCCCCCGCCTCCCCCAGGCCTCCCACCTCCATGGTGCGCTCCAAGGAGGAGAAGGAGGTGCTGGAGCACTTCAGCGGAGTGGTGGGTTAACAACTAGCGCTAGTCTCCCAGGGCTGGAAGTCGCATCTCCATAGTAATTCTTACCTACCGAATATCGGTAATACTTGTATGAAGACCTGTCAATCCAAGATGGCCGCAAGTGAACAGCTGATTAGTCTTCATACAAATATTACCAATGTTTAGTAGGTAAGAATTACCGTAGTGATGAGACTTCCAGCCCAGAAATGGTTTTGTTTTGTAAGAATCTCCTAGGAGCGTCTTGAATGTTACAGGAGAACTTCCATTATTCTCTATGTTTCATAGAAAGGGTGGAAAAAGTGTTTTAAAGAAATTTAATTAATTATATAGTTGCAGTTCTTTCATATTTTCTTAAAAACTTATCACATCATCCAAAATTGGGTTATTGTGAGATGTATAATTCTGTAATCAAAAAGAAAAAAAAAATCCAAAATATAGCACTTACAAAAAAAACAATACAAATGTGAAAAAAGTTCAGGAGGCAAAAGCGACAGGTTTAGGGGTAAATAACACTTAGGAATACAAGTAATAAATAACTTTTAAGTACATGTATTAAAAACAACAGAACCTTAAAATGAAATCTACAAAAAAAAAATCAAATCAACAATATAATGTGTGAAAATTAAAATTTAAAAAATAAGTTTGTTAAAATATGCTGAATGTTTCTTCTTTCAGTTTTCAATGATGAACCCACAGACATTCCAAGAGATCTTCACCGCCACAATATCACACATGGTGGAGAGAATCAACAAGAACATGACGCTGCAAATCATTGCCAACACTTTCTTATCCAACCCATCCACCTCACCGATATTTGCAACAGTCCTGGTAGAATACCTTCTGGAACGAATGGAAGAGATGGGATCCAATGTAGAACGATCCAATTTGTATTTGAGGCTGTTTAAACTTGTGTTTGGATCTGTCAGTTTATTTCCAGCAGAGAATGAGCACATGCTACGACCGCATCTGCACAGCATCGTCAACAAAGCCATGGAATACGCAATGACTGCAAAAGAACCTTACAATTACTTCCTCCTCCTGCGAGCTCTCTTCAGGTCTATTGGTGGAGGAAGTCATGATTTACTGTATCAAGAATTCTTGCCTCTTTTACCAAACTTGTTAGAAGGCCTTAATAGGTTGCAGAGTGGCTTGCACAAGCAGCATATGAAAGATTTGTTTGTTGAACTTTGCCTCACTGTGCCTGTTAGATTAAGTAGCCTTCTACCGTACTTACCAATGTTAATGGACCCGCTTGTGTCAGCTTTGAATGGCTCTCACACTTTAATATCGCAAGGATTGAGAACTTTGGAACTCTGTGTTGATAACCTGCAACCAGATTTCTTGTATGAGCATATTCAACCCGTCCGAGCGGATTTGATGCAAGCGCTGTGGAGGACTCTGCAAAACAATGATGTCGCAAGGATTGCGTTTAGAGTTTTGGGAAAGTTTGGTGGCGGAAACAGAAAGATGATGATTGAACCGCAAAGGTTGGAGTATAAAGAAACAGAATCAGATGGTCCGGCTGTTGTTGCTTATTTCCAAGAGCACCAAAAGCCGATTGAGTTTTCAGTTTCTAAAGTAATTGATACAGCTTTTAGCGCTTTGAAATCTAGCACAACAGATCCGTTTTATAGAAAGCAGTGTTGGGAAGTGTTGCGGTGCTATTTGGCAGCTTCATTGTGTTTGGATGATGATAAGCATACCCTTCAGAAGCTGTTCTTGCATCCTATTTTCTTGGATGGCAAGATATCGCCGCTGACGAGCCCTCATTACAAATGTGCGGATACGGTATCGAGAGCTACACATCAAACTGCTTTAACGGGAATGTTCGTAGCTGCAGCGATTAAAGAGTTACGGCATTTAGTGTTACCGACGATGGTATCACTTGTAAGACACTACACAATGGTAGCGATTGCCCAACAAGCCGGACCTTTTGCTCTTACGCAACGAAAAGGCTTACAGGGCACCGGTTTAGATCCTTTGGTTCTGATCGACGCAATTGCAGTCATCATGGGTCACGAAGAGAAAGAGCTATGTAAACCAGGTCACCTTGCTTTGGTTTTAATGATGGAGACTGCTGCTACGATTTTGGGAGGCAAAGAACGCGCTTGCCAGTTGCCTTTGATGGAATATTTAGCCGAAAGAATGTCTCTTTTGTGTTACGAAAGGGCTTGGTACGCAAAACTTGGAGGGTGCATTGCAATTAAGTTTATGTTTGAAAAGATGGCGATCAAATGGGTGTACCAGCACATGTTTACTTTCCTGAAAGCTTTTGTTTTTGTGATGATGGATTTGACGGGGGAGGTTTCGAGCGGGGCAGTTGACATGGCGACAGTCAATATGGAGAAGATGGTTCGGGTCTGCGTCACGGGAAGTTCAAGCGGAGTGAATGAACAGAATATGAAGACCCTGGAGCCAGATGTTCTGATGGCGAGGAATAAGGCGCTCCACGATGTGCTGCATGAGTTAGTCAGACAGGTCACCAGTCCTCACGTGCTTGTGAGAGAACAGGTAGGATTTGAACTATATTTTTTCCCATTTGGGGTATGTTTCACTTTTTTGTTGTTAAGTTTCAACCTCAAAATACTAAACAAGAATTGCGGCTGTTCTGAGGGTTTTGATGTTATTTTTTAGCTCCTGAACGAATAGGATATGGCTTGCTACGCTCAGGAGATAGTATAGCGGACATTTGGGGATATGGGGTTGTGACGGTCGATGAAGTCGAGATTACTTCTCGATATTCCCAAAAGAATATGTTCTGTAAATAAGATTTGGAAATAAAACATGCTCAGTATTGAGAACGCTTGGATTTTTATTCAATGTCGTTACACAGTTGGATATTTGCTTTATAGCGATTGATAATTACTTAAGTACGGAAGAATGAATTTACAAATAATTATTACTTACAACGCAGAAATCCAGACAAGAAACAATGAAGGACGAAAGCGAACATCTAAGATGGCGTCCTTGGGTCACGTCACCACTCAGGGCGTCAGCTGGTGGCTGTGAACAGAACTAACAAATGACAATGATATTTGAATGTTCCTGCCACAGACCTATCATGTACAATGCACATTTACATGCGTAGGGCTTTTTAATGCTTTATTCTTACAAATCAATTACTTTCAAACAATGATGATATTTTTTTTCCTAAACTTGATATCCGTGGCAACATATAATTGGCTATGTTTTTTGTAATTGCTATTATTATATTTCTTATGTAACGCTGTTTGTTGTCCTATTAAAATAAAATAAAATTTGTAGGCCATGCATTCCCTCCGCCTCATCGCGGAGCTGCAGGGTAAGACGGTGACGGATGTGATGGATCCCCACAGGGAGGTACTGGTGGACATCATCCCGCCCAAGAAGCACCTGCTGCGCCACCAGCCGGCCAATGCTCAGATGGGCCTCATGGACGGCACCACCTTCTGCACTACGCTCAATCCCAGACTCTTCACCATCGGTGAGTAGGAACCATTATAACTGTTACCAATGTGATTTCTTTACAATTGTACTCTGTGGTATATAAAGAAAGAATGTAAGTTGAAAGAGGATGTGAAAGTCAAGGTACAAAAAAATGTGATGAGATGGTTTGGTGGAAAGAATGAATGATTATTTATAGACTGACAAAGTGTATATACATAGGAAATGTGAAAGGAAAAAGAGGTAAGGGACGACCGAGAAAAGTATGGACTGATCAGATTGAGAAGATTGTGAAAGAATGGGATATACAAAGTGAGCGTAAAAGAAGAAAATGCATGAAAAAGGTGATGGATATGAATGAATTGAATGAGGTATGTACATCTTTTGTTGACCTTCCCTGACACAGGGGTGACATTGGAAAAGTGAACCATTTTTTACAGTATGGGTGGTCAGCCAACGTTAAGTCAAGGAATATCCAATTATGGAAATTTCATTTTTATTTGAATGGTTTTTTCCAGACTATGCCGTGGTAGAGCACCGAGTATTCTTCCTAGAGCTGGTGTCCATCTGCGAGGCAGACGACGCCTTCCTGGGCAAGTTTGCCTGCTACAAGGCCGTGAACTTGGTGCCCCTCAGAAAGTCAGCGCTCAGGGCGCTGGCCGCCTGCCACTACATCCAGGGCAGCTCCTGCCGGGAGAAGATCTTCAACATCCTGTACCAGGCGCTGGAGAAGCCTGACGCTGAGCTGCAGCATGTGAGCATACTTCACCATTGACATAGTTGCCATAATAATGCCCTTTCAGAGCCGTGTGCGACCCTGAGGATATCGTCAGATGAAGTAGGAAGAGGAAACTGTCCTGGAGGAACAGTGACAGTGAAAGTAGGTTCAAAGTAATTCAAAATTCCAGACGGCCAGAAGATGGAAGAACAGCGGATTGTCTGCATCACAGACGGGAGCTCCAGAATAAATAGTTCTCAGAAGAAAATCTAACAGTTTTATCAACATCATCATCAAGTGTTATGATGTTTGTAAAACGTTCCAATGTTCCAGCTCCGATAGACCAGGGAAACAGATCCCTAAAAGAACCTCTCCAGTGTCAACCACCGGCCGTGTAAGCCTTAAGCTCCTATTCAATTTACACACTGTTATTAACTCGGGGCACTTATCTCATGTTTGGTGTAATTCCCTTAACGTGTGATGTGTTTATATTTTCAGGCTGGATTTGAATGCATGCAGAAATTCCTGAGCGGCTTCCAGATCGACATGGACATTGTGCACCCCATCATGCGGCCGCTCCTCCTGACCCTCGGGGACTACAGGAACCTCAGTGTGAACAGCGCCAAGAGACTGTCCTACCTCACGCAGCTCTTCCCCTCGTCTTTCAACGAGAAGCTCTCGGAGCAACTGCTGCAGCTGCTGAAGAAGCTCCTGGATTCTGCTGTGCAGACTAGCAGAGGTGAATATTATACAGTCAATCATGGTTGTAACGGGAATCATGAGATCAACCAGTTTTTTTTACTCTTGACGGATTTTACTCTTTTATAAAAAAGTATTGAGGCTGATCTCACAATTTAGAATTTTCTACAGAGCTTCTTAGCCACGGTCGTAATGGACTCGAAGCGTTTTCAATTTTCAAATTTCATTTCTTCTGCGGGTAAACCTCACAGATCGTTGTAACTAGGTTCCTTAGGAACCAATAACAAAATATCAGCCTTTATTATTACCCCGGCAGTTTGAGGTCACAACTTTTTTTGTCAATGTCAAATTGGTTAACTCTATATGTCCATTCGATTGAACAGGCTTCATCCCTCTGTAACATATCTTTTAAATATTTCTATAACCTATGCTTAAACAACCTTAAATTATCTTAATGACATTTTTTTATCAGGTACCAACAGAAATCAATCAGAAAAGCAACTGCTTTGCTTCGATAACCAGCCTTGTAAATGTTTCCCACTCTTGGAAGCGAAACATATCAAATTGACAAATGATATTATTATTATTATTATAGATATAAATGAAAATGAAAGGGGCTGTCCATATATTACGTCATTCGCATTAAGGGGGGGGGGGGTCTGGTCTGCGGATGATGGCAAATGATGTACGAGTACCAAAAGTGACATCGTTCTTGTAAATACCAATTTCTACAAAATGTACAAAATAGTATGCAAGTAATATAACATTATTAATTATTAAGCTCATCCATTATTACAGCAAAAGGGGGGGTGGGGGTCATTAGATAATGACTATACAATGATTGTAAGGGGGGGGGGTCGAAAATCGGCCAAAATCGATGACGTAATTTATGGACGGCCCCAAAGCTTAAAATATTACTCAAATTTTTTCATGTTTAATCTTCTTATTCAGGTACCAACTTCCTCAGCACCTCAAAGACTGGAGAAAACGAGCAAAAAATCATCCTGCTGATCGGAATATTCCATCAGATTCCGGCCGCGTCCAGCAAATTCCTGGAATCCCTCTGCCGACTGGTTCTGCAGACCGAGAAGGCCCTCATGGTTGAAGCCGGTTCACCATTCCGGGAACCCCTCATCAAATTCCTCTTCCGCTACCCGAAAGAAACCCTAGAACTATTTTTAGGTGACAATAGCATCAAAGATCAGCAGTGGAGTCGATTCTTGGTGTTTTTGATTGTGCATGAGAAAGGGAAAGCGTATCGGGATGTTTTGCAGACTGTGAAGAAGCCGAGACTGATAACGCTGTTGTTGTCCCACTCGCACATGCAGCCCAACTTGACTGTTGTGGATAAGAGTGAGATGCAGTATCAAGCTATAAGAGTGATTTCTTTGCTAATTAAATATGATGATCAGTGGTTGTCTTCGCAGCACGATATTGTTGATGCTCTGAAGAGGATCTGGTGCAATGATAAATATCAGGTATGGAAATCTGTTCAATTAAATTACTTACTTTTTATTTTCTCTTATTGAAGATTGATGGTCATTTCTATCATCCATCTCACGATTTGATCATTATGAACTGATAATTTAATGGCGTGGCTGAGCCAAACCATCTGTACCATCACCCGCAGATTTGAGTGTCTGCCTCTTATCCATCTCAACAGGGGAAATCATGTCAGTCTGATGTGGTGGAGCCAAACCATCTGTACCATCACCCGCAGATTTGAGTGTCTGCCTCTTATCCATCTCAACAGGGGAAATCATGTCAGTCTGATGTGGTGGAGCCAAACCATCTGTACCATCACCCGCAGATTTGAGTGTCTGCCTCTTATCCATCTCAACAGGGGAAATCATGTCAGTCTGATGTGGTGGAGCCAAACCATCTGTACCATCACCCGCAGATTTGAGTGTCTGCCTCTTATCCATCTCAACAGGGGAAATCATGTCAGTCTGATGTGGTGGAGCCAAACCATCTGTACCATCACCCGCAGATTTGAGTGTCTGCCTCTTATCCATCTCAACAGGGGAAATCGTGTCAGTCTGATGTGGTGGAGCCAAACCATCTGTACCATCACCCGCAGATTTGAGTGTCTGCCTCTTATCCATCTCAACAGGGGAAATCATGTCAGTCTGATGTGGTGGAGCCAAACCATCGATGGCTTTATATACCTATAGTGTACACACTTGCCTAGCATAGGGAGCTTCTGTACACACACACACACGCATTATGCACCAGTGCATACTACAGAACTAGGTGGCAAGCATCATTATCTAGTAATATAATCATTCATATAAAATAATACTTTTAGGAGACGCACAAAAATGTGGATAATGTGGACTCCACCCACTGGAAGGAGCCCAAGCTGCTGGTGAAGATCCTGCTGCATTACTTCTGCCACCACCCCAACGATATTGATCTGCTGTTCCAGCTGCTGAGAGCGCTGTGCGACCGCTTCATACCAGTGTTCCAAGTAAGTCTTATTCTTCCTCATGTAGTAGATCGGAATGTGGACAATGTGGACTTCACCCACCGGAAGGAGCCCAAGCTGCTGCTGAAGATCCTTCTAAAAAAGTGAACCAAGTTTGTACAGCCTCGCGTCAACAAGGTTTTAACCCATTCGCGGACACACGAAATGTAAAGTAGGCTAGAAAAAACACACTTATTTCATCATCTCAAATTGTATTTTTATTATAATTTTTTTAATCTATTTTTTTTTTTTTTTTTGACATCCAGGGACGAAACGGCTATTGCCGTGTTCTTTGGATTTCTGTAGGGACGCACGGATGCTACATGTATGCAAGTTCTAACAGAAATAGCCGTTTCGTCCCTAGTGATAACGTTTTATCACGACGGCTATTACCGTTTTGTCCAGTCCTAGACAAGCTTATAGAGCGACTATAACCGTTTCGTCCGCGAACGGGTTAATTTGAATAGATAGAAATGAAATAAACTTTGTTTACTGATTACGATCAGTATTTATACTATATCCGCGACCAGTTTTGCAAGTATATCATTTACAACTTTAGGTGAGATGCAAGATCGAAATCAGTAAGTAAAGTTTCTTTCATTTCCGCGTTTAAATGAAAGATTATACAATTAATGCTCCTCCGATCAATGGTTTAATTTGTTTTAGTTCTTGCGTGACTTCCTGGAGAACACCGTCGCGCAGAACTATACGGTGGAATGGAAGCGGCGCGCCTTCTTCCGCTTCGTGGAGCACTTTTCCACGGACAGCATGTCCCAGGAGCTCAAGGCCAAGGTGCTACAGATGATCCTCATCCCGTGTTTCGCCGTCAGCTTCGAGAAGGGGCACAAGATAGTCGGGGGGCCGCCTTCCCCCTACCAGGACAACTCTGACAATGTGGTGTCTGTCTTCATCAACAATGTAAGTGGAATAATGTGCACCAATAATGCAAACACAACTAAGCTACACATATAGTGTAACTTCTTGCCGCATTATCCCCGAAAGGTTTTTCATGAGGTGAGTGAAACCTATTTATTTTTACAGGTAAGGGGCCGGCCTTACGCCAACCATCTCAGTTGAAGTGGGGGTTTCCCAGCTCCTGATGAGGCTGGTACTCATTTCTTAAGAAGGCTGAGTAAACTTTGCCATTATTTTATTTTGGGTTTTGAAATAAACACCGAAACGGGAAATCATTTCTGACACCCTTGGTGGGATTCGAACCCGAGCTCTCAGCATGGAATGCAAGCACTCTACCAACCAAGCTATCAACCGGACCAATACAAACTACAAAAGGCATCAGACAAGGGGATAGATTGAGCCCTTTTCCTTTTAAATCTCATAATGGGCAAGATCATAGAAGAAATAATATCTACAGGATTCGGTTACAAAATGGCAAAAAAAGCAATTTGTTTTGTTGGTGGCAGGTGATAGACCCAGAGAACCCGTTTGCCTGCTCGGACAGCGTGCGCATCTCGCTGCTGCAGTTTGCCTGCCTGCTGCTGGAGCAAGCCTCGGCGCACATCCACGACGCCAACAACAAGAAGCAGGGCAACAAGCTGCGCCGCCTGATGACCTTCGCCTGGCCCTGCCTGCTCGGGAAAAACTATGTGGACCCGGCAACCAGGTGGGAAACACCACACACTACTTCTTTTGTTTTGGGGCCCAGCGAAGGGCATATTTGAGTATAAAATGGTATTTTTGTTGTACTCTGCCAGGAATCGAACCCACTACTTTCTGATCACGTGTCTGAAGCGTTAAACACTAGACCACAGAACGGTCTAGATGTTCTTCTTTGAAATTTGCAGCGAAATGGGGACATTTGTTTACATGGATGTTTGCCGCAGTTTGGGTGTGGGTTAGCAATAATAAGTGATTTTTCGGATTTCCGGAGGAGTAGATATTGATTTATCCTAAAAAAAAGTGCTATACATAACTAACTTTGTGATTCAAGGTCTTCTAAAGCTTAAAATCATTCAGATAATTTAGAAGCAAATCCATTTTGTACTTAAGGGGGATTTGAGACCCAAAACAACTTTGGCTGTTCAAAAAAAAAAATATATGGTCGTCTTCCTGTATATTTAAACGAAATGAAAATATTTTTTTTTTTTTTTTTTGCCTTCCAATCAGCTGGAAATATGCAAAAAACTATTTAAAAAAGGCTCATTTTCCAATGCAACTCACGTTTCTTTTATTAATATTTCAAATCCAAATATTCAATTTAATGATAGAGTATGTATTCAGCTAAATTACCAGGATTTCCGAAAATTCATTATTTACTTAGTTACTGAGTTATTAATTTTTTTGAAAATGTATTTACGTAATTTTTTTTCGTACGCGTTTTAAGTTCCTCCGAGTAATTTTCCGAAAAAATCACATCGTGATTAAATTAAAGAAATATTTTTAATTATTTTCGTAAATTTTTCATTTGTTTAACTTAATCAGCTAATTTTATATTTTTGTACTGTTTTATTTTTTGCACAGATGGCGGTTTCTTCCCCGTTTGGGTATTTTGCCGATTGCAATGGCGGACGGAATATAAAACGGCGACCGAACCGCTAATGTATCATTATGATACTGCATAAACAATATATGTATGAGTATATATATATACATCACGGTATAGTTGTTGCGTCCATACAGGGACACCGACTTATGGCTTCCGTCCTTTCCACTAAGTTTGTAACTAAAGTTTCTGCGAATATTGACTTCTATATTGTATGCAACTTTCCTGCTCAACTCAGTTTTTTAAAAAACAAAAAATTATGGATATTCACGCACCATTTGTCTTGGTGTACTTATTGCGTCATTTACTTTTTCACGTCCACTCGTATATTTTTTATATACGGACTATTAGAGGGCCCTTGTCGCGTCTTTTGTGCTTACGGTTAATCGCGCGTCCTCCAATATACGAGTTTTGTAAAAGATCTAATCTAATACACGTCTTACACCCTTTAAAATGCAGAATTTGGCGTCAAACAACGCACTTACGTAATAATATTATGTGACAGACAACACGTGCTATGAAATGATGATGCAATACGTGTAGCCCACCGGACTCCACCACAAGCTGTTAGTATGAATGGGGCTGGGCAGAAATAAGTTCATTCAATTTTCAAAACTATTGGATTATGAGTTTTTATTTGAAGAAAATATCTTTTTATAGTGCAAAAACTTATTTTTTATTTTTCTTACTATAGGTACATAACAATTTTATTGTACGAATACTCAGTTACAACAATAATAATTTGTTCAATGCTTCCAATGATTATTTCTAATAGGTATCATAACTCTATAGGTTACTGTTACTGTTACTGTATCCTGCCGCCGTTCCACTAGGGGTGGCCGGTACCTCCGCAGATGCGCCTCCACTTTTTTCTGTCCGTACAAACCACTTTCATTTCCTCAATATTCATCACCTTTTTCATACATACTCTTCTCTTATTTTCACTCTGCAGGTTCCATTCTTTCGCAATCTCACCTATTTGGTCTAACCATTCTTTCCTCGGCCTTCCCCTTCCGCGCTTTCCTCTGACATTTCCTTTGTACACTTTCTTCGTTAGTCGTTCATCATCCATTCTTTCGAGATGTCCGAACCATCTCATCGTACTTTTTTGTACTTTCATTCTCATATTCTCTTTTATACCACACTCGTTCATCACCCAATCATTTTCATCAACCAAGTTCATCAACCAAGTTAAATTTTTATAAACCCAATACTCCCACTAAAATTGAACTCTATCTATATACTGACTGATAAACAAAAAGTATTAGTCGAAATCAAACTTTTGAATTTCTAAATTATACTTTGCAGCATAAGAAAGATTTTTTCTTATAGAATCATAACGGGTTGTTGGAGAAAATATTTCTTGATAATCAATATGGTTAATTTGATTAAACCCTTTTGCACATAAACGAGCTATTTGACTATTCTCATTCTTCTTTATGTTAAAAACCCACATCGTAGTATGGGTTCGTTGAGCAGACCTTTTAACCGTAGCCCAGGTATTGTTTTCTTTATGTGCTGTTAATTCTTCTTGAATAGCTTTGGACCATTCAGCCTTTTGTGGACTATTCAGTGCCTCTGCATATGTTTGAGGCAATGACAGCTCGACAAGATTTGCTTCATAATTTTTATTCATCCGTGGTCTCAAATTCGTTGTCTGTATTGTTGAATCTTCCAATTGTCGAGATGGTTCATAGTCTGGGTCATCACCGGTACAACTCAGCATGCTATCTTCCCTCTCTGTTGACGGACTGCTAACTAGAGTGTCATCTGCATTGGCTTCTTGTTACAAACTCTCATTTATATTGGTAGCTTCATCATCAACAATTCTTATTTGTGAAATATTTTTCTTTGTGCTTTGAACATGATGTTCATCAAACATTACATTTCTTGAGATAGTTAGGTATTTTCTTTGTATTCATATCATACATTCTGAAGTTGGTGCTGTCATAGCCAACTAGTATCATTTTCTTGCTTTTCTTCTCCAACTTTGTTCGTAAATGATCTGGAACATGAACATAGCTTATACTCCCAAACACCTTCAAATGTCCTAATTGAGGCCTGGTCCCGTTCCACAATTCAAAAGCTGTTGTATTTGGGGTCTGGGTGGAGGATGTTCTATTCAATAAATATGTAGCACATTGCACAGCTTCTGCCCACAGCTCCAATGGCAAATCTCGCGCATACAACATTGAACGTGCACTCTCCACTATGGTACGATTTTCCCTCTCTGCTCGACCATTTTGTTCTGGCGTATAGGGTGCAGTACGCTCATGAACTATACCCTCTCTTTCCAAATACTCTTTAAAAACTTTATTTACATACTCTGTTCCATTGTCGGTATGACGTAATATTCTGACATTGTGCATGAATTTATTCTTAATCATAGCATTGTACCCCTTGAAGGCTTCCATGACATCACTTTTATGTTTCATAAAATATACATGCCTGTAACTTGTTGCAGCATCCTTGAAGAGTAAGAAATATCTCACACCTTGAATAGATGAGACACTCATGGGTCCACAAACATTGCTATAAACTAGGTCACCTTAAGCTTCTACAAATCTTTGTTACGCCCTTTTTTGATCAAAGTATTACAGCCCACGGCTTGAGATTGATGTTCCTCGGTAGTAGGAGACAGGACTTCTACCTGCAGTTGGTGAGACTCCAGTTCTGTTATGTTTTGCAGCATGGGGTATGTTTGCAGTTCACCAGATTCGTGTTCAGTGGTGTTCTGCGGCATGTCTGTTTGCGGTTGACGAGACTTTGGCTCAGTATTGGTTTGTGTCATGATGTATGTTTTCGGTTGGCAAAGCTCCTGTGATGTGATATTCTGCTCCACGAGGTATGTTTGCAGTTCGATAGACTTTAGTTTTGTTGTTTTTTGCAGCATGTGGTATGTTTTCAATTGACCAAATTCGTATTTAGTGCTGTTTTGTGGCATGTATGCTTGCAGTTGACGAGACTCTGACTCATTGTTGGTTAACGGCATCAGGCATGTTTGCGGTTGGTGAGACTCTAGTTATGTTGTATTGTGCAGCAAGAGGTATGTTGGTGATTGGTGAGCCTCGTAGTCTGTGGTGGTTTGTGATGTAAGATATGTTTGTGCTTGAAGAAGGTCAGGTTCTATGGTATTTTGCAACGTGTGGGTTGTTAGCTTTTGGTGAGGTTCATATTCTGTGAAGGTTGAAAATAAGCAATTCCCCTGTGGTTGGAAATTTCCGTATTGTGTAATGATAGGTGATACCCATCCCGGTTAAAGCTGGTGAGGTTCTTGTTGTGTGATGGTTGTTGATACATAGCCTGGTTAAAGCTGGTGAGGTTCTTGTTGTGTGATGGTTGGTGATACATAGCCTGGTTGAAGCTGGTGAGGTTTTTGTTGTGTGATGGTTGGTGATACATAGCCTGATTGAAGCTGGCGAGGTTCTTGTTGTGTGATGGTTGGTGATACATAGCCTCGTTGAAGCTGGTGAGGTTCTTCTTGTGTGATGGTTGGTGATACATAGCCTGGTTGAAGCTGGTGAGGTTCTTGTTGTGTGATGGTTGGTGATACATAGCCTGGTTGAAGCTGGCGAGGTTCTTGTTGTATGAGGGTTAATGGTTTGTAGCTAGGATGAATTTTATTGATATTATCTTTAGTGGTATTGGGCGTCATGTTGTCAGCTGACTCGTCGCTAATAGAGCCATTGGAATAGCTATGGCTTACTTTATCTTTTTCCCATGGAGATTGATATTCATCAGACGAGCCAGAAGCCGAAAAGCAGTCTGATTCTGGATAGTCCTGTAAGTTTTGAGTTTTGTAAGTAAATTATTTTGAATATAAAAAGGTTTAAGGTTCGTATGGCCAGCTCTAGACATTGAAGTGCTTGTTTTACGCATACGTGTGAGTACAGTACTCCTTGTATGAAAATTGCGTAAATTCTCCACCCTAACACGTAAGTATAAAAAGAGTAATTAAGCTTTCATGCATTTTTTAAGTTGAGCGACAAGGGAGAATTTACGCTATGTTTTATAATAAGGGCACAGTAGTTAGTTCATTTAGACATTTATCTACTCTGAAAAAGTCACATCATCCACAGATGTTCAACGAAACGTTAATTTGATGGACAAATTGAAGACAAAAAGTCCCAAAATAAGCACTTCAACAAATGCATTTTAAGTCAATTTAAATGAGCATCATACCTGGTTCAGAAAAAAATGTTTTTCTTCTGCAAATTCTCTTACATTTTCTTGAACTTCTTCATCTGCGGCAAAAACAATTTCATATGTGAATAAGTACTTTTTTTATAAGCAGTTTTTTGGTTGTGACTTTTGGGGCATATTTCTTGTGGGTATATTACTTTTAATCTACATATTACTTTCATCTGCACATTTTTGATCTATTCACATTTTAGCAGCTAAACAAATATAAAATATATCTATATTTTTAAGTGAAGGATTACAAAGTGTGTGCCTCAACTAAAAATTAAATGTCAATAGTTGAAGCAGCACATTTACGAGTTGCCCTGTCAGTTTCACCGTTTCAGTCGATATTTAAAAATTGATTACGCCAAGTTTGACGTTATCATAAGGGGGTGCGTGGGGGAGGATTTGAGATCGCAAACTGGTTCTCGATTATCGCGATCGGACGAACTGCCCAACAAATCTGTCTAGGCAGCCAACCAATGGAGCAAGGGGGAAGGAATCACGGAATCAAATGGTCTGGACTCACCTTATCTCCAATGGATGCCTCTTTCGCGGAGCACTGGTCGCGTTTTTGTGTGTGGTTTCTCCTTCGTTCGCGCGCGGTGTACACTGCGATGGACACGTCTATCCAAGGCCGCGTATGAAGAAGTACTGGCTGGAGACAGGTGATTGGGCAAATCGGATAGGTCAGATTATAGGCACAAGGACAAGGATTTTATGGCCAGCTACCCATAACAAACCTACCTAACAGTTCGCCCAAACATGCCCCCCAGCTTGAGAGGACGTAGTCCTTTCAAAACAACGATTTATTTTTTTATTTGTTTATTATTATAACTTAAATCTACTTAATTACGCGAGTGGACTGTATATTATTTTGTAATGTTATTGATTTGGCAACGGACAAACCTTGACAACTGGACGCCTATAAGTTCCAGTTTTCGTCCGGACATTAACTACTCTAGCTATACCGTCCGCTCCCGGAAAGACATCCTCAATAACTCCTAGTGGCCAATTAAGAGGTGCACTACCTTCAGTTTTTAACAAGACAACAGATCCAATCTTGATTGGCTCTGTTTCCGTGTTCCATTTCTGACGCGTTTGGAGAGTGTGAAGGTACTCCACCTTCCACCGTTTCCAGAAAGACTGAACTAAATGGTCCACATACTGTTTACGAGACAGTAAACTAATGTCTCTAGAGGAGGTATCTGTCGCCGGAAGTGACTTTAGAGGAGTCAATGTGAGAAAATGTGCGGGGGTTAGAGCAATAGGTTCGGATGGATCGGCACTCAAACATGAAAGCGGTCTGGAGTTTAAAATTGCTTCAATTTGCGCAAGTACTGTAGACATTTCCTCGAATGTCAATAATTGTTTACCAATTACTCGATTCAGATGGAGTTTGATACTCCGCACGTTACTCTCCCAAATTCCACCGAAATGCGGGGCGGATGGGGGATTGAACTTCCAATCTATCCGATGGTCTCTTAGTTCCCTGTCGAACTTATTTTGAAAATCTTCAGACTCCAGGAGACCATAGAGAGCATCGAGGTGAGATTTTGCACCAATGAAGTTTGTCCCACAGTCTGAGTACATTATTTTTACCGGCCCGCGTCGCGACAAAAATCGCTTAAGAGCGTTAATAAATGTTTCCGTGCTTAGATCTGATGCGAGTTCGATATGAACCGCTTTCGTGATTAAGCACACAAACACACAAATGTATGCTTTAATTTTGTGCACACCTCTTTTTCTATAAGGAATCACACTTAAGGGGCCCGCGTAGTCTATGCCACAGTGGAAAAATGCCTTACCTTCATTTACCCGACAGGCAGGTAAATCCCCCATGAGGGGGAAGCGTGATTTTGGATTAACCTTATAACAAGTATTACATAATTGGACGCGTTTACGCACAATATTTCTAGCCGACAAAATCCAGAAATTTTGTCGCAAAAGGGACATCAGTAACTGAGGTCCGGAATGCAAGAATTTTCTATGATAGTAATCAATGATTAAATTCAAAATATGACCGCGACCTGGTAAAAGTATTGGATGTTTACTGTCATAAGCTAAGTCAGCGTTTACAAGTCTCCCTCCTACTCGTAACAACCCATCGGCGTCGATAAAGGCATTAAGCTTACGAAATGCAGGAGATAAGACTTTACCGGCTTTCGCGTTTTTAATTTCGTTCGAAAAATGATGATTTTGTAAGTCTTTTATAACTACGATTTCTGCAAACCGTAGGTGAGAGACTTCAAATTTTGATGACAATCTTTTTATAAAACGAAGTATGTAAATAACAACTCTTAACAATTTACTCCAGGAAGAGATTCGTTCAGCGAGTGAACCTAATAAAGTTGGTTGCTTGGGTAAGTTATCCATTACAGTCATAACTTTTATTTTTTGTTCCGGCGGGTTTTCAATAGTATTTGGATCAAATTTACAAAAATTCCATTCTTCAATCGGTGAGCGCGCGAAGGCAGGGCCTTTAAACCAGAGCGGGTGGTCAATTAATTGTGCGGGAGTTAGGCCGCGTGAGAGACAATCCGCGGGATTGTCTTTCCCGGCAATATGATAAAACTGACTTGGAGGTATATTATCCTGAATTATAGTTACTCTATTCGCGATGAAAGTCTGCCAGCGGGATGGGTGTGAATGAACCCAAGCGAGTGCCACTGTACTATCAGAAAAGGCGTATACATTATTAATTTGGCAGCGAGTTGAATATGTATCAATGACTACACGCATTAATTTTGACAATATCAATATTCCCGATAATTCAAGTCTTGCTAAAGATATTGTACGACTTGGAGCTACTCGCGACTTTGCACAAGCTAAACTTATTTCTCCGCGTTTACTTGGAGGATTATATACATGAATATATATCACCGCTCCATATGCTCTCTCACTTGCGTCCGCGAATCCCAATAGGGATATAATCGACTCCTGCGTTACACCTGTATGCCGTGGCAGCTGAATACTTTGAAGGAGTGGGAGTTCCGATTCATAATTTTCCCAAGTTGAAATTATACTCTGAGGAGGACAATCGTCCCAATCGATTTTATGTTCCCAGAGAAATTTAATCATTAATTTAGCTGTTACAATCACGGGTGCGACAAACCCCATCAAATCCCAGAAGCGCGCAATTGTCGACAGAATATTTCGTTTTGTACATTTACGAAATTTGTTAGTGACACTAAAGGTAAAAACATCCTTTCCAGGCAACCAATGCAAACCAAGGATGGTACATTGATCTTCTGAACTGAACTCCACAGCTTCAGAAATGCGACAAGCTGAGGGAATGCCTCCCATGACTGATGGTGAATTACTCGAGAACTTCACCAATTCAAAACCGCCCGCAAGAAATAATTCAATCAATTGGTTTGAAAGTGCGATAGCCTCTTCATCATTTAAACAGCTAGAAACCAAATCATCCATGTAAATATCTCTCTCTGCTACAAGTGCCGCTAATGGAAAACGTGTTCGCTCATCATCAATTAAACGACGAACGGTACGCATTGCAAGGTATGGGCTGCACTTTAAGCCAAATGGTACGCGTGTAAATTCAAAAAGCTGAAGTGGATCATTTTTATCAAACCGATATAAAACTCTCTGATAGCATCTATGCTCTTTATTTACCAGAATTTGCATATACATTTTACGTATGTCAGCGCTTAGAGCAACTGGAAACAAGCGAAAGTGTAATATTATTTTAAATAGATCATTTTGAAGATTTCTACCCGTATGTAGAACATCATTCAGCGATAATCCTGATGTAGTTTTCATACTAGCATCTATTACTGCGCGAACCTTAGTTGTGGATTTATTTTCACGTATCACTGCATGATGCGGTGCTATGTATTGCAAGCTCAAGCATTGATCCGAATTTATATTTACAGGATTTAAATACCCTTCTTGTATATAATTTTTGAAAATAAGGTCGTATTCCAATTTTACAGAAGAGTTTGAAAGCAGTTTCCTTTCCAACGCGTAAAATCTCCGCTCTGCCGCTCTCTGAGAATCACCAAGCTGCCCCGGATCGGTCTTGAAAGGCAGCATTACGGAAAATCTACCAGTCTTGTCTCTCGTGGTGGTGTTGGTATATTTCTCTTCACATACCAGCTCCTCGATTTGCGGAGTGGAGACGTCCGGTACGTCTTCCAACTCCAAGAATTTTTTCATTTCAATTTCAATTGCTGAAAAGAAACTATAATCTGTTTTGATTAACGGTAGCACTGGAACTTCCCCTAGTACCACATACCCAAATAGGGTATCCAGTGCAACTGGCTCGCCTAAATTTCGTGAGATAGTGTTGTGTTTTATCACACGGGAGAATACATCTGCACCCAGAATCATGTCAATTTTTCCGGGAATAAAATATTTTTCATCAGCCAAACGTAATGATTTTAAATATTCTAAATTTTCAATATTAATGTTGGCGACGGGTATTTTATCAGTTATTTGATTAACCACCAAAGGCGATAGTTTAAAATTGACCGATTTCTCAACTCTCGAAAGAAGGGTAATTGTTGTCACTCCCTTGATAGGGTTGACAATATCCCCTATTCCTGAAACAACTTTGTCTCGCGTCGTCTTTACATCAAGATGAAGTTCTCGACAACAGGAGGCCGTTATTATGTCTCTCTGTGAAGCACTGTCTAATAAAGCGCGAATAGTGTGTCTTTGACCCCGCTTGTCTAAGATTACACAACAAACAGTTCCTAGTAAAACTGTAGATTCTACCTCACTAGAATTAGGGCCCATAGCACAAAGCGCTAAGGGCTCCGCCTTTTCTTCGGCCGCGGCTTGCAAATTCAAGTTGAAATGCAGGCTAGTATGGTGGGATCGATTACAAACGCTGCATCTTCCCTTTGATTTACAATTCTTGAGATTATGCATCGTACTTAGACAATTGACACATAATTTCTTTGATTTTATAAAATTGTACCTTTCCCGAGCGTCCAGGATAGTGTATTTCGGACACTGGTACAACTTTGAGTGGTTGTTATCTCCGCACAACAAACATTTGTCAGTATTAACTGTCACAAATGCCCTAACGTTTTTCTGGGAAGCTGAGGGCTTGCGCGGCATCGCGTTAATTTGATTGTTAATTTTACTGCTTCTACTTCCGTTTGCGCGCTGTAGTATTCGCGAGTAATTTCTAATGAATTCCACAAATTTTATTGAATCTACTGAGTCTGAAGAATCTTGTATAGAAACTTCAAAAGCCTTAATCGTATCCATGTCAAGTTTCTTACACGCAATGTGTATGAATATAAAGTCTTCTAGATTCTCCATGTTCAACTGTTTGATTGCAGCAGTTAAACCTGAAAATAGATCAATAAAGTCCTCCAAGTTTGAGGCAGATGGTTCCTTTACTGCAGGAATATTTAACAATTTCTCTAGATAAGTTGTTGCCAGAACGCGCTTATCGTTGTATTTCTTGACCAACGAATTCCATAAAATTGTATAATTTTGAGCAGTTGGCAATAAACCTTGGCAAATGCTTTGAGCTTTTCCTACCAGTTTTCCAACTAAATATTGAATCTTTTCACCTTCCGTTAGACTGTCATTCTCATGGACCATAGATTTAAAATTTTCATAAAACACCGGCCAATTGTTTACATCTCCGTTGAAGGCACACAGCTCTAATCGTGGTAGTTGGATGCTCCTTTTTAAAGGAATATCATTTGCACTTGAGGATTTTGTTGTGTCTTTTAAATTCTCGTAAGTATATTTAATTTCAGCGTATAAGTCTTCAAATGACAGAATAATATTATTATCTGTTGCTTCATCTTCCTCACTTTCTGCAATTAAATCATTTTTTTCTTTTACCAGTAATAAAAATTCTTTACGCCAGTTGTCAATGCCTGCCGCGTGCACTTTAAATTTCCGCAAATAAATTTCTCCCAAATGAATTGAATTAATGGTATCGAAAATGCATTGTGCCCGTTCCAAGTACGTCTCTATCTCATTTTGGAGGCGCTCCTTACGTCGTTGAAATGCCCGTTTCTCGCGTTCTGACGTCATGTTTTAAATTTGGCTTTAATAAATTAAATTTGATAAAATTAATAATAATTTTTACTAATCCCGTACGTACAAGTCCTTATAAATTGAAGTAGCAAAGAAAGAAGAAGGTTATAATAATTTTATCAAAATGTAAACAAATAATGTAAACAAAGAAAGTAAACAATGCTAGTACCTAGGTAGTTACTTATACCGCGGGCTTAATTCGAATGTACCTAAAATGCAAGAGATAGGTATACCTACAAGGCAATTAAATAATTAACCCGCACTTCGATTCCAAAGCGATATTTATGATAATAATGTATGAACGCGTCACGAATTGTAGCAATAAAAATGGCGAATATTTTTTTTGAATCCGATTTCAAACTATAAGAATCTGAATTAATATTACGTGAATCTAATTTTTAATTTACGATCCGGTTCTGTTAGGACCAAAATTATGATTACGCCAAGTTTGACGTTATCATAAGGGGGTGCGTGGGGGAGGATTTGAGATCGCAAACTGGTTCTCGATTATCGCGATCGGACGAACTGCCCAACAAATCTGTCTAGGCAGCCAACCAATGGAGCAAGGGGGAAGGAATCACGGAATCAAATGGTCTGGACTCACCTTATCTCCAATGGATGCCTCTTTCGCGGAGCACTGGTCGCGTTTTTGTGTGTGGTTTCTCCTTCGTTCGCGCGCGGTGTACACTGCGATGGACACGTCTATCCAAGGCCGCGTATGAAGAAGTACTGGCTGGAGACAGGTGATTGGGCAAATCGGATAGGTCAGATTATAGGCACAAGGACAAGGATTTTATGGCCAGCTACCCATAACAAACCTACCTAACAGTTCGCCCAAACAAAAATAAATAATAATGTAATTGCAGTGGTAAGTTAAACGGTTAAAAATAATATGGTTGTGTAGAGTACGTGTCAAGGATCACAACAAATATATTTTTGTAGTAAAAATAAAAATTTCATTGATACTTTTCAAAAATAATATGCGCAGAATTTGAGTCCCGCCAAAACACAGCAAAGTCGGCTTTGCGAACTTTGACGTCAAAGCTTGCTAGCTAAAATCAAAGATTGAAGAACCGATAAAAAGAGTTACTTAATACTTTGTTTGGAGAGCGTTCATTTGCAGTTGCTGGTCCTCTGGCCTGGAACCACCTGCCACATCAAGTGAGAGAGCTAGAGGACCATGGAAAGTTCCGGAATGCATTGAAGACAAGCAAATTTCTGGCATCGTTTACACAAGCAGCCTTGGAGTGATTACATCACGAAACGGCGCTATAAAGAAATCTGAGAGAAAGCTGAGTTGATGAACAACTCAGCATCATCATCATAATATAAACCCAAATATTGTGAAATCCATACTTCTATCTGTTTCGTGTTTTTATTTTTTTGACTAATACAGATTGAGCGAATTTTGTTGAAAATCCTAGATATGGGTATCAACTCATCTTTTCGCAACGCCAGATTCAAAATACGTCTACTTCTGGTGTTTCGTTTCATCTTGCCAGTAAATTTAACACATCTCAGTATACTGTGCAAATATTATCGCAGACACACGGTTAATGCTGCTTCCGCGAAGCTCAAACGCAGAATGAGCAGGAAAAAACTTGCTCCGCATTCCCCTTACCCTTGCTCCCCATTCCGCAATAATGATAGTTGATAACGGAAGCAAGATGATCGTCAAAATGAAAAAAAATATACTCCCAAAAAATATACATTGATGCAGCGCCTCAAGCGGACAAACCGTGAACTACAAAATATATCACCAGACGCTTGGGAGGAAAAATTGCGTCCAAACTATATTTTAACTATAGTAACCCTAGGCCTATAGCTTTCGATTGGTCTCGGTTTTAAGTAAAAATAATAGTGCGTCCGTATACCGGACGCAACAAGTCGGTGGACGCAGTATTACTATGGGATTTTTCCCGGGTGGACGCAAGAAGTATAGCAAGCTGTATATATATGTATAAAAAAACTCCGAGCCATGGAAAAGAGTAATAATAGGAATTCCAATGGAATTAATAATATTGCGGCAGCCGGCGAAACACACTTTACTATCTCGTTTCATGCATTACTCTTCATAAATCTATTTTAAAAACACATCCTTAACACAGCCTTACACCAACTGGGTCTTGCTTGAGAATTGTCGCTTATGATTTTAGCTGATTATTGAGTTCGTTGACAAAATATAGGTTTCTATTTAAGGCTGACCCCCTATGCTATACAAACTTAATTCACTTTTGCCAATCACACCACGTATTAGGGAATGGCAGCAGAGGGCCTTTCCTAATGGGCAAGAGAGAGGGCGGTGGTGGAGGTGGCCTTGCGTCAACCACTTAGGTTTCCAAGCTCCCAATGGGCCTGAATGGAAGGTTGTGAGTTCGAATCCCGGCGGAGCACAAAAAATATTGCATTTATATTTTCAAATTTGCTCTTCGCTGGGTTGAAAAATTCATACACCTTTACCAATGACCGGTCACCAAAGGTCTATCCAGCTTTACAGCAACTGGGTCTTGCTTGACAATTGGCGCTTTGTAGCGACGACGACCAAGCTCGTAAAAAGTTCGATAGCTCAATTGGTAGAATGCTTGCATTCCATGCCGAGAGCAAGGGTTCGATCTCAAGGTTTACTCAGACTTCACAACAAATGAGAACCAGCCCCCTCGGGAGCTGGAAAACCCCCACTTCAACTGAAGTGGTTGGTGTAAATCTGGTCCCCTTACCTGTAAAAATAAAAAGGCTCGGAATCGCCCCATGGGACAACGCAGGCAAGAAGTTACACAATATGTGTAGCTTAGTTGCGTTCTGTGCTCCACCGGGAATTGAACTTACGACCTTCCGATTATGAGTTGGAAGCGTAACCACTAGACTACGGACCGATCTTTAGCACGCATTAGGAAAAAAATCACGAATTCTAAGATTATAATATTATTAATGATATTATAATAAAAATGGAATTCAAGTTTTTACCCGAACAAATAAGAAATATTATTACGTAGGTATTATATAACAAGTAGGTAGGTACCTTTTGTAGTATTTTGGCAGTTTCTTCGAGTTTCTGGGTCTCCATACTATTATTATTTGAAATGCACGTGTTCAACCATTTAATGCGTTAGGGCTGTCAAAAATATATTGTCTTCATGCGTGAAATAAATTTAAAAATATTTTTTCGTTACTTTGGCTTAGCTTAAAATCTATAATCTATAAAGCCCTATTGCCATTTAAGTACGGCATATATTTAATGCATAACCTCACATGTTGTACAATAATAGTAAAAAATATAATATTAGGATGATTTATTCGATGAGCGCTGTTTTAGTGTCAATCCAACCCTTTCTCCCTCGAGCCCTCTGCGAGCTTGGTCGTCGCTGTAGAAAGCTCCAATTCTCATGCAACACCCAGTTGTTGAAAGGCCGGATCGATCTATTGTGACCGACCTTTGACAGAGACATTAATTTTGCAACCCAACGAAGCGCCAATTTTAACCTTTACCACCCTAAGTATCTAAAAATTACACATGGTCCGAAGTGGGGTACCGGAGGACCCCAGCTACTTTTCATACAAAATAATCATAAGGCAGAGAGCCCGCCAGACGTGCGTTTCGCTCCGCATACGCCGTGGGAATGACGCAAATAGGACAAACTCAACCAGTGTTTCCTAAACGGTGGAAGAGAATTTAAAATAAACATTTTTATAATAATTTTTATTTCATTTTCAATTGTATAATAGTGAAATATGCAACATACGAAATTAATAAAAAAAAACATAAATAAAGTTAAAATCCAAAAAAACATAAATACAATTTTTCAAGTTATGTACAATAGTGTTGAGAAATATCAAGCGAAGGCATCTTTTATTATCTGGGCGTAGTTTATATCTGCAACAAATTAACGAATGGTTTGTTATTTATTTAAATACTCTAAATCTAAATCTAAGATGCAAATATATATTAAAATTTACAATCCACATCTTATACACCCACAAAAGTAAACATACGTAAGATTTTCGCGCATACAAATACAATTTCAAATGTGTCTACAGTAGGAAATACCGCAAATGACCGGTCCGTAGTCCAGGTGGTAACACTTCGGACTCGTAACTGGAAGGTCGTGGGTTCGAATCCCGGCGGAGCACAGAAAATATACCATTTATATTTTCAAATTTGCTCTTCGCTAGGTTGAAAACTTCATAAACCTTTACCAAAGACCGGTCATCAAAAGGTCCATCCAGCCTTACAACAACTGGGTCTTGCTTGAGAATTGGCGCTTTCTACATCGACGACCAAGCTCGCAGAGGGCTCTTGAGGTGTGATACACACAAAAACAGCGCTCACCAAATAAATCAGCCTAATTTAATTTTTAATTTTTTTTTTTTAAATGAACATAAGCTCTGCAACTTTGCCGCCTTTCCTTGAAGCAGGGGTGGCATTGACATAATTGAAACATTTTTTTTACAGTATGCAGACTCAGATTCATCAGACTCAGATTCAATAATATCTCCGACTTCAGAATCATCCGAATTACACAATTCGAATTCTAAGTCACTGTCAATAACTTCGTCATCACTAAAGTCTTGCAATTTTTCTATTTCTTCATAGGTATTTTTTCTAGCCATTTTCTAGAGAGAGAAAAAAATCAAATGTTTGGCATCAATCACAAAGGAAAAACAATATACCTATTCAGAAAAAATAACAACGAACTTACCTTTCTCTTCACAAAAAAATATTTATTTTATATGTGTAAAATATTATAGAACGTTTTGGGAACCACAGAAATGACAGGACTGTTCCACTCGCTTACCCAGAAAGACGGAGTAAAGTCGTCAGCAGATAATATAGTTGACTCTCTTCCGCACAGCTGTGACGCGGTAAGCCCGCGTAAAAAAGTGAAACAAGTAGCTTATCTCTGGACCCACCACACACACAATGGCGCGCCAGCCCTTCCCGTCCCTCACATGCTCCAGCGCTCCCCCCGCGAGGGCAGTGTTTCTGACCACGTGATTAGTAGAGTACGCGAATATTTATCAAAAACAATTATTTGAAGACTACATGCTTTGAATACTTAAAAACAAAAAATACAGAAATGTTTCTAAGTAGCTTTACGAAGATTACAAAAAGTTTCAATTGAATTGCTCGATTAATTATTGAGTAATCAAATAAAACGTTTTTTTGGGGTATCTCATATATCCCGCTTCGGCCAGGGAAGGTTAAAAATGAAACCTTTTTTTGTGCTCCGCCAGAATTCGAACCCACTTCCTTCCAATCTGGATTCAAAGTTTTGACCACTAGACTGCGGACCGGTGTGCCTTTTTATGTGTAGGTTCCTACAAAATAAATAAAATCTCACATGGACATGAACATAGCAACTCTTAACGCCGTGTTTTGAAATCGGGGTGGCAATTGCAAAAGTGAACCAAGTTTTTTTCAGTACGGGGGTAAGCCTCATACCAAACAACTAGTTAATCTAATCTAATCTAAGTTGCAAATATATGTTACATTGGAGATTCACATTACATGCATTCTCACAACCAGACATGTACAAGTTCGCGCTTGCACATGCCTCATGTGAGCCTACAACATAAAAACCAAATCTCAAATGGACATACACCCTGCAACTCTTGCCGTCCTTCCCTGTAACAGGGGTGACATTGGCAAAGTGAACCATTTTTACAGCATGGGTGGTCAGCCGCATACCAACCTATAAGTCAAGGAACAGTTAAGATTAATAAATAAAGGCATTATTTTCTGTAAACTTAACTCCTCTTGATATCTCTTTAATATTAATTTATCTTGACAGACTGCATTTGCGTCAACCCTCGTATAGTAGGAGGCAAGGACAGAGTGAAAAAAAATATGTGGATGTGTTAGTTTGTGCAGCGGTGTGAGAAGAAATATTTTATAAATTCTCTATTTTATTATTATTATTGTCATGTCCATCTGTGGGAGACTGATGACATTAATATTAGCAAAACAATGCTTACTTTTTTTAGTTTTCGACATTTACCAACAGATCTAGCCTTTTACGAATTTCGTGTATCTATAACTTGCCGTTAATCAAGTACCACAGCAACTGGTTGTTTATGTTGGAAAGAATTTCTATATTCTGTTTGTTTTGTTCCAGATATCACGGGCATTTGCTGTTGAGCCACATCATAGCCAAGTTTGCGATACATAAACGGATAGTGCTGCAAGGTAACCATTTATCAATTCTTCCTGAAACTCCCTAAATAAGAAATAGTAAGATCATCATCATATAATATATATATATATACAAGGATAATTTATTTATAAGGTACACATAATTGAAGAGCTGTTTTTGTGTGTGTCACACCTCAAGGGCCATCATGAGCTCGACAGCCCCGTGTGGGCCTTGGCTGGATCCAGAATTCTCCTCCATTGTCGCCTTTCCATCACCTTTGCTGTCCAGCTACGTATATCTCTGCGGTGACACCATCCATCCATAATATTTTCCTTCGTCCTTGCGGTGCTGAGAGCGTTAGGCCCTTACTTACAGCTTACTGCAAGTGCTCTACTTTGATGGAACTAGATGTCATAAATAAGAGTTTTAGGCTTACATGGCCGGCTGATGATGCTGGAAAGATTTTTTCCGGGATCTGTTGCGGTGGTCTATGACAAACACGTACTTGTAGAAGCAAGATGGTTTGCTTTTATATCCCACAGTTTCACATGCAAAATAAATAGATGTCGCTACTCCAAAACACAACTCGTATGCAGAGTGTCATTATTTTTCACATATAAACCCCGAGTGTACACACACTTTCATCACAGTTTTCATCAAGATCATCTTCATCATCATACTTCACGCTGAAGAAGTCCATTGTAGACATGGGCGAAATGTGCGAGAGCTCCAGCTCTCATGACCACGGCAACAGATCCCGAAAAACATCTCTCCATATGTCATAAAGTTAATTGTTATACCAATAAACTCAGCCATTGTTATCTCTGACCGTGGATAGTTAATCATTTCAAATGTTGCAAGCGAGGTCCCAATTTTTTTTAAATGAGTGCACACGTTGGGGGTTTCAGTGTTCCACAGTCTGCTTAAAGCCCACGCCGTGGAGGCTCGGCAGGTGGTGCGGCAAGCTCTGGAGATCCTGACCCCCGCCATGCCCTACCGCATGGAGGACGGCAACACCATGCTCACCCACTGGACCAAGAAGATCATCGTGGAGGACGGCCACACCATGCAGCAGCTCTTCCACATCCTGCAGCTGGTTGTGAGGCATTACAAGGTTTGTATATTCTTCGCAAAAGACGAAAGAGACCGCTTAAACGCATTTGAGATGTGGATTTCGAGGAAGATGTTACTGTATCCTGCCGCCGTTCCACTAGGGATGGCTGGTACCTCCACAGATGCGTCCCCACTCTTTTCTGTCCTTGCATACCTCTTTCATCTCTTCAACATTCATCACTTTCTTCATACATACTCTTCTCTTATTCTCACTCTGCAGGTTCCATTCTTTCCTCGGTCTTCCCCTTCCACGCTTTTCTCCACGACACTTTCTTAGTTAGTCGTTCATCATTCAATCTTTCAAGATATCTGAACCATCCTTATTGTGCTTTTTTGTACTTTCATCCTTAAATTCTCTTTTATACCACACTCGTTCATCACTCAATCATTGCGGACTCTATCATTCAATGTCTTTTCAGTCGTTGCTCTCAGGTAAGCCATTTCAACCATACATACATCATGGGTTGAAAAGAAATCCAGCGAAAATGTGTAGCAGGAAATAGATGAAAGAAGCGAGCTTATAAGTCACATTTTGAAGACAAAATCCAACCTAATAGGACACTGAATTAGACAGAGCACCTTTCGTAGCATCATCGTTGAAGAAAAAATCTTGGGAAGACGGACAAGAGGTCGCCTAAAAACTCCATTCTTTCAGATTTGAAGTGACTCATAGATGTGTTGTCCAAGCCACAGTTCAAGAGGATGTCAACCAACAGGGACCGGCTGGGAATGGCTGGCACAACAAGGCACTGCCATTACAAAGGGATGAGTGTTAGCTGCATAAGAAAGTTACTCTGTGGACTTTTCTGTATTAATCTGATGTAGTAGTAGAGATGTGTAATCCAGAGTCATAATAAAAGGAGAGCTTGTAGGAAGAAGGTTATGACTCTGGATGAAATGAAAGAAGTGTGTAAGGACAGAAAGAAATGGCAGTTGATCTGTAATGTTGGCGGCTAGGGTTAGGGTTTTTCTAAAAAAATATTTGTTTTTATATGTGTTTTGTTATGTTTATACATATTATTATTTGTTTATTTCAAAAATGGAATTTTTAATGTATCGCACGTTTAATAATAAAGAGCAATAACTCAAAAAACATGAATGTTGGGAAATCATGTTTGAAGTTCAGACAACCAGTGCAACTTGTATGGGATGAAAAAGGCGGCCGATGTTTTATCTGAGCGGTCATATTCGTCCAAATTGAACGGCTGTCGCATTCTACCTATTCTTCTCGCATTGTTCTTGCGTTTTATTACAAAATCTCGATTTTCCCAATTTTCGAGTTATTTCTCTTTATTATTAAACGTGCGGTATGTTCCTTGACTTATAGGTTGGTATGCGGCTGAGCACCCATGCTGTAAAAAATGGTTTACTTTGCCAATGTAACCCTTGTTTCAGGGAAGGACGGCAAGAGTTGCAGGGCTTATGTCCATTTGAGATTTGGGTTTTTATGTTGTAGGTTCACATGTGGCATGTGCAAGCGCGAACTTGTACATGTCTGCTTGTGAAAATGCATATAATGTGAATCCCCAATGTAACATATCTTTGCAACTTAGATTAGATTGGATAATGCAGTGTGTGTCATCTGCAGGTTTACTACCCCGTGCGCCACGCCCTGGTGGGGCACATGGTGGGCGCCATGCAGAAGCTCAGCGTCACGGCCAACTCCTCGCTGGACTACCGCAGGCTGGCCGTGGAGCTGGCCGAGGTCATCATCAAGTGGGAGCTGCAGCGCATCAAGGACGAGGCTGACGAGCTGGAGGTAAGCCACACTCACACCATCTTTATCGCCGTGTTGATTTTATTTTATTTTATTTTATTCAGGAAAAAAACAACAAATTTCTTCGGATAATAACAATAGCATCAGTTGATTAATTAATAATTGAAAAAATTGTCTATACATTTTCCGTTAATAACAATAATATTAATAATTATAATAACAATAACAAAATCTTTGAATCTTCAAAAAGCAATTGACACTTTCATAAATAAATATAAACATCAACATACAGGCACACATACACACTTCCATACATCCACACATCATACTACGTGTTTAAACTATTAAATATTCATATATCATACACAGCAATAAAGAAATCCTCGTAGTAGCACTTAAACACGAGAACAAATACAATCCCCGCTTTCAAATATCAAATTTAGTTAGATAACTGTAAAAACTATGGTAGTGACACTGTAAAAAAGATGGTAATTCCATTACCATTTTATTGTCTATTTTGTTTTTTGGGCACGGACAATACCCCGAGTATGGAAGCATTTACACAAACTGAGTACAAATGTAACAAAACAAATGATGCGGAGCGTTTTCATCTCAGATTAGGCTCTTGGTTATTAAAGTATTTGCTCTTGTCTCAACTCCATATGTCATGATTGGTCTCACACAGGTTGTATAGATGTGCACTTAGCTATCTAATTGCATGTGTTTGGGCCTTCATACGAGACTGCTCAGACATCCTGCTGATGCAGCAGCTTTGGTGGTCAGATTTCTGAAATCTTCCAACAGATCAAATTTAATCTGGAGTTACAGTCGTTTGACGTATTCACATATTATAACTAAATTTCATGGGTAATTACACTTTTAGACAAACATTTGACGTTCGTCTAATATCCAACTCGCATCAGACTCGCACAATAAGTTCATCGTTAATCATTGTACAGAAAAGGTTCCTCCAGGAGACGTTGGCTACATCGCCATTGAAACATCGAAAATAATGTAAGTTCTCCCATAATACTGTCTCTGATATTCAAAAAGTGTAATTAACGTGGAAAATCATGCCAATCGTTTTGATTAGACATTTCATCTCCAATACATTTGAATTTAGAGACTTTTTTAGAGTTCCTAATAACGTATTGATAAATTTTTCAGGGAACAAGCGCACTCGGAATTAAACGCCCGTCTACCGAAGACTCCAGCCGATCAGTTGAGCAGCTCAAGGCCCTCAACACGGGCTGGACCAGCCCCTCCCAGTCCACTTCATCTGCTGCTGCTGCTGCTGCTGCAGGCGGGCAAACGCTGCCCAAGCCCGAGCCTGATTCCTGCAAGCCCATAGAGAGGGTGCACGCCGACATTGTGCTCAACCTGCTGCTGAGACTGGCCTGCCAGGTTCAGGTATTCCTGTGATTTAAAGATGATTGTGCTTGTCGTTCATTTTATTTTGGTATAAAGGTTATGACTCTGGAGGAAATGAAAAAGTATGTAAGGATAGAAAGAAATGGCGGTCGATCTGTAATGTTGGCGGCTAGGGTTTATTAAAGTGAAATTGGTTTTATGATTTAGTTTTTTTTTGGTGTCCATGTTTATATTATTGTTTATTGATTTAAAAAATGTAATTTGCGATGTTTGTTCCTTGACTTATAGGTTGGTATGCGGCTGACCACCCATACTGTAAAAAATGGTTCACTTTGCCAATGTCACCCCTGTTTCAGGGAAGGACGGCAAGAGTTGCAGAGCTTATGTTCATTTGAGATTGGATTTTTATATTGTAGGTCCACATGCGGCATGTGTTAGCGCGAAATTATACATGTCTGTTTGTGGGAATGCATTTAATATAAATCTTAAATGATATATATCTTTGCAGCTTAGATTAGATTAGATTAGATTAGATAAGAAGGAGGACTAACGAAGGAATTGTATTATGTTCAGTACTCAGAGTGTTAAGCGTTTATATTGACCTCTAGTTTGCAGCTGTGCAATTTCCATGCATTTCATATTAAATGATACATTTTGTCCTATGTGTTATGGACTTAGCACAAGCTAGAGGGACGACTCATAGAAAAACTCTCATTCACCCATTTGCATTAAATTATAAGAACTTGTTGTTTTCATGATTCATTCCTTTGCAAAACTGCAGGTTTATGGAATTATTTCCTGGGTATCTGGGATTGCAGACGTACTTGTTTTGGAAATGCTGCAGTGAAATAATGCCCTTGCAGTAATTTATCACAAAATGATACTTAGAATATTGTCCTTATTATTATGATCATCCATCTTATCAAGTATTATTATGGCGCCCTTGAGATGGTCCTGGACCATTAAATGGCGCCACAGGAAAGAAATCATCCATCATCATCATCACATTCATTGTTTAATCTACATTTTACAGCAACAACAATATATTTTATTTCAGCTCAGCGAAACCACAACTGTGGGTGGTTCACCGGCAGAACAACTGGCAAGGAGATGCGTCACCTTACTGAAAACAGCTCTCAAACCTGACGTGTGGCCGCAGCAGTGCGACCTCAAACTCTCGTGGTTCGATAAAGTTTTCACCAGCGTCGAAACGCCAACTCCAAACTTCGGAAACATTTGCACGGCGCTAGAACTACTAACTTTCCTCTTGGGCGTCATGAAAAGAGAACAGATCCTTGCATCGTTAAAGCCGTTACAAAGAGGGCTCGCTGCTTGCATAACAAGCACAAACGCAAAAGTCATAAGACTTGTGCACAGTCTACTTGCTAAATTAATGGAGCTATTCCCAACGGAACCGACTGGGTCTAATGTGTCCTCCAAATACGAAGAACTGGAGACTCTGTATGCTTGCGTCAGTAAAATGGTGTTTGAAGGATTGGCGAATTACGAAAAGAATCCAACGGCGAGTCCCAGTACGCTGTACGGTACTTTGATGATGTTAAAAGCGGCGTGTTTAAAGAACGAGTCATATATCGATAGGCTAATTACGCCGTTTATGAGAGTGCTTCAGCGTATGGCGAAAGAACATTTGAATCCGAATGCAACGGATGTGAGTCCAGTTTCGTCGGATCTGTTGATTTTGAGTTTGGATCTCATCAAGACGAGGGTTGTTGTGATGGGTGTGGAGATGAGGAAGACTTTTATTGGGACTATCTTGGTTGGGTTGATTGAGAAGACGCAGGATGTGAAGGTTATGAAGGCGATCACGAAGATGCTGGAAGAGTGGATGAAGAACAGGAACTCGGTGACATTGAGTCAGGCGCCGTCTATAAGGGAGAAGTCTATTTTGTTGGTGAAGATGATGCAGTATGTGGAGAAGAGGTTCCCCGATGATTTGGATCTGAATGCGCAGTATTTGGAGCTCGTGAACTATGTCTACAGGTAATATTCATTATTTTGATTTAATGAAATACTGGTAGTTCCTTGTAAATAGGGAATGCTACGCTACTAAGACACACATATAGCCTAACTTCTCGCCACGTTTCCCGAAGGGGTCGTGTGTGGCGAATGGAGCCTATTTATAGGTAAGGGGGCCGGCCTTACACCAACCACTGCACTTGAAGTGTGGATTTCCCAGCTCCCGAGGTAGCTGGACTCATTTCTTGTGAAGGCTGAGTAAACCTTGCCGGTTATTTATTTTGTATGTTCAATTCTGACACCCGCGGTGGGATTCAAACGCGAGCTCTCGGCATGGAATACAAGTACTCTGCGAGCTGAGCAATCAATGGAAGATATACAAAATCCCCTTATTTTATTATTACCGGTCAATAGCTCAGTTGGTACATTACATTCCTTGCCGAGGGCTAAGGTTGGATCCCCACTGTGGGTTTTCGAAATGATTTCTCATTTTGGTGCTTTTTTCAAATCCAAAATCAATATATCAAAAGTAAATTAGAATCCGCCTCCTCCAAAGCAGGGAAACCCCTTTTTCAAATTGGTTGGAATAACGCCAGCCCCCTTACCATAAAAAAAAAATAGGTTTCACATGCCACATGGGGTCCCTTCGGAGACAACGCAGGGAGAAGTTTCACCATATGAGCAGCCTAGTCTCTTTTTAATCTCTGAATATGGGGTATTACTATGTTTTCCTTCTCTATAATCTGTAATCTAGTTAGGATTCACATTAAATATAGTCCTACAAGCTCCTTGACTGATAGGTTGGTATCAGGGTGACCTCCCGTGCTGTAAAAATTGGTTCACTTTTGCCAATGCCACCCCGGTTTCAGGGAAAGGCGGCAGGAGTTGCAAGGTTCATGTTCATGTGAGGTTTTTAAATTTTTATTTGTATGCACACATGTAGAATGTGTAGGCGCGAACCTACATGTGCCTGTTTGTGGGCATGCATTTAATATGAGCCTTAAATGTTAACATATCTTTGCAGCTTAGATTATAGATTATAGGTTAATGTTTATCCATAGTTAATGTTTATCCATATTATTATTTGTTTATTTCTAAAATGTAATTTCTTTTGTATTTTCCTTGACTTATAGGTTGGTATACGGCTGACAACCCATGCTGTAGAAAATGGTTCACTTTGCCAATGTCACCCCTGTTTCAGGGAAGGTTGGCAGGAGTTGTATGGTTTATGTCCATTTGAGATTTGGTTTGTATGTTGTAGGTTCACATGCGGTTCACATGCTTGTGAGAATGCATGTAATGTGAATCCCCAATTGTTACATATCTTTGCAACTTAGATTAGATTAGGTACGGAGAAAATAAACAGGGAGATCACAATCACAAATGACATAGTACAAAACAAAATATGAATTTCCTTGACATCCCCAGGGACGAGCACCTGAAATCCTCTGAGCTGACCTCCAAGCTTGAGCCCGCCTTCCTGTCGGGTCTGCGCTGCAGCCAGCCGCAGATCCGCGCCAAGTTCTTCGAGGTGTTTGACGGCTCCATGAGGAGGCGCCTCCACGACAGGCTGTTGTACATCATATGCTCACAGAACTGGGACTCCATCGGGCCGCACTACTGGATCAAGCAGTGCATAGAGCTGCTGATAGTCACCGCCGTGTCAAGTATGTCTTTTTAATCTAGAAATCCAAAATATTGTCGGGCACAGAATCCGCAATGGAGACATCAGGGGATAGAGGACATCACAACAGTCCAGTATGATCCATGTTGGCAGTAGGAAGGTACATGAACAGCTGTCTAGTGTAATCTAGAACAGAGATCGAATGGTCTGGAATATGCAAGAAAGATCTCTGCTGTACCTTTATAAAGGGACTGCAATGGGGCAGCAGGAGAGTGTCGAATAAAACATTGAGCCGTGAAGTCGAAAGCCAGAGCTAGAAATCAATTGTTGTAAATTGTGAACCAAATTGTGTAAAATAAATTATTGCAGTTTAATTAAAAGAGAACACAGTAAAATCATAACATTATGATGGAACAGAACCAGACGTAGATTTTGGAGGGACCACATAGATAGTTGTCGAATCAAGGATTCTCATTCACTTTCGCCTGTCCATCGCCTTTGCTCTCCAGCTATGTATGTCTACCTTGGTTGCATCTGCATTGACACTGTCCATCCGGAGCATTTATGTCCTTCCTGGTTTCCTTTTGCCTTGTGGTAATGAGAGGGTTAGATGCATCATGGGGTTGGCGTCGTCCATTCTAATTATGTGACCAGCCAACTACAGGCGATGAAACTTATCACATCAGGTTCACTGTAGATGTTGTTTTGTTGCAAATTGTTTTTTTACAAAATATTCTAGTGGGTACAGATTTGTAGTTATTTTTTTTTAAATTTGAATTCTGTCTTTTTTCCAGGCACCCAGATTCACATTTCCAACGAGCAGAACCTCCTCCCCAGTATCGCGTCTGTAATCAACCTTGCCGACTGCGACGAGAAGAAGAACTTTGTGATCTACACCAGCATGAAGGAGGAAGTGACGGACAGCTACGAGAGCCTTGACCAGGACAAGGAGGACGTCCTGGATATGGACCTTTCCAGTGTGGACTCCAATTCAAATAATAGAAGGGATGAACCTGATAAGCAGGCTCCTAACAGGTTTGTGCTGTTGTTTTTGGTAATTTGAATCTTCTGACTAATTTTGTTAAATCTGCTGTTGATTTGGATAACCAAATGTGTGTTAACCAAGAAACAATTGTATTTAAGGAAATGCGATTGTAGACATGTGTTCTTTTCTGTTAGACATAAGATAAGCAGTGTTGCTGTTTTTTTTGGATTTTGTTTTTGTGATACAATATAGGTTTTAGCTTTTAGCATACAAATGTCTTTACAGAGTAGTCGTAGACTATCAAAGAATAAGGATTGAAAACTAGGAAAAGAATGAAAAGGACTCACCAATAATCCCTTGTGGTGTTTTTGTTTGTTAAGTCTCCTCTTCCGCGTTGTTCACTTCGCTGCTGCTTTGGGCGTGTTGGTTCAAGCTTTAGAACAATTGTCCTTCAATTAAACTGAGGTACAAACTTTTGATTGTAAGTATTATTGATGAAAAGTAAGGGAAGGCTAATTTAGGCAAAAGGATAAAGAGTCTAGCAACCTATGGCCCGTTAACACTTAAGGACTGTTTTCCATGATCTGTTGTGATCCATTGGAGCGAGAGCTTCCGAGTGTACAATGGGCTTCTTCAGCGTGATCTTACATCAAACAGTTGTATCAATGCTGTTGAACTGTTCTTATCATATACTGTATAACCACCATTGAATTGTAACTACTAATGACTTTGTAATGCTGATTGTTTGCTGCAGACAACACGCCCTCACGCAGATGATCAGCAAGCAGTCGGAGTTCCTGGAGACGGCGCGCAAGGTGCGCACAGAGCAGCTGCTGGTGGCTGCGGCGCAGCTCTGTCACATGGACGAGCAGCTGGCCCACTGGGTGTGGATCAACATGTTCCCCAAGCTCTGGAGCATTCTGGATGAACGCCAGCTGACGGTCAGTCCCACATAATGATATTCCTACACATGGTAGCTCTGCCACATGGACGAGCAGCTGGCCCACTGGGTGTGGATCAACATGTTCCCCAAGCTCTGGAGCATTCTGGATGAACGCCAGCTGACGGTCAGTCCCACATAATGATATTCCTACACATGGTAGCTCTGCCACATGGACGAGCAGCTGGCCCACTGGGTGTGGATCAACATGCTCCCCAAGCTCTGGAGCATTCTGGATGGTTTATTTCAAATCTTAAATTGAAATACCGGCAAGGTGTAGGTACTCTGCCTTCACAAGAAATGGGAACCAGCGCCCTTGAGAGCTGAGAAAGCCTACACTTAGTATATGCGTGGTATTTATTTGTGTGTTTATTTCCAGACCCTGATATCGGAGATGGTCCCGTTCATCTCATCAGGGACGCACGTCATCCAAAAAGAGCCGCAGTCTCAGCTGAGCGCTATCACCACATTTGTGGAGGCTCTGTCCAGATGCAATCCCCCTGTCGTCATCAAACCGTGAGTTTAGCAGTTATTCATTTCATTGATAGCCACTGGATATGAAGGAATTGAAAGAGGTATGTCAGGATAGGAAAAAATGGAGGCAACTCTGCAGAGGCTCTGGCCACCCCTAGCGGAATGGCGACAGAGTTACAGTTACACTTCATTGCATTCACTCTGTAGTGACGCCTCTGCCTAACCCTCTTTTAGAAGATGCTTTTTCATTAAATCCCCCTAGAATATAAAATTCAACGGCCTCCCCATACAAAATAGTTGTGCGTTAATGGCATTCAAACTGAAGAACTCCTGAACAGATGCACGTCATATTCACAACAAATATTGTTCAGGACTTGGGATGTGCTTCCTCATCATTAGTAGATTTTAAATTGTTGTTTTTTAAATAAATAAACATGATCAATCACAACACCTTTTTATGTAAAACCTATGCGAGAAACAAAACTCATTTTGACATTCGAATTTCAAATAAATTGCCAGCACGAAGACATAGGCTTCAAAGTTGCCATCGTTGCCATTGCCAAGTCGATTCTTTTTCGGTTGAATTCCGTTGAGTACCTACCTATATTCTTTATTTATTTCAAAATTATACTTCAACCAGTTATAACATGTATTTTTTAGAAATAATGACGATCGATTAGGTCAACTTTTTATATGAAACCGTACTTATTGCGGCATTTAATTTTTTTAAAGTATTATTACAATATACAATCTAAGTTGCATAGACGCATTAACATTTATAATTCATATTCAATGCACTCCTCTTCGGAGACACGAGTGAGTTTGCGCTTACAAATGCTGCATGTGTATTTACAAATAAAAATTTCAGCCTCTCATGACCATAAGCCCTGCAACTTTTGCTGACCTTTTCAGAAACAGGGGACACATTTGTTAAGTGAACCCATTTATGCGATATGGGTGGTAAGCCTCATACTAACCCTTAAGTCAAGGAATTTGAGTTTGAAAAATCCTTAAACAACGGTAATCTTAATTTATAATCTAAAGTTGCAAAAAAAGTTATTTGATGATTCAAATTGAATGCACGCCCACAAACTGGCAAATGTCATTTCACGCTAACATATAGTTGTGGCGCTTGATTTTTTTTCAAATATTAGAATATATAATCTAAGTTGCACAGATACAATAACTTTTATAATTCATATTCAATGCATGCCCCCCTGGAGACACGAGTGGGTACGCGCTTATTAATGCTGCATGTGAACTTACAAATTAAAATTAAGGCCTCTAATGAACATAAGCCCTGCAACTTTGGCCAACCTTTTCAAAAACAGGGGGAACATTTGTCAAGTGAACCATTTTTTTCGATATGGGTATTCAAGCTCATACTTACCTATCCGTCAAGGATTTGAGTTTGAAAAATCCTTCAACAACGTTAAATTTAATTTATAATCTAAAGTTGCAAAAAAAGTTATTTGATGATTCAAATTGAATGCACGCCCACAAACTGGCAAATGTCATTTCACGCTAACATATAGTTGTGGCGCTTGATTTTTTTTAAATATTAGAATATATAATCTAAGTTGCACAGATACAATAACTTTTATAATTCATATTCAATGCATGCCCCCCTGGAGACACGAGTGGGTACGCGCTTATTAATGCTGCATGTGAACTTACAAATTAAAATTAAGGCCTCTAATGAACATAAGCCCTGCAACTTTGGCCAACCTTTTTAAAAACAGGGGGAACATTTGTCAAGTGAACCATTTTTTTCGATATGGGTATTCAAGCTCATACTTACCTATCCGTCAAGGATTTGAGTTTGAAAAATCCTTCAACAACGTTAAATTTAATTTATAATCTAAAGTTGCAAAAAAAGTTATTTGATGATTCAAATTGAATGCACGCCCACAAACTGGTAAATGTCATTTCACGCTAACATATAGTTGTGGCGCTTGATTTTTTTTAAATATTAGAATATATTATAATCTAAGTTGCACAGATACAATAACTTTTATAATTCATATTCAATGCATGCCCCCCTGGAGACACGAGTGGGTTCGCGCTTATAAATGCTGCATGTTAACTTACAAATTAAAATAAAGGCCTCTAATGAACATAAGCCCTGCAACTTTTGCCAACCTTTTCAAAAACAGGGGAAACATTTGTCAAGTGAACCATTTTTTGCGATATGGGTATTCAAGCTCATACTTACCTATCCGTCAAGGATTTGAGTTTAAAAAATCCTTCAACAATGTTAAATTTAATTTATAATCTAAAGTTGCAAAAAAAGTTATTTGATGATTCAAATTGAATGCACGCCCACAAACTGGCAAATGTCATTTCACGCTAACATTTAATTGTGGCACTTGATGTTTTTAATTTTAGAATATAAATCTAAGTTGCATACATACATTTTATAATTCATATTCAATGCATGCCCCCAAGCAGACATGAGTGACTTTGCGCTTACAAATGCTGCATGTGTAATCACAAATAAAAATTTCAGCCTCTCATAACCATAAGCCATGCAACTTTTGCCGACCTATTCAGAAACAGGGGGAACATTAGTTAAGTGAACCCATTTATGCGATATGGGTGGTAAGCCTCATACTTACCCTTAGGTCAAGGAATTTGGGTTTGAAAAATCCTTAAACAACGGTTATCTTAATTTATAATCTTAAGTTGCAAAAAGAGTTTTGATGATTCAAATACAATGCACACCCACAAGCTGGCAAATTTTCTTTCACGTTAACATATAATTATGGCACTTGATGTTTTTAATTTTAGAATATAAATCTAAGTTGCATACATACATTTTATAATTCATATTGAATTCATGCCCCCAAGCAGACATGAGTGAGTTTGCGCTTACAAACGCTGCATGTGTAATTACAAATAAAAATTTCAGCCTCTCTTGACCATAAGCCCTGCAATTTTGCCGACCTTTTCAGGAACAGAGAAACATTCGTTCAGTGAACATTTTTTTAGGTATGGGAGGTCAGCCTCATACCTCATGCTTCATACAAGATACTCAGAACATGAAAGAACTAAATAACCCTTTTACCGCAATTTTTTTTTTCAAATTACTTCTTAAAGCATTTAATTACTATGAAGGAGGTGTGAGGAAAAATTATTGCGAAGCCAGACTTACACTGCCCGAAGGGCCTAGCAGACAACCGTGCGCAGCACGGTCAGTCTGCTAGTAAATAAATAAAATATTTGTCATGCTCGATGCCTTGTTCACACATTTTTTTTCATTTGCCATACTGCTTTGAAAAGAAGAAGAAGAAAAAACGAATACTCTAAAAAAATGCTGTGAACAATATTAATCTATATTCTGGTGAAATTACTTTTCACTTTCGAGATCTCACCACGGATATAAGTGTAATGTGTTTTGTTGATAATAGGGCACTGATGAAGGGTATTGATATGTTTGTATTGCAGTCCCCTGATGAAGTACCTGGGGAAGTCGCACAACCTGTGGCACCGCATGACCCTCAGCATGGAACAGATGGCCTTGGATGCCTCCCTCGCCACCAAACTGAAGAGAGAGGCCTCCGACTGTTATGACTTTGAACCGGAGATCACACACCAGACTGTAAGCACTGTACAAATTCATATTAAGTTATAACAACAGATTTGAGATAATCACTTTTATATGTACCCACAGACTTAGGAGTTACCAAGCTATCCACACAAATGTTTTTATTCTGATTTAACATCAGGGGTGGGGGTAGAACAAACACGCAAGCAATGAAGGAACTTACAAAGGAGAGATCTTACGTCGTATCGTGATAGCTACATAAGACAAGGTGAGCTAGACCTGATCAGGAAATACCAGGGTGTGAGTAACAGCTCCAAGATAAAGCTTATCAGGAGTCTGGTCCACTCCATTTTTCTCTATCTCTATGCTGCTGAAACATGGACCATAAAAGCAGTAGAAAAGAGGGTAATTTTGTATTCTGTGTTAGTTTCTATTTACACCTGAAGATGGGAGGTACTGCTTCTCCCGAAACTGGTCGTGTACAGAAATAAACTCATGTGAATTAAAACAAAGCAATTTTTATTTTAATCTCAGAAAAGAGGGAAATTGATGCGTTTGAAATAAGGGAGTTACACTTAGATCGTTTGACTCCGGCCAGTAAATGTACATGACAAATTCTTCAGTTCTTCGGACACGTCCGTGGCAATGTGGATAGCCTGAAACGACTGGTTGTGATTGGTAACCTGGAGGAGAAAAGAGGAATAATAAAATCCCCCACACAATCAAGTGAAACAGCAGGCATCTCGGTTGCTGGAGCGCAGAAAAAGAAAACTGGAGAGGAGTGAGTGCTTCCACAAGGGTCGCAACCCTCAGCAATGAGGAATAAGACAAAGAAGAAGATAAAAAACAATTGTATTTAAAGAAATGCGATATTAGACATGTGTTCTTTTCTGTTTGACATAAGATAAGCAGTGTTGTTGTATGTGTTCCAGGATATTCTAGACTCTCTGAGTGACATGTATGAGCTGCTGTTTGAAGAGGACATGTGGTCGGGCCTGTGGCAGAAGCATGCACACTACAGGGAGACCAATGTGGCCATTGCGTACGAACAGCAGGGATTCTTCGAACAGGCGCAGGTATGATCCTTATAATGATTTTACTTGACCGGTCCGCAGTCCAGGTGGTAACACTTCGGACTCGTAACTGGAAGGTCGTGGGTTCGAATCCCGGCGGAGCACAGAAAATATACCATTTATATTTTCAAATTTGCTCTTCGCTGGGTTGAAAAAATTCATAAACCTTTACCAAAGACCGGTCATCAAAAGGTCCATCCAGCCTTACAACAACTGGGTCTTGCTTGAGAATTGGCGCTTTCTACAGCGACGACCAAGCTCGCAGAGGGCTCTTGAGGTGTGATACACACAAAAACAGCGCTCACCAAAAAAATCAGCCTTATTTATTTATTTATTTATTTATTTATTTACTTGGTCGTTTTACAGCATTTGTTGTTGTTTATTCAGCACAAAAAGAGAAAAGCATTCATGAAGAGAGTGATGAATGTTGAGGAGATGAAAGAAGTGTGCAAGGACAGGACAAAGTGGCAATGAAATGCACAGGTAATGGCCACCTCTAGTGAAAAGGCTGCTGGATGCAGCAACAGTAATAAAAACAGAAATGCAAAAACACCACCAAGCTGCACGCATAGTGAAATTTTTTAATGTGTTGTCTCCGAAGGGGACGCATGTGGCGTGTGGAGCCTATTTATTGTGAAGCTAGTCTTATGCTAGCCATTTCAATTGGCGTGGAGGTTTCCAGCTACTGAGTAGGTGGATCTTATTTCTTGTGAAAGCCACCATTGTTGGGGATCGAACCCTGACACGGAATGCACCAACCAACTGAGGTATCAACTGGGTAGAAGAAAAATGCAATGAAACTATGAATGTTAATTTTACTAAATGCTACGTGAACAGTTTCTACCCGACGGTATGAGGCTGACCACCCACACTGTAAAAAATGGTTCACTTTGCCAATGTCACCCCTGTTTCAAGGAATGTCGGCAAGAGTTGCAGGGCTTATGTTCATTTGAGGTTTGGATTTTATTTGTAATTACACAATCAGCATTTGTAAGCGCGAACTACACGTGTTTGTTTGTGGGCATACATCTGAGAGCTTTGAATGAATATATCCTTGCAACTTAGATTATAGATTATAGATCAGATTATAGATCTGTCCTCCGTCTCTTAAGGAAACAAACTCTAAAACAACATGCTTTTTACAGGGAGCATATGACATAGCAATGTACAAACTAAAACAAGACTGCACCATGGGACCAGCTCCATACTCCATCCAGAAGGAATGTCTGCTGTGGACCAATCACTGGATCAAATGTGCCAAAGAGCTGAACCAGTGGGACCTCCTGCTGGAGATAGGACAGACTCCTGGAGAGAGGAATCCATTCCTCATCCTGGAGAGCTCGTGGAGGAACCCCAACTGGGCGCAGATGAAGGGAGCCCTGGCCGAAGTGGAGTACAGCTGTCCCAAGGAAATGAGTAAGTCCTATGTGGATGAGTTACCCCCGTATTCTTGTCTAATACTCCTGTAGTATAAGGGCCTTTTCATGCATTACCGGGCAAACTGTGTGAGGGCTTTCATACATTACTGACTTCTGACCCGGTCCTGGATAGAAAAAGCCTGACCTGGGCTGGCAGTCTCATCACCACGGTAATTCTTACCTACCGAATATCGGTAATATTTGTATGAAAAGCTGTCAATCCAAGATGGCCGCGAGTAAAGAACTAATTAGTCTTCATACAAATATTACCAATATTCGGTAGGTAAGAATTACCATGGTGATGAGACTTCCAGCCCTGGCAGAATGTGTCTAGTTGTGAAATGGCTATAACAGGATGACCCTGATTTTTTTTAATTTGTCCATATTCGCCAATCAAAAAAAAGTGGGAACAAGCAAGAGATTCATGAAAGCTTTTGTATCCAGAAATAGGAAAGGGGCCGTCTAGAGCAGTGGCTCCCAACCTCCCGACCGAGAAAGGAGTAGTAGAGAGACGAAGAGACCTTTCGTTTCTCTCATAATAGGTCAGGGAAAAAGTTCTTCGTATTTTATATGAAAGTTCAGGTCATTTTTTATCAAAGTTAATTAACATTTAATTACAATACATATGTGCCATTTTGTTCGTAGACCATCTGCCATCTTGTAGGTAGAGACATGATCCCATTGCTGTAGAAATTTTGAGACTTCTGATCAAAAAAACGCAACAAGTAGTTTTGGCAGTCCTCTCTTGATGTTAACCTGACACTGCCTAAAAAAATCTGAAGAGACGAAACGGGTGGAAATCTGAAAGTGCAAGGTCAGGGCTATATGGCGGATGCAATTACACCTTCTAGCCAAACTCCCTTAATTTTTTCCGAGTGGCTAAAGATGTATGTGGTCTAACGTTATCATTATGAAAGACCACGCCCTTTCTATTAATCAATTCCGGCCGCTTTCTCTCAATTTCTTGCTTTAATCTCATCAGTTTTTGGCAGTAGAGATCCGAATCGATGGTTTTGCCCGGCGGTAAAAGCTCATAATGAACAATGCCCATCCAATCCTACCATAGACACAGCATCATCTTATTGCGAGTTAACTCAGGTTTTGCCACAGTCTGTGAAGCCTGACCGACCTTTGACCACAGCCTTTTTCGGACGTTCTTGTCATACGTGATCCACTTTTCATCACCAGTTATCAATCTCTTCAAAAACGGTTCGGTTTCATAACGTCTCAATAAAGAATCGCAAATAAGTACACGGTTCATTTAATTACTTTCAGTGAGCTCGTGTGGCAGCCAAATATCCAGCTTTTTTGTGTACCCAGCTTCTTTCAAATGGATCAAAACTGTTTTGTGGTCAATTCCCAGCTCTTCAGCTATGTTGTAACTGCTGACATGCTGATCTTGCTCCACTTTTTCAAAAATAGCGTCCATTTTATCCGTAACAGGGCGACCAGAGCGAGGTGCATCTTTGACATCAAAATTCCCGAATTGAAAACGCTTAAACCAACTTTGTGCTACTCTTACTGACACTGCATTAGGTCCATAAACGTCACAACTATTTTTCGCGGCTTGCGTTACATTTTTTTCTTTTTTTGTAATAAAATTTTAAAATGTATCTAACTTCTTCATTCGATTCGCTCATTTTGACCGAAATAAAAACAAATGAAAAATATCAGGAAACAAAATTTTCACAATTTTATTATTTTTTTGAAATGCCCCCTTTTTAATGTGACGAAAACCAGCCAAAGATATTTCATTACATTAAACATACTATATGCGAAAATACTTTTTCCCCAACCTAATATTTTCTTTTTTTTTTTCACATTGACTGTGTTTCTAGAAAAATCGAGAAATTCAGTTTGTTTACACTCTCTCCCCCCTTTCTCCTCCGTCGATAATTTTGATGTAAAGGCCATTTTTGCTTGTACTGAGAAATCCGAGTTGCAGAGCTTATGTTCATTTGAGATTGGGTTTTTATATTGTAGGTCCACATGCGTTATGTGTTAGCGCAAAATTATTCATGTCTGCTTGTGGGAATGCATTTAATATAAATCTTAAATGATATATATCTTTGCAGCTTAGATTAGATTAGATTAGATTAGACGTCTAGCACTCCTCAACCTTTCCTTTGAGAGTACCACCTTTTGGACAATTTAGGTACTAATACTTTTTTCCTTTGAGAGCCCATTTTTGACTTATGTGCATTTTTGTTATTGTTGTAGGTTGGCAAGTGAACCTGTACCGCGGCTTCCTGAACATCTGCCAGCCAGGCGAGCAGCACCTCACCTCCGTGGAGCGGCACGTGGAGAACGCCTCCACGCTGTGCATGAGGGAGTGGAGGAGGCTGCCCCCCCTGGTGTCCCACGCGCACCTGCCCCTGCTGCGCGCTGCCCAGCAGATCATGGAGCTCTCCGAGGCTGCGCAGATACACCAGGTGGCGTGGACATCCTAGTAGAATAGTGGTTAATGCCTCCACGCTGTGCATTGAAGTTTTGTGTGCCAGACCTGTCAAACAAACAAGGGACACTTAATAATCATGTACTTACATGTAAAATCCTGTGGTATCTTTTGCTTTCTCCGTCTTGTGTTTTGACACCAATAAATGTACATGCCATGATGTATTATAAAATACCTTTTTTCTTTCAAAACTGGCACATCTAGTAACCTAAACAATTAAAATGTATGAACACAATTCCCGCTCAGAGGTGGTGTTTTTATCGCCTAAATATTGGAGGAATTTTCTGGCTTCCCTCACACTCCTCAGTTTATGGTGAAATCACACAGGGAGCATCTTTGTTCTCTTTCTAACTAAGGATGATTTGTGCTTAGGTGAACTACATTTGCTGTCTCAAATTTACTCAAAAGAATATTGAATTTTATCAGCAGTTTTTTATTTGCAGGGTCTTTTGAATGGTCGTCCGACATCGCTACACGACATGAAGGCCATCGTCAAAACTTGGCGAAACCGTTTGCCCGTCGTCGCCGACAATCTTTCCCACTGGGGCGCCATTTTTACATGGAGGCAGCACCACTACACGTTCATAGCCACGCACTACGAAAACGAAACCGATCAAGGCTCCAACCACTCCATGTTGGGAGTCCATGCGAGCGCACAAGCTATTATCCACTTTGCCAAAATAGCGAGAAAGCATAACCTATCGGGAGTATGTTTAGATTCATTACAACGTATCTACACAATACCAAGCGTGCCAATTGTGGATTGCTTCCAGAAAATACGCCAACAAGTAAAGTGTCACTTACAAATGTCGTGGACTAACGGAAAGTCTGAGCTTCAAGAGGCTTTGGATATGATTGAGTATACAAATTTTAAATACTTTACGAAGGATATGACTGCGGAGTTTTACGCGTTTAAAGGGCTGTTGTTGGCGCAGCTTGGAAGGTCCGAGGAGGCCAACAAGGCGTTCTCTGCTGCCGTCCAACTGCACGACACGCTGGTGAAGGCGTGGGGCATGTGGGGAGACTATCTGGAGCAGATCTTCACCAGGGATCCCCGACAGATCACGGTTGGGGTATCAGCAATGACGTGTTACCTGCATGCGTGTCGGCACCAGAATGAATCAAAGTCTAGGAAACATCTGACAAAGGTAAATGATAATAAATCATCCTTTTATATAACTTTCGGGTATTTTGACAAGTTTACTTAAGTTCATTGACTTATAGGTTGGTATGCGGCTGACCACCCATGCTGTAGAAAATGGTTCATTTTGCCAATGTCACCCCTGTTTCAGGGAAGGTCGGCAGGAGTTGCAGGGTGTATGTCCATTTGAGATTTGGTTTTTATGTTGTACGTTCACATGCGGCATGTGCAAGCGCAAATTTGTACGTGTCTGCTTGTGAGAATGCATGTAATGTGAATCCCCAATATCTTTGCAACTTAAATTAGATTAGACAGACTGTTATGGGAGAACTCTGAAGTAAAAAGATAACAATTGTTTTAATTCCATACATAATTTTTAACTACGCTCGAGGGTACGTAATCTTAAATTAAGTACGTCGTAATCGTAATCGTAAGTAATCGTAAATTAGGTACGGCCGTTCCCTTATTTCCCCTTTTTCCCCCATATTACTAAAGTAAATGAACCCTTATTTGTTAATGTTAAACTTATCTTTTAAATATACCACCCTTCCCAAAATACAAGTAAGCAACACAAGGAAAGAACCCCACGCCCTGAGAGTGATGCTGATGAGAGCTAGCCGGATGTAAGTATCCTGGAGATACCTTCCATTTTAAACATAACATTACTTAAAAAATATATGGTCGTGATCCTTGAAATGCACTCCACACGACCATAGTATTTTCAACCGTTTTCCCCACCACTGCAATTACCCTATTGTATTGAGTCATTTTTTTAAAGTAATATGCCGTTGTCATTGGTCAGGTGCTGTGGATGTTGAGCTACGACGACAGCAAGGGCAGCTTAATGGAGGCCGTGGACAAGTACTCGGTGGGCGTGCCCCCCATACAGTGGCTGCCCTGGATACCCCAGCTGCTCTGCTGCCTAGTGCAGTACGAGGGCACCGTCATCCTCAACCTGCTTAGCCAAGTAAGTTCCTGCAGGGACTAGGCTAGTCCTACCTATAACCAGGTATTACAACACTTGAGGAGTTTCCAGTGGGAAGATACCAGGGAGACCATACAGGGATACCAGGGCATCCACAGGGCCACTCGGGAGGCGGTGCAGCGTTTTCCTGCTGCAGCTAGGCTAGACAAATCAGTCAACATTGGTGTACAGTAAAGAAAAAAGACAAGATAACAGAAATACATCAAATATAAATGCAAGTGGCTTGAGCAGTATTAGTAGCATGATAACAGTAAATTCCTCTAGTGAAGTGTTCTTTGATCTGTAGGTCACTAATCCTAGGGGGGATGCAAAAGACTCACTCGGGGCGTTGCTGGCAAAGGATAAAGGCAAGGTTCTACACTACAATAAAAATACAACTTATTTATGGTGGTATATAATATGTTATTCACAAAACATCTTGATTTTTTTATTAACCTCCTTGACTGATAGGTTGGTATGAGACTGAACCCCCGTGCTTTAAAAATTGGTTCACTTTTACCAATGCCATCCCGGTTTCAGGGAAAGGCGGAAGAAGTTGCAAGGTTTATGTTCATGTGAGGATGGGTGAAAACCATCAGCGCGCTAGAGATTAATCAATTATTTTCTTGGTCTTCTTCCCTTTGACATTACCTTTGTATACTCTTTTTGGCGGTTGTTAGTAATCCATTCTATCTAAATGTCAGATTATTCTCATTGTACTCGTTAGCACTTACACTAGTCTTACATTATATTTATAAAAGACTCATTATAGACCATATTATCTTTCAGAGATTTACCAGGTTCTGTATCTTGATGTCAGTAATCAATATGTTGATGGAATTTTAATTTTATTCTTCCAGGTGGGTCGCATATTCCCGCAGGCAGTCTACTTCCCCATCCGGACACTGTACCTGACCCTAAAGATAGAGCAGCGCGAGAGGTACAAGAGTGCGGAGCTGGCGGCTCAGGCGGGGAGGAACTCCCTGCAGAGCAACAACTCTCTGGTAATCTATCTGACATATGTGGGAGAGGTACAAGAGTGCGGAGGATTATTGTCTGATAGAACTAACATTGATGTTTTGAATTCCAGTCTGGGGAGCTGAGCGACATGAACAGCTCGCAGGGCTCCAGCATCTCCAGCAGCGCCACAGCGGCAGCAGCAGCAACAGGAGCAGCAACCAGCACGGAGACTGGCCCCATCAAGGCCACGCTGCCCATGTGGCGCTGCTCCAAGATTATGCACATGCAGAGGGACATACACCCCACAGTGCTGTCTTCCCTGGAGGGCATCGTGGACCAGGTCACTGCATTTCGCTTCTCTATATAAGCTCAATCTCTATTCAGCCTTAGTGGGCTATTATGTTCAAAATGCCTATCCCATTCCTCAAAATTCAAGATAAGAACTTCCATTGTTTGGCCAGTTGTGTTTTCACTCTCGGGACTGTAGCTGAGGGTGACAGGTGGTACATCTGTACCAACGCGTAGCTTAGGTCCGTGTTTCAAGACCCCAACATCCCCTGAACTGCTCAAGTTCTACCTAAATGCGTTCCAACTTACTCTGCCTGACCCGAGTAACCTAGTCCGATGGGGGAAATCTACTAACAAAGTATGCCCGTCGTGTAAGGAGTCCATAGGCACGGCCAAACATATGCTTTGTGGTTGCAAAATACTGCTTGATAGAGGCCAATATTCCTACCGCCATGATAAAGCCCTCGAAATCATCAGAGAGGCTATTAACCTATCCATTGCACGAACCAGGAAAGTACTAACGAGTAATGGCTTCAAGAGGGTCAACTTTGTAAAAGCTGGAGCGAATAAACTGCCCAAAGGTAGAACTAAACCATCCTCAATCTTGGGAGCAGCAAAGGACTGGCAATTGCTGATGGACACACATGAGAAGCATTACCAAATGCCTTCAGAGGGCTCTTGAGGTGTGATACACACAAAAACAGCGCTCACCAAATAAATCATCCTAATATTATTATTATATTCAGATATCTGTAGACATACTCATATTCTCAAAGGCGACAAAGCATGTGATACTTGTCGAACTTACAGTCTCATGGGAAACCAACATTCCAAAGGACCACAACTTCAAAGTTAACAAGTATTGCAACTTGGTTGACCGGATAGTGAGAAACGGATTTAAGACTGAACTCTTCGCCGTGGAAGTCGGAGCGAGAGGGCTACTGGTGAAATCGCTCTACAGCCTCTTCAAGAATCTAGGCCTCCCAAGAGCGGCGCTGAGCTCATATATGGAGAGAGCCTCGAGAGCATCACTGGAGGCATCCTACAGGATATGGATAGGTAGAGAGAGGGAGGTCGAAGGCAGGACTGGTGGTTCTCCGCGTCCTAGTCATCGCAGACTAGCTGATGAGGGCTTGATGCGAGCCGAAACGTCACGCGCGCTAGGAGAACTATAGAGCGGCCGCTCACTAGTCCTGCCTCGTCTGACACCCTCCTCTATTGCCAATGGGCCCGGATATGTTCGGTGAAGCCATTGAAAGCTGAGTTCAACATCTTCCTTTTTAGTGATGAAATCAAGAAGACATGTAGTACGTGCAGAGTACTTCAGAATAATCAGAAATGTCTTGGATGGTGCCAAGCAACTTGGACGTCCCAGGATGCGGTGAGCAGACTACATTGAAGCCGACACTGAAGTTCTGGGAGTAAAGCGTCCATGGAGAGAAGCGGCACAAGGTAGAGAGTCCTGGAGAATTGAGGTGCGGGAGGCCCTGAGCCTTCGAGGCTTTTGAACTGTAGAAAGGAAGTAATTAAGTCAAGTTTATGTGTGTTGGCAGATGGTTTGGTTCCGAGAGTAGTGGTAGGAGTTGCTCCTGCAGGACTTGGCCAAGTGCTACGCCACTGCCTTTACAACCTTGTGTTTGATGAATTGTGAATCAGTGACAATTGTAGTTGACAATGAATGTGCGTTGTATGTGTCCGCAGATGGTCTGGTTCCGAGAGAACTGGTACGAGGAGGTGCTGCGCCAGCTGCGGCAGGGCCTTGCCAAGTGCTACGCCATCGCCTTTGACAACCGCGGCTCAGTCAGCGAGGCCACCATCACCCCGCACACCCTCAACTTTGTCAAGAAGCTCGTCTCTACTTTTGGTATTGGAATTGGCATGAGTAGGTGGCAGTGTTTTTGCGTAGCGTAGGGCTTCTCTCTCTTTCTATCTCTTTATCTCTCTCGGCAGCTTAGACAGAAAATAAATAAGCAGTCAATGTGAAACCTTGGCCACAGATTCATCCGCTTAGCAATTACAATGCAATCCATATTCGCAAACAAAGCTAGGAGAGCTCAGAATGCTATGAGGGAATTTAATGTAGGCATCGATCAACACAGATATCTTTACTCCAAGTTTAAAGCACTGCGTAAACTCCCCTCTATGGCGTAAATAGAAAAAATGTATGGGAGGTGCAACCCCATCCCTAGTGAGTGTTTTTTTATTTTTTTTCTTCTACAACTACTACTAGATAGAATACAAAACACTGAAATAAGGAATAAGTGCAGTGTGGAAGTCATTGTAAGATGGGGAACACAAATACGATGATACTGGTACTAACATTTGTCAACGACGTTACCATGTTGAAAGCACCGGTTCCCATAGATCACCGAAGTTAAGCAACATTGGGCGCGGACAGTACTTGGATGGGTAACCGCTCAGGTACACTGCGTGTCGTTGGCATCTTGGACCGGTCCGTATTCCGTAGTGGCAACACTTCGGACTCGTAAATGGAAGGTTGTGGATTCGGATCCCGGCGGAGCACAAAAATATACCATTTATATTCCGAATGTGCTCTTCGCTGGGTTGAAAAATTCATAAAAAACCTTTACCAAAGACCGGTCACTGAAAGGTCCATCCAACCTTACAACAACTGGGTCTTGCTTGAGAATTGGCGCTTTCTACAGCGACGACCAAGCTCGCAGAGGGCTCTTGAGGTGTGACACACACAAAAACAGCGCTCACCAAATAAATCATCCTAATATTATTATTATAAATAATTATAAAAAATTATAAAAAAAACAGAGTTTTATTTTCACAAATTGAGTATTTTATTCCACCTCAAGTACTTTCGACTTATTCACGTCATTATCAAGAGGATACTCATTTCATTATCAAGAGAAAACTCTGTGTTTTTTTTATAATTTTTTATAATTATTTATAAAAATGAATTTTCACTGTGTGAATACACAAACTTTAAAAAAGTCTAATATTATTATTATTATTATTAACATGCAAATACAATGGGAAATGATAGGATCCCACGTATTGCTCTTCAAGGGAAACCAACTAGAAGGTGACCTTCAGGAAGACCCTGAAGAAATGGCATGATAGCTGGCCGTCTAGATCACAAGAGGAAGTAGCGGCACAAACAGATCCTCTATGAAAGGAAGATTTTTTTACTTATGCCATTGTGAAATAAATTCCAGTATGGGGACGGAACATTTTTAAATCTGGAACTCTTTTCTTGGCGAGCAAACGTCAGTCTTGTATGGGACTGCCGACCTTAGCAACCAATAACAAAATATTTGTATGCATTTTCCCTAGCAAGCCTGCTGGATGAGGACACATTATTGTCTATGCCAATTCACATGTGGACCTCATTATTGAAGTGGCTTTGAAAAACATATTTTCTATCTTTCATACAAGACTTGAAATCCTTAGTGAAAATCTTTAGAAATCTTCAAAAGAGACGGAAACAAGAAAGCGTAATTATGAAAATCTGAATAATAATAATATTAGGATGATTTATTTGGTGAGCGCTGTTTTTGTGTGAATCACACCTCAAGAGCCTTCTGCGAGCTTGGTCGTTGTTATAGAAAGCGCCAATACTCAAACAAGACCCAGTTGCTGTAAGCCTGGATGGATTTAGTGACCGGTCTTTGGTAAAGGAATATTAATTTTTCACCCAGCGAAGAGCGTATTTGAAAATATAAATGGTATATTTTTTGTGCTCTGCCGGGATTCGAACCCACAACCTTTCATCAGGAATTTAACATTTTCATGAAATATTTAATCTAATTTTATTGTAATTTATTTTTTATTTCTATGAACATGAAACTTTAAAAAAAAAGATTTTTCACTCAAGGCTTCCACACTAAAAGAGCTGTTAAAAAACGTTTGCGCGGTTTGAAAGAGTTTGAAAGAACCCCATAGCTTGTTCCTTTCTTTTTACTCATTAAATAAATACTTATACACCACTTTTTGCATAATTTCCAAAGGGAAACCGACGGGAATCCTGTCATTAGGACTCTGTGCACTGTCTGTCCAACTACAGTGAAAAATGACTGTATCGTCATAGGACTCATCCTATAGTGGCCCTAGTGTGAGCATTGTTTGCGAATATTGATGTACAACTTTTCTACTTTGTATCTTTCTTTCAGATGTGCCGTTCTTATAATTTCTTGTGCCGTATCTTCTGTCCCGCACTTCTGTCTCTTTTATTTACCGCTCCCGTCACAGGGAAAGGCGGCAAGAGTTGCAGAGCTTATGTTCATTTGTAGTTTGGGTGTTTTTTTTGTATTACACAATCAGCAGCTGATTCCGTTATCTGTGAGAATAAATAGGCCCATTCGGCAAATGCAAGTCTTTATCTGCACTGACAATTAGCTATGATGTCTGCGAGTCCTATGTGACTCATTCTGAAGACATTTTCCCTCCAAAATGGCCTCCTGGATCTGCTCCTTCACGCTATGTCCTTTATTTCACTGGATTTTCATATGTGTTCATTGGAGATGTGATCTCGCAATATTCAACCCTTGATCATTCTGAGACCTTTTGTTTTGAATGTCCTTTTTTGGTGAGTGCTGTTTTTGTGTGAAGTACACCTAGAGAGCCATCTGCGAGCTTGGTCGTTTCTACAGAAAGTGCTGATTCTCAAGCAAGAACCCATTTGCTGTAAGGCTGTGTAGATCATTGGTGACCGCTCTTTTTTTGCAAAATAATTTTTCAACCCAGTGCTCCGCCGGGAATCAAACGCGCAATCTTCGGATTGCGAGTCCGTAGCATTAATCACTAGACTAAAGACCGGTTGGCTGAATTCAAGATTCTCCTCCACTCTGGCCTGTCCATCGCCTTTGCTCTCCAGCCACGTAAGTCTGCCTTCTGCCTTGATATCGTCCATATTTTTGACACTTAATCCTGTATTCAACTTCAAATATTAACATATATCTGCAACTCACTTTACATAGACTATTCTAGATTGAAGACTTATTTTCTGTGCCGTCCAATTATTTTTTTCACATCTCATTACGCCCGCCTGCTTCTTGACGAGTTACAGATTTCCATTGTCACATTTCAGAGAACATCTCCAACTCTGTGAGTGGAACTTTCTCGTCGGCCGCTTCCGAGAGTCTGGCGAGACGGGCTCAAGCGATTGTCCAGGATCCTGTCTTCCAGAAGACCAAGGGGCAGTTCACCTCGGACTTTGACTTCACGCAGCCCGGCGCGATGAAGTTGCAAAACTTGATACACAAGCTCAACAAATGGGTGAAGATCCTGGAGGCCAAAACTAAAGTCCTGCCCAAGTATGAATACGCATAGTTCATTTAATGAGTGTAGGACTCATTCATTTTTTTTTTGTGCGTAACATGTTTTCCTTAATTATACAGTCAACCCTCAGAGCCATTTCAACATTTGAGGAACAGGAGGAATTTTAAGTAACAGGTTCCAATCGCCACATGCGACCCCTTGACGGGAAATGCAGCACGAAGTTAGTTTATGTGTATATTAGTAGTGCATCATAACTTTATGAGAGAGCACCATAAGGAATCCATAGCGTTTGGTTTCCAGGCTTCTAAAGCCAGTCTGCTGAAGCTAGTCTCCTGAAGCAGCTCCTCATGATGCATAAATTGTGGATAATTTCCACGCAACTTCATGAGGAGGTACGTCAGGAACTTGTTTTTGGATTTGTTCTCTAACATATTTATATACTTCCTCTGGTAAGGAATCCCAGGCCTGCAGTTTCAATGCGTTTTGGTAGATCTTACGGAAGACGGAACGTAATATAACATGGTTGCGTGTAAACAGCTGATCATCGCACTGTGCAAAATGTTATAGCTGCTTACACACTGCCATGTTTAGTTGCGTTTTATCTTCAGATATGGTAAGATCTACTGACGCCCGTTGAGTCTGAAAGCCTTGACCTCAACAAGGTACTCTAATTTAGACCTTCTAATTTAGAAACGTGGCTAAAGACATAGCGCCGTTATAGAATATCTCATTCATGTTGGGGATGGCCAGGTGTGACACACACAAAAATGGAGGTTTTTGTCATGTATAAATTAATAAATGAATTACACTCTTATACATATGTGTATCTAAAAAAATGTATTTATGACTTTAATGTTCCAATTTTTAATTTCATTTCTCTATTCTAGGTCTTTCTTGATTGAAGAAAAATGCCGATTCCTCTCAAACTTCAGCCTGAAAACAGCCGAAGTGGAACTGCCCGGAGAGTTTCTGCTTCCCAAGCACTCGCACTACTTTGTGCGCATCGCCAGGTTCATGCCTCGCGTAGAAGTCGTCCAGAAACACAACACGGCCGCCCGACGTCTCTACATACGGGGGCACAATGGGAAGATATACCCGTACCTCGTCGTCAACGATTCCGGCCTGGGGGACGCGAGGAGAGAAGAAAGAGTGCTGCAGCTGCTGAGGATGTTGAATCTGTACCTCGGCAAGCAGAAGGAGACCTCCAGGAGGTTCCTGCACTTCACTGTGCCCAGGGTGGTTGCTGTATCACCTCAGATGCGGCTCGTGGAAGACAATCCCAGTTCCGTGGCGCTGTTGGATATCTACCGCAATGCTTGTACGAGTAATAAGGTGGAACACGATGCGCCGGTCGCGAGATACTATGAGAGATTAGCAGCGGTACAAGCTAGAGGGTCGCAGGCTTCACATCAGGTATGAATATATTCTTCTTTTTGTGCAACTTCTGTCAAAGATACCATCGATGATAAACGCTACTAAACTACACATATAGTGTAACTTCTAGCTGTGTTTTCCCCAAAGGGGTCGCATGTGGCGAGTGGAACCTATTTATTTGTATAGGTTAGGGGGCCGGCCTTACGCCAACCACTTCAGTTGAAGTGATGGTTTACCAGCTCCCGAGAGCACTTGTACTCATTTCTTGTGTTGAGTAAACCTTGCCGGTATTTTATTTTGGATTTGAAAATAAACTCCAAAACGGGAAATCATTTATAACACCCTCGGGGGGATTCGAACCCGAGCTCTCAGCATGGAATGCAAGTACTCTACCAACTGAGCTATCGACCGGATGATCATGTCTATTATATAGCAGAGGCGCGCACAGCATTTCAGATGTGAGTGAGCAACTGTATTGTAAAATGCATGTTGCAAAAATATTTTATTTATAAATATTTGACCTGTGCATAGTCTAATGATTAACGCTTCAAACTCATAATTGGAAGGTAGTAGATTTGATTCCAGTCAGAGAGCAAAACCTGTCACAAAAGGTCGTCAGCAACTAAGTCTTGCTTGTGTAATTGGCGCTTTCAACCAAGTTTTCAGAGGGCTTTTGAGGTGTGATTCACACAAAAACAGCACTCACCAAATAAATTATCTATTGTTATGATTTCAGTTGGGTTCTTTTAATCAAAATGCAATTTATTTTTCAAGATTTATTTTACACAATGTCGGTTTACAATTTACTGATTTCTAGCTCTTGGTTTATGGACTTCACGGCTCAGTGTTTCAATCGACACTTGTTTCTCACAAAATTGCGGTCCAAAAATATATTTTTTTAATTTATTTATTTATTTATTAATATAAGACATTTTTAGTACTTTTTTTTTTTTTAAACTTATTTCTACTACATAATAATTCAATTGTTTTATATGCTATACCTCACCAAAAAGAGTCAAAGCTCTTGTGTGTGGTGAGGGATTCACAATTAATTTAGTCAATAGTAATAACAAATTTATTTCAGTTAATTTAGCAATTGCATCTTGTGTGCTTCTATTTTCCATAAAACCAAACTGGTTTTCATTAAGGGCCGCCCACGCGTCCGCGAGTATCGCTGAGTAGGTATTTAGCCAGGTAGGTACGTAAGCCAGACTGCTCAGGCGCAGCGCTGCCGTGTTCATTCAAATCACGCTAATGTGTGTTGCCACATGGGCATTTTTATCAAAAATAATCGAGGTTGAAACTGAAAAAAGGATTTAGTACATTTTTTCTTTTGAATATTTCATATGTATCTTTCAAGAACTTGCTTTACGTTGCGTTTGTATAATTATGTTTATGGATTTCAGAATAAATGCATATGTAGATGTATAACAAATAAATTGTAATTTTTTTCTTCTTAGAATTGAAAGTTGTTTCTCTTCTTCTATTTTAAGTTGGATACCTTCCTTTTGTTTATATGTTATGTATTAGTGATACCATAATTGTTTGCTATTTGTAAACTGTGCTTGGTGCTTTTTTTTTAAGAAAGCCTGTGCGGGAGACTCCCTAGATTCAAGAGACTCTAAGGGTCTATGACACTTGTTATAGTGCCGCAGAGGTGTTGGTACCTTCCTTTTGTTTATATAATATCAGAGATGTACAAGATATCTCATAAAAAGTATCTGAAATACAAGATACTTTAAGAAAAGTATTTGAGATACAAGATACTTTTGAAAAAAGTATTTAAATACAAGATACAAGATACGTATCTTCTAAATACTTTTTTCAAATAAGATACTTTTTTGATGAAAACATTTTTATTAATCTTAAGGTTTACATATTTAGTTTATACTTGAAAAAAGTAACTTAAAAAAAACTTTGTGTAAATGTAAGAAAATATATACACATGCCTTTGCACCTTTCTCTTACAATATTTTCATCGACAGCAGTGGTTTGACTCTCAGATCGCATAAATCGTAATTTTTCCCTGGCAGCTTTTAAAACTTTTTTTGCTTGGAGCTACTGCATGTCGGTTTTTTTTTGTGTCCCATCTGCAACATAATGTCAATTGAAGCAAGTCAACAAAACCGTATTGGTATTAAAGTTTTTTTATTTGTTTACAAATACGTCTTATGTACGAATATTTTACTAACATTTCATGCAGACCTGGCAGCACTACAAAATTCTTTTAAAATCAAAAAACTATCTAAAATAAAAGTAAAAATGAAGAATAAAGGTTTTACTCACGATTTATTTCAAAGATATTAGCACCTTTTATATTTTTGTATCAGAAAACTCAAAATTTTCCACTTTTTTGACGTATTCTATAGTGTCCGCAAATTTGACGTGCGTTCCGCTCGGATAACAGCTCACGACTGACAGATAAATCCCCTAGCGGCGGAATTTTCTTCAATTTGTATGGGAAAAAGTATTTAAATTTGAAATATATATTTTTTACATTCTTCCGGCTAAAAATAACAAAATTTCAGACTCCTTAAATTGAGATAACAAGTTAAACTACAGGTCAGATTTTTTTAAATTTATTTTGTTTAGCGTGGATACCAAAAAAAACGTCCACAACAACACCCTTTTTCAAGCAATTTTGAGGAAATGATAATCTTGGGATTCTTTTTTTGTATTGTGAAGTATTTATTTTTACAGTTTTAGCATTCAACAAAAGTAAATGAAGACTTTTTCTAAATAATCTGATTTTTTATTTTTTTTCTATTCCATCGTTTGTATGCTAAAATACATCCCAAACATGTGCCGTTTTCTCCGAAACGCACACGCCCCCGTTAATAGTGTATAAACGGACTTTTCTCGGCTGTTCTCGATTTCTCAAACATAGTGGATGATACCAGAGCGTTGTTCCATCATTGTGATTAGAATCACGTATGCACTAATACTACCATACGCTCATAACAATATTATTATTTAAGTCATCACAAAAGCACTCGTAAATATTTTTGCCACACCTCCAGTTAGCCCTAATTTACTGTAATATCTATGGTAGGTACTCCGAGACATCCTGAAGGAGGTGCAGAGCAACATGGTGCCCAGGACGCTGCTGAAGGACTGGGCCGCAGTGACCTTCCAGGCGGCCACCGACTACTGGACCTTCCGCAAGATGTTCACGCTGCAGCTGTCCCTGGCGTGCTTCGCAGAGTATGTGCTGCACCTCACGCGGCTGAACCCAGATATGATGTACGTGCACCACGACTCCGGCCTCATCAACATCTCCTACTTCAAGTTTGATCTGGATGATATCACGGGTAGGTGCTTCCTTAGCTGTTTCAATCTTTATTTCTAATCTAATCTAAGTTGCAAAGATATGCAACATTAAGGATTCACATTATATGCATTCTCACAAGCAGACACGTACAAGTTTCACATGCTGCATGTGAACCTACAATATAAAAACCCAAATCTCAAATGAACGTACACCCTGCAACCAGTGGCGTGCCTAGAGTTTCTGCCGTACGCATGCTGGATCTCTTTAAATTTTTGTAAAATTAAACAATATGTATGTACACAAAGCTTCCCAAAAAATAAGTACGATACTATTTATTAGACTCATATTCCTTGACTTTTAGGTTTGTGTGAAACTGACCACCCATACTGTAAAAACATGTTTCAGGAAAGAGCGACAAAAGTGATAGAGTTTTTTTCTCATTTAAATGAGATTAGTAGTCTGCTTGTGGAATCACTAATCTAAAATCTAAATCTAGTTGCAAAGATATGTATCATTTGAGATTCATATTTAATCTATTCCCACAAGCAGACACACATAATTTCGTGCTCACACATGCCGCATGTGGACCTACAATATTAAAAACCCAATCTCAAATGAGCATAAGCCCTGCAACTCTTGCCGACCTTCCCTGAAACAGGGGTGACATTGGCAAAGTGAACCATTTTTTACAGTATGGGTGGTCAGCCTTATACCAACCTATAAGTCAAGGAATAATAAAAATTACAAATAATAAATCTTACCCCTTTGTTTCTTTTCCACAGTGTTTCTTAATTTCTTCAGATTTAGATTTTGGATTTAAGCAATAAAAACTTCACACACTTAAAAAAACTATATTTTCACCGAAATTCATTGTACCTATACTATCAAAAAAAGTGGATTCGATCGCGAACAAGGAATAAGTCAATTATTCTCATATTCGAATAAAACGCACCTGACGGGACAGTGTATTCAAAATACAATCGGTCATTCATAAAAATGTAAATGGCTTCAGTCTGGAATCGTTAAATTTAATGGACGAAAAGCTTAGCCTATGTTGATATAATTATTATGTGTACGACAAGCACAATCTGTAATAATATTGTGTTCATTTATAATGAGAAAAGAGCTTAACCGACTATCTTCATACAAGCTCACAGAGATTAAGCTTTTTTTCATACGTTAAACAAAGACAGGTATACATTTCTCAAGCACGGTCGTCATGCCTATCGTGCCAATCGTCACTGCCTAATAATAATAGCCTACTGCCCCACACAGATGGCAGCGGCGCAAATATTGATGGGGGAAATTTAAAAAGACAAATGACTTTAAATATCTTTGAACTACTCAAAAATATTCATTATTTTCATTTCTGAGGGTACGCATGCTTAGCTTTTTAGCTTGTAAGATAGTCACGCTACTGCCTGCAACTCTTGCCGCCTTACCCTGAAACGGGGTGGTCAGAGTTAACCAATTATTACAGCACGGGGGGTCAGCCTCATACCAACCTATCAGTCACGGAGCTCTTAGAGGAAAGTGCTTGAGTTTGATAGTTATTTTACTTTTGATTATAACTGTTGGTATGCTTGCAGGAGAGCTGGAAGCCAACAGACCAGTCCCCTTCAGACTCACCCCCAACATTGCAGAGTTCATATCCTCCATCGGAATAGCGGGTCCTCTCACAGCGTCCACCATAGCAGCTGCCAGATGCTTGGTCACACCTAACTTCAAGGTAAAACACTGTCACCCTGATTGCCAAATGTCCCATCTAGATGAGCTACAAGTTGAAGAAATGGGATTCTTTTGCCGCAAGCCATTGAATCAATTGTCGGTACAACAAAGAGTTCAAGGGCATATACAAAGAGCCCAATGTGATCAGTTCCATAAAAGTAAGGCGCTTGCAGTGGGCTGGTCACAAAGTTAGAATAGACGACACCAACACTATTAAGCATCTGACACTCTCAGCACCACAAGGCCGAGGGATACTAGGAAGGCTAAAAATGCGATGGATAGATGATATCGACCGTTAAAAGGAAATAATAATAATAATATAATAAAATAATAAGGGAAGTTTTGGTCAAAAATGAGTTATGAATGCTATCCTACTTAAAAGTTTCAGCGCTTTCTAATGCGCTCACTCCCATAGCTCTACGATGACCTTTTTTGTTGTTTATGCCCAAGCAAAAAACTGCATTTTCAAAGTATGGTCTTGGTGTAACCGACAAGATTTTGGCCTTTTTTTGTCCTAAAGGCGCTTATCTAATCTAATCTAAGCTGCAAAGATATATATCATTTAAGATTTATATTAAATGCATTCCCACAAGCAGATATGTATAATTTCGCGCTAACACATGCCGCATGTGGACCTACAATATAAAAAAACAATCTCAAATAAACATAAGCCTTGCAACTCTTGCCGTCCTTCCCTGAAACAGGGGTGACATTGGCAAAGTGAACCATTTTTTACAGTATGGGTGGTCAGCCACATAACAACCTATAAGTCAAGGAACAAACATCACAAATTACGTTTTTTTTTTAAATCAATAAATAACAATATATACATGGACATAAAAAAAAATCATAAAACCAATTTCACTTTAACAAACCCTAGCCGCCAACATCACAGATCAACCGCCATTTCTTTCTATCCTTACATACTTCTTTCATTTCCTCTAGAGTCATAACCTTCTTCATACAAGCTCTTCTTTTATTATGACTCTGGATATTTCATTCATTCGCAATTTCGGATATTTGGTCCATCCATACCTTTCTCGGTCTTCCTCTAACACGACATCCATCTATTCTACCAACATATACTTTCTTCGTCAGTCTTTCCTCATTCATTCTCTCCATATGCCCAAACCATCTTAACAAACTTCTTTTAATCTTCACTTTCACACTTTCTCTTGCACCACATTCTTCTCTTACAAAATCATTCCTCACCCTGTCACTCCGTTTTTTCCCAATCATACTTCTTCGAAAGTCCATTTCAACAGTATGGACTTTACTAATTTCACTTTCATTCACCGTCCAGGCCTCGCTTCCATACATCAAGAGGGGTAAAAGTATGCCACTGCATACCGCCAATCGAGCATTTTTAGATATGTTTTGATTTTTGGCGATACAAGCTGTGGCACCCAGTACACACCTGCCCTTCATTACTCTTCTTTCAAGTTCACCTGTCATTCTTCCATCTTATGACATAAAAAATCGTAAAACAATGTAAAACCACATAGAAATGCCAATAAATGCCTTTATATTTTTAATTTTAGAGCTGTTTTGATTTTAACGATGTGATAAAAAAATAAAAAGTTATGCCCATTTTTCTGCTTTAAACTGCTCTCCTGAACAATTAAGTTGTTGTTGCTTATGCATATTACCTTTTAACCATCAATATTAATAACACAGATGTAGACAAGGCAATGGGCAGGGGAGAGTGGAGGAGAATCCTTGAATCAGCCAAGGCCCACCCAGGGCTGTTGAGGTCTTGATGATTATGTTGATGGGTTACGGATAAATTGAATTATATTTACTCAGTTTATAATAAAATTTCCAGATCCAAACAATTCTTCGAACCATCCTCCGCGACGAGATGGTCGCCGGTTACAAGAAGCGGCTCGAGGACAAGAGCAACCTGCAGGCGGGCGATGTCAAGGCCGCAGACATGGACAACGAAACCATAGTTTCCATGGTGAGCAAGGCCGTGACGGCCATCATGGCGCGGCTCAACTCCCTGGCCCAGTTTGACGGCACCGACAGCAAAGTGGGGACTCTGGTGGCCGCGGCGAATAGTCATGATAACTTGTGCCGTATGGACCCTGCGTGGCACCCCTGGCTGTAAACGTTGACTCCGAAAAGACTGTGAAGAAGAAAGTACTTTGAAGAGAATGAGGATTTGATAATCTCAAAATCGTGTTGGAAAAAATGTGTTAATTTATTCTATAAAATCTCATCAGACCCCACACAACTAAGCTACACATATAGTGTACCTTTTTTTTAGGGCTGGCCTTACGTTAACCATTTTAGTTGAAGAGGGGGCTGGTATTCATTTCTTGTGAAGGCTGAGTAAAACTTGCTGGTATTTTATTTTGCATTTGAAATAAACGCTGAAATGAGAAATCATTTCTGACACCCTTGGTGGGGTGTCTTTTCTAACACCCCACCCTTCGGGGACAAGTTGGTTAAGAAGTTGCAATACTTGTGCAGCTTAGTTGCGTTTGTTTGCATTATGGGCTGCAACCCATGTATTGGCGGGCAGCGCTCTGGACACGCCTGATCTATGTTTTGGAAATAATTCTAAATCTGATCGGGGAGTTCTGCGAAAAGCATTAGGTATGCTTTTTTTGCTCAGGTGTGACAGAGGGTTAATGGATTTTATTCCAAAAAAAAAGTAGTAGCGCCATTAAAGGTTATGGGATATAAGCAGCTGATTGTTTTCTGTTAACTAACATGTTTTACCATTGACTTTTTTGTGAAGGCAAATGACAAAAAAAATTAGGGATAAATCAAATTTGTTGATAAATAATTGACTTTATTTTTAATGAAAAACGGGGCGTAATGCCCTGCATGTGTTGTGATAATAAAAATAAAGATTTTTTCATAATTTAATGCTTTTTATTTACTCAATGCTCATGACTTGATCAGGGACTCCAAAGGAAATCTGACCAGGGGCGTGCACAGTATTTCAGCCGTTGTTAGGCAACAATACGGCATACTTCTAGTTTACAGAAGAACACATACGGGGCTATTCTTAGACATTTTAGTCGTCGGTTGAGCCCACGCTTTGACAAACTAATGATGCCTGGGCTGAAAGTCTCATCATAACGGTCATACTTACCTACCATCTTGAATTGCCGCCATCTTGAATTGACAGGTCTTCATACAAATGCATCTTTAGTTTGTCACAGCGTGGGCTCAACGGAGGACTAAAATGTCTAAGAATAGCACCGATAGAATTTATAAATATTTGTAAGCGTTCATAGCTGAAATCAGATGCTTGATATTGTTCTTCTGAATAAAACATGGTTGCAATGGATTGGAGTTGTTAAACAAAGTAGTTTTACACCTAGCGTTCAAGCCATGCCCCCTTTATCGGAAGACCAATAAATAGACAACTATCAAATAAGTCTTATAGAATTAAGGACGCCAATCAAGGATTTTTTTTTAATGAGAAATATGTGGAAATTATTTCCTTTGATTCCATATTATATTTATAGTATTTTCTAAAAATATATCAGATTGCCGCCTTTGATTAGATATGCCACATTTAACGCAACTAAGCTACACATATAGTGTAACTTCTTGCCGCGTTATCCCCGAAGGGGTCGCATGTGGCGAGTTGAACCTATTTATTTTTACAGGTAAGGGGGCCGGCCTTACGCCAACCACTTCAATTGAAGTGGTGTTTTCCCAGCTCCCGAGAGAGCTGGTACTCATTTCTTGTGAAGGCTGAGTAAACCTTGCCGGCATTATTATTTTGGGGTTTGAAATAAACACCGAAACGGGAAATCATTTCTGACACCCTCGCGCTCGGTGGGATTCGAACCCGAGCTCACGGCATGGAATGCAAGCACTCTACCAACTGAGCTATCGACCGGTATGCATTTTATAAATAAATAATAATAAATTGACAATATTTTTAGTGCCGTTTTGTGAATTCACTGCAAGGGCACTGCAGAGCCATAGCCCCTCCTGAACAAGCATGTCTTCAATCCTGACTTAAATGCACTTGTACTCTCCACAGCTCTCAGCTCGTGTGGTAAGGCATTCCACAGCAGAGGGCCAGCAATGCAAAAGGCACGATCTAAATAATTGGCCATGTTGCTTCTGCAGGGAACCCTGAATCTATTCACAGCAGTATTGCATGCAGACCTCAGGGTACCCCGCCTACCCTCTACTGTGTCCCCCACACATAGCTCTGAGATATACAGTGGCGCAATGTTCTGCGAGGACTTAAATACAGTTAAGCAGACCTTGTACTCCACCCTCTCCTTTATTTTCAGCCAATGAAGCTGATCCCTGAGTGAGGGTGTGATGTGCTCAGTAATTTTTAAATTACAGATCAAACGTGCCGCAGCATTAAGCACAGATTGAAGTCTGCCCAGCTGTACAAGTGGCAAGCCACTGTATATCCCATTACAGTAATCAAGCCGGGAGAGCACAAATGCAGCAACAAGAGCCTTGGTTTCCTCGACTGGCAAGCATCTCCTGATGCTCCTGATCAATCTAATCTGGAACATTCCAGCACTTACTGTTTTTGATATTTGGGTTTCCAGTGAAAGTCCAGAATCTATATATACTCCAAGAAATTTTAAGATTGAGGATGGTTTGATACTCACACCCTCAATAGGAATAGAGTTAGTCCCACAAAGGTGCTGTCTGCGCGGGGAAGAGATCCACATTATCTCTGTCTTAGATGGATTAAGTTTAAGCTTACAATGTGCCATCCATCGCGCAATTTCCCCTATACATCCTACTATGTCATTTTCCAGCAGATGTTTCTGATCAGGATCAGCAAACCTGTATAATATGCGGTCATCCGCATATCCATGGGATAAGAAGCCACACATAGTCCAGGTTCGGCTTCTTTATGACCGGTGTTACAGTTGCCATTTTTAAGCCCACTGGCACATGTGAACTTTTTATTGAGAGATTCACTATTCTAGTGATAATAGGGAGCATTACTGGTAAGCATGCCCTTAGTAGCCACATAGGCATAGGATCCAAACGACACTGCTTGCTGGGCAATGAAAGGATACACTTCCGCACTTCATCCTCCTCAACACAGGCAAAATTACACAAAGAAACACTTCCGATCACTGCCTCCAGACTATATGAGCCATCACAGGTTAATCCTTAATATAAGTCCTCTATTTTATTATTGAAGAAAATTTTTTTATTGCCGACCTCTGAAACAGGGGTGACATTCGCAGAGTGAACCATTTTTAAGTCAAGGTTACTAAGAAAGATATACCTACTGTATGTATGTTATGTATAGATCTGTAAGTAAAAAGCAAAAAAAAATCCAAAATACAGCACACACGAAAAAAAAGCTAAAAATGTAAAAAAAACGCGTTTTTTAAAATATTTTTTTGTGGTGGCAATTCTTAAGTTATATATTTTATTTAAGCTTTATAATTAAGATAAAAAATTAATAAACATGCTTGATTTTTTTCATTACTGTAACTATTTTGCTAAGACCATAAAGTGTAAGAAACAAAAACGGCAGATTTAGCTTTATAACACGCCTTAAGGCTGTATTAAAAAAAAAAATCCCGTTGTTTTTAAAAATATGTTTCTCATACTTTATGGCCTTAGTAAAAGAGTGACATTAATGAAAAAAATCAAGCTTGTTAAATATTTTTTTGTAAATTTAGTTTTTTTTTATATAACTTAAAAAATGACGCCACAAAAAAATATTTAAAAAAAATAGTTTTTTTTACTTTTTTTTGCTCGCATTTTGTTTTGTATTTTGGAATTTTTTTTTCTTATAATTATAGAATGATACAAATTCTAGTTTGTAGTGTGATTTTTAATAAAATAATGTGAATCGTTTTTGCGATAATACGAAAAAACTGTTTTTAAGAATTTAATAAGTTAATTAGTTTCAGTTTTTTCATATTATCACAAAAACTATTCACATTATTCTATTAAAAATCACACTACAAACTAGAATTTGTATCATTCTATAATTATAAAGAATAAAAAAAACTAAAATACAAAACAACAAAATGCGAGCAAAAAAAAGTAAAAAAAAAACAGTTTTTTTTAATATTTTTTTGTGGCGTCATTTTTTAAGTTTTATAAAAAAAACTAAGTAACTTTAAAATTAAGATAAAAAACTATTTAACAAGCGGGATTTTTTTCATTAATGTCACTCTTTTACTAAGGCCATAATGTATAAGAAACATATTTTTAAAAACAACGGGATTTTTTTTTTGACCGGAGTCTTAAGTTTTACTTATTCCAAAGATGTTCCGTGATTATAGATTGGTATGAGGCTAAACAGCTGTAATGTAAAAAAATGTTCAGTTTTCCTAGTTTCAGGAAAATTCGACAAGAGCTGTAGGGTTTAAGCTAATTTGAGATTCAGGTTTTTTATTTGTAAGAACAAACTACCCATGCAGCATGTGTAAGCGTGATTTTAAAGCATGTGAGCATCCTTTTTTTTTTATTAAGAATCTCAAATTTTAATATATCTCCGCAAGTTAGATTATGGATTATATATCTATAATCTAGGCTCACGTTTAAATTCGCACGTACACAATACTAAAATAAACCCAACCTCACATTCTTGCCGCCTTTCCCTGAAACCAGGATGGCATTGGAAAAGGCGAACCAAGTTTTTACAGAATGGGGGTCAGCTTCGTCCCTACCTATTAGTCAGAGAGCTAAAGAAGATT